>JBCNJP010000023.1:88681313-88884063 GCA_039602395.1 Deinandra increscens subsp. villosa | reverse complement strand
AGACGTTCGTGAGATAAAATATGAGCCATGATTGATAATCAATTTAGAATACGAGGGATCATTAGTGTAAATAATGTGAAATTGATGAACATGAAGTGATGAAACATAGAGCATTGAAAATCATTGACAAACATAGAAAATGCATTAATATATGTGAAATACGAAATCATGTCGACATAGATAAAACATAATGGAATGGCCCTCGTAACCCGATTGGGAAACTACAGCCGTGACTAATCAGAGTTATTTGGTGGTTTCTAGCAGACATGCTTTGGCCTAATAGGTTCAAACACTCTCATCAGGGCGTCCCAGGCAGGCGTCCAGGTCCGTCGGTTGATTCGAATTTATACGCAACACCTGCCTGATGGAGACCCCAAATCACGGTGTTTTCCCCCTTCCAGTTACTACATGTCTTATTGCTACAAACCCAACCCCGACGAGAATACAAAATCAAAGAAATCGAATTCCTATATGGCACGTAAGGCACCACTACTAGGGAAAGAGGCTAGGAAGCCTCGAGTGTTAGTGCATAAGTGTGTGTTGTGTGTGAGGGATATCGTGAGTTTAAGAAGGCATGTCTAGGAAGCATCTATGAACAAATAGCAAAGTAAGGCATTCTAACATGAGCTAGTCATGTGGGACACCTAAGGTATAGTCTAGGTTATCCATTTCTAATAACCTAAATCCCTATAGCCAAGGCTCTGATACCAATCTGTCACACCCCAACCAACGGCGGAATACGTTGGGGCATGAGGATTGTTCAGATGCTCGTGACAACTAACTAAAGTTACCAATAACATGCCATTCAATTAAATATAAAAATATAGTCTTACAAATCATGGGAAAATCAAACAACCAAACAATCCAAAACATAATAATAATGATTAGTAACTAGTCTTATTAGGTCAACTAGGTCCATATGCAATCCTAAGTGACATCATCAACTTCAAGCATTTCCTGCAACATGTATAATATAAAAAGTCAACTACGAGAGTTGGTGAGTAAACATAGGTTTTAAATAGCATAAGTAAAAAAAATAGCGATTCATGTGACAAGTGAATTTCATAGATTATGTGTAACATGTTATAAAGGTGTTGTGTAACCAAACCTAGACATTTAGGAAATCAATCACCCATTGAAAATAAGAATACATTTTCAATATAGTGGGTGGGTTGTCGACCAATAGCTATTATTGACCCATAGGCTTCCAAACAATCGTTAATGGTACACAAGCGATTAATGACTAGCGACAAGCGACAAACGAATACAACATATAGATTCAACACGTATTACATATCAAGAATACACATGCACAACATGGAATCGCATAGTAATGTAGATAGAATAATGATTAAAGATTTTGGAATAAGATACAATGTTGCACCCCAAATAATGAAAACGAAAACGGGGCTATGATTACTCACCTGATAAGCAAAGCAAGTCAAGAAGCGAGAGAAAACAACGAACGCGAGGAAAAGCTAACCCTGAAGGAAACCTAAAGAATTCGACAATTGTAACGACCGAAACGATTACCAAAGATTAATTGGAGATTTATTATTATTTATGTTAAGAATATTTTATTTAATAGTTATTGCTACTAAAAGACCATTTTATGACCAAAAATACCACTTTTGACAATTATTCAAAGTTTGGGGTTAAAACTATAATTTCACAAACTTAGGGGTTAATTATGTCAATTCGACAAATTCTTAAAAATATAAATTTTTTTTTGTAGAATTAAGGTTTCATTATATAATTACTAAAACCTTGTGTAAAAACAGAAAAATACACATCTTTAATATAATTACACTTTTTACCCAAAACTTCGAATAATTACATATATGGTCTAAAAGTTACCATATTTTTCCATAGTCATATTTTAACTTACTAAATCCTTATTATATGTTTATTAACACCCCATACGTGTGTTGATATGTTTAATTCATTACAAAAATATTTGCTTAATGATTTATGCGACAAAACTACCCTTAATGGGTCAAAACGCATAATTCTCATGTTTATGATAAAAATATAGTTTTGATGGTTTGGATACATCATAATATACTTAAAATATTATTTAGGACAGATTACAACCCTTGGTAAATGGTATTTGTGATTTTTGGTAGTTTTTCCCCAATTAAAGTGTGCGTTTAAGGGTTGACTTTTAAAACAAAGGAGTTTTGGTCAAAACCAGCAACGGGGTATTGTAAAGCACACAAAAACAAGAAACTTTGATGAAGAAACTTACTTGAGAAAGTCGAAGGAAGCTGGTCAAATCGGAGGGTCAAACTTATGGACTTTGACTTTTCAAAACGCAAACGGTTGGACAAGGCACGAAATTGAGGCTTCAAGCAGCTTGAGGGATGTTCTTAGGAGCAATATCAACTGGTATTTATAGGGTAGGGGTCGTTTAGGGTTTCTAGTTGATAAAAAAAGAAAGTCTTGGAGAGAAAGTTTAGAATATTAAGAATAGAAATGATTAAAATTGATTAAGGAAATCAATTTAATCATGGAATTGGCTTGGAGAATAAGTTAGGGGACTTTAGGATCGAAATACAGAAAAAATCCAGACCAAAAACGAGTTAGAAATGAAGATTTGAAGCCAAAAATAGTGTAAAAGAAGTGCTGTTCGCGATCAGGTCTGATTAGGAATGTATATAAATCAGGAAGCCAGTTCTAAAACACAAACTGAGTCACAGCTCAATGGTTAGGTCGCTGTAACCTGACCCGGAGGTCTGGGGTTCGAGTCCTGCAGCCTCAACTTTGTTTTTTTTTTTCTTTCCTCTTTCTTCTTTACTATCTTTTATTTTTCTTTTTGCTCTAACTTTTTCGTTAAACATCGGAATGACCCCAAATTTTAAACACAAGCTCAAAATACATGAAAGAACATCATGAGACCATAAAATATGATTTTCGAGATTCGCGGATCGTCCGGTTAATTCCCGAACGCGCACGAAAACCAAGATTTCGTTATTCGTGTTTCGACCTCCGATTTCCACGAAACTTCACACGGACCTACTTGTGTGCGTGACTAGTATTACCCACAAGTTTAATACGTGTTCGGATTCGTGAAATCACTCGGTTTGACTTAAATAACGAAAACGATCGAATTAGCGATTTAAAATGCAATAAATGCAAGACATTCAAACGATTCACAATCAATACATGTAATGACATGATTAAGCATAACCAAATGATAAAAGAGATAACAAAATGAAATAGAACATGATTCTTCATTGATTATCAATCAGGATTACAAGTTCGGGTCAGGTACAATCAAATGGAAAAACCGAAATGTTACAGACAAGTTTAGTCACTTAAGGATCTTTTGGGTGTTTATGTTCTTCTACTGTTTTAAACTATCCAGACAAGTTTAGTCCTCAGTCTGAAAAATGTTTGTTTATTGGTTATTCAAATGTCAAAAAAGGTTATAAACTGTGGAGTCTTGAGAGAAAATCTGTTTTTTAGTCCAGGGATGTAAAATTTTATGAAACAATCTTTCCTTTTAAGTCATCTTGTATGATACTTCTTCTGACATTGTAATTCCAAATACTATTGACTGGATAATTTTTTTGGATGAACATGATGTCCAACAATCCTTAAGTGAAAATCCCAATGATGATGGGGAGGTCACATTATCTGACCCTATAACTCCTGCTAGTGTCTCTACTGGTGCACAGACTCCTGATGTGGTGGCCGATACTCAGCATACACTGGAGTCTAGTGGGGACAGTGGTGATACAGTTGCAGTTGAAGGTATAGTTGATGACATTCATTCCTCTGAGGGTACCGAGATAGTTCAAAAAAGGTCTACTAGAGGGGTTTTACCATCAAAACTAAATGGTTTTGTTGTGGGTCATTCTAAAACAGTCAAGTATGGGCTTCATAAAGTTGTGAACTACTCTGAGTTAACAAGAAATGCCTTGTGTTTCGTGTCCAACTTAACTAAAAGTAAAGAACCTAGGACCTATAATAAAGCCAAACATGATGAGAATTGGGTGAATGCTATGAATGAAAAGATGGAAGCTCTAAATAGGAATAATATTTGGTGTCTTGTTGATTTACCTAAAGATAGGAAAGCTATTGGGTGTAAATGGGTATTCAAAATCAAGTAAAATTCTTCAGGGGACATAGATAGATATAAGGCTAGGTTAGTTGTTAAGGGTTTTAGTCAAAAAGAGGGTATAGATTTTGATAAAACTTTTTCACCTGTAGTTAAGTTAGTTACTATCAGATGTATTCTTAACTTGGCAGTAAATAATAATTGGGCATTGCTTCAGTTAGACATTAATAATGCCTTCCTATATGGCAACTTAAATGAAGATACATATGTCTATATGTCCTTGCCTGAAGGTTACTTCCCAAAATCTGAAACTAAAGTTTGTATATTAAATCGGTCCCTCTATGGATTAAAACAGGCTCCTAGAATGTGGAATCAAAGGTTAGTTGGTGTTTAGTGTAAGAATGGCTTTTGTCAAAGTAAAAGTGATTATTCACTGTTTTTCAAAAAAGAAGCAGATTCTATTATTATCTTATTAGTATATGTAGATGGCATCATTCTAACTGGTACGAACATTAATGTTTTAGATTCAGTTAAACAGTTTTTCAAAGATCAATTTAAGATCAAGGATTTAGGAGACTTAACTTTTTTTCTAGGATTTGAGGTGTTTAAAACAGAAACAATGTTGTATTTATCTGAGAGAAACTATTGCCTTGAGCTTTTGTCTGAATTTGGATTAAACGGTGCTAAGCCAGTTTCCATACCAATTCAACAAAATATAGATGCTTCTTTAATACAGAGTGATACTGATTCTCTTGTGTCAGATGTAACAAGTTTTCAAAAATTAATAGGCAAACTTATCTACTTATCACACACCCGGCCTGATATTTCCTATACAATTCAGTATTTGAGTCAATTTATGCATTGTCCCAGAAAGTCTCATTTGAATGTTGCTTTGAGACTTTTAAAATATCTAAAATCTGCTCCAGGAAAATGTATTCTTATTACAAAAGATAATAGTTTTGATTTAACTGTTTTTACTGATTCTGACTTGGCAAAAAATGTGTTTTCTAGGAAGTCCATTACTGGTTATTGCATAATGCTAGGGAAAACTTTGTTGCCTTGAAAATCTAAAAAACAAAATGTTGTATCTAGGTCATCTGCAAAGGCTAAATTTAGAGCAATGTGTCGTGGGACTGTTGAGTTGATGTGGATTCTTAATAATTTTAAAGAATTAGATGTAAAAGTGAACTTACCAGTTAGTTTATTTTGTGATAATAATGCTGCTATTTCAATATCTTCAAATCTTGTGTTCATGATAGGAAAAAGCATTTTGAGTTAGATTTGTATTTTTTGAGAGAAAAAATATCAGCTGGAATTATAAAAGTTTGTGGTATTGGTTCTAAGGAGCAATGTGCAGATCTCTTTATAAAGGGACTGAATGCCTCTGAACTTGGTTATTTGTCCTAAAAAATAAACATCTATGATCATTTTCGTGTTTGAACTATGGGGGGCTGTTAAAATTAATATCATAACTAGTTCAAACACTTGTTATATTGCGTTGTAAATATATATATTCTGGTCACAAATATTCTATGACTTGAGTTGTTTTTTTTGTTTTATAGGTCTGGGCTTAATAATAAGCTCAGTGGGTTGTTGATGGTTCTAGCTGCTAGCTGTTGGATCAGTCGCGGGTCAAGATGTTCGGGTTGTGAGCTGTTGGGTCTGTTGGAGCATTTATAAAGGGTTCTCTTAGCAAACGATTAGGGTTATGAGAACTAGATAGTTCTTAGTCACTTTCGTCTTTTCGTCATCTTCATCTCAGTGTTTAGGGTTTCGAATAGGTTTTCATCATCTCCTCGTTGATTCAGTTCATTTGTAGTTCAGATCATCTCATCAATGATCTGATCAGGTCTTCCTGCTATTGTATTAGATCTTGTTGTTCTTGTTAAATCAGTTGTATGATTGTTGGATTGTCAAAGTTTACACTTTATTATATAGCATCTGAAAAGATTAAAATAATAATAATAATAATAATAAAAGACCTACAACAGACAATAGTATAATGTAGTGTTGTTCTAAAGACGTATTTGTATTATATAGTACTCGAGTTCTAGTTGCCAAGCTCAACTCGAGACGAAACCAATAGATATCTAAACACTAAAACATGAAACTGATAAAAAGTTCACAAACAAACATACCTGATAAAATATCAGGTATAAGGGTATGCTTCAATTTCGAACCATCCACATATAACAAATCCAATCCCACAAATGCACAAAATCTTGAATGAACGACTGACTTTTTAAACTTTTAATTTTTCAACGTTTAATTTTTCTAACTTTTCAAACTGTTGTTTGATTTTTAAAACGACAATCTGACATTTTCAAAGTTGGAAGAAATAAACGCTAAAACATAAAAGTTCAAAAAAAATGACCATCCGATGTATTTGTAACAAATTTAAACTAGGGCTGCAAACGAGTCGAGCCGAACCCGAGTTCGTATAGACTCAAGCTCGGCTCAAATTTGTATATATCTAAAGTTATACTTTTTTATAAAAAATAATGTATATTATTTACTTATATTTTATCATAACTTTTATATAATAGTAATTATTTTTAAATATATCTAATAAATTAAATAAAAATTATATAATAAAAGTGAGTGTTAAGGCTCGCTAGCCGCCTCGAGCTCGCTAAGTAAAGCTTAGGCTCAAGCTCATTTATTAAACGAGCCATATTTCAAAGCTTGAGTTCTGCTCAAATTTATTAAGATTCGACTCTTTTCAAACTGCTTATCAATTCATGAATAGCTTAACTCGTTTACACCTTATATTTATTAATTATTTTTTAGAGCGGCATCGATCAAGCGACCTGGGTCTTACGTGTAAACCTACCCTTGCGGGGCTATGTCCAAGGTCGATTACTCGGACCTCCGTGAGAACCAAGACACCCCCTCCCAAAGCTTTCTCCTGGCAAAAACCCTCTTCTGAAACCACATGGGGTAAAACTGTCTCCCCTTAGATTAGAACTTGGGTCACATAGTGACCAAAACTCTAAAAGTCAAGAAGGGTAACCAACAGGAGAAGTCATAGTAGTTATATTTATTAATTATTAACTTATATTTATATTTTAAAGTAAGAAAGGAAAGGTGGTATGAGATTGTTGTAGAAATAATTACACCACCCCATAAAAACACATATAAATGCATTTATTTCAAACACAATACGCTCTCAAAAAAGTCCCTCCCCACCCCCTCTTTACCTTTACCAGCACACACACACACTCACACACTAGTGTCTCCACTTATCCTCCTTTACCTCCCAAAAACGCTTCCTTCAATTCATCTCCTAAAATGGAGCCACTCTCCCACGCCCTAACCGCGGCGGTGCTGGTGCTCCTCTGCATCCAGACCACCGCCGCGACATGGTGCGTGGTCAGAAGCGACGCCTCACGCGAGGCGTTGCAAGCCGCACTCGACTACGCGTGCGGGGCCGGAGCTGATTGCGTGCCGATCCAGCCTTCCGGCCTCTGCTTTCTTCCGAACACGATTCAGGCCCACGCCTCGTACGCCTTCAACAGCTACTATATGCGCAGATCTATGGCTCCCGGATCCTGCGACTTCGCCGGCACCGCCACCGTGGCGAAAACCGATCCAAGTTAGTTTAATGTTACGTTTCTTTAGCGGATTTTTGTGGAGAATTGGACGTTTTTTTGGTTATGATGGATGATTTGTGATGGTTTTTCATGTTTATAGGTTATGGGTCCTGTAATTATCCGGCTTCCCCGAGGTTAGTAGCCTTTGTTATCCCTGTTGGTTCCAAATATAATAAAAAATAATAAATGTATTTATTTAAAATAATTAAGGCCAAAATTTGAAGTGAACTTTTTGATGTTTTTTGTTGAATTTGAAACATAATTATTTAGTTATTTTAGGACTTAAAATAACTATGTAGTTTATTTTATGTTTTTTCGACGGCTAGATGATTAACATAACTTTAAATTATGATGTTTTAATTGGAAAATTATCAATATTCCATAAAGTTATTTTATTTTAGGACATTGTGTTTATCCATTAGATCCATTAGAGGGTGTTGAATACAAAACTAATTTATGGTTGAAAATAGTAAGAAACACGTAAAAGTTTTACAAGTTGATTTATAGTTTAAACGTGAAGCATAAAATGTTTTTTTTAACATTTTTCTGTTTCGTACAAAAGTAATTATCTATTGTGTATATTGGCACTCATATGTTATTATAGTTTTCAAATTAAAATTAGTTTCGTATTAAGAGGACAATTTGGTTTGACGGTAAAATAATGACATCTGAAATAAAAATAATTAATTTCGTTTCGTATTAAGAGGACAATTTGGTTTGACGGTAAAATAATGACTTCTGAAATAAAAATAATTACCTTCTTGCCAAAAATAACTGTTACTTTTAAATGTTTGAAAACTGAATACAATATATTAATATTAATAAATTTAATTTTCATTTACAATGTATTTGCTGGGATTTATTGTGTATATTCGATTATTCGGTTTATATGTTTTACTTTTTAGTGTGGACATTAATATTCATTCATGTCATATTCTATATCTTCATCTCCTCCTCCTCATCTCCAAAAGTTAGATAATATATATATTTTTTTCTCTTCATGTTATCTCCATTCTAAAATATAAAAATATAAAGATTTATCTCCATCTTTAAAATATAAAGATTTTCCTATAACTAAAATTTGTATTCATGTTACATTTCCAATATTTTACCTCTAACCATGAGATGTTTATATGTTAAGCATTTTAGTTTGTATATCAATTATTAAAGAAAAAGAAAAGAACAATTAAAAAATATAGAAATAAAGACTAAAAAAATGAGATGCCGGATAATATTAATTTATTTTATAAAATTAAATATTAGTATTAGTATATATTTATATAAGATAAGATTGTTTCTAAGAAAATGACTTTAGCATAGTATACCTACACCTATGAGATGTTATATGGATCATATACATGCTAGTATCAAGAAAAAATAATATACCGATCGAGTTAGTATATTTATAATATAACTTTTATTCATCTCTATAATTTAATTAATTATTACTTTTTTAAATTATATCTAAACTCTAAATTAATTATTTATAGGAAAATTGGATTTTAATAATACGAATTATCACCAATTGGCCGATAATAATACGAATTATCACCTTGGCACACAATAATACCAATTAACCATTTCGGTCTCTAGAATGATACACCGTTAGTTTTTCATTAACATCGTTAGTCTCTTGCTGACGTGGAACCCTCCAAATCAAGCCACGTCAGCAAACTACTAGGCCACGTCAGGTTCCACGTCAGCAAGAGACTAACACCGTTAGGGAAAAACTAATGGTGTATCATTCTAGAGACCAGAATGGTTAATTGGTATTATTGTGTGCCAAGATGATAATTCGTATTATTATCGGTCAATGAGTGATAATTCATATTATTAAAATTCAATTTTCCTTATTTATAGAACTTTAAATTTTAAAGAAAGATGTTATCAAAGAAAAAAAACAAAAGATAGAAAATTTTAAATTTTAAAGGTAGAAGATATAAATAAAAAAATTATATTAATGTACTTGGAATCACAGGCAATTTTGGATATAATATTTCTTTTTTGAAGTGTAATTATTACTTTTCTTTCACTTTTTTGTAAAAGAATAAAAAAATTATATCAAAGAATTTTAAGTTAGAGTGGCAAGAAATGATAGTGTTCGGCGCAGGGCTCACACTTCTTTTGAGTTGGCCCCACATTATTTTGACCAGTCAAGTCACTTTGGTAGAATGTTCTATTTTTCATATTTACTTTTATGTGTTATTTCTTCTTTTTAACCTCTCAAATCTCAATAATCTTTCTATCGTTTGTTCTTCCAAATTATGTGTGTGATATTTTATCTTCTAAAATGATTCTATGCTTTTGTTTTAAAAAAATATTTCATGTGATGTAACTAACTTATTTTGGTTATATTTCTAGCAGTATTGTTCATAAAATCACAGATTCAACATATATGATCAAGCAATGGTCTTTGATAAAAACCGATTAATATTAGAGCTGAGTTAAAATAAAAACTAATAATTTTGTAACAAGTGTAAAAAGTGTATGGTGTTATCTTTTAGTTATATTTTTTTTAAACATATGACAATCATAAAATTAAAAACATTATTTGGATTTCAAACACCACCAAGCACCATTTATTAAGAATTGCTAAGAGGGCATTATGTTTACATTGTGTTACCCTTTATTCTAATTTTGATAAACATATGATGTTTGAAAATGAAAAAAAAAAACCCATGTACAGCGTCATATAATTACAAAAAATATAATATAAAGACAATATCATGCATTAATATCCAACACATCATCCACTTCTCACACTTCTTACGCAAAAACTACTTTCTATTATAACCATGCCCTTAACTTTATATTTATAATGCTTTTCTACCAATAGAAACGCAGGAGGAATTCTGATTCCCGGTGAAGGTGGTGCGACCACAACAATCGCCACTCCAGTTTCAGGCATCACACCTCCGTCTCCACCAACTGTTATGCCACTATACGGGACTAGTGGGGGGCTAAACCCGATTGGCATGGTACCTGCGTTCGCCACTCCGTCGAATGCGAGAGCTTTGCTTGAATTCTCCATTTTGAGAAATCAGTTTCTTAAGCTAATTTTTCTATTGTTAACCTTGTGGATGTTTTCGTAGCATAATTTGTTCTACAAATCAAAGATTTAGGACAGTTTTGTTGTAAGTTATGCATTATATTTTCGTTACATGTAATTTTATGATATTAATTGACGATCACTATTTTAATTTATCTAGTACATCAAATCATGTAACCTTTATACACCATTTGATCTTTAGTAAGGTGTGATCCAAAAGAAAAATGTAAAAACGTGATTTCATATAGATTGTTACATCAAGATAAGAATCAAATGATCAGTTGTAATTCTTAGAAAACCCTATAAGCTAAGAATGGCATGGATGGACAACTGGACAACAATAACAGGATGGAAAGTGCTAATGTTTAGACCGTGTACTGGGCGCCCCACAACATCGTGAATACTGTTCGTAGGAGCTATGGGGTAAAAATTCAGTCTCTCCGCAATGGCTATCACGCTCGTTTCATCCTCAGTTTTCATAAAATATAACCATTGAACGTTTATATTTTAAATATTCATTTTTTTTTTTCATTTTTTCCTTTATATAAAGTATAAACTATCAAACTTTAATCATTTTAAACACACAATCTCTTCTAATTTTCTTCTACTCTCTAAATGTTTATAAACTTTCTTTCAACCTAAAAAAATATGTTTCTCATGGTTCACCATTCAGGGCTCCATACAACTAGTGTTACTAACTACCTCGACAGACGACAGGTTGGTGAAAATTAAACAAGTAACAAATTCAACAGAATGACAACCTCCAACACTACATCACAAACATATAAATTATTAATGCGAGTGATTGTGGTATAAATCATCAGAGAGTCATAGAATATCAAGGATCTTTGAAAATCATAATTTATAAAGCCTCGAATCCTGTTGTCTTTGATAAAATATAATGGAGTGGTTCTCGTTTCCCGACTGGGAAATTACAACCATGACTAATCAAAGTTATTAATGGTCTTTGGAAGTACTTATGAGACATGCTTTGGCCTCATAGGTTCTGACACTCTCACCAAAGGCTTCCAAATAGGCATCCAAGTCCATACGGCTGATCCGGATTTATACGCAATGCCTACCTGGATAGACCCCTAGCTACCGGTGTTCTCCCTCTTCCAGTTACTATATGTCTACTGTCAGAAACCTAACCCCGACGAATTTAAAATCAAAAATCAAAATCCTAAGATGGTACGTAATGCACCATTACTAAGGAAGTAGGCTAAGAAGCCTGAAGAGTATGTGTGTGTCAAGTGTTTAACAGAGAGACAAGACTTTGAGAAATGTATAATTAAGTAGCATATAAGGACACCATATAATATAATAGGCATGCAAACATGAGTTAATCATGTGGGACACCTAAGGCATAGTCTAGGTTATCAAGTTCTAATAACCTAAATCCCTATAGCCAAGCTCTGATACCAATATGTCACACCCCAACCGATGGCAAAATTTGTCGAAGCGTGATGAACTGATGATTGTCCAAATGCTAATTACAACTAATTAAGTTACAATATACTTAAACATGCCCTTTTTATTTATTCATTTAAGAATATCTTACAAACATAATTATACATGATAAAACAACATAAAACTGGTTTAAGTCTGTAACTAGGTCCAGCATCCTAGTATGACCATAGAAAGGCTCAAGCATTGTTTCCTGCAACATGTATAAGATAAAGTGTCAACTACAAAAGTAGTTGGTGAGTAAACATAAGTTTTGTGTATATCATTATTTATGAAACATGCGATTTATGTGTTAAGTGAACATTCATAGAGTATGATAAACGAGTAAAGAAACTAGAGTAAATAAGGTGAGCGTATCAAACCCTTGACAAATTAGGTTTCCAATCACCCATCGAAAATACGTTTCAATTTACCGGGTGGGTTGTCATTCCAATAGATTTATTATTGTTACCCCGGCTCGGTATGTTAATAAGTACGCTTCGAGTTCGAGTTCGAGCACAACAACATCAATAGTCCAAACAAGTTCAACACACTTAGAACACACATAACAAGCATAGAGTTTGCATATATTTTTAGAGAAATATATATAGAGTTTGAGTTTGAGATAATGATAGATGTTACACCCCAAAGTATTAAAAGAGAAGGGGCTATGAGTACTCACTTGATATGAAGATTGGAAACGAGAGATAACACCGAATGGCGAAAGATTAAATAACTCTGAGGTTATCCTAATGAATCAAATAAGCTATATAAATAGGAGAAATCAAAATGGACCAAGTCTAATTATTTCCAACTTTTACTTCCATTGACTTTATTCTACTTTTGTTGAAATATGAGAACTATGCTTGCCTACTCAAAAGTTTAAGTTTATACAATCCTATACACCTCATAATTGGTCACTCGACACTCAGGTTAGTATATTTACAATTTGAGTGAATGCTCATACCAAAGTGAAAACGAGTAAATAGTATAGGCTTGACAAAAATAGGATCTCCATAGATCTCACTGGAATTCACATAATTATCAAGAGGTCTTGAAAAGGGTTATAAGGGTAAGCTTCGGGTTAAGGGTTTGTTTGGTAAAAAAATGGCTAAAATATAAAATACCGGTATTTTTGTTAAATCCTTATTTTTGTGACTTGAGAACAAAAAGCTAAACTATACCTAAGAGCTTTTGCTCTTTATTTTTCTAACTAAGTACACACATATGTATATGTATATTTGACAAACATTAACATTAATCCTTATGAAAAAAGGTCACATTTTGATTTTTGATAAAAAGACCCATTTTACAAAATAAAAAGGTTAAAAAAAATAAAAAGCTTTTGGCTAAGTGCGTTTATTGCAATAAATTGTGAGTAGTTGAAAAAAAATGGGAGTACGCTCAAACTTGGCTTGCTTAGGGATAATGTTTAAGGCACAGAACATAAAGGTAGGTTTAAGGAGCAGAAATGAGTTAAAATCATAGTTGTATCAATCCTTTAATTACACATTTCCAATTTTGTCCATCTTGAGACGTATGACCCTATCAAGTTCTACATTTATTGCATCACTCGGTTTTTCACAATGGTTCAACAAGAAAAGGAGCATGTATTAGTTTATATACCTGCAAGTTAGGCTCAAATTTTCACTAAAACGTGAGAAACGAGATAAATTATAGGTTTGTATAAAAGTAAACTTATTTCCTACTTGCCGTAATCAAAATATTTCTCTTTTATTTTCACTATGGGTTTTCTGTTTTCGGATACACTATTTTTATTTGCAGGGTCTCAAGACAACAACATATATTTTTTTAAATGTTTTTAAATTGTAGAAAATTTTTGGTTAGTATAGGGGCCATTTTTTCAAAAGAGTTTTGTGTAAAGCTTGAATAATGGACAGACATAAGGTTTAAAACTGATGTTTCCCATCCCACACTTAGATTGCACATTGTCTTTAATGTGCCCAAACGCATTCATAATGAAAGCAATATGATATGTAAAAGATGACGGTTTGGAAAAATTGGATGTGGTTTACTCTGCATTTTGACATTGTCCCATGGCATGCTACCACGAACTGTACCGTCCCGACCTCCTTGTACAAATTGAACAAAAGGCTAGCCATCTTCCTTTTATTTTTTCTCAACAAGTTCCGACATACTTAAAATAAAATATAAAATTCGGGTGGAGGTCTGATAAATCTGGTCATGTTTCTGCAGGAACATGTTTATCCTTGCAGATTTGAGGCTTCAAAATTACACAAGACAAACTGCGACCTCGAGAATTACTACTAACAAGAAATTTACCTACCAGCGCGTTGCGGCGGGTGTCAGAAATAATAACGTAAATACGAAAACGGATGTTGAAAATACCGTAAATGTGAAAGAAGCAAATAAGACTCGCTCGTACGTTGTGGCAGGCCACCAGTTTTACATGTCAGTTTGTGATTGTTGAGAAATTCAAAATTGTAAGTGGCAAATGTACAAATTTTTAAGAAAAATAAATGATTGTTGAGAAATTCAAAATATTGTAAGAGACAAATGTACAAATTTTTTAAAGGAATTATACGTTAGATTAGAAGCTCATGACACCCAAATTCAAAATTGTAAACGACAAATGTACAAATTTTTATAAAATATTATACGTTAGATTAGAAACTCATGACACTCACACGTTGCAGCGGACACCTAATTTTATTTTACTAAATGTAAAGTAAATAGATAAAAGAATTTTTTGACACCATTGTACAATCAAGCACCACAAAACAAATGCAATCCGTGACTTCAAATTAGAGGATAAGTAACTTAATGAGAATATGTGAGAGAGAGAGATAGATGAATGTGTGTAAAAAACTCATTGGCTTAATAAATTACTTGGCAAACATTTATTGGTGGAAACTTGTATAGTAAATCTCCTCACATGCACTAAATTCAAATTGTTATATATATAAATAAAAGTAAAACTAATACAATACTAATGACAATTCTAAAACTAAAAGTTTAAATAAAAAGGTGGGACGAGATGCTAACCATCCTTTAGATGTCTTCGTTTCTGCGTTACTGATTCAAGTAAGCTTTTATTTTAGACGTCCATGGTAAGCCGCCACGGAGTGCGCCATATTTATTTACGGGTCCGCTTGATGGACCCGCAGTCTTGGTCTAGATCTTGTTGGTGGAGGGTGAGGCTCCCTCCAAACGTCGGTATGCAAAATCCAAACCTGAATCAATACTATCAACCACTTGCATGTTACTCCCTACCTTCCTTCCTACTCCAAATTTTGTTTCTTTCTCACCAAACTTAAGCGTGAGTACACCATTACTCATGTTAGCCACGTGAGTACACCATTACTCATGTTAGCCACTGCTTGGGAGGTAGCTAGGAACGGTCTTCTAAAAATTAGTGGTACCTCCGCGTCTTCTTCCATATTCAGTGTCACACCCTTAAAATTTGCCCGCGAAGTATCACCACATGGGACATGTGACAAACCAGGATCCAAGTCATCAGACACACAAAACGACTCTATATGTTAAAAAGGTAGAAAATTCGTTCTGCTAAAAGATCCGGTTTCAAAAACCGATATGGCCAAACTGGTTACATCGTTTACCAATATTTTTCCTCAAAGCCGGTTACAAACCGAGCCGGTTATTGAAAAAACCGTCCTTTGACCAAATCGAAACTGATAAAAAAAAACCGATTTATGCACCTCTAATAGTAGCGTTAGCAAGGTGTCAGTACTATTACTTTTTCTTTCGGGTTGATTGAAAGTCATTCTTTTTTCATTGTACTGATCTAGAACAAATGGGGATTGCTTCTATGGTTCACTTGTATGTGTTTATTTTATTTAGGTGCAACCTTTTTGTTCTTGAAGATTATACATCTACTAACCGGCCTTTAGACCCTGGTAAAGTTAGGGATAGTGAACGACAGATAAAACTGCGGAACCCATCGACCTGATGACGACGTCAAGAACAAAACCACCATTCGAGAGAGTGTTCATGATGTTTTTGTGTGTGTTTTGAAGGCATACCATGTATACCCGCTCCAGATGATTACCACAAAACCAACCTGCAAAATCCAAAACCGAACCGATAATGCTACAACCGAACCGGGTCCGGTTCCGGTCTCACCACGTCTCTGTTGGATATATGGTGTCCTGACCCGACAAATTAACGAACCCGACCGATATTGACCCGTAAGAGTTACACCTGGGTCAACGGACTATTATATCTAATTAATTGTTAATTAGAAATAAACGAACTAAATGGTGAATTAAATAAATATTAACTATTTATTTAAATCGACAAAATCTATCGGTTCAAAATACTCGGTAATTAAAAGACGAACCGATCAGTTGTTACCGGATTAACAGACTGATCGGTTGGTGGACTAAAGGTGGATCGCGACCGGGCCCAGTTCGCAGGCCCCGGTCCGCGAATTTTATAATAAATGAGAGGAGGGAGATAGATTAAAAAGGAGTCACAAAAAAAACCCTAATCTCCTCTCCCTCCCTCTCTGCGCCGTAAGGCAAGCCGAAGCCGTCTCACGCCGCCGCCGCCGACCGCTGTCGCCGCCCCGCCTCCACCACCGTGATCCGTTCGTGATTTCCGATGGATCCTCGTCTTGCCAGTGTCTGTGCCCGTCTCGAGAGCGAAGCCGTCTCAGCCCGAGCCGAAGCCGCAGCCCGAGCCGAAGCCGAAGCCGCAGCCCGAGCCGCCGCCGCGGCTCAAGCCGCCGCCGCTGCCGCTCACGTGCCGTCGCGCGACCACCGACCGGTGGTTCTCGCGCTGCCGGCGCAGCCGAGACCGCCGCGTCCGGTCGCGTCGTCGTGGCCGGCGCCGCTCTACCCGTCCGCCGCCGCCGCCGCCCCTCCTCTGATCTCCGGCGAGTCGTTCGTCGTGGGATCGGTCCCGGTGGGCATTCCGACGGAGAAGATTTTGTCACCACCACCGGTGGTATCCCTACCACCGCCGCCGCCACTACCGCCGTCGCCGCCTGTCGCCGCCGATGCCGACGTCGATGATCTGTCTCGAAGGTTCGAGTCAGACGTCTCAGTTCGTCCTAGCGCGAGCCCGTTGAATCCGGGTGTCTCGAGCGGTTGCTCGGATCCCGCCAAGGTATATCTAATTTATTAGATATTTGATTATTTATTTATTTTAAATAAATATATTTTTTCTGTGTTTGTCGTGTTCCGGTGATTGATCCTGTTACGGTTGCATCCGCGTTTTAATCGTTTCCGCTGCCAAATTAATTGAGAATTAATTTAATTAATAAATCGGTTTTAATAAAATTAAAATCGGTAACCCGGATCCCACTGTCAAACCCAACAGTGGTATCAGAGCCATTATCACCGCGCGCAAACCAGAACCGGTCTTTTCGCGACCGGTAGTTCGCAATTTCGACTTAAATCCAAATTGCGAATTAGAATTAATTAATTTATTTATTTTAATTCTATATATTATATTGTGTGTTACGGCCGACCCCTCTATATTTTGTGATCATGTGTGTGCATGTGTTTGGCGTGTTTTGTCTTTCTCTGTTTGGCCCAAGTTGTTGGCCCAATTGATTGTATTTCGTTTTGGTTTATTGGACCCGGATTTTGGGTTTCAAAGTTGTACAAATTTAGAGCTAGTTTACTAGAAGTAGTTTTAGTAATTGTAAATTTGTATGTAACCAAATGTCGAAGACTGGACACACGCCAGAGGGATGTCGAAGCAAGTGAGAGCTGAACAGGATTCCAGATCGCATAGGATTGCCATCTCGATCGTTCACCATTTTATTTAATTTAATTTATTTTAAATTTGTCCCTTATGATCTCGCTTGTATGGCTCGAGCGAGATCAAGACCTTATGCCGTTTAACACACAATAAGCCATTCGCGACAACTTAGTAATTTAATTAGGTTAAATTAATTTACTTGTCCCGAGTGGTGATAGGGTTTTATCGTTCGTGTCTGACGGTAATTAAATATTAAAAGTAATTAATATCCCTATTTGGTAATTCATAAAAACTGATAGTTCGTGCCATCCTATCTCAAGTTGAACTTGGAACGTATTTACCGGAGCATCAGTGTTGGAGTATTTCAACACCGCACTTGGTGCCGAGGGTACCTTCTAAGGTGAGGACATTGGAGTATTTCAACACCGTGTCATCACAATCGACCATTTAGGATTACTATCGCTTTAGACGTGCATGTTCGTGGTGTTGGAGTATTTCAACACCGCGCCACGGATGTGTATTGCTAGAGTGGGCACGGATGAGGCTAAACGTACCGCAAAATACAATTGTATGTATATAGCGGCCTCATACCGAGAATTGTGACTTGAGTCTCACAATTGACAACCGTTGTCAGTTTGTTTACACGGCCTTGCTCCTGAGGCTCATTTGGCGGTCTCAAGTAATGTCGTCTAAACGAATTCTCATTTTCTTAAAAATAAACTTTACCAACTTATTTTAAAGAAAAATAAACATCGAAAATACTGATTAAATTTACTTTGCTTATTTTCAGAAGGCTAAAGAAAACTCACCTCCATTAAGTTCAATGGTACAACTCGACCCCTTCACTGAGACTGGCTTTCTCGCATGGCAGACAACCCTGAGGAACCTTTTAAGGCTCTTCGGAAAACTCTATGTCATTGACCGACCGATCGCGAGCATTCCATCTTACTTGCTAAATGAGAACTCGCGGTCTGAGCTCCAAAAGCACACTGACGATGATAAGGACGTCACTGACCTGATGTTGTCAAGTATGACTCAGGATTATCGGTACAATTTCATGGGGATGTCTGCTTATGACATCATTCGTAAACTCAAGGATTTATTTGAATTGAGTCAGAGGACTGAGCGAGCTGATGCACTTTCACAATTTGTGAACTGCTCTATGGCTAACGACTCCTCTCCATACGATCATGTCATGCTGATGAAAGCGTATCGCGACAGGCTGATCGACCTTGGCTACTCCATCTCTGACGGGATGGCTCTTGATGTAGTACTCAGATCTTTGCCTGAACATTATCGTATTCTTGCGATTAATTGTTCGGCTCAGTCGATCGAGGAGGTTATTCCGTTGATACCCAACGTGAAGATCATGACCACGCCAGACGTGCTCAAGGTTGCAAATACAAAGATCTCCAAGGCCAAGAAGGTTAAAGAAGGCAAAGGCAAGAAACCACAGGTGCAGCCTTCCGAGGAGCGCCTGTGCTATGAGTGCAACAAAATGGGACACTGGCGTCGCAACTGTCCTGTTTATCTTGCAAAGCTGAAGATGACCAAGAACCCTAATAAGGGTTGCTCATCAGGTATTTCAATAAATGTTATTGAACTTTTCACTGTTTCCTCCAATTCATGGGTATTTGATACTGGATGTGGTCATCACATTGTCAATGTTTTGCAGGAACCTGAGAAGTGGAAGAAGACAGAACAAGGCTGCATGGACCTCATCGTTGGTGACGGGAAGAGAGTCCCAGTGCTTGCCGCTGGAACTTACTCTTTTTCATGCTCTTCTGGCCTTGTAGTTAATTTGATTAACTGTTTATATGCACCTGGTTTATCCAGAAACATTATTTCTGTCTCTTCATTGTTTGAACAAGGATTTCGGTATAAATTTAATGGAAATGTGATTTCTGCTTACCTTAATAATATCTTTTATTTCGAGGCTAAACCTCGACATGGCATATATGAGATAGATGTTCAAACAAACGACCAGCTCTATCATGTTTCTAAAAGAAGCAAAACTGATAGTAACGAATCCTCGTTATGGCACCATAGACTTGGTCACATAAGTAAGGCCCGCATCAAGAAGTTGCAAACTGCTGGCATTCTCGAATCCCAAGACGCAGATTCCTTCGATGAATGCGAGTCATGCTTATCTGGTAAATTAACCAAGTCACCCTTCACCCATACAGGTGAACGGGCCCAAGGCTTGTTAGGCATTATTCATACCGATGTGTGTGGACCCTTTCGAACCGAGACGAGAAATCGTGAACGGTACTTCGTGACTTTCATCGATGACTACAGCAGATATGCCTATGTCTATCTGATGAAACACAAACATGAAACTTTTGAAAAGTTCAAAGAGTTTCAAAACGAAGTACAAAATCAGTTAAATCGAACTATTAAAATACTTCGATCCGATAGAGGCGGAGAATACCTAAGCGCTGAATTCCTGAATCATCTGAAGGAATGTGGAATCGTTTCACAACCTACTCCTCCTGGCACACCCCAGTTAAATGGCGTTAGTGAAAGGAGAAATCGAACTTTGCTCAACATGGTTCGATCGATGATGTGCAGGACCACCTTGCCACATTCCTTTTGGGGATATGCCATCTTGACCGCCGCTCGCCTAATAAATTTGGCACCGACCAAGAAAGTGGGGAAGACCCCATATGAGATATGGCATGGTTCTCTTCCTAAACTATCATACCTCAGGGTATGGGGATGTGATGCTTATGTCACCAGTGAATCTGACAATAAGCTCGATCCCCGAGGCGAAAAGGTAACTTTCGTTGGATACTATGGTAATACCGGTTATTACTTCTACCATCCTGATGCAAACACCGTTTCCATCAAAAGGAAAGGTAAGTTCCTTGAGAAAGAATTCCTTGCTCGAGGAACAAATAGTGATCCAGTGGATCTTGAAGAAATTCGAGATACACCTAACCCTGAAACGGTTGCTGCGTCTGACCGACAAGTTGTTGTCGCACCATCAGACCCAAACACAAGCACAAGCGTTCGTAGGAGCGAAAGAATACGACATGAGCCTGATAGATACCTTGGATATCATGAGGCCTTCGATGTTCTGTTAATAGCCGATTCTAACGATGAGCCTATTAATTACAAAGCTGCTATATCAGATCCGGAATCTGATAAATGGCTTGAAGCCATGAACGCTGAGATGCAATCCATGCGTGACAATCACGTCTGGGACTTGATTGAGCTACCCCCCGGTACACGGGCAGTAGGGAGCAAGTGGATCTTTAAAAGAAAAACTGACATGCATGGAAATGTGCAAACCTACAAGGCACGGCTTGTAGCGAAAGGTTTCACTCAAACTCAAGGGATTGATTATGATGAGACCTTTTCGCCGTTGTCATGATCAAATCGATCGGGATTCTCCTTGCCATAGCCGCATACCATGACTATGAGATATGGCAAATGGACGTTAAAACCGCCTTCCTGAACGGACAACTCGAAGAAGATGTCTACATGGTTCAGCCTGATGGTTTTGTCGATCCAGAGAATCCAAACAAGGTTTGCAAGCTTAGCAAGTCCATTTATGGACTCAAGCAAGCATCTCGAAGCTGGAATCTTCGTTTTGATCAGAAAGTCAAAGAGTTTGGCTTTGAACAAAACAAAGATGAGCCTTGTGTTTACAGAAAGGCAAGTGGGAGCGCTATATCGTTCCTCGTACTGTACGTGGACGATATATTGATCATAGGGAACAACATACCCATGCTTAACGAAGTTAAGAAATGGCTTTCATCTTGTTTCGCTATGAAAGACCTTGGAGAAGCCGCTTACATTCTGGGAATCAAAATTCACAGAGATCGATCTAAGCGCCTTTTGGGACTCAGTCAAAGCACATACATAGATAAGATCATAGCTCGGTTCAATATGAGCAACTCCAAGAAAGGAGCAGTTCCCATGACCAAGGGAACAATATTGGACAAATCTCAAGCACCTAAAACGGAGCGCGAGATAAGCCAAATGGCATCGATCCCATTCGCCTCTGCTATTGGATCTATCATGTATGCCATGCTCTGCACACGACCGGATGTCTCGTATGCACTGAGCGTGACAAGTCGGTACCAACAGACGCCAGGGCTAGCTCACTGGACGGCTGCAAAGAACATACTGAAATACTTGAGAAACACCACTGACATGTTTCTCGTATTCGGGGGTGTTGATGAGGAGCTCACTGTAAGATGTTACACTGACGCTAGTTTTCAGACTGACCGAGATGACTCTCGCTCACAGTCGGGATTCGTATTCACTCTTAACGGAGGGGCTGTTTCTTGGAGAAGCTCAAAACAGCCAGTAGTAGCTGATTCTACTACTGAATCCGAATACATAGCCGCCTCAGAAGCTGCTAAAGAAGCCGTGTGGATGAAGAAGTTCATATCCGATCTCGATGCTGTGCCAAGTATTAGGCAGCCCATCGAGATGATGTGCGATAACACAGGCGCTATAGCTCAAGCCAAAGAGCAACGGTCCCATAAGATGGCCAAGCACGTCCTGAGGAAATTCCACTACATAAGAGAAGTAGTCGACAGAAATGAAATAAAGATAAGCAAAGTACACACAGATCAAAACTTAGCTGATCCCTTTACTAAGCCTATGACTCAGGAGACTCATATACGCCACAGAGAAGCGATAGGGCTTAGATTAGCTAAAGACATGTTTTGATTCAGTATTTGGATGTATGAACACAAACAGTTATCTATATTATTCTTATTCCATCTGTTTTATGCAATAAAGAATTACATAACTGTGTTCAATATTTGTACGTTTAATCCATGGACAATAAGTGCTTGTCCTAAATGTCCGTAGTCGATTAGATAGTGGGAGCTATACTAAAGAAAGACTATTGTGACTGGTTGAACTTTAAAGTTTGTTTAACGTTCAAACTCACAGACCTCATTGGTGAATGACGTTGGACGTAACTCGCATCATGCAACGCAAACATGGAAGTCTTGCTTGCTTGATTAAATGCATGCTCTAATGTATCCTTAGACCTGAGACGCATATTCGAACTCCTTTCTACTAAAGAACATTCTTTGACTGTAGCCTAACGTTGTCGCGTAACTGCCAGCCATAACGGCTACTTTTGGGAATGGCTCTGAAGTTTAGTGGGAGCTGTATGCTTCAACAAGGGATTCTGTACTCTTGCTTCGGCAACAGTTAGACATAAAGGCGCCCTCGTTGATTCCAAGTGATAAGTGTGAGGCCTCACCCAAACTTACTGTGTGTTTGTTGGATCACTTCGAATTGTATCGAGAATGAAAATCGATGAATAAAAACATGGGAGTCCATGTCCCATAATTCATCAATGTCTTATACAGAAAGGAACATATGACAATGAATGCACAAGTCGTGAGTCTGCTTGATAGTCAATCAGATATACTTTGGCAAACGACTTAAAGTGTCAATATTAGTTGGTGTAGCTATGCATAGCTAGAGTGCCTCTGGCTGCGCTCGTTAAACTGTCGCGTTCAGTCCAAGTGGGAGACTGTTGGATATATGGTGTCCTGTGTTGGATTTAGGTGTCCAGACCCGACTAAATCAAGTACCCGACCCGGTCAAGACCCGTAAGAGCTACACCGGAGGCAACGGGTATTAAGACCGCTTACCTATATAACCGGCAAATTCGCAGAAATATTAATTATGTGTTTATTAAATAGTTTAATTGATACATAATTAATTACTTAAATCAATATTAATCATTAAGATTAATTAAGCGACAAAGACGTTAAATAATATTAACGTTATGGACGAGGATTGACAGATTATTAGTTTGACTAATATTCGGCAAGCGACAAACATTTAAAGAGTTAAATGTTAATTTCAGAAATTTAAAAGGTTCGATTAAGGATTAGGTAAAATCGAGGGGCTAATCGGAAACTTGATTAGTTATAAATATAACTGATTAGGGGAGGCTAAACCCTAATCCAAAAAGTGAGATTTTCGGCCTCCCCTCCCTCTCACGATTCCGACGCCGACGGCAACCCTGCCGCCGCCGCCTCCTTGTTCTCCGACGACCTCTTCGCGAGAACCCTAAATCCTTGATCACCGTCGCCGCCCCGTAGTCTCGCCGCCAACCGCCGCTCACCGAGCAGCCGCCGCGAGCCCTCCTCCAACGCCGCCGCCGTCGCATCGCCGTAGCCGCTTGCCACCGAGCCGCCGCCGCAGACCGCGACCGAGCCGCCACCGCAGCAGCCCGGCGAAGCCGAGCCGCAGCCGTCCGCAGCCCAGCCGCAGCCGGACGCCGCACCACCGCCGCCGTCACCGTCGCTCGCAGCCGCCGCCCGAGCCGGCCGCTGCCACTCCTCGCCGTCGCCGGTTCTACCGCCGACAAGCCCTAGTCGTGAACCGCGTTTATCGCGTGTTCCGCCGTCGTCCGCGAAACCCTAATTTCGTGCCTAATCGACGTACGGGATTTCGGTGCTGTGTCACCGAGAGAAGCCCGTATTTGCGAGGTACTCTCGATTTGCTCGTCAAGTCGATCTGTGAAACCCTAGCGTCACCCGTTGACTTTCGGTGTCTCGAACGTCTGTTTGAATCACCGCTCAGGTATATCTAAACTCGTAGTTAGTTTAGATTTAATTGATTGTTTATTTTATGTTATGTTGCGTTTCTGTTTAAACGCGTTTTTGGTGTTTGCGCGTTTGGTGATTGTCGAATCCTGTTGTTTTAGGTTTACGCTAATTATCTGGTTTTCGCGTTTGTAAATTAAAACGTTTTCCGCTGCCTATTAAATTAATTGTTAATTTAATTATCCAAATTTAATTTACTGTTTATTCGGTAATCGTTTGATAATTATTTATTGTAAATAATTATTTCTAAATTAAAAAAAAAAAATTTGCTATTACCGAGACCCGAATGCCACTGTCGTAACCCAACAGTGGTATCAGAGCCTTGATCACCACACGCAAACCCAGGCCGGTCTATTTTAAACCGGCATACTTTCGCGAACTGGGGTTCTGAACTCGAAAGTCGCGAAATTGACTGAATCGCCTTTTAAATATATTTAGTCGACATGGTTCCACTAAACATAATCCGATTCAATATAATTGGTTGAATTATCTTTCGTACATATTCGGCCCGACCACATTTGTTTTGTCATGAATGCGTTATGGTTTGGCCCATTAGGCCCATGTAGTTTTGTTTTGGTTTGGCCCACTTTTACTGGGTTCAAAGTTGTAATTAGTTAAAATAAAATAGTTTTATTTTAAATTTGTAATCGCTCACATTCGCCTGGACGAACGAGACGAGCTTGATACAAGACCCATTTGGTATTATCCCTTTATGGGATTTTCGAAAATGGCTAGTAGTCAAAACAAGACCGACGTTTTCTGGGTGACTCGCAGGAGCTTGTTAAAGCCAGTGGGAGAAACTAAGTCAATCAGGGAGTTTTCTATTCACGTGGTTGATTTACCTTTATGTCCCTTGCCCTATTTGATATTGTCATAGGCTCTGACAATATCGAATGCCCTGCATGGCCGAATATGTACATGTGTGTTTGCTTGTTTTTCGTTGCTTGTCTTAATTAGATTAACACGCCAACTTAAGACCCAAACTTAGTTTTGTCAATATGAAACTAATTTTTCAACCGATTAAATAAAGTCCTAATTTTGTTACGACTTCACAAATTTGATAACCAATTTAATTCGACATTAAATTCAAATTTTTCGATAATGCAATCGAACGTTATTAAAATTGGTTATCGTCTCGCGACACATAGATCGTTAATACTTAGGTTATTCAATTGATCGTCCCGAGAGAGATAGGATTCATAATATTTGCGGTCACATTAAATATTAAAATTTGACTAATTGATCCTATCTGGTAAGCCTAAAACCGGTAGTCTATGCCATCCTAAGTCACGTCTAACTTGGAACATATTTACCGATGCATCCGTGTTGGAGTATTTCAACACCGCACGTGGTGTTTAGGGTATCTTCCAAGGTGAGCGTATTGGAGTATTTCAACACCGTACGCTCACACTGACTGCTTAGGACAACTACTATTTTCTTTACATGCACCTTTGGTATTGGAGTATTTCAACACCGTACCTCTGGTCGGCTTGTAGACAAAATGGGCATAGATGGGGCTAAACGTATTTCGTTGATCTGTTCGCGAAAGCCCCATAACGGGAGTTGTGATAGTAGACTCACAAGTGACAATCGTTGTCCGTTCGGCTACTTAGGAATTTTGAAAGCACTTTACGCTGTCTGGAGAAATTGTCTAACTAACTGAATTCCCAATTCCTATTCAAGATTAGCTTGCCATCCTTGAATACGAATCAAACATCGAAACACTAAAACATTTGCCTGTTGTTTCAGATGGCTAACCGCGCAAACCAAGAGATTTTCCATCTCAAGTCTCTCCTTGAGAAGGAGAAACTTAATGGCGCCAACTTCCTTGATTGGGAAAGGAATCTGAGAATCGTCCTGAAAATGGCTAACATGGAAACCGTGTTAGATGCTGAGGTTCCTGAGGAACCTGAAGCTGACACGCAAGCGGCGCGAAACGCCCATAACACATTGCGTACAAATGCCAAAAATGTCGCATGTCTTATGTTAGCCACCATGGAATCTGAGATTCAGAAAAACATGGTTGACAGGACGGCTTTTCAGATGATCGGTGATCTGAGGGGCATGTTTGAAACTCAGGCCCGACAGGAACGCTATGACACCGTTGTGACACTTATTAGTTGTCGCATGGCCGAAGGCGCTCCTGTCAGCCCTCATGTCCTGAAGATGAAGAGTTACATCGACCGTTTAGCAAAGCTGAATTACGTCATACCCGCCGAAATGGCGACTGACCTAATTCTTCACTCACTGTCCAGTGCCTTCACTCCTTTCCGGGTGAACTTTAACATGCATAGCATGGTAAAGTCAGTGACTGAACTTCACGGTATGCTTAAAACCGCTGAAGTTAATTTTGTTAACGGTAAGGCACCCGATGTACTCGCAATCCGATCAGGAGGCGTCAAGAAGCCTGAGGTAAAGAAGGGCAGACGTGGTAACAAGAAGCGAGGCAAGGCAGTTGCAACCAGAGGGTCTGGAATCTCGCAGAAAAGCAAGCCTAAGGCAACCAAAGCACCACCGGCTGAACAGCGCGAGTGCTTTGAGTGCCACAAGATGGGGCACTGGAAAAGAAACTGCCCTGAGTATCTTGCCAAGGTGAAAAGTGGAAAAGCCCAGCCGGGTAATTCCTCAGGTATACACATGAGTTTATGTTGTATGATGCTTCACTTATTCCTACAAAATATATGTTTGACATACTTTACATTTTGTAGGTGCATGAAGCTTAAAAGGAAGCAAGCCAAGACGACGCTGAACTACCCTGCGATTGTCGCACCCAAATAAAGTTCGCGTCCTGAGTTTTGATTTAAAACAATTCTTGGTGATTTTAAAACAACTGATTTTGTTTGGTTTTCCCTGGCTGTTTTCCAGGATGAACAAATTGCTTTCTCTGGATTTTGATTATGACATTTTTGACAATGGTTGATTTTCGAAACATTCGAGTTTAGTTTTAATCTACTTTGAATTTGATTCAACCTTTTGTTAGATTAAATTCAAAATCCCATAACAACATATCTTCCAACCTGGTGCACTTGATTTGATGAAGACTGGCTCAAATGCGACGTGATAACTTTTGGTTATCACATCCCATTAAAGCTATAATGTCTTAAGCATATATCGTAATAGTTACGTGACAACGCACGACGCAATTGTGGTTCTTAAAATCCTGTGATTTTAAACCATCCAGCGTCGATAATATTAAATCAAGTCGAACCGATTAAAGATCGCCACTTCGATCTACAATCGTATGAACATGTCAATCCTCTGCTTCAAGTAGACGTCTGATCATATAAGTTCGAATCACCAGCTAAACAACTGCAAGAGTAATCACCTGATGATTACAACATTGTAGTATGGTCACACCAATTCTGGTGCACATTACCATTAAATGTATATACCTAGACACATCTTGGAAGTCTTAGACTACAATAGTTGTACTCACGTGTGTTTTAATCCGACGAACACTAAGTGTCATATACGTCGATCCAACATTTTCAGTATGAAACTGTAACACACAAGACTAATGACTTGCCGCAACAAAACCCTTGACTTCATGTAACCATGACACCCCTTTCACACAACACTTGCATAACTAACTTCCAATCCCAAGACCGGTATCTTGCGAAGATGGAATTTAGCAATTACATGTTCAAAGCTAGATCTTTAAATATCTAAAGAAGAGTGACTTTGATAAGTCACTGGAATATGTAAAACAACTCTCGCATCTAAACGAGACGAGCCAGATTAATAATGTTTCGCCGACTATGGATTGTTGTTAAGCGGAACATATTGACATTCCAATTAGAGTTGGCATGTTTAACCTTACCTGAATAAGGAAACATCCTCTAGTATCGGACCCCAGGGTCCGATAGAATATATCATCATCTCGAATATCACGAGAAACTTTCAAACAATCAAAGACGAACGCATCTTCATGCTATCAAACTCTGAAAAGACTTTGACAATCGTTTTTGAACTTATGAATAAGTCATAACATCTGGATACTAAGCATTCGAATTCCGTACCTCAAACTACGGAGTCGAGCTTTTTCCGTTCTTGAGAACGGAAATTGATTATCGCATTTCTGCGTAAAATCAGTATCCACACGGTTTGAAAGAAAGATGAAGATAGGAATGTCAATCTGCCTCAAGCAAGTGGGAGCATCGCCATAGATCCTTACTGGAATAACGATCAAGTGCCGATCCAAAGATCATTTAAATTTACTGGGTTGAAACTTTAAATGACACCTCAATCGATTATAAGTTTCAAGATAATGTTAAGTATTGATCGTGATATGACTGAGCAACCACACGCGATCGATCTCTTGAAACAGTTCAAATCATACTAAATATGATGTAGACATGAATCCAATACTTGAATATTGCATAGAATGTTGCCGTAAGATGTTACGCCATAGATGGAAAATCACATCGTCACTGCTGAACACTGATGAGGGAATATATGTTCATCAACTGAGTACGAATTATATTCGTTGAACATTAATAGCCAACTTAATTGAATCTGAACTAAGAATGCTATAAAACATTCAAAGGGTTAATTCGACTCTATAAATAGTCGATTAACATGCTCACGTGATAACACAGTCATACGTGTGCTTACCAAGGGCACTCCATTATCACAAGTTCGATTCACTTAAGAAGATTCTCTGTTCAAGATAAACGCTGAATCTCAAGGAACAACAGATATTGGCAATTCTAAATCGAAATACGAGCATTTGATAGCGAATCCACAATTTCCGCGATCGGGCTAGATCAGCGAAATTAGTCTACTACTTAGTACACGAATTCTGCATCACTTCGATATTCGATTCTAGTGTTGGATGTCGAACACTGTCGTTTGCACCATATCATTCGGCCTCCTCTAAGTTGTTAGACGAGAGTCTGAATTCTGCGTAACGTGTTCGAATTTTATACGTTTTATCATCCATGAATATTTCGTTAATATTCTAAAAGTCCGTAGTCGATCAGACATTGCGGGAGCAACGCCTGAAGCAAGACTATTCTGACTCTGGACTCAAGATGTTGACATCCAGACTCACAAGGCCTCGTTGGAGAATGACGTCGGGACGTAACTCGTATCAGAATGTCTTCATGGATCTTAGCATAAGACAAATCTGATTAATGGTATACTCAACCGTATCCTTAGACCTGAGACACATGAGCGACCTCCCGTTTGCCAAAGAACATTCTTTGATTGTAGCTTAACGCTGTCGCGAAACTGCCAGCCATAACGGTTACTTTTGGGAATGGATCTGAAGCTTAGTGGGAGCTGTATGTAGTCAACATGGGATTCTGTACTCTTGCATTTTTCAATGCAACAGGTCGACATCATGGGCCCTCTCGTTAGTTCCAAGTGTAAAGTGTAAGGCCTTACCCAAACTTACTGTGTGTTTGATTGGACCACTTCGAACAGTAAAACGAGGAATACAATAATCGAACACAAAGAGAATGAAAAGATCCATGTCTCTGGTTCGATTGATGTCACATACAGAAAGGATCTGATGACTTTACAAATACCATAAGTCTAAACTATATCACAAGTTTAATGATATGCCTTGGTTGTTTTGACTTGAAGTGTCATGACTGGTTGGGACAGCCACGTGTAGCTAGAGCACCTCTGACTGTAACTTGATTGATAGTCGCGATCAGTCCAAGTGGGAGACTGTTGGATTTAGGTGTCCAGACCCGACTAAATCAAGTACCCGACCCGGTCAAGACCCGTAAGAGCTACACCGGAGGCAACGGGTATTAAGACCGCTTACCTATATAACCGGCAAATTCGCAGAAATATTAATTATGTGTTTATTAAATAGTTTAATTGATACATAATTAATTACTTAAATCAATATTAATCATTAAGATTAATTAAGCGACAAAGACGTTAAATAATATTAACGTTATGGACGAGGATTGACAGATTATTAGTTTGACTAATATTCGGCAAGCGACAAACATTTAAAGAGTTAAATGTTAATTTCAGAAATTTAAAAGGTTCGATTAAGGATTAGGTAAAATCGAGGGGCTAATCGGAAACTTGATTAGTTATAAATATAACTGATTAGGGGAGGCTAAACCCTAATCCAAAAAGTGAGATTTTCGGCCTCCCCTCCCTCTCACGATTCCGACGCCGACGGCAACCCTGCCGCCGCCGCCTCCTTGTTCTCCGACGACCTCTTCGCGAGAACCCTAAATCCTTGATCACCGTCGCCGCCCCGTAGTCTCGCCGCCAACCGCCGCTCACCGAGCAGCCGCCGCGAGCCCTCCTCCAACGCCGCCGCCGTCGCATCGCCGTAGCCGCTTGCCACCGAGCCGCCGCCACAGACCGCGACCGAGCCGCCACCGCAGCAGCCCGGCGAAGCCGAGCCGCAGCCGTCCGCAGCCCAGCCGCAGCCGGACGCCGCACCACCGCCGCCGTCACCGTCGCTCGCAGCCGCCGCCCGAGCCGGCCGCTGCCACTCCTCGCCGTCGCCGGTTCTACCGCCGACAAGCCCTAGTCGTGAACCGCATTTATCGCGTGTTCCGCCGTCGTCCGCGAAACCCTAATTTCGTGCCTAATCGACGTACGGGATTTCGGTGCTGTGTCACCGAGAGAAGCCCGTATTTGCGAGGTACTCTCGATTTGCTCGTCAAGTCGATCTGTGAAACCCTAGCGTCACCCGTTGACTTTCGGTGTCTCGAACGTCTGTTTGAATCACCGCTCAGGTATATCTAAACTCGTAGTTAGTTTAGATTTAATTGATTGTTTATTTTATGTTATGTTGCGTTTCTGTTTAAACACGTTTTTGGTGTTTGCGCGTTTGGTGATTGTCGAATCCTGTTGTTTTAGGTTTACGCTAATTATCTGGTTTTCGCGTTTGTAAATTAAAACGTTTTCCGCTGCCTATTAAATTAATTGTTAATTTAATTATCCAAATTTAATTTACTGTTTATTCGGTAATCGTTTGATAATTATTTATTGTAAATAATTATTTCTAAATTAAAAAAAAAATTTGCTATTACCGAGACCCGAATGCCACTGTCGTAACCCAACATCCTGACCCGACAAATTAACGAACCCAACCGATATTGACCCGTAAGAGTTACACCTGGGTCAACGGACTATTATATCTAATTAATTGTTAATTAGAAATAAACGAACTAAATGGTGAATTAAATAAATATTAACTATTTATTTAAATCGACAAAATCTATCGGTTCAAAATACTCGGTAATTAAAAGACGAACCGATCAGTTGTTACCGGATTAACAGACTGATCGCTTGGTGGACTAAAGGTGGATCGCGACCGGGCCCAGTTCGCAGGCCCCGGTCCGCGAATTTTATATTAAATGAGAGGAGGGAGATAGATTAAAAAGGAGTCACAAAAAAAAACCCTAATCTCCTCTCCCTCCCTCTCTGCGCCGTAAGCCAAGCCGAAGCCGGCTCACGCCGCCGCCGCCGACCGCTGTCGCCGCCCCGCCTCCACCACCGTGATCCGTTCGTGATTTCCGATGGATCCTCGTCTTGCCAGTGTCTGTGCCCGTCTCGAGAGCGAAACCGTCTCAGCCCGAGCCGAAGCCGCAGCCCGAGCCGAAGCCGAAGCCGCAGCCCGAGCCGCCGCCGCCGCCGCCGCTGCCGCTCACGCGCCGCCGCGCGACCACCGACCGGTGGTTCTCGCGCTGCCGGCGCAGCCGAGACCGCCGCGTCCGGTCGCGTCGTCGTGGCCGGCGCCGCTCTACCCGTCCGCCGCCGCCGCCGCCCCTCCTCTGATCTCCGGCGAGTCGTTCGTCGTGGGATCGGTCCCGGTGGGCATTCCGACGGAGAAGATTTTGTCACCACCACCGGTGGTATCCCTACCACCGCCGCCGCCACTACCGCCGCCGCCGCCGCCTGTCGCCGCCGATGCCGATGCCGCCGTCGATGATCTGTCTCGAAGGTTCGAGTCAGACGTCTCAGTTCGTCCTAGCGCGAGCCCGTTGAATCCGGGTGTCTCGAGCGGTTGCTCGGATCCCGCCAAGGTATATCTAATTTATTAGATATTTGATTATTTATTTATTTTAAATAAATATATTTTTTCTGTGTTTGTCGTGTTCCGGTGATTGATCCTGTTACGGTTGCATCCGCGTTTTAATCATTTCCGCTGCCAAATTAATTGAGAATTAATTTAATTAATAAATCGGTTTTAATAAAATTAAAATCGGTAACCCGGATCCCACTGTCAAACCCAACAGTCTCACCCCTACATTTTTCAAACAATTATACATGGTCTATGACAATTGACTTAACTAATCCTAACCCTTTCATTTGTATCATTGTATGTATTGGGTATTACCTAGGGGTGAGCAACACACCGAAAAAACCGAATCGGAATCGAAAAAACCGATGAAACCGAACCGAAAGAAAAACCGAAAAAAACCGAACCGAAAGTAATGGTTCGGTTTCATGTCAATTAAGAACCGAACCAAACCGAACCAAACCAAAAAACCGAACCGTTAGAAAAACCAAACCGAACCGAGAGGAAAATAAGTGAATTAATATTTTAGGAGAGCATATTGTAAATCTTTAAACCTTAATTTATATTTTAAGTTAACACTTAACACTTAATTTAAAGATTTTTGGTAAACCTTGTTCCCTTAATTTATATTTTAAGTCAACGCTTAATAGTTTATGTTAAGATCTTTAGTGTTAAAAACTTTTAAATTTAACGTCGCTTCATATTATGTATAAAACTTTTAAATTTAACGTCGTTTCGTATTATGTATGGTCATACGCTTCACGTAACTACCTTTTTTTCTATAGTTATGACGGTACTTGTTTTATACTATTTTTTATTCATCTTTTAAGATTAGACATTTAATATTTAAAATTATATTAAAAACATATTACAAAAAATAAAAATAAAAAAACAAAAAAAACCGAAATCAAACCAAAACCGAACCGAAAAAACCCGAAATCGAACGGTTTTTTTTCTTCTTAGGAACCGAAAACTTCGATTTCGTTTCGGTTCAAGCCAAAAAAACCAAACCGAACTGAACTATGCTCACCCCTAGTAAAGTAGTAATGCCCTGATACTTTAAGGTCATTCTTGTAATATCATTTCCAAGGAAGCTTGACCTATAAGTGACATACTCTATAGATAAAAAAATAAAGGGAAAGTCGCTGCTCAACCACTCGGCCACGCCTAAACCCCCCATCGACTGTTTTGCTACCTCCCTTACCAAAAAAAACCCGACCCGACTGCTCTCGCCTCCCCCAATCTCCACGCAGCCACACCGACCACCGAGAACCGACGGTGAAAAACGATCCGATCTTCGTCTCTTTGGATCGATCCGGGAGATCTGTTTGAAATTGTGTTTTCCGAGCTGATTGATCGAGTTTTTTTGCCGATTGATCTCATCTCCTCAGTGCATTTGATCCCGAAACACGCAGTGAGAAGATGAATATATTCAGATTGGCGGGGGACATGACGCATTTGGCGAGTGTTCTAGTGTTGCTGCTCAAAATTCACACCATCAAATCGTGTGCCGGTAAACCTCCTTTTTTATGTTTCGTTTCGTTTCGTTTAATGACTACTTGTTATTCAGTTTGTTAAATTAGGGCTTGTTTGTTTCGAATTTTGGGGTTTTTGGATGCTGAGAGTTTGTGAGTACTAAATCTGTTACCTGATTTGATTCAGTGATTGTCTAGACTTTAGATTACTGAGTGATGAGAATTTCGGATTTATCAAGAGTTGATGTGATGCCGTTCATTTTTTTGGTATGTAGAAACTAGAAACGCATATTTTGGGTAGCGTATAACTAAACTGAAGAGGTTCGGCGTCTTCTGTTGGTTTCTGCTATTTGCCGACACTATTTACGCCCATTATCTGTTCTACATTACTTATAAGTCGTTATGAATTCGCCTCATTTGCATCTGCACGGATTTTAATCATTTTATTATGAATGTAGCACCTGGAATGTTCTTTATGTGGGTGTTACATCCATGTTACATCCTTTAATGCTTGATGTAGTTCTTGAAAAGGTTTAGACCTCTCATTGTGTGTTATTTACATAAAGTGTAGCTTGTAGTTGTTTCTTGTGGGAATGAAGGATCCTGTGTGTTACTAGTTGTATCTAAAATTTGGATACGTGATGATAGAAACCTATGAGAAATTTAAAAGAAGTTGTATCAGTACCTTGCACCACGCGTACCTAAGGGACCCTATTGCTTTTGTGTGCCTCATGCTTCTTGAAACCAAGGGCTCGGTTCATCATAACCCTAAGTCCATAATAATAATTACAAGAACCAGGAAATCCAAAATGGCCGGAAATGGTAAAAACAAATGAGACAATTGTGATTGGGTTTGTCAATTTAATGTCTTTTGCAAAATTTAGAACTTGTAGGTTGGATACTTTACTATCTTCACTATAGAGGCCGTAAATTCATGTAACTGTGTTTGATCTTTTACTTTTTATGTTACATGCAGGAGTATCATTGAAAACTCAGGAGCTCTATGCACTGGTGTTTGCTACTCGCTACTTGGATATATTTACTGATTTTATCTCAGTATACAATACTATCATGAAGTTAATCTTCTTAGGTAGCTCTTTCTCTATCGTATGGTACATAAGGCGTCACAGGGTTGTTCGTAGATCATATGATAAAGATCAAGACACCTTTCGCCATTATCTCCTGATAGTACCTTGTTTACTTTTGGCCTTGTTTATTCATGAGAAGCTTACTTTCAAAGAGGTATAGCTATCTTGCTATTTAGATATTACTTATTGTAGTTAATTTTTCTTCTTTCCACCAGACCTAAGTCAGATACTACTTAGTCAGTTATGTTTTCCCAGGTCACCCTAAAAATTCCATTGTATAAACCAAGTAAATTGGGGCATCTATAGGCACTGAGTACCTCTAGCAGAGGTCTCAGGTGTGAAATCCATCTTCCATGGGTTCTCTGCCTTTAACCCTTCTTGAAGGCCGGTTTTACCCAGTTCATAGGTTAGCAGGGTAATGGCATGGTCTCCTAAGTTTTCTGGTAACAGGTTTTCGTTACTACAATAAAAAACCAGCTAAATTTTATTTTTACTGGTGTCTCCTGCTCATTGACTAGGATCTTGATTCAGGGCCCTTGTTTATGCCAAATCAGTTTCCTTTTAGTTTTTATAATTTTATAATGTGTTTTGAGCAGGTAATGTGGACATTTTCTATATATCTGGAAGCAGTTGCGATACTTCCACAGCTGGTTTTGCTGCAAAGAACAAGAAATATTGATAACTTGACTGGCCAATACATTTTTCTTCTTGGGTAATACACTTCTGAAAATCTTTATAAATCTGTTAGTTGTAATTATAAGAGGTGGATTTCGACCCATTTAGTTATGGTCGGGTTGACTCAGGTTATGTTCTATTTCTAATGTGTCAAATGGGCAAACAAGAAAAAAAAATTAGTTACCTATAAAGAGAATGGGGCAAATGGGATTAACCAATCTCCCAACTGGTATTTTAACTTCATAAAAGTAAAAAACCACTTTATTCAAGAAGCTAGATTATTATTGAAGCCATATAATCTCTTAACCATACACACACACACACCCTAATATAATTTTGGATGAGAAGGTATCCTATCAACCTAGCATGCGTGTTTCAACGTGTAACTAAGAATTCTTCCATTTTGAACTGAGTTTCTATTGATGCATGGCATGACCTGCTTGTTTTGCCACCTCTAGTAAAAAACTTGTTTTGCCACCTCTAGTAAAAAACCAGCAAGTGCTAAATATCTTTGGCTTCTTAGATATTTGGAAATTTTAATCTATCAATCCAAATTTCATATTTGTTAAGATACTGGTGCATAGTACATTTTTTTTTGTAAGATTTGATGTTGGATAGAAACTAATTATTATTGGTCTCCTACAGAGCATACCGGTCTTTATACATTCTGAACTGGATCTACCGTTACTTCACTGAACCTCATTATATCCATTGGATCAGTATGTCCTTCCTTATCTCTCTAAATTACACAATAATTTTTTTACCCATTCATGTAAAAATGTAGTGCTTCTAATCATATTGAATTCATGAGCCTTAAATATTTCCTTAATACTTCTTTAAATGTTGCAGCTTGGATAGCAGGGCTAGTTCAGACATTGCTATATGCTGATTTCTTCTATTACTACTTTGAAAGGTAACTGATACTTATTCTGTCATTAGATGTTGCAAATTTTGACCTGTTTACTAAAGAAGGTGTTGATTTGGGCTATGGTAGATCTCAAATGGGTTGATTTGGGCTGTGGTAGATCTCACAGGGTTGATTTGGGCTGTCATAGATCTCAAATGGGTTGATTTGGGCTGTGATAGATCTCAAACGGCTCAAATAAAAAGAAATCGGCTAGAGAGAAACAAGTCAAATGTTTAGAATGGATTGATAGTCATGGAAATAGTTTTAATGCATATGACCTCCTAAATCTTTTTTATAGTAAGACATAGTTTATTACTGTAATTAAGTTGTTAATCTTAATTGAGTTGTTAATTCTAATTAAAAAATAGACAAAAGAAAGTGTTTGCGAATCAACTCGACCCCGTCTACCTTGACCCGTACCAATAAATGATTTCAACCCGTATCAGTTTGACTCATCAACCAACTCACCCGACTCGTCTATATAGTTTTCTATTGTAATAAAATGTTTATTAATCATAATTAACGCTCTTACTTATTTATAAAAATAGAGAAAAAAGTGTTTGCGGGTCAATTCAACCCGGTCTTACCTTGACCCATACCAAAATTTTCAAGATGAACCAAATTTTGACTCCTTAATCTACACTGTCCATTTTGCCACCTCCAATTCTAGTGATACACAATTTTTGTGACTATTGATGATATTTTACGTGGTTATCGTCACGACTGACACATCTACCTTTTTTTTAACAAATGCAGCTGGAAGAACAATGTAAGGCTCCAATTACCTGCGTAAACATGTTCTTTTGGCAATGTAATGTCAGATGAGAAAGTTGTAAGAATCATGTCCGACTCTCATAGGGTTATATGAAGATTTCGGTTTCTTTAGTTTTGTTTTGGACGCCCTTTTGGTTCTTATATACTCAAACTCGGGTTGTAACACCCGATATAGGACACTATGAGTGATTATATAACTTTCATTTTGTGGTGAACAGAAGAGCAATATCATATATTGAACATATTACAGGGGCTTTTTCATCCCATCCTTTCCGGATCCTTCCGTTTGAGTAGCATTTTGTTGAATATTTTTGTTTGTTTACATGAGTTTCTTCTATCCTACCATCTTTTGCATCTGACATACCATCTTTTGCATACCATCTTTTGCATACCATCTTTTGCATCTTCTCTCATTGTTATCAATAGTCGGTCAAGTCGCACTATTGTCGTTGATTGCCGAAGGACCCCTCCCCTCTCTTTCATGGGAGTTACTTTGGAAGATCATTTTTGTGTAAACTTTATTCAGCAATCAATTCCAAAGCAATTTCCAATGTATGATTGTATAAGAAAGATGTCAAAATAAAAGATTTTCGTGTTAACTAGCTAGCTCGATTGCCACCATATATTTTGCACCTTGGATCCAATCAGGAGCCAGCGCCCCTAAAACATCGCTACTAGGGGCTTTCTCCACCAATGCATGAAATAAGAACATTCTTGAATATGTTCTTAAATAAACGTACACTCTACAACTATTTATTTTCATTTGATTTCAATCTTAAATATTAACTAATTAAAATAGGAGGACACACTAAAATCACTGACACGATATATTTTTTTTTAATTTATTAATTTTTAACTATGATAGCTAGAATCTGTCAAGAGGGTGTTCCCGAAACGATGAAGTGGTCTTTATGTGCGGGATTGATGAAGTGACACCGGTAACATGATACTATGATAGTGTGGGGATGGAAGGTGACAAATACGATGGTGGTGTGGGGTAGAATCACCACACTTTGATGAAGAAGGATTTAACGAAAGAAGGGGATGACACTACAAGGAAGTCTTAGTGAGATGGCAACGCAATGGGTGTGTGAATATTATTCTCTATATACGAGCACTTAACAAAGGGTCTTATTTTGATTTTTTTTAAACGGCCAACTTGTATTAAAAAACTAGCAAAATGCTAGATTACATTTGAGACAAAAAAGAGAAGTTACATCATTTATCACATTCAATACAAGATAACTTTCTCCTATATTTAATCCAAAGGTAAGAGAGAAATTAATTATCACCTAAGATCGCCTCCACCCCGTAGATCATGCTCTTGAAAACCTTATTATTGCGTGCTTTCTAAATGCTCCAAAGCAAGGTCAGCAAAATACCACGATACACTTTAGAGACCTTCTTCTCCATCACCCACCCTTCTGAGCAACTGATCATATCTTGAACCGAAGAAAAGTTCACCAAGAAGGCCTTACACCACCTTAGCATAAGCGTCCAAATGTGTCTAGCCACATTACAATGAAATAAAAGATGATCCATAGATTCTTCTCGTGTCTCGTAACCTTCACACATGGTGTTAATCCCCACTCTACGTCTCTTAAGATTTAACTTAAACGGAATTCAATCCATACCGGCTCTCCATGCAAAAACACATTTTAAAAGGGACCCAATTGTTCTAATAATATCTAATCTAAGACCATAATTGTTTCAATAGTCCCAGTTGTTCCAATAATATCTTATTTTTAGTAGCTTCTTATTTTTAAATAATTAGTAAGAATAATCCAATAATATCTAATGTAATGTAAGACCATTTGTTATGGGACGTTATAAAGGGAGTTCTAACTTGATGGTGATCACAAACAACAAAATGTAAGTTTTTTGTCATCAACCAGATAATCTTTTTAAGTTTTTTCGAGTCTTTATGTAACGAGATTTTAACCGTCCCTGATTATTTGACGTTTCAGGTTCAACTCGAAAATCCCTCATAAACGGAAACCCCAACAATAGACCGTCCCATGACACACACATCAAGGCTCGAACCGACCACTCCTAAAAGAAGTCATCAGGCTACCACTAAGCCAGAAGGCCCGTGATCACCAACCATACAATTAATTTTCTTGTTTGCCGTAATCATCCGATCAAATCATTACAATCAACCATACAATTTTCTTGTTTATCGTAATCACTAGACCAAATCACTACAATCAACTAAATACTCAAGTTAAACACAATCATGTTTTTAAAAAATAATCTAAAAAATCTGTGTACTATGAGACTTGATATGAGACTTGGACCCTGTTATACAATCTCATATTGGGCCATTATCATTCCGGTAAAAATTGTCACGTGAGTGTTGAAACTTGAAACCAAAGTGCGATCAAAATCAATCATGGCTTTGAAGTCCGAACACGAACTCAGCACGTGACCCGCTTCCACGAGGAAGACGATGCCGCAAAGCCCAGATTCCAGACGCACATATGTCAAACAAACCATACAAACACACACTACACCACCTCCACTGTGTGCATCGAAACCCTAGCTAACATCACCAAATCGATCCACCAATATGGTCAACAAACGAGTTCCTGAGTGGCTCAACAGTTCTATGTGGTCCTCTCCGGCCACCACTCCTCCGCCTCCTAAATCGCCGTCGTCGCCTCCTCAATCTCCGTCGCACGAAGATCGCACTTCAAAATCCTCTTCCGTTACTTCCTATGTGCACGAAACGCGTGAATCACCGCCGTCTCCTACTGTAATCCGAACCAAATCGCCCTCTAAATCCGCTCCGACTGGACCGGCGCCGAGAACGGAAGGAAGAGATCCGTTGGTGAGCAGCGGCAGTACTGATGGTGAAATTAGTCCTCGTGAGGACGCTTCTCGCCAAGCGCAGCTACTACAAGAGGTTAGAAATTGGTTACATACGAAATTATAGTCAAAATGTTACTCTCATGTTTCTATTTGAGGCGAATTTAGTTATTTGGGGCTTATGCTGTTTTGTTCTAGTTGAGATCCAGCATTTATCATAACAGTAGTTATGTGTTATTGTAATTTTATTGCATTGAAATCATAGTTTCAGTTGAAATTGTTCACATACGAAATTGTAGTCAAAATGTTACTCTCATGTTTTTATTTGAGGTGAGAACCAGCATTTATCAGAACAGTAGCCGTGTGTTATTGTAATTTTATTGCATTGAAATCATAGTTTCAGTTGAAATTGTTCACATACGAAATTGTAGTCAAAATGTTACTCTCACGTTTTTATTTGAGGTGAGATCCAGCATTTATCAGAACAGTAGCTGTGTGTTATTGTAATTTTATTGCATTGAAATCATAGTTTCAGTTGAAATTGTTCACATACGAAATTATAGTCAAAGTGTTACTCTCATGTTTTTATTTGAGGTGAATATAGTTATTTGGGGTTTATGTTGCTTTGTTCTTGTTGAGATACAACTTTTATCAGAACAGTAGTTGTGTGTTATTGTAATTTAATTGCAATTGTGTTGAAATGAAGAAGGAACAAGAGAATTAAGTAATGATAGTGCACTAATCTGTTGAATTAGCTGCTTAATTAAGTTGATATGTTTACTTCATTGTAATGTAGCTTTCAAGGAAGACCATAAATATGGGAGAGCTGCAAAGACTCGCTTCACTTGGTATTCCAGATGGAGCAGGCATTCGTTCTACTGTGTGGAAGGTTTGATTTAACAGATAGCTTTGTTATGCCAGGGAATTGAGCCTCATTATCATTTTGTTGCATTGAAATCATAGTTTCAGTTGACGATCGTATCTTGGTTTAAAAAGCATACCTGAGGCGCGAGGCAATTTTGAAAACCTCTTAGAGCCTTGCGGCGGGTGCTTCATATGCATTCGGTCAAAATTAGGGTATGTAGAAGGCCAATATGAAAAAACGACCAAACACGATTAAGGGATTGTGAATGGTTCACTTGATTAAGGGCGGTTATGCACAAGAGATTCTGCTTTTGGTTGTACATAAAGCTTGTGAGTTGTACATAGGGTAACACCATGTGAAGTTCTCGCCTTGGCCTTTGGGACCTAAATGCAGCTTCTTGTGCTTTTCAAAACCAAGGACCAAAATATAAAAGGAATATTATGAATATCATGCGATGTTTTGCTTGACAACAATTTTTTTTTCATTTTCTGTTGCATGTTATGAAATGGGAGGATTAAGTTGATAGATATTTATTCTTACAGCTGTTGTTAGCATATCTTCCCAGAGACAAGGGGCTTTGGCCATCAGAATTGGCGAAGAAGAGGTCTCAGTACAGGAATTTTAAAGAGGATCTTCTAAAGAATCCAGTAAGTTTTAGTTAAAGGACCTTAGTTCATGATTGCAGTGTGCGTTATTTGAAGAGAAGCTGAATCTGAGTGATAAATAAGTATATAGCTAAATAATGGGATTAGTCACAGAAGTTGTATTTGCTTTTCAAAGTTGTATTTGATTGCTTAAAGTTCGGGATTCTGAATCTCTGTGGCTAGTCAGACAGAAATCACTAGGGAATTGGAAGAGTCTACATCTTCTCAAAATGGTGAAGACAAGGGTTTACTTTCAAGGTCAGAGATACCTGAGGGGGAGCATCCTTTGAGTCTAGGGAAAACAAGTGTCTGGAATCAATTCTTTCAGGTACGAGCTTCAGCAATATATGTTTTTGTGCACAATTTTTTTATTTTTTAATTCTTAATGTAACTATGTAAGCCCTATTCTTTGATGGTATGTGAGCAATAAAAGGATCCAAATGCTTTTGCATACTGATAATATGTAAATCTTCTTCCTGCTTCTATGTTCTATTTAGGAAAGAGTTTCTTACTCAGGGTACATTGTATGGCTCCACTTCTCTATAGATATTTATTGCCATAAATCATAACTGGTTTTTCAGAAAACATATTAGCATTTATTTTTCATCTTATTAGAGGCAATGAGCCTACAGTTTTGGTTCAAATATGATGTTAAATAATTGTTATGGGAATATTCAGACTTCTGATTAATATTAAATCGTTTTTTACTTGAGCGATATCGAGTAAAACTTTCAGTTTTATTTGATCTTATGCATTTAGTTAGTGTGTTTCATGAAGTTAAAGTCAATATTCTTTTATGATTGTCGGTTAAACAGGCTTAGCTTGCTTTGTTTTAGCACAGCCCTGGTTGGCATTTGGTTAGTCTAGTTTCTTTAAAGCCAACATTGTGATTCCTATGCATGTAATGGTCTGTAGAGGTAGCAAAATGGCCAACTCAGGCTGGGTACAAGTAAAAAAGGCTAATATTGGTATGGATGGGTTGATTGAAAAGTGAAAACACATTTTGTCCAAAAAATTTAGTCCATGTAAATAGTTAGTGTGTTAACAGTGATTTCTAATTTTTATCATTCCAGTGATAATCAAGTCTGACTTCTAAGTTGATTTAGAAGGTTTTATGATTTCAGGTGACTTTCGATTTTGTTCGACTTGTCTCCTTTTAAGCTAGTTTAAGAAATTGCGTTTGACCTCTTAAGATAAAGTTATAAAACATAATTATATGTATAAAGGTCAAAATGGCCATATGTAATGACCAGGATCAAAATGGCTATATCTAATGACCAGGCTGATGTTTATTGCTCGTCTTAATTGTAGGACACTGAGATCATTGAGCAGATAGACCGTGATGTGAAGCGCACACATCCAGACATGCATTTCTTCTCTGGTGACTCGGCTTCTGCAAAGGCTAATCAGGTAAACCACTCAAATCTTTTTACATTTTATCTCGGTCTTGCTTACTGGTTGTGCTTTCCAATGGATTCATGTCTCTTGTGTTTCATCTCAAACGGTTTAATAAAAGAAGTTAGCGTGAAGGGGACCGTGTTAAACAGGTTAAAAATGCCATTATTTTCAGTGCATGCAACCTCCTAAACCGTTTTTTTCAATGGTTGAGATTAATATTGTAATATTATCGTTTTTATAGTCCTAATTAACACGTTAACTTGAAAAAAAATTCAGAGACAAAATATCAGGAGATCAGTGCAAACCCACCCAGACTGTTTTGACCTGTAAATTGTCTCATACTTTCAGGAAGCTTTGAAAAATATTCTAACTATATATGCAAAGCTGAACCCGGGTATAAGATATGTTCAAGGAATGAATGAAATTTTGGCTCCCTTGTTCTATGTTTTCAAGAATGACCCCAACGAGGACTTTGTGGTAAGTGTAAGCGTAAATTTTGCCTTTTCATTTTCTAATTGCTAATCTTCATATGCAAATTTACTTTTATTTCTAAATATAAAACTTTTGCAGGTAAATGCTGAAGCAGACACATTCTTTTGTTTTGTTGAGTTATTAAGTGGGTGTAGAGATAATTTCTGTAAGCAACTTGATAACAGTGTTGTTGGCATTCGTTCAACAATTTCAAAGATGTCACAGCTCTTGAAACATCACGATGAAGAGCTATGGCGACATCTTGAACTCACAACCAAAGTAAGAAATTGTTATAGTTGTCCGGTTATTCGAAACTTGGTTTTAAAAAGCACGTGAGGTGATCTGGAAAACACCTCAGGGCCTGGAGGTTGCGCCTCATGCACATATGGTCAAATTTGGGGTTTGTAGAAAATATGAATGATTTACTGATAAGAAGCCTGATATGTAAAAGATACGAGAGAGATGCAGCTTTTGGCCGTACATAAAGTGTATTCTGCTGTAAAGGGAGCAATGCCTCCCGACTCCCGTACATGAAGCCCGCACCTCGGCATTTGAGACCTAAACGCTTTAGAAGGCCTCATGCTCTCGCTTTCAGAACATAGAAGCCTAGAAGTGCCCCATGCTTTTTAAAACCAAGATTTGAAACCATTCTAAAATTCCTTTTCCATTAAAATTCCCATATTAGACTTCTCATGACCAAGTTTTATTAATACCTTGGTTGTTTAATGACAGGTCAATCCACAGTTCTACGCATTTAGATGGATAACACTTCTATTGACCCAAGAATTCAATTTTGCTGACATTCTTCACATATGGGACACACTTTTAAGTGACCCAGAAGGTCCTCAGGTGAGTTAATGCACTAATTTTCTACCCATTTATGTGAAGATGGGATTTGAGTCATTTCACTTTTATTGTCATATTTATCATATTAAAACTGAAAATGATTGACAAGAAAAAGCTGGCAGGTCAACCCAATGTAACCTGCTGTTTTATCGGCCTTAATATTTTACCCGTCTCTTGCTTGAGTTTTGGTTTACTTGAGTCGTATTTTGTTTTGATTACGAGGAAAAAACATGAAGCAGGTTAAAAGTTATATAAAAATTAAACGTCAAAAATATGTTAAAATTGCAGGAGACGTTACTTCGGGTATGTTGTGCCATGCTTATTCTCGTCAGGAGACGTTTACTCGCAGGAGATTTTACTGCCAACCTGAAGTTACTCCAAAGTTATCCGTCAACAAACATTAGTCATTTGCTATATGTTGCCAATAAGCTGCGTTCTCATTCAACCTCCTGACTCTCAATTTTTTTTTTTGGACAATTAAGTTTCTGTAAATCAGTAACAAGTATTAGCATGCACGTAGGGGCATTTTCGTAAATTACAGCACGATTGATATCCGTCTTAGACGCTGGGTTGTAAGTTTCTTCTATGGGGTGATATATGTGTTTGATTATGATACTTTGTTGTGTATGAAAGCTATGCTTTTTTCTAATACTGTAATACATTTGACAGATTATTTTACTATAAATTAAGTTTTTATATCCCTTGATTACATTATTATTAGAGTGACACGATTTGTAATCGAGTTACTTTATTATTAGAGTGACACAAGTTGTAATCGAGTTACTTAAATATTATAGTGACACAAGTAAGTTGTAATAGTTACTTTTAAATGAGTTACAGTTTGAATTAGGGTTGTAAATAAGTCTAAGTCAGGTTTAGCTCAAGCTTAAAAAAATAAACGAGGCAGCTTGGCTCGGCTCATTTTTTCTTAACAAGATAAAAATTCAAGCTCGAGCTTGGCTAGGTTAAAAGCTCGAGCCAGCTTGTTTTTAAAAAAATCTTTTTTATTTTCCCACCAATTAATACTTAATTAGTAAACTAATCACTTATAAATGAACAAGCTATTAAATGCTATGCTTTTTATCTAATTTATATAGATGTGAGAAACTAGGGATATATTTAGAGAGGAAATATGGGATAATTTTATACACACACTAACACACTAAGAGACTTTGGTTTATCTTTGCACCAATATAGGATAATTTTATACCCACTAATTAAGGTTGTTCAAAAAGCTCATGGCTCGTGGTTCGCTTGAAAAAAAGCTCGAAAAAGCTCGCTTGAAATCAGCTCGTTTATAGACGAGCCGGCTCAGTCTATAAATGAGCTGAGTCCGAGCCAAGGTTAGTTGGGCTCGTGACTCGCTTGTTGCTTTGTCCGTCTGACTCGTTTAAATTTATATATATAATTAGAAAATGTTAAAAACTAAAATAAACTGTGGGTGCATACTATGTCATTTCTACGACTCAACTCACCCCCGTTCTATACCTAATTACCTTAAACCCTTGATTTCATTTTCAATTTACAGATCCATATTCACAACTTCTGCCTTCCACCTTCTCAATTTTTTAGAACCTCACTGCCTCCCTTCAAGTATTTGTCTAGTCGTCTCTTTAATAACATCGTCAAGTCATCTGTCATACGTGCTCTACTTCTTCTGTTCTTCGATTGTTTCTACTCGTTTATTTTACTATTATAAATTTACTACTAATTGTTATTATAATTTGATTATGTATTGTACTTTGCATTATTGGTTTATAAGTTTTTCATTATGTTAAAAATATAAGCTTTTATTTCTTATATTAATTTAAGTTGAAAGTAAAAAATATATATGAGCCACAAGTTGGCTCGAACTTTTAATGAGCCGTGCCCAAGTTCAACTTTTTAGCTCGTTTAATAAACGAGCCGACCAATTTGACTCCGTTTTTTAACGAGCTGAGCCTAAAATCATCCTAGCTCAGCTCTACCCGACTCGTTTATATCCTAATAGATATAAAACAATAGGTAGATATAAAACAATCCAACTAAGATATAAAACAATGGGTTGACTTGGGTTGTTTTATAAATACAAGGGGTTAAAAGGGTAGTTGAATTTGAAAAAAGTGTGGCTCTCGAGAGAATCACCAGAATGGCCATTGACTGGTCTTAATTTGTCAGAATAGCCATTGAATTTGCACTTTACCAAATTGATCAACCAATAAAACTGTGCCACGTCAGTTTTTTTTTCAGACCGTACGCCAGTCTAAACGTCATTTTCACTGCTGTATATGCTATTTTAATCCCCCGTACGCCATTTCACAGCACGTACGTCGTCCCGTACGCCAAAAAATAATAATAAAAAAAAGAAAAAGTAAATAAAAAATATAATATTGAAAATGAGCGTACCAAAAAGCGTAAGAAGAAAATGGCGTTCGAATGTAATTGACTTTTTTGTAATATTTCAACCTTTTTTTTTCTTTTAATTAATTAACCTTCTTAGTATGTTTTTTTTGTTAATAACTTGTGTTTAATATTTTTTTTTTAAAACTAAATGTACAGTAGTTAATAATATTTTTTCTGAACATTTTGACTTAACTTTTATTAAAAACGGGACTGTTTTAAACAATAATTAAGTTTCGTAACCAAATTTGTATAACTCTTAAAAAATAATGGGAGTTGAAGATAATAACCCTCAATGTTTAAAAAAATAATGTTATGTGGTTAAAGAGAAACTGTTAGGAATTACATAGATTTTAAAAAGTGAGTTTAGAAATAGAAGTATTAAAATTTTTGAATGTCTTTATAAATGTCTTCAAACTTGTAAAAGTTATAATAAAATTTATTTATTTTAAAAAAAAGGTTTAAATTACTTTTTTCTGAAGAAAAAAAAAGTCTTCAAACTTGTAAGGTGATTAGTTAATTTTTTTTTTTAAAAAGAAAGTATAAGTAGTTATATAAAATTTTAATACTATTTTCTTAAACTCACATCATTTACAATTTATATAAATCCTTACACTTTCTCTCTAACTACAACACTCTACATATTTGAACTCGTCGTTTTATAAATATTTTAATAAACGTTTTCTACTTTATCTTCAACTCTCGTTATTATTCTAAAAAATTATGAAAAGTTGTTTACGAGACTTAATTGATTGTTTAAAAATAACTCCGTTTATAATAAAACATAGATCAAAATGTTCAGAAATTTTTTTTATGAAGTACCGCGTATTTAAATTTTTATAAAATACTATCAGTTATCAATTATTAATAAAAAACATATCGAGGTGCTTAATTAATTAAAAGGAATAAATATTAGAATATAAAAAATGAAACTACATATACACAGGTACGCTGATTTGATTGTTTCACAAAATTCGTGGTACTTTCAACTTATTTCCATACGCCAAAAATTTAGTCAATGGTCATTTTGGTAAAGTGAAAAATCAATGACTATTCTTGCTAATCAACCTTGGTCAAGGGCCATATTGGTTATTTTCTCGTGGCTCTCTCTCTCTCTCTCTGTTACTGCCGCTTATGTTTCTCTCTTCCACCTGTCAGCACCTTCTTCTTCATCCACAAAGTTATAGTTATGTTTTTAGTTCACAGATAATGAATTAGACAGAAATTAGATCTGTTTTAACCGGGTTTAAACACCTTTTACTCAAATTCATGTTACGTTATTGTCAAAATCTTAATCGCTAATCTCGATTGATAACCAGGATTATGTACATAAGTCTTGAAGATGTTCGATTTGCAATCTATGAATATCATGTTGAGTTTGGCAATGGGGGCTCTAGAATGTTCTACAGAACTGAGGACTAGACTACTTTCATAAATATAGGTAAATGAAACACATCGACTAACCTACGTTCATGATAGTTATAAATAGGTTAAATCATTTTTGCTTTCATAAAGTTATATGAAAATTGTATATAGATTGTATTATAAATTAGATAATTAATTGTTATGGTACTCCCTTGTTTATGGGTATAGGGATTACGAGAAGTGTTAATTGTAAACCCTTCCGTAGACCCTTGTTTTAACCGTCTAATTTTCAACACGTGTTTCTTTTAGATGAAGGGTACGATCTTAAAACACTGCAATTGTTTTCAATTTTTAAACTCGTTGAAAACACTGCAAACTTGGTTTCAATATCTAAATTAAAGATTTTCATTAAATAAAAACAACAATTTACAACGAAGTGGCGGGTAAACGGACAACAAGCTGCGCTGCAACCTCTTTTGAATAGCAAACCCAATTCTACTAAGAGTTATATCAGATCATGATAATTTAAGAATTCATATAATACCATATAAAACAGTATACTGATACTGAGTTTTATGAACATGTGTTAATTTTATTTACAATTTTTATGACCATGTGTTATACGTGTTAAAACTCAAATTTTACTTGAATTATAAAAACTCAAATTTGCGGAACTGCGGTGAGTCTTTAACTTTAATTTTAAAACTCAAATTTGTAGTGAGTTTAATACTAAAATTGTGTACTAGTCTCCAGAGTAGCTTGGCCATAAAAGCCCAGTTTACCATGCCAAGACAAGATCTTAACTCATATAATGACATTTTATAACTAAACCAATTGCAGGGAGTTTTATAATTGAAATTTAAATATGAATTTGCAATTGAGTTTTAATACTCAAATTGGTTTTTAAGATTAAGATTTTTTTCATTGAAGCAGCAATTATAGTATACAACCGAGTTTTGAGACTCGCTTGAGAAATAAAACTCATTTAAAAATAGTGAACTCAAGTTAAGACTTCCTGGAAACTTGAGTTTTAATCCGGTATACTTATGTGAGGTTTAAAACTACTATTGTAGTGAGTTTTTAACTTGAGTTTTAACTAGAATTTTAAAACCCAAATTTGGAGTGAGTTTAATTTGAACAATGTCACTTCAAATTAAAATTCAAGCTTGCAGTGAGTTTTACTTGAGCTTAAAACTTGGGTTTTAAAACTCAATGTTCTATAAAACTACACTGTGAGTTTTAACTTGAGTTGTAATTTTAACACTCTCCAGTGAGTTTTAACAAACTTAGTTGGTTAGTATATTAGTTTGCAATTATATGAGTTTTGTATGTATTTTCATACTTTAAAATCAAACTTTATATTCCGATTGAATTTTACAAAGGAGATAGAGCTAGTGATGTTTAGAAGAATTTTATATTTTTAAGACAGTTTTATTAATAAGTTGGTTTAGATCGTATCTTTTAATCTTGTAAAAGTACATATCAACTTATTGTGAATAAATAAAGTTTCCGCTAGTTAAGTTTCTTATAAGTCAGTGACATTAGGCCCCTTATTAGATGGGGTGTGACAGGTTGTTATCAGTGCCTAAGGTTTTAGCGAATTAGGTATCCTTTAGAATACCTAAGCTCTAACCGAGAAGCTCTAGTAACCCTGATTAAGGACTAATGTTTTATTTGCAACATGGTCAAATGGCAGGACAAAGACGAGTAAAAGGATTCATGAGGAGGGAAGGCAAGGAACCTGAAACTCACTCTGAATCTTCCATTTTTAGGGGACTCGAAGACTTATCAGGGCTGTCCAGAAAACCCTGTATAAGTGTTCACGCCCCTGAACCGTTTGATTTCAGACCCGATTTCTTGGAGGTACAACTTCAAGACCACTATTTCTTGGTATAACAATGTCACCAATACTACTATGAGCAACACCGACATGAACAATTGCACCAACAACAAGAATGTGACAGACAACTACGCCAACTCTATGAAGAACGACAACGTATCTATCAGGAACATATTGAGATTGCAAAACCTTCAACAAAGAGGGCGCACCGATGGCCCCGGTATTAGTTTCAAGTGATTCATCTATGCAGGGAACCCCTCCACCATACTAACCTGAAGCTGAAAGGCTAATACAATTATTTGGATGGCCTCTATATGCATCGAATGATTTATCCACTACCGATGCAGCTGACGGTAGCGAACATTCTCCTCATTCCATGTATTCCGAGCAAACTAGGGAAGTCTTACAGGAAATCCCAAACTTCCAACCTGCTGACTATATGAGCATTGATTACGCTCCGACTGAAAGAGTACAGGAAGTCTCAATCCCTGTCTGGAGGAATCCTGTAGAATGCGAGGGACAACCAAAGATTAGACCCAATAGGTCACATCACATGTCCTTCGGGCACAAACGACACCATGATGACTATTCTGAGCCTCCTAGACGTTGGACCAAGTCGCATCAACTCTGCTCAAGCTAAATAGGAGTATTTGCAGAAACATGGATTATTCGGGAGGACCAACGTCCGAAACAATTGCTGGTTAATGATGAAATTTTGGCTCGAAATCTTGCTTTGAGAGACATTAATAAAAAGTTGGCTGGGCATATAAAATCCAAAGAGAAGTTTAAGGGTTTCTTTGGTAAAGCATTTGATTTGCTAAAGGGGGAGAAGAAGAAATAATGTTTGAATTTGTTAAAAAAAATCTTGTGTTAAGAAGAACTATTGGCTTAATTTTGTTTCCTTATTGTATACTTTACTTTTGTAAGATGCTTTTATGAATAAATTAAGTTTTTTATTTTTCAAGATTTCTGAATCTTATTTTATAGAATATATGTTGGGAAAAGAAACACATCATTAAAGATTCACAAGAGCATCACTCTGAACACAAAGATGACAATAATCAAGAGCTAAGAAAATTGATTGCTACAAAAATTGTCAAGAGCTAAGAAAATTGATTGCTACAAAAATTGCCAAGGCAATTCCAAATATTGTTGCTGGAATTAAAAATACCAAAAGTAACACCTCTGAATCTAGATGAAGCTATTCTCACAATCAAGATGTGTGTAAATATGAAGGGGAGAGTACATAATACTCTAGTAGGGAAAATAATCATAAATATGAAAATAAAAGGGGGTGTTCATTTAAGACTTTCTGCTCATGTAAGCCACCTTTAAATGGATAAGGGAGATAGAGGTTGTTTTGGACAATAGTGACAATGATGATAGAGATTGAGTAAGATTTGCTGCTCATGTAAGCCACCTTTAAATGGATAAGGGAGATAGAGGTTGTTTTGGACAATAGTGACAATGATGATAGAGATTGAGTAAGATTGTTGCTAGTACTTTTAAGTTTGAAGCTTTGTTTTGGTGGGATATAATTATTCAGACTAGGGGAAGAGAAGAGACACATTGGATGTCTTGGGAAGAATTTAAAGAATTAGTGATGAAACAATTTTGCTCAGAAAGTGAACTACAAAGGATTAAGGAAGAATTGCTTACGTCAAGCATGAACAATATGATGTACAAGGAATATGTATCAAACTTTAATGAGATGGCTAGGCTGGTACCTACTCAGGTGACGCCTGAATAAAAAGGGATGAGTAGGTTCATCTGGGGATTAACAACCGAAATGAGGGGTATATGATTGCAGCAGAACCAAAGACTTATCGATCGCTGGTGAAGTTAGGGCATAAGATAACGGCTATAGTCTATCCATACAATAGTGAGAAAAAATCGACCAAAAGGAAGTCGGATGACAACAAAAGTCACAAAAAGAATGACTAAAAAATAAGTAAGAAGGGGTGCAAATTATATGGAAAATTTCATCTTGGTAAATGCATGTATGAAGGATGACATGTTATGACTGCAAAAAGACATGACATAAGGCAACAACTTGTCTTAATAATCTAAAGTGCTACGAATGTGGTGAAGTCGGGCACATTCGGCCTGACTGCCCAAAGTTGAAACATGACAAACCTGATGAGGCTGGAAAAGCCAAAGGCCGTGCTTTCGTCATGCATGTTGAAGAAGCACAAGAAACTCATGATGTAGTTACGGGTACGTGTCTAATTAATAACGTATATGCTAGTGTTTGTTGGACTCTGGTGCAAATAGAAGTTTTATAGCCACTACTTTTAAACCTTATCTAAATAAAGAAACACAAAAATTAGATAAGGCTTATGTAGTTGAACTTGCAGATGGCGGTCATATAAAATTTTTTGAGGTAATTAAAGATTGTGTAATTGAGGTAGATGGTACCATTTTCCTTTAGAATTTATGCCTATGGATTTAGGTGGATTTGATATTGTGGTAGGAATGGATTGGTTAGCCAACAATCAAGCACAAAAATTATTAGTGATAAGAAACAAATTAAAATACCAACTCCTAATGAAAAAATGATTAGTATCCTTGGTAATCCAATCAGAAATACAATAAATATAATCTCAGTAATAAAGGCAACTAAATGTCTGAAGAGAGGATGCATTGCCTACTTGGCATATGCAATCCAAGACGAGAAGAAGGAGAGTCCAGAAGATGTGCCAATAGTCAGGGAATATCCAGAATTTTTTCCTGATGAATAACCCGGAATACCTCCCGAGAGACAAGTGGAATTTAGAATTGATATAATTCCTGGAACGGTACCAATTGCCAAATCGCCTTACTGTCTGGCTCCAACAGAATTGCAACAATTAATGAAACAACTGCAAGAACTCCTTGATAAAAGGTTTATTTGTCCTAGCACCTCGCCTTGGGGAGCTCCTATTCTATTTGTTAAAAAGAAAGACGAATCAATGCGGATGTGCATAGATTATAAGGACTTGAACAAAGTCACTATCAAAAACAAATATCCTTTACCAAGGATCCAAGATTTGTTTGATCAACTCCAAGGGTCGAGTTATTTTTCTAAAATAGACCTAAGATCTGGATACCGTCAGTTAAAGGTAAGAGAAAGGATATACCTAAGACAACCTTTCGAACCAGATATGGTCATTTGGAGTTCCTAGTTATGCCATTCGGCTTAACAAATGCACTTGCGGTGTTTATGGATCTAATGAATTGTGTGTGCAAACCTTACTTGGACAAATTTGTAATTGTTTTTATTAACGACATCTTGATCTATTCAAAAAGTAAGGAAGACCATGAAGTTCATCTCAGAACTATGCTTGAATTATTAAAGAACGATAAATTTTACGCAAACTTTTCTAAGTGTGAATTCTCGATGAGAGAAGTTCAATTTCTTGGCCATGTTGTTAATGAAAAAGGTATCCAAGTGGATCCTGCTAAAATTAAAGCAGTAATGAAAGAGAGACTCCAAAAGCTCCTAGTGAAATTTGCATATTCCTTGGATTAGCAGGATATTACCAACGGTTCATACAAGACTTCTCAAAGATAGCCACTTCATTAACAAGAAGAAGTGGCTATCTTGATTTTTGAAAAACAAAAAACTCAGTGGTGCTCCAATTCTATCACTACCTGAAGGAACATAAGACTTTGTTGTCTATTGTGATGCCTCTCATTATGGTTTTGGTTGTGTACTGATTCAAAGAAATAAAGTTATTGCATATGCATCCCGACAACTAAAAGTTCACGAAAAGAATTACACTATCCATGACTTGGAACTAGGTGTAGTGATATTTGCTTTAAAGATATGGAGGTATTATCTTAATGGTACCAAATGTGTAATTTATACCGACCATAAAAGTTTGAAGCATATTTTTAAACAGAAATGTTGAATATGTGTCAAAGAAGGTGGATGGAATTGTTAAATGATTTCGATTGTGAATTCGTTATCATCTAGAAAAAGCAAATGTAGTTTGTTGATGCTTTAAGGAGGAAGGAAGGTGTGAAACCTATGAAAATTCGAGCAATGAGTATATGTGTGAAAATAAATTTGAGCGATCAAATAAAAGATGTACAGAAAAAAGCACTCGAAAGTGATAGAGTTAAGAAGGAACGGATGATAGGAAGAGTCAAATTATCAACATCAGGAAGAGATGGAATTTTAAGATTTAATAATAGAATATGGATTTCAATTCATGGTGAGTTGCAAGAAGTCGTGTTAGATGAAGCTCATAAGTCAAAATATATGATGCACCCTTTATGCAATAAGATGTATACAAATTTGAGAAATGACTTCTTGTGGCCGAAAAGATCTATTGCACGATATCTGTTGAGAACTGTTTACAAGTTAAAATTGAACACCATAAGCCGTCTGGTTATTTACAACAACCAGAAATTCCTATATGAAAATGGGAAATGATTACCATGGATTTTGTAACAAAACTCCCTCGAACTAGTCAGGGACATGATGCAATCTGGGTAATAGTTGATTGATTGACGAAGTGAGCTCATTTTCTACCAATACGAGAAGATTAAACTATGGGGAAATTGGCATAAATTTATGTAAGTGAAATTGTTTCAAGGCATGGTGTGCCAATATAAATTATATCTGAAAGAGATAGTTGTTTCACTTCACGCTTTTGATAGACTCTTCAACGAGATATGGTCATATGGGTACCCATCCGTCGAGGATTATAAAGATTTTGATATTTTCGCTTGGTGGAAAGGAAAGGAAAGGAAAAGGATACCGATTCTATCCGTCATGGCTCGTGATTTACTAACCGCCCAAGCTTCTATAGTAGCTTCGAAATCTGCTTTTTCTCTTAGTGGTAGGGTTTTATCGTTACGAAGAACAAGACTCACTGAGGAGTCATCAGAGATGGCATTTGCTTAGAGGATCACTTGGACACTATCAATCATATACAACATCAAATAACGCTCGACGATGAAGTTGTACTTGAGACTGAAGTGCAAGAAGAATAGGTGGAAAAAAGACTATCTACCGACATATCTGACGAAGAAATCCAAAATGATAAGCGGACCCGTTGTAACCGATAGGACTCACTTTTCCTATCTTAGAAGACGAAGACGAAATAAATGAATACTATATATTAATATTTAAACTTTTATACTTTTAAAGATTGTATTTGAACCATTTATAATTTACCATTATAAATTAAAAACGTTTATTTTTTATGTTGTTTTATATAAAAAATATTAGAAATTAAAAAAAAATTGCAGGAACCGGTTCTAGAGGACCCTAACCGGTTCTTGTCGGTTATTCATCTCGAACCTTCAACCTAGTTTGGAACCGGTTCCGGTTCCTTGGTCGAACCGGTTGGAATAGAACCGTCAGATCCCAAGAACCGGTTTGAAAGCGGTTTCAGTTTCTTGGTTGAACCGGTTGATATGGAACCGATGGACCTCAAGAAACGTTTTGAAACCGGTTTCGGTTCCTCTCCAGAAACCGAAATTTACACAGGTGTTCGTATGTAGATGTAACTATAAGATTTTTTTAAAGTAATTTAGTATTCTCTGATTCTTGGTAAATGTGCACTCTTCACCCTTGTGACTGATGCTGATAAAAATTCTTTAGTAATATTGTTATATAGATAGAAACATGATATGTTAAGATAAAGAAGGGTAATACTGATGTGGAGAGCTATTATAGTGAAATAAGGGTAATACTAATGCGGAGGGTTGGAGTTGAATGCTGAAAATTATAATGATATTGTGGTTAGGGTGTCCGAATGGGCGCGGGGAGAGGGCCAAAACGTCCCTTAGCGCCCGGCACACCGGCCCCAGGACCTTTTGGGGTAAAATCCGGTGGATGGTGTGATGGTGATAACGTTTCCTCTCCCACCCAAGCTCAAATCTGATCAGGTCATGTATTTAATATGAGATTTAAAAAAAAAATTAATAATGAGATGGAGTTATGACTAAACATCTGAACGGAACATTATGACTTGACCGTTATGTATCTGTAACGCCCCTCCAAAAAGGTTATGACTATACATAGCCTTAGTGTTACCGTGCTTTTAACACCATATTACGAATGGCATGCTCAGCTAATAAAATTGAACTTGAGTTGTGACACATAAATCAAAGCATTTGCAGGAACAAATATCAACCTCGAATGTTGGTTAAAACCAACAAAAAACCAACAAATATACAAATTATTTTAATAGCTTCATTTAACAAATTTGTTTCTATGAGAACTTGGAATCTTAGGTTAAATTAAATAAATCATGGTAAGAATGTCTCTTCTTGAAGGGATTAGTTTGTACAACATAAATCAAATTCATTTAGGAAGAGAAACTGCTTGTAACAAGACTATAATTTTGATAGTAAACCGCCATTAAAATGACCCTAATTCCTTTAAAAAATCACTTTTTTATAACTGGACAAACCCCTTTAAAAGGGTCACTTTTTTATAACTGGATATCACGGTAACATCTTATGTGACATGTTTCAAAAACCATAGGATTCAAGGGGAAGGCGATAGGCGAACATCGGTAACTTGGTCATCGGTACTTTCCCATTGATATAACATCATAACCGTCGATAGTTATAACCAACAAACGTGAAACGCCAACTGAACCTTGTGATGTTTCAACCGCAATATATAGGATTTGTTTGTTCTAATTATGTACAATTCAGCATCTTCATGTTCACAAAAGAGTGCTCTATTTTAGTAGTTTCAAAAAAAGCTGTATGAAACTCCACATAAAATACTGCTTTCACTTAGGAACTTAGGATACAATTAATATGTGTGTTATAATCTCACAATTACTATTCCAATTGAACTGATATGCCAACAATAAAATTCCATGCTGCTGCTGCTCTCTTCTCCACTCCAGGAAGTGTGTTAAACTCTCTGTTCTCTCTATTCACTAATTATATTTCAGTAAATTTTGGTATCATCCATCAACTGGTATGCCTCATATTATTATGCTAAAACCTGATCACATCAACCATAAAATCACTATTAGGATTTGTCTTTAAATTAACATGACCCGTATGTATAACTAAAAACAGATGTATAGATTAAACTTTACAAATATCAAATAGGCCAAAAAAAAATACCTAAACGGTTTGATAGTCGCCTAAAGTGTATTAAAGTGCTTATAACTTTCTTTTATAAAAAGTGGATGGTTAGTTAGTAATAGCTATTTTCATTATATTTAGTATGTTGATTATATGTTTAGTTTAAAAGAAATCACGAAAAATAACTTTGGTGGTCGAGTTGACTTAATCCAATCCATCTTAAAAATTCATCCGTAACCCGGACATTTTGCCACCTATACATTACGATAAGGTGGCATTATGTGTTGCTCGGGTTTGATAATGGGTCAAAACATGTCACTTTATGTATATTTTTTAGTTTTGCCCATTTGATCTAATAGAGAAATAACATAACCCAAATTTTTTCAACCTTCAGTTATTATTATAGGCGCATAGACTTTTTTTAACTACAAAAACCACTCAGGTTTCAATGTCTGTTCCATTATAGAAAAAAATTAAAATGTTAAATTTTTTTTTAAAATTAAGTGAATTGAATGGAATGACACGCACACATATACATATACATATGAAGGGAGAGCATCGTTTGAGAACCAATTGGGTTTGAGAACATTTGAGAACCATTCTAAGTCACTAGTTTATATATATATGGAACCCCCCCCCCCCCCCCCAATGGATTATAGTGGTCCCCACCTGAAATTAGTGGCTGAGATATAGTTCTTAAAAGTTGTCGAAATAAAAAGTTCTCAATTGAACCTAACTCTACATATGAAACTTAGTTACCATTTAATGATTATATATATTTTTCAAGTTTAACATCAAGTAGGAGGTGACAGTAGAGAAAAAAATCACTAAACAATTACCCATTTCCATAGTTGTTCCATATAAGTCGTTTGAAAATAATAATCACTAAATATTAACATATATGTTCCATTTAAGTCGCTTAATTTTTTTTTTTTTTTTTAAACTTAATATTTATAAAAAAATGGAACAATACTACATAAACACAAGATATAAAAGTCCATACCTCAGATTCTATAGTAAATGTTAACAAAGCCCTCTTCCATGGCAGCTTGGCACCATCATTTTCACTTGCAAAGAGATCAAGATAATCATTTCAGTTTTTAACTATATCTATTCCACAATCCACTATTCATCACCAATGGAGGTCACATTGGTCATTTGCCTCTCCAACTGACCCTCGAGTACTTCCATCATATTATCAGGCGGGCACCTATCCTCAGGATTCGACCCGGATATTTGACAAAAACACTCAGGCCAAGAATTTGTATAAAACGATTCGGGTGACACTCGCTTATGGGGCCCACCAAAGTTTGTTTTCATCATCACACCCCTAACCGCCTCTTCAAAACCAACAACATGGCCCGCTTCACGTTTTATAAATATCGGGGCTAAACCTTTTCGATCGGGCCGGATATTGGTCCGAAAACCGTAGTAGAGGCGGTGGCCCAAAAGGTTGTTAGCAAAGTTGCTTGGCCCATCATATGTTGGCATGAATATGTCTGATAAAAGACAAACCATGTAGTCAACTGCTGAGCCCAGTAAGCCTTGGGTGTTATCGGTTAATTCACTAGATGAGTCAACGGTACTGTGATTCTCGAGCAGTGGGAACATGGCTCGAAATGGCTTCATGAACCGCTCACCACCAAATAATTCACCAGCTGCAAGGTATATACGAGTCGAGTTGTTGAATCCCATTGCACGTAAAACGAGACCAACCTGGGAAAGTAGATGCAGAATGTAAATGGTCGGGTCGCCTCGGGGGGTATATGCGAAATGATTTCTTTTTTAGCATGGGTCAAAACAGGTACACACTATTTTTCTTTTTATTATATAAATAAATAACTAATATGTTAAATATGATTAGAAAATTTATATTTATATAATAATAATAATTTTTTGGTAAAATAAGTTAAAAGGTTTTATTTAATTGAAAACACTTCTACTGACTTCCGACCCGTTTTCTTTTGATCGTCTCCTAAATATAACTATATTTCATAAATAGTTGAGATGCTAAATATGATTACGAAGCTATGTTATTAAAAAAAAAAAATTAGTTTAACAAAAGTGATTTAGGAGGTTTTTATAGACTTGAATACGCTTAAGATGACTTTCAACCCGTTCATTTTAGTTAAAACCGTTTAGCTTAACCCATTTGACCCGTTAAAGATGAACCATTAAACAACATACCAGTATCCACATTTTACAATTTTGTTGAAAGAAAGAAACTTAAGGTACCTCTTCTGGAGTTAAAGGACATTTCCCAATAGCTCTTCTTTCATTATAAACAAGTTTCTTGTCAGCAAAGTTTTCCTTTCGGTATTTCATCAATATCTTTTGTTCTCGAGGAGTAAATATATCAAAACACCTGCAAAAGAAACAATGCAGCTTATCACACAAAGAATATCCAGTTGGGTGGGTTAGATAACAAATCAACAAGGTTCCTAATGAATGGATCACTCTTAGAATGGGTCGGGTTGGGTCCAAGCAGGATGAGCAGACAAGCAAATATTTTTTGTTTATTTTACGAACTTTTTATAATTTTTATGCGTTCATATAATTACAAAACTAATGTAAATCTTTGAATAGAAAAGATACAGGAGGTCGTATGCATTATATATGGGCTTTGGGCGATTTTCAAACCATTTCCGCTTTATGTAAGTTTAGATTTTTTTTTTCCATTTTTAGGGACTTTTTAGAAAGTTAACACGCTCATCATGATTACAAAAAAAAAAAAAAAAAAAAAAAATATTTGATAATAGTCTCCATTAAGGTCATAAGCATTATTTATAGAGTCCATAAGATTTTTAACCTGTTTGACTGTAGCTAAAAAAAATATTAGACCCGTCTAAAATATTAAAAAAAGATTCCCAAATCGACCCATTCATAAGTAAGCGGGTCTAAATTTTGAAAAAGAACTTGGTGACTGAATAAGTGAATAGTGAACTTACCCAGCAAACGACAACATATCCTTTTCAAACCGAAGATGTATTGACATGAAGTGACCCTGTGAACGAAGTTTAGCAACTATTGATTGGCTTAATTGCATGATATGTGGCTTAAATCTAAGGGCATGATAGTTGACTCTGCATCTTAGCCGTTGATATTCAGGATTATCGATCTCTTCGGCTAATCGATGAGAAAATGGCGTCAGATAAATAGCACCGTGTTGCTTCATTTTCTCCAAAGCAACCGTTGTGTACCAACTTATAGGAGCATCTCTAGGTGGTCGAAGCTATAGAAAAGAAATAATTGAATATTTTAGCGTTTAAGTATAAAGGAAAACACAAAAAACGCGTGCCACATATGGATTTCTTGAATGAGTTTAAGTTCATTGATAACACATGTTGCAATTAGAAATAAATTATGAGCGGAACATACCTGTAAAGATTTTATCTTCTTTGTCCTCCCATTTTTCCTGATCTCGGGAATGCTTTCAACAACATGGACATCATACCGTAATGACTTGATGAAATAATCAACATCATATATACCTTGAAAACCACTGTTCATGTGCAAGAAATAGGATATTTATATATGACTTATAGTCAAACATTTTCAATAAACTATGTGGTCAGTCAAATGCCTGCATTTGTTTTACGGATGAAGGGAGTAACTGATAAAGATACCTGTCATCATGCCAATAGGAGTTTGTATCAAGTTCTGGCAGCACAAGGGTGGCATTCATAATTCGGGCAGCAAGAACTGCGTTACATATCTACATGAAATGATATAATTTGTGCCTCGTTAACGTCATACAAATGCAGATTCTAATACACTTTACCAGTTTATGTTTCAGAGATCTGTTATCTTTAGAAATTAACTAAACTTTTCTAAGAAATTACAAGCTAAAAAGGGAAATGCATAAGCATATTATCTAGGTGCGGTTTTAACTTTCCTTATCGTTTTTTAGAAATTTAACTTGAGCTAAAGCTTCTAGTTACATAATACTAACCTTTTGTTAAGGAGCGTGCACTTAAGGGCTTATTATCAAAAGGACAAATACATGTAATCACTAGTAGAGGCAAAACAGGCCAGTCAGGAAACAGTTCAAAATGAGTAATTTTGTACGGTCCAGGTTGGGTTGTCTTGCAATTCTTCCATATTACTGCAATTTTTATAAATAGTTAGTTAGTCAAATAGTTGATGTTCTATATGGTTGTTGCTCAACTAGCTAAGTTATATGGAACCTATTGTTGGCCAATCAAAAAGATTGAAGCTCGAAAGTTAGAGACAGAAGATGAGGATGTTGAGGTGGATGTGCAGGCACATGAGGTCCGACCGAATACGGAACTACGTATTTAGGAATAGGCTAGGGTAGCATGCATATCTGATTAAAATTAGAGGAGGGGGGGGGGGGGGGGGGAGGGGTAAAATGGCTTGAGCATGTACGGAAAAGGCAGATGACTAAGAAGAGTGGAAACCTCGAAATTGAAGGGGCAAGGAGTAGAGGAAGACCGAAATGAATATGGGAGGAGAAGATCATGCTAGACTTGCACCTCTTGGGAAACATGATTGACGAGTTTGTGGAGATGTCGGATACATGTTAGGGATTTTTTAAGGCAATGGTTAGTCTTAGGCTTTGTTGGGGCTTGTAGATTGACATGTGCTTAGCCTAGGTTTCCTTAGTCACTGGGTACATGATAGCTTCTTCCTAGGCGTGCTTCGTGTCCTAGGTGTGCTTTTAGGCATAGTTATGCCTCTAGTCTTACTTTCATAGGGGTGTCGGCTCTTAGCTTAGGTGGACTTACTTGTAGGGGTACATGATAGCTTTCTCTTATGCCTTAAGTTAAACTTGCTCTAGAATATTGTCTTTGATGCCCCATTTTTCCTTTATATGTTTATGTTGTTGGATTAATCGCCTTTATCCCCTTTTATGTTTATGCCTTAAGTTAAACTTGCTCTAGAATATTGTCTTTGATGCCCCATTTTTCCTTTATATGTTTATGTTGTTGGATTAATCGCCTTTATCCCCTTGTATGTTTATCTTATATGGTGTATTGTTTTCTTGCACACCTTCGTTTTTGCACGCTTGCTATACGTCTCAAAATACCTCGTTATCCCTTGTGATAGCGGCAAGGTGTGCCCTTATCCCACCCATCCCAGACCCAGCTGGGTATGTTTGGTTTGGTTTGGTAGTTAGTTAAATATGATCACTAAAGATATTACTACAATAAATTATTCAGATGTTTAAAATCAAACAGTTTAAAAGGTTGCAATGATACACTTCATGCACCTTTTCACTTGTTATAGATTAATCATAACCCAAACCTACACATTAATAAGCATAGTTGTCAAAGGTACACCGCATGCTCAGGTGAGGCGCAAAAAATGCCTTGCAGCCATCTAGCGCTCCAGATAGATTCTAGCGAAATTCTATAATTTATGCCACATTGTTCTATAAAGTTCAAAAATGCCATGAAACCAACCTAAACTAGTCCTAGAAAAGCCTAAATACATGCCTAAAACCCGTAAAAAATGGGTATGTTTATGCTAAGTGCCTTGTTTATCTTGGGCCCACGTTTTTTAAGCACCTTGCACCTTTTACAATTATGTTTATAAATAAATGGGTTGAAATTGACACTTCTATGTTTACAGTTCAATAATCATGCATATACCCAATAAGAGTTGTAGGAAACAACAAAAACACACACAAAAGCTTTTAATACGAGCATTATGAACATACCGCAGTCCGCTGCTGATTTAAACCACCATTACAACGAACACGTAAAAACCCATTGCTCTCTTTTGGAGGAGCTGCAGAAAACCATTCATGAACATAATTAATACATCATTTAAGGTAAAATGTTACAACAAATGTAGGCAAGTACATTAAAGATCCCGAGATAACACATACGAGGCCAGTTAGATCTAGGAGTGGATGATGGCCTCCAACCACCAGCATCAGCTGTATCCCATAGTTTTTGCACACTAATCTGCTTGAAAAAAAGAAGTCAAACTGTGAAGTTTTGCAGTGATGAAGCTGTTTGTTTGGGTGAAATGATCAGTAAGCAATATAAGATTTGCTTATTTCACTGATGGATTCAAAATTGCAAGTTCAGTTAATTGATTATCTGATCTTACTTATAAGTGTAAGTATAATCTGTTTAAATAAGCTAACCCAAACACCCCTAAATAATCACTTTAAAGGTCCGGTCAGTTTCGATCCTGGTCCTTAACTCATGACCACCCTACGAGTGGATATCTCACGGTGCCCACCCGGACCAGCCTGGCACTAATATAAAACAAACAAAATCGGGTGATCGGTCCTTTACTCCTTTTTACCTTATATGGCTTCGGTACCAGGCCGGATTGGTTTGGGTCGGTCCGGTATTCTCACGGTCTCACCTGAGAAAACAAAAACCGATAAACCGACCCGAAACACTTAAATTCGGCCCGGTCATCGGTCATTTTGTTTTACATGGTTCAGTCGCAGGGTCGGTCCGGTCTTTAACTCAAACCGGCCCGGTCATCTGTCCTTGTTTTTCACCTTATTTTATCTTTTTTGTCCACCTAACACAACCAACCAATGAACCTACCCGGACCAGCTCGAGACGAACATACAAAATGGATCTGAAACTTTTTTTTTAACGGCTAAATTTGGGCCGAGATCCTGTGATTCCTGTCTAGAGAGGTCTCGTATCAGCGTGCATTTTCGCTTACCGTTAGAGGAAACCCAAGCAACCGGGTAAAACCTCCCAGCGTGGTGTGGCAGGACTATTCAGAAAGCTTGTGGCTCGGCTCGAAAAAAGCTCGAAATAAAAAAGCTTAAAAACTCTATTTTCAACGAGTCAAGCCGAGTCGGCTCATTTTGTAACCGAGCCGAAGCTCAACTCGGCTCGTTGGCTCGCTAGTAGGCTCGTTTAACTTCAACTTCAAGCCCGAACTAACCCTAGTTGGATCCTTTACTTTTTAGCTCGAGTTTGAGCCCCACCCTGACTTGACTCGGCTCGAATCGTTTACAGTCCGGCCTCCTCGAACCGGTGACCTCGCATACCATTGGGGCGAACCACAACAGTAAAATGGATCTGAACCCGATCCTGTTTTTCATCTAATTCGGTGGTTCCTAAATATAAACATATGAATGCTACAAATGAATAAATGGTAAGAAATAAGCACCTCACCTCAGGTGGGGATTCCGGTTGCAGGTAATCGATCTTGCTGGCGGAGAAGACGAAGTAGATGATGAGAATCACAACTAAAATAACTGTAATCTTGAATCTGGTAAACAACCCTTCAATTTTCTTCAACTGGTGTCGGTTATAATTAGGTCTCTTAAACATCGTTCCATCGCCAGGCCTGATTAAACCACTAAATAAAATCAGAAACACTTGATGAAAAAAAATAGAAGAGATCAGTGAGTGAGTGAGTGTTTATTTACCTCCTCATTTCGCGAAATACGCAAATTAATCGATTTTTGGGATATAGGATTTGATGGCGGATCTGGTGGGTGGAAATTGGGATGATGATTTATGCCCAAAGATCACGAGGAAGGATTCTTAGCGCCTAAAACTTCAACATGGGGATCAGGGAGTTTCTAGGAAGGAAAAATTCGTTAAGCTTTCTGGAGAATCCTTTGATTACCACCTGATTTGATTTTACGCAATTGCAAACATAAAATTAATTATGAGTTGTAAAATTGGGTTTCTTGGAGTTCACATGAATTCCATATTTCCTTTGTGGGTTTTCACCGGGTTCTAGATTTTTTTTTCTTTTCCTTATGTATTTGTTAGGCTATCCGTAGTCATAACCCTCCACCTTTGGGGGTTATGTGTCACGTGGAATCCATCTCAGCAAAGGGGGGATTATAAGCAAAACTGTGTAGTCATAACCCCCCTCTAATTATTACTCAATTATAATATATTAAATAAAAAGAAAAAAACATAAACCAATTAAATATGGAGAAAAGGAAGGCAACCAATGAGAAATTAGGGGGAGGGGCGTGATAAGCATAACGCCGTTGCATTTTATAGCTAACATGGCGCCAAAGGGGGTGGAGGAGGGCGCCATAGGGGCGCTATGTTAGGTGTTTTTGTGAAGATGGCGCCCCACTACGGATAGCCTTAAGGATATAGATAGGCGATTCATAATACTTTCTTATTTGTCATACCCCTATAAAATTAAAAGTTATTATACTTACCCCTTACAAAAATACATATTTTAAAAAAATGTTTTTTACATATTGAAAACACTATTTTTTTTAGTTAAAATTGTAAGAGACAGAGGGGTGCAAATAGTAACACCGATTGTTAAAATGTAATATATTTTTTGCAGGTAAGTGTTCAGTATGTACATGATGAGTGTTTTTTTTTTAACGGCAATTTTATTCACGGGCTAGGTCCCAAAAAGCCAAAACAACAACCAACACCAAAAAGAAAACAAACAAAACAGGGGAATAAAAAATTAACAACCACCAAAAACAAAAGATCACGAATTAACTCTAAGCATACACCAATCCTCCCAATAAATCATGTACCACTGAGCCCTGTTAGTAATCCACAGATACAACAGTGATTTGATTTCACGTGTAATGCACTCCACATTTAGAATTTTGTGATTATGAACCATGTAGTTCCTTGCCCTCCAAATGACCCAACACGTGATGGCTATTATAGCTTGAACCACATTTTTCTCCCTCTTCAAGCCTTGATATTCTTGTTGTAAAGTTTGAAGATCAAACACTGAAAAATCAAAAATTGAAGGCATATTGATCCATTCAGCAATCTTAGACCAAATATCAGTGGCCGAAGCACAGTAAATTAGCATACGATCAAAGCTTTCCACGTTGTTATGACAGAACATGCATTAATCATCTTCTATTGTTTGCCTCTCCTAATCAAAGCAACCCGAGTCGGAATCCTACCTAGATAGGCAATCCACATGAACATATTAACTTTGATAGGAATATAAGACTTCCATGAGTAGCAGTTATCCAACCGATATGACAACGTCTAGTTTATCTTTTATATATATATATATATATATATATATATATATATATATATATATATATAGGTTTAGGGTAAAATACATCCAGCAAAAACATTACATCCATTGCGAATTGATCTGGGGCGTCTATCACGATCATCCAACAGCCAGGATCTATGGTGTTTTCGCCTATGGTGTTTTTTACCCCCCGAAAACACCATAGATCCTGGCTGTTGGATGATCTTGATGGACGCCCCAGATCAATATATATTATGGATGTAGTGTTTTTGTTGGATTTAGGATAACTCGACTCTATATATATATATATATTATATATATATATATATATTATATATATATATATATATATAATATATATATAATAGGATTAGTCATAAGAACCCCCTATAATAACCATAATAGCATTTAGTCCCTCTATTACTATCTATACTTCTATATATATCATAACATATTTGAGGACCGCGAGATTGTCTTTTTACATAAAACTTTTACGATTTAAGGGGAGCAAAATCATATTTGTCAATTATGTTAGTAGATACAAAAAGGTAACTAAGTAAGCAATTGATAGCGAAATTACTTTAGAAATTTAATTAGTAACAATTTTTAACTAAATTCTGAAAATCGTTTTTATTTTATACAGATATAAGCTTTTATTAAATCTTAAATCTATATGATCCTTCACAAATATGTTATGTTTCATGTCAAATTACACAAACACCCACTAGTAATATGTAACATGGATTTATAGTCATCATATATATTTATATAGTTATATGTCATGTTGACAATAGTATGATGGTGCGTTGTGTATACAATAACATTATATATAGGGGATTGTATTGTGTATTATTGGGGAATGGACAACACTAATCATATTCACGAATATGGTATCAGAGCCATGTTTCTTTTAAACCTAATTTCTTTTCTTTCTTTCTTCGTAAAGTTTGCCCTCCCGCCGGCCGTCTTCTTTCGTGACCTAACTTTAAAATTTCATTAATAAAAAATATTACATAAAAAAAGGTTATTGGGTTGCAACTCAGATGAGAAGAAATTAAAAAAAATATATATATATTATGTAATTTATAGCCATATTCCATATAGGTAGAGGTGCGCATAAAAACCGGTTAACCGAACCGACCCGGTTAATTAACCGAAAATCGAACCGGTTAATAACGGTAGTGCAAGAACATGTGTGTAATCGATAGGAATCGGCGGTTCGGAACCAATTAAGAGTTTTTCAAAATATCCGGTTAACCAAAGCGGGTTTATTTAGCAGATTAACTGAGTATTGACATTAAAAAAAGGGTTATGTTTTTATAGCCGCTTTTTATTGTTTTTTGCCCTTTTTTCCCCTTTTTTGCCCTTTTTTTCCCTATAAATAGATATTGATTGTAGATGATCAAACACGCAACTTCTCTTTATCTCTACTACTTCTAGAACGTTAAAAAAAAACACTTAAAAACTAACTTGTATTCAAACGATTCCATGTCATCTTCTTCTTCTCAAGCTTTGGTTGGTGTCGAGGTTCCTCAAGCGAGCCACAAGTCGTTCCTATCAAGGCAACAACGAGAAACCCCGAGATTTGGTCAAATTCGGTCTTCGCGAGATGGCGTTCAGTCCTAATAAGGCTTAATGTAAGAATTATGGTGGCTTTCTCAAGGCCCAGTTTATTCAAGAAGCGGTGTTTGGAATTACGGTCCTGACATGGTTCGTTTGATGATGAGTAATTTGACTATTTAAGAAGCTTTGTCGTTTAATTATTTTGACAACCCGCACTTGACGAGGATGATTAATAATCACTCCAACCTCACTATAAACAGGAAAATAATTCGACTATTAAGCTCGATTGTATGAAAAGATTGATCGAAGCAAAAATATAATTAATTTTGAGTTTTAAAAGTTCAAATACCGTTTTAGTTTAACAAACGAAACTTGGTCGGAATGCCACAACCTACCCGATTCGTATCTTTGTGTTACCGCGCATTGAATTGATCCAAACATGTGACAATGATGTACTCTAATTTGTACATCTTTTTACTCAAATATTTCGTACACTTTTAATAATAGTTGTGATACTTTTCGCTTAATAATACTCCTAAACTGTTCACATTTGAATTTCAGGTGTTTTAAGAGACCACAAGTGAAATCAAGCTAAAACGCTATATCTTTGAGCTAACTTTAAGACGTCGTTTAAATTCCGCACAACAGATTTAAGATGGAACTAAATGTGGATTGAAGATATAATCCTAAAAATTAAAAAGAATAAATTTTGTTGTTTGCTAAAGATGTCACGTGGACATAAGTAAAAAGGAAAAACAAACAAGGGATATGGATGTTGGGTTCACGTGGGCTTCAAGAGCTCAAACAGAATAATTTACTTAGGTCCAATAGAGTTTTGGGGTGGAGGCAAGCAATTAAATAAAACCCTACGGAGCATCTAAGAAAAAAAAAAGTTGTGACGGCAGACAAGGAATTCACGTGGAGACGGCAGAGAAGAAGTCGAGGAACAGAAGCAACGAAACAAAAGAAAAGAGCAGAAGAAAATTATTTGGAGAAGATCAAAGCTACTTGGTTTGATTATTTTAATTCTTAAACATTAATTTTCTAGTTTTAGTTCTTGACTACACCATGTCTTTGAGTTCATTCCTAGATTTAATGTTTATGAATGCTATGAATATGCTAGGCTAAATCTCTACTACTACCTAGGCCTAGATGACTTTTATGAATTGTTGACTTTTCAGTTTGACTTTTTGGGATGTCTATGTTGATATTATGAAAATTATTTGTTATCGACTAAATTTGAATGCATGAATCTGTTACAATCTGTCCATCATTGTTAATTGGTGTGGTTTAGGGTTGAGTAATACGTCACATACGGTTATTTGGCTCTAGATTATTTCTTAAACGTTAAGATTAAATATTTTGACTTTAAGGGCTTGATCCTCATATAGGTATTGACTAGTTGATGTTGGTGAATGGATTTGCAGATTTGTGTCCATGTATGTTTGTTTGGATGAATGAGCGTGCATGCTAGTTGATTTCCTGATCATTGTCTTGTGGTTAATTAAATTGACAGATTCAGTTTAGGCCATTATTTCGTGGTTAGGGATTTTTCTAGGAATTTGGTTGGTAATAAGTAATTTGCTTCATAATTTTAGGATATTAGCTATTGTCTATGATAGTTGGTAATTCTAGGATTGTGGGTCTAATAAGCCTCAAATAGGTAATTAGGTCTAAATAGCACTTCAGCATAGTAGTCAGTTGTGCTTAATTATTGAATTCGATATTGCTAGGATCGGTCTATAATTCTGGTGATTGAAGGTTTAATTGGTTAGTTGTCCCTAAGGTTACCTCACATAGGTTATACTTGGTGGATAGTGGCGTCATCCCAATAGGTCATTCTCGGAGGTTAGCAAGTCATATTAGGAGTCGAAGTCTAGGTAGTTCCCTCTCATCTGATAGTTTCTTAAAAGCTTTCTGTCGTGTTTGCGTTTTCTCGAAGTCGTTTGAATTCTTTTTAATAAATTGAAAAATCAAAATCATCATAGGTTAATTATTAGTGAAGGTCTATTATCGGGAGATTGAATACGCGTCCCAGGATTGATACTCGGTACTTACCAATACTCTACTGCACCTGACGGGTACACTTGTCCTAAAGTGTGTAGTGTAGTCACCTGGTTATTTACCTTTTTAAAACTTGAGTAATTTTTATAGACTACATTTTACGCATCAGACAATTGGTGAAACGTGTCCTTGCTTTCAAAATTTTTGACTATTCTCACACTGGTGAAAATGTATTTCAGTGTATAGATGAAGTTATTCAAACATATAAGTTAAAAACAAGTGTTTTTTCAATAGCCTTTGATAACGCCTTTAATAATACAAGATTGATTCAAAGATTAAAAATTAAATATGATCCAATTTGTAATGGTGCTTTTTTCATACTTTTATATGTTGCACACATCATTAATTTGGTTGTGCAAGACGGGATTGAGCTTCTCAGGTGGAAGAGCTAAAGGCCAATTTAAAAAACGTTAAGAGAAAATTTTCAAGTTAGTAGAAGACGTAAACAATATATGAAGTTTTGCAAAAAAAAAAACAAATTCTCAATATTTGGGACTGAGTTGAGACGTTCCAACAAGGTGGAATTTCACTTGTCAAATGTACCTAAATGCTTTAAGAGAAAGAAAACCCTTAGAAGCTTTTCATAATAATCTTGTTGAGACAGGGGAGGTGGAGAAGCGTTTAAGCCCAAGAATTTGGGACTTTATAAAAGCTTGGACCAATGTGCTTGAAACTTTTAAAGACGCAACTTTGTCTGGGTTTATTATCCCACATGTAACTTGGTGCTTCACCAACTACATTTTATGTGCTAAAAAATAAACTCATATGAATGAACGAGAAACGTTACTATACCAATGTTGAATCTAATGAAAATAAAACTTAGAAAATATTTTGAAGAAATGCTGAACATTTTTTTTCTTATGTCATCGCACTAAACCCATGTTTCAACGTGCAAGGTGTTGAGAGGACACTTGATTTGATAGTTCAAGTTTTCTCATCAGATGTGGAAAACCGAAATATAGCTTCAACTTTAAAATTATTTTTAACATGTATTTTACAAGTATGTTTATCATATATTTAGCAAGGTGTGGTTTAACAATATTTGTACACCAAGCAATGTCCCAATCATCAAGTAGTACCGCGAACACTAGTATAGTTTTTTACCACACTATTAGCTGTAATAATACTAAACGGGCATGCGGTAATAACCCAAATAGTGAACTATATGGGAACCGCTTTTGGTATCACACATGAGCAGTGAGATAGTTTTGATGTATTGGCTTGGTGAAAAGAAAGAGAATCTCAATTTCTCATTTTAGTCGCCATGTCTGTGATTTACTTAGCGTCCTGCGTCCAAGCTTCCATGGTAGCTTCGGAGTCATTGGAGATGTGCACATGCTTGAAAGACCACTTGGACGCAATGGAAATAATTTAAGACACGAACAACCTCGAAGACGAAATCGAGGTTGAGGGTGTTATACACGAGGCCGAATGTCGTAAAAACAGTTCACAACCAGCTTTTGACGAAGAAATGAAATACGATGACTTGATTCGAAATCCGCCTGCAACTGATCTATAAACTTACACCGGATCACACAAATTCCTGACGCACATGAATCGTTCTAATTTTAGTATTTGTTTAATAATGTATTTCTACTTTTAGTTTGTTTTTTTTTCCAGGAAATATAACTTGCAGTTTGTGTTTTATATTATTATTTAAATAAAAAAATGCATGTTATTAAGTTATATATTAGTTTTTGCAAAAATAATATTTAACTGAAACCGTTTTTTTTTATTGTTTTTCTGGTCACATAGGTTCTGGATTTTAGGAGTCTGAACCAGTTATTAACCAAATCGTTTAATTCAAATAAGTGAATAACCAACTTTTTACCATTAACCGATCGGTTTTTTTAGAATCGGTTAACCGATTTCCAACCTCTAGGCTCTATCTACAAACTACCAAGGCTGTGGTCTAGTCTTAAATTTAATTGACTTTTCTGAATAAAAACGCAAACCGACCTTAGCTCAGTTGGTAGAGCGGAGGACTGTAGTAGGCACAAGCTCACAGCTAATCCTTAGGTCGCTGGTTCGAATCCGGCAGGTCGGAATCTTTTTTGACCCTTTTGGGTATTTCGTAATACTTAATTCAAAATTTTGCCTTTTAATTAATTCGTTTTTGCTTCATATTCTTTGGACGTTCTACTTCAACTCGATCCGTCATCTTCTACACATTCACTCCATCGATGGTAAGGGCTACGGTTAGGGTTTAGATGATCGATTTCATTTCCCCTTTCACACACGCTAAAACCAAACCCTAGGTTCATTGAATCGAATCCGTATCATTTCATTATTCATTTTCCATTTCCGCTATCTGAATTCGCTTTTCCTTTCGATCTGATTATTATATGATGCCTGTAGATGTATGAATGCTCGTCATGCGTCAACTGAAAAAACAGATTTCTTTTGATTGTATATTTGTATGTTACCTCGTGACCGATTATCTTTCCTAAGTATTTAAATTATCCAGGATAAACAATTTGAACAAAATGTGGTGTATTGATTGATCAGTTTATATTAGGAATTGAAGTGTTAATATTAGGATGAACACTCTATCTGTCAGTGTGCCCTCTTTTGAATTCTGTATCTTTAGTGCCTTCAGAAATTGTCAGTTTAATAAATTTATGGCAGTTAGATAAGCTGTTACTGATAATCTTAGGGCAATTTTCCATGGCTGCCACATAAACTTGGTTTGGAGCAAATGAAATTTTATATATTTTTGTTTCATACTCATAAGGGTCATTCAAGGTGAACAATCGTGACATAAGTGACATGAATTATTATTATCAGCTAAGCTGGACCTTGGTTTTAAAAAGTGTGCCTATGAGTCAAAATTAGGTTCTGTAGGAGGCAGACATGTAAAAATCACTAAAGGTATGAAGAGAACATGAATGGTTTGCTTGATAAAACGGCTAAAATGTAAAAGATATGAGATGGATGCAAGTTTTGGTTTTACATAACTCTTATTTGGTTGTACATAGAACAACGACTCGCATACGTGAAGCTCTCTCCTTGCACATCAAATTTCGAACCTAAATGTCTCAGAGCACCTTGTGCTTTTTAAAACCAAGAAGCTGGAACCTTTTTGCTGTTGGTGAAAAACATTGCTGTTGTTTTTAGATATTTACTGCCAACTTTGGATCAATTTATGTGTGGTTGTAGCTATTAATAACTCTTCACGTTTTACAGGCAAGTTCGGTGAGGTTGTATCTAACTTGCATACGGAACACTCTAGAGGCTGCTATGTGTTTGCAGGTACACAATGTTATGTTAAATGAAGGTTAGATTAAAATGTCTATCTCTAATTTGCATATAGTGATATAGAATTATAGATGTCCATTTACATGTCTTGGTTCAAGTTTTTGGTTGCAGAAGCCAAAATTTTCTAAGAAAGTCTGGGAATTGGTTGGAGCATTACACAATTAGTCTAAGTTTGGAATTCAGTCAGTGTTTTGAAAGTTTATATGATTAATACACACCCTATATCTTCAACTTTTAGATTGAACAAAGTTTGATTTCTGTGACAATTTGTCATGCACACATATCCAAGCAGCATCTGGTTTTAGCAGGATGGCTTAACTACTAGATTTAGGTGCCAATGTATAAATTTTTACTGATGTCATATTCTTCTTGCAGAACTTTCCTTGTCAAGAAGTTGAAAGACATAACAAACCCGAAGTTGAGATGAAGTATGTAGATGATACTTGAATTAGCCTTCTTTTTTATGTTGATTCTATAATGGATATTTTTAATCACATACGCATTGACTTTCAGCACGAGGAATAAGGAAAACCTAAATTTTTCAATGTTTTATCTTCCCTTTTCAGGACCAGCCCGGAACTTCTGCTTAATTCTGTAAGAACAGATTCTTGGTACCTGATGATTTTGTCTCAAAATATTGTATTTGGTTTTCATATATATTGACTCGTCATATTTGTCAAAACAAGAAAAAAGTAAATCATTGCACTCTGCAAGAATAAACAACCTTGGACAATAAAATAAGTGCCAGATGATGGGTGTCTTTTGCATTTACATTTACACAATCTGTCCCAAGTCACTCATCCTTGAATATATCATACTTTTTGCATTTTCAAGAAGATAGTTTGGTTTAGGACAAAAAAGCCAAGTATGATAATTCGGAAGGTTAATGATTATTAGAGGCTTCATGCGATGCTCACTTGTGCACTTAAAGTAGAATATTATTCTCAATTTTATAGGCTTAAGTGGTAATTTATCATAATCCATGAACATCCTTACTTTTATCATCATTTTGATGTTCTTACGTCTGATTCAGGTTGTGATTTGTCGAAATGAAGCTGAAAAGTGTTTGATTGAAACTTCTATTAATTCACTGCGCATAAGCCTCAAGGTAAGTGCAGTAAATGTTTTATCACTCACTTTTGCATGGTGCACCTTTTGTTGCTCACATAGTCATAAGAAAACTAAACTTCTGTTGTGTTATTTACAATTCTGGTAAAAAATTTACATATATACAATCTCTCTTCCATTGAAATTACAACAATTTTGAAAAATGAAAAAAAAAAAAAAGGTTTTGGATCCAGGGTTCACAATGGGAGCAACATCTCTATCTGGGATAGAGGAAAGAAAAGGTTTGCCCACATCCCTCCCTCCCTAGACCCTACCAATAGCTTTGCTATGAGTGAGATTTTACTTGGTATGTTTGAAAAATGTCTAAATTAATTCATTACACTATAAGGAAATCTTTTATACCCGAAGTTATAATAATTGACAATTTGACATCCTGAAGTTGAAATATGAAAATGAGTTGTATCCAACATAAAGTATCTTTTTGATATTATAAGACCCAAACATACTTTATTTTGATTACAACTAAGTTTTTAGTAAAATTTATATAGAAGTGTAGACAAAAAATCTGAACAAAGCTGTATATTTAGATTTATATTAATTTTACAAATTATTAAGAAAAACTAAGTTATAAGTTAAGTGAAAATGAGAAAAAAAAACTTTGACAATAGGTAAGTTGAGAACCCAGGGTTTAAACCCTAGTAACCCCATTTTTAAAACACAAAAAGAGGAAAAAGCTACAATAGTTTCAGAAATTGTTTTAAGAAATCCACATCCTGCTTGTTTTAACTGTTATATTTTGGATTCGACTCCCTACCCAACATAGTTTAGTTTCCAAAATATCCCACTTTGGTTACGGTAATCAGTCATGGTCACCTTGTGGTTACGGTAATCAGTCATGGTCACCTTGGACGGCTTTAGATAACAGATCTAGATTATTTATTTTTGGAAATTCTAAGTTGAGTTAGAACAAAAGAACAAAGATCCTCATGCTTCTTAGAACGTTTTTTACCGGTTGTCTTTTCAGAAAGTCAACATTTACTTCTGTGTTTATTAGTTTAACATTATATATATATTAAACCAACATTTTTATTTTGTTTATAGGTAAAGCAGGCCGATGAACTTGAAAACATCCTAACCAAAAAGTTCCTTAGATTTTTGTCGATGAGGGCAGAAGCTTTTCAGGTCTTAAGGAGAAAACCAGTACAGGTGTGTAAAAGCGCCACACACACACACATATATATATATACACACACACACACACATACACTTATTGGGACTAACACGCCATTAGCCATGCTTTGTTTTGAATAAAATAGTGAAGTAGCTAAGATTATGTGTTGTCTTATATTTACTTGGATAGCATGCCAAGTCAACCGCGATTTATGAACCTGGTTCATTTTTCCTTTTTTCAGGGTTATGATATTAGTTTTCTTATCACTAATTACCACTGTGAAGAGATGCAGAAGCATAAGCTTATTGACTTCATTGTGCAGTTCATGGAAGTAAGATTTCAATTTTCTTTAGTTATTATTGCCTTTTGACCAGAATTTTCTAAAAAACGGTCCTGAAATCAAACGGATGACCAGTTTGGGTTGTTTCACCAGTTTAAACCGACCCATGAACAATGCTACTTAATACTCTGATTTCCATGGTAGCAAAACAAACATGACCTGTTGTAGGGAAAAATGGGCTGGGTTTGTTTGACTAGAAATTTTTGCCCAAGTGTTTTAGGCATATTTTATTACAATTTATGTTAATCATGATTACAAAATATACAATTACAATACTTAGTCTTTTCTTTTCTATTTCAGGCAATTTTTGGGCATTTAATCCGTTTTCTTTTTATCCAATATTTTCTATTTTACTGATCTGACCCGCTAAGGTCAAAGCATGACCCAGAAAAATTCACTCATTAACTGTTTTCACTTGAGACGTCAAATTTTTGCTGAGCCGCTTAATTATAATAAAATATTTTGCTCAACCCCGGGGGTGGGTTGATGGGTCAGCGGCCAGACCGGCCACTTTTGGGGTTTGAACTATTTTTTGATTTTTTCCTCTCAAAACTAGTAGCTTGTAATAATAATTTTAAAATGTAAAAAACGGTTCATTAGAGATTGATAGTCATAATACATATACACAACTATATATTCCAAAAAAGCAAAATTTGTATATATCTAAAAGGTTAAACTACCAAAATCGAACTGTGAACCGCATCTTATAAATCTCCAACCAGCTAACTTGCTTTGGTTTGTGCGGTGCGGTTGGTTTCAACGTTTATAAGCACCACCACTGCCCATAACTTAGCGTACCAGAAGGGAATAACTTATATCAATTGGACATACTTGGATTCACAGGATATTGATAAAGAGATAAGTGAACTGAAATTGTCTATGAACACAAGAGGAAGACTAGTGGCAACAGAATTTCTGAAGCAATTCATCTGAATTCCTGCATTCTGTATTGTATGCAATCATTTTTTTAGTGAGAGCAGACTTTTTATCATTGTGATAGAGGTAAGGATCACTCTCATCAAATCCTTCTTGGACCATGTTAATAGCTCTGTTATAAGTGAGATTATACATGTGTTTCTTTCCTTCAACAATATGTTCTGCTTGTTAGATATATATGCTATATATTTCTGTTTTGTGGAAGCTTGTAACATTTCTGGTGTGGTTTTAAACCAAAATGAATATAACTACTATATTTGTGTTTGCAAACTGCAATACCTTATATAGAATATAATACACAAAAAATACAAATATATGTTTTATTATTCGGTTTATTTTGGTTTTGAGGAAAATTATAGTAAGCATGGTTTTGAAAATGACAAATAAACCCGGTCCTTCTGGTAAACCGGTAGAATTAGTTGTTTGGATTGCCTTTTTTTATTAAAATTTTTGGAAGTAGTTCCTATCAAAATCTTAAAATGATTAAGATATATATGAGTGTCATCATATCATGCATACATGACATGATTAAAAAAGAAATAAATGATAAAAAAACCTAATACCATCCCGTTTTTCAAGTAAATCATGACATGAAACATATGAATACCAAAGTGTGCATGGCTCAGTAGTGGTATTTTTTTTTTGGAACGGCAATTTATTAAACACAAACACCGTCTAGCAAGAAACTAGACGGGCCGAGCACCAAAAGCATTACATGGAGAAAGCAATCCAATCTTCCCAAGAGAGAGATCGGAGATTACAACGATTCACGTACCATAAAAAACTCCAATATTTAATATCTAAAACCACCCGGTGGGTTGACGGAACCCGATCATTGAATATTGCCTTGTTCCTTTCCAACCAAAGACACCAACATCCTGTTAGGACAATTACGTTTAAAGCCTTCGATTTCCAAGGAGGGAGAGACTTGTCCTTGTGTAAATTGAGCAAATCCACAACGGAAAAAGTAAAGACCGGAGGAATCTTACACCATTACGCCACCACTTGCCACACCAAATTAGAAAATTGACAACCTGTGAAAAGATGCTCCGTAGATTCCGAGCCTTCCCCGCATAAGTTACACACCGCCGAAATCGAAGAGATGTTTCTCCGCCTCAGATTCTCAGCCGTAGGAAGCCGATCCAAAGCAGCCCTCCAAGCTAACAAATTGACCTTAAGGGGGACCTCCTTGCTCCATTTAAAATCACAACCCTGCTCAACACTAGTTTGGTCAGTGATTAACTTTCGAATTCGAAGAGATTTCACTGTGAAGGTACCGGAGCTGTCTTCCAACCACATGATATGGCCATTATTATTAACCATAAAATTCTCCAACTTCAGCCCCAAATGGTCGAGATCCTCACAATTCTTGTGGATAGCTTTCCACACACCACTGGACGATGGGTTAATCGGGATGAGGCGGTATTCATCGTTCCTGTAATGGAGGCAGTTGATAATTCTTCGCCAAAGACAATCAGGTTCGGACTTAAATCTCCAAACCCATTTCGCAATAAGACATTGGTTACAAGTAGCCAACGACACCAGCCCAAGACCCCCAGCCGATTTTGGTTTCAAAACATTTTTTCGAGCGACCCAGTGAATTTTTTTGTTAGAATCGGAGCCTCCCCAAAGAAAATTAAAACGAATCTTTTCCAGAATTTCAATGACCTTCTTCGGAGCCCTATAAAGCGAGAAATAATAAGTCATTGGTTACAAGTAGCCAACGACATTGGTTACAAGTAGCCAACGACACCAGCCCAAGACCCCCAGCCGATTTTGGTTTCAAAACATTTTTTCGAGCGACCCAGTGAATTTTTTTGTTAGAATCGGAGCCTCCCCAAAGAAAATTAAAACGAATCTTTTCCAGAATTTCAATGACCTTCTTCGGAGCCCTATAAAGCGAGAAATAATAAGTCGGTAAACAATCGAGCACCGACTTGATTAGCACCAACCGACCACCCATTGAGAGATGTTTTGCCTTCCAACCCGACAACCGACTAGTAAACGTATCGATAACCTTACTCCAATTCCTTTTAAAATTCATATTGGCCCCGACTTTGAGACCGAGGTAGTCAAACGGGAAGGAGCAAGTTTGACATCCAAGTAACGTTGCTTTGTTAAGAATCTCCGGCTCCTCAACATTGATTCCGGTAAGCCCGCATTTGTTTAGATTAACGCGAAGTCCCGAAGCAAGAAAAAAGCACCAAAGTATCCGTCTCAGATTCAAAAAATTGTTGCAACACCAATGGCCCAATATCATGACGTCGTCCGCGAACATGAGGTGGGAAATACTCGGACCGTTGTAAGGAAGCGAAATCCCCTGAAAAATCCCCACCGTGCTCGCTTTCTCCATCATCCAATGGAAAGCTTCCATTGCGACGATGAATAAATAAGGTGAAAGAGGATCACCTTGACGAACCCCTTTGAAGCACTCGAATTCTTCGGTTGGCGATCCGTTTATAAGAACCGAACTACGAGAAGCCGATAAAATTCCCCGAACCCACATCCTCCAAACCCTCGGGAAATTCATTTGCCTTAAAATATCATCTTAAAAATCCCACTCCAGTGAATCGTACGCCTTGTTGAAATCAATTTTAAAATACATAGCTTGTTGCTTGGCTCGTTTAAGCCACGAGAGGATCTCGTTGATTATTAAAGGACCGTCAACGATATTTCTGTTGGCCACGAAAGCCATTTGGGTTTCCGAAATAACAGAGTCTAGGACTCTCTTCATACGGTTCGCGAGCACCTTCGAAAGAACTTTCGCCAAGCAGCCCATAAGACAAATAGGCCGAACATCGCCAAAATTTTGAGGATCCGACACTTTGGGCAAAAGGCAAATGAAAGAAGAAGTACACCCGTTGCTCAACTTCCCCTCTTTGAAAAACAGATCCAACATGTTCTTGAAATCAGGCCCCACCAAGTCCCAAAAATGCTTAATAAAATCGAAGTTGAACCCGTCAGGCCTTGGGGCTTTATCACCCCCGCAATCCCATACCGCACTTTTAATTTCCTCCATAGAGAAAGGAACGATTAACCCCGCTGCCTCCTCGTCCGATAGCCTCTTAATACCATCGCAAACCATGTTTGGTCTTTTCGAATTGGATGCTCGGAATTTGTCTTGGAAAAACAAACGAGCCTGATCTTTTATCACCCTTGGATCAGTTACCCACTGGTTGTTTAGAAGCAGCCCATTTATACGGTTTGAAGCCCATTTCACCTTCATTAAACCATGGAAATAAGCAGTGTTCTCATCGCCAAGCGAGGCCCACTTTACCCGGGCCTTTTGGGCCAAGTCCATCCTTCTGATTCTATCCAAATCCCCGAGTTTCTGCTTGATAGTTCCCCATTCGGCCAACTCAACATCCGATAATCTACGAGTTTCCGATAAAGAGTCCCATGTATTAAGATGTGTACAAAGTAAATCTATTTTTAGGTGATTAAAAGTTTAAATGTTGTTATATGTCATACATCCCTGTTTAAATCATGTTATATGTCATATATCCAGGGGTGTCTTTTTAGGGTATGTAAGGGTGGGTAGTCGGTATATGTTTTGGAGGGGGCATACAATTTTTTTTTCTTTAGATATCGTATGTCATTTAACATTTATTTTAATTTTCTAAGTTCGTACTGATATTTAAAGTAATTAAAGAAGCAAATACGTAAAATTATTCACAAGTTTAATAAATGATTAGGGAGAGACGTATTTTCATAACAATTATCATCGATTTATAAAAAAAAATATTATATATAAGGGCACACATTTTAAAATCGTACTGGGCACCCGAAATCTTAGAGACACATCTGTTCATATCTATTAAAAGTATGTTTTGGAGGGGGGGGGGGGGGCATACAAAAAAAATTCTTCGTTATGTCATTTAACATTTATTTTTATTTTCTAAGTTCGAACTTCTATTTAAGTAATTATATAAGCAAACAAAAAAAACTATTCTTCAGATATCTTATGTCATTTAACATTTATTTTTATTTTATAAGTTCGGACTGATATTTAAAGTAATTAAAGAAACAATTAGGTAAAAATATTCACAAGTTTAATAAATGATTAGGGAGGGGCGCATTTTTATAACAATTATCATCAATTTATTAAAAAAAGATATATTATATAAGGACACACTTTTTAAAATCGTACCGCACACCCGAAAATCCAAAATCTTGTAGACACCTATTTAAAAGAATATTAAAGTTTTGGCTCTTTGAATTTTTGCCATCAAACTTTTATTTTTTATAAATTAGAGACTGATTGTTAAGTTTCGAGATGGAAGCAACTTTTGAGATGACAGTCAGGCAAAAGGCCGTTTGGGAATGCCTCCGAAAACCACATGCACAAGACTTCCTCCACGCTCTCCCTATTGACGGGTTGGGGCAGCACATGTCGCCTGTCGAATACCGGGCCATTCTCAAGTATCGCCTCATGGTTCCCCTGTTTCCTGTGGATGAAAAATGCCCCGTCTGCAACAAGGCATGTTTGGATTCGTTCGGGGAGCACGTCGTCCATTGCAAAGAGCTCCCGGGGTTTAAATATCGACATGATGTGGTTCGGGACGTTTTGTTTGACATCTTCAGGCGGGCTGGGATTTCGGTCAGGAAGGAAGCTCCTGTTAACTTCCTGTCTGACCCCCTGGATGGGCGTTCAACTCTCCGGCCGGCCGACATACTTGTTTTTTGGTGGCAGAACAGGAAACACGCTTGTGTCGATTTAACAGGGGTGTCCCCTCTTGTGGGTCTGAGGGCCAGCACTTTCTCAGCGGGTCAGGCGGCGTCCAGGGCAGCGGCTGGAAATGTTAACAAACATGAGAAAGCGTGCATTGAAAACCAACATGTGTTTGTTCCTTTCGCCTTCGATACATTTGGCCACCTTGAGTCAGAGGCGGTGGCCATGTTGAACCGGATCCAAAAAGTCATGCGCGGGAATAGTGCAACCTCTATATTGAAGAATGTTGTTTTTATACGGCTAGGGTTTGCTATTCAAAAAGGGTTGGCGGCGCAACTTGTTGCCCGCCTTCCCTGCGTGTTGACTTAGGTCATGTATGTTACCTTTCGATTTAATATAAAAACAATGAAACATTAAAAAAAAAGTTTGATCATTAATCTTTTAGCTTTAGAGATTAGACACTAATTTACAACGATGATAAGTTTTATTATTTTTGAGTTTTGTCACAGAACGTTTAATTTTAAGAGTGGATACCATAAACCGTTTAATTATGATATACCGGGTTACAGTGTAATTCATTATAATCGTTAAAGCATGAAGGTATAAATTTTCCTCTACTCTACTATATAAATTTTGTTTAAGATATAGTCGTATTGAGTTTAATTTGACTATAACTTTTTGTTGATGTTGCATTGATTCAACCAAGTTCGAGTCTTGTGGCTCCACTTCTTTTTTTATATAAAAAAGTTGCTTTATTTTTTAAGTTTTATAGTTTATGTTTGTTATGATATAGAATATATTTAAGATGATGCCCCATTAGATTTTTGTGTGATTCTTATCAAACAAGTTTAACATGAACACATAATAATAATCCTTGCGCGCGGGGATCATACGAGTAGTTAAGAATAAAACATTAAAACATATAAAAAGAGGCTTAACACAAATATGAAATGGAATAATGGAATGGATTTATAACTAGTCAGGTATTTAAGTTGATATTTGAAAAAAAAAACGCAAGCCGACCTTAGCTCAGTTGGTAGAGCGGAGGACTGTAGTAGGCACAAGCTCACAGCTAATCCTTAGGTCGCTGGTTCGAATCCGGCAGGTCGGAACTTTTTTTTTTTTTAATTGTTTATTAAATCACCCTAAAACACACAAAAACATGGATCATTGAATAAGATCATCACATTCTTGAATTCCGGCTATTTTATCTAGATACGCCTTTTGTTTGCAGTAATACTAGTTTTACTTTGATTTCATCAAATTTTATGCATCTAAAAAAAACGATACAAATTTAACTGATTTTGCAAGCTCAAATCGACACCATATGATCAGTAAAACAATGGCATAAGAGAAAATGAGGACCCTTTGTGTTCGGCGACCGAGATCGATAGCGATCTCGTAATATGACATTTTGACAGCTAGGTTCAGTTCGCAACATGGTGCCAAACAAATGTTTGCGACTTGGCTTCACAAGCACTTGAGTCATGAACACTCACATTTTTTCTACTTATAAAACATAGCATAATAATTAAATCACCAAGAACATCATTCTTGAAACAATGAAACAAATACATGTAGTTTTCCTTTTAACAAAGTTGCACCAGCAGTTAAACCAAACAGAAAAACATGTTCCCTGAAAATACAAAAACCGAAAGCCAAACCACAACACCCTATCGATATGGTACTAATGTATAAACAAATTATACTATGATTCACGAAACTAACCTGCACTAATTCCACATAACCTCGTATATCTATCATTCACTCGGCCTTCGGTTTTTGAATTTTAACATATGGCAAAAGCCCCATAAAATGTTCAATTCTCGGGTTCCATCCTCGTTGCTGAGCCCGACAAAACATCAAAAACTGGTTCGCAAAATACGAGTTGAACGCCATGAACAAGTGCCACAAAGCATGGCCTTGTGGATTGAAGTACCATAGAGAAACATTCTTGCAAAAAAGGCGATCACAAATCCAACAGGAAAGGCCGATTGATAATGTGATAATGTATAGTTTTGCTAGCCGTTTGGCGGGTTTATCTTGCGTGTGAATGTAGTATTTGTACATTCTCGGGATGCATAGAAGACAAAGCGTTATGTAGTGAACTTTGAAACCGACGTCGAAACGGGTTTGTGAATGAAAAATGGCGAAAAGCGCACCGTAGAGAAATAAGAAGGTGGGCATGGTGGATTTGTAATGCCAATCGGGTGAGTAGAGGATGTAGATATACAAAAGCATTTCCCATACCATTGGTGTTTCATCACCTTGCTGTTGCCTGAATGCAAACAAGAGGTTTCATTACAAATAGATCACAAAGACGAAGAAAAACTGGAAAAAAAACGAATTCAAATTATGGTTGTTCAAATAGGTGTAAATGAGCTAAGCCTCACATGAGCTAGCTCAAGATTGGCTCACAAGGTTGAATCAAGATGACAAGATGAGCTTAAACGAGTTACATAACTTTATTAGATGTATACTTACACAATGGTAATTATTATCATATAAAATTATGATAAAAAATAATTATATTATACATTATGTTATGTATAAAACTATAGTTATAAATATATGTAATAATTAAAAGTATACAAGTAAAAGAATCGATAAATAATAAGTGACCCTAACTCGAGCTTGAACTTCATAAATAGAGCTCTAAACGAGACGATCTCAAGCTCCAGCTTAGGCAAGCTCGGGCTCAACTCTGCTCATTTACATTGCTACTCATGAACAACCCTTGGTGAGTTAGTTCAAATCAACTTTTCAATATAAGGTAGAACGGCTAAGTGGAATTGTGAATACTTACAGTCGTTGCAATGTGGCATGGAACAACATGCTCCCAATGGCAAGGATCATGTTTGAGATGTGAAGTATGCTAAATCTTTTCTCAAATCGTTGGCTCAGGGAAATCACGAGGCCAGTAAGTGCCAAAATAATGCTTGGGATATTTGAAATCGTGTTATAGAACTCGGCAATATAAGACGAGTAGACATAATTCTGTTCACACCATTCTGTGGTAGAAGTAACAGGACCCCAAAAACTTGATGTAGAAAATGCCATTTTAGAAGGAGTTAAAGCCGCGGAGAAAATGATCTCAAGATTTTGAAATTTACCACTGCATCTACCTGCGATCACATGTGAACATGAACAATCAATCAAGATAGATCAATTTCACAGGTTTAACATTACTAATTTGTTCTATATGCAATTAGCTGGTGCAAAATTCAACACCCTAATCCCTTTTCAACAAAGATTTAACAAATGCTACTAGTTTCAAAGTAACAAAAAAGTAATAGTGACTATATAGCCTATGGTTAAGATACTCACACGCCATTATACTCACACAAAAAAGTAATAGTGACTATATAGCCTATTGTCTGTCCACGAGGAACTCACAGAGTCACAGATTTGTTTTTGGTTACCCGCATGGAAACTTATCAGGAAGTCATTCATTTTAACTGGAGAGGCAAAAACTTTTAACTGTGATCCTCTCAGTATAGCCAAAACGCCTTGATGGCATTAAAGGCGGGACATTTCTTACGTCCCATTATCTCTCATGTATACAGGATATCAGATTTGCCTAATGTGTAACAAGCATATCTGCACTCACCTACACGAAAACCATATCCTAAACACCATACTATTTCAAATTAGAAATCTTCTCTAGAGTCTAGACTCTAGACTATCTTCTCTCAGACCATTACTGTCCTATAGCACATAATCTGAAACAACATTCTCTTAGACAATATCAGAAAATACTCTCCTTCAAAAAAATCTCCCATCAACAATCTGCAATATCAGTTCATAAGCAGGATTGGAGTTTTCATCTAAAATTATAAACCAAATCCTAACTATTGAATATGATTCCAACATAGAGTCATCTCGTGACTATCTAAAGTATAGATTAGCTTCTTGCATACTGCACAGACCAAAACAAAATAACCATATGTTCATGTTGATCTAGACCAAAGTGATTTTATACAGTATCATCAATCCTTTCCTTTCAAATTGTTTTCATCAAATAAAATCACTGCCAAAATAACAATGAGTAGCAGAACAAAAACTTTAAATCATCTCATTCTATCATCAATTACACTTCAACAACATAAACTCAAAAACTAACACATAATCGAACAAATTACCTTTACGATAAAGATCTATGCACTTTGATTCCCTCTGCGTGCCCCTAAATCACTGCACAGAAACAAAATAACAACCAATCATAAAACAAAAACCTTAAACTTAAAATCATCCACTCCATTATCATATACACTTCAGTAACAGAAATTCAAAAAACTAACAAATAATCGAACAAATTACCTTAAATCACTGCATAAAACCAAAATAACACCTAATCGTAGAACAAAACCCTTGAAATCATCCATTCTATCATCAATTACATTTCAACAACAGAACTTAAAAAAACTAACACATAATCGAACGAATTACCTTAACCGAATGAGAAATAGAGATCTATGCACTTCGATTCTCTCTGATCACCCCTAAATCACTGCATAAAATCAAAATAGCATCTAATCATATAACAAAACCTTAAAACCATCGATTATATCATCAATTACACTTCCACAACAGAAACTAAAAAAACTAACACATAATTGAACAAATTACCTTAGGCGATTCTCTATGCGTTCCCCCCGAATCGTAAGTAAAGGAGAGAAAATTGAGTAGGTTTTATGATTCGCAAAGGGAATGAGAAATCTCAGTCTGGCGCACGAGGAACAGAGGATGCGTTTTAAATTTTTTTAGGAAACAATAAGTTGGAAAAAGATTCCTTCACGCGGATTTAAAAGAATCTTTAAAACCGCAGCGCGTGTGTAAACCGCTTTACACTGGTGAGAGATGAAAATGGAGTCGGCATATGCGCGTAGATCATCACGGCCGTTGATTTGATTTCGATTGATTTGCGGTCGAGATTAACGTGACGAAATATACATTGAGTATGTGTTTTTATAGGAAAATTGGATTTTAATAATATGAGTTTTAACTCATTGGCGGATAATAATACAAGTTTCAATGTTGGCGTACAATAATACCAATTAACCACTTGGGTGTCTAGAGTGATACACCGTTAGTTTGTCACTAACGGGGTTAGTCTGCTGACGTGACAATCAATGAGGGACTCTTTTTGTAATTCTTAAAAATGAAGGGCTGATTTTGAAAATGTTTCTCTCTCCATCTCCATCTCCACACCCACAACCCAAATAACACCGCCGCCAGTGTCGTTTCACGGCCGTCCGCCAGGGTGTCGTGGGCGGAGAAAGGAGATCTGACGGCGGCAAAAGGAGAGCTGACGGCGAAGACGGCGTCGTTTCACGGCCGTCCGCCAGGGTGTCGTGGGCCCGTTCCCTGAGCGTCGCCTCCAGCAGCGTGGACACAACTCGCGCGCTCCGAGTTCGATTCCGACTGCACTGAGTTCGGTGACTCGGTGGGGTTTTTGGAGCTGCTGACTCAGCGTCGTGGGAATGATCTGAGGGTTTTTAATTTCTCTGATTTGAAATCGGCCACCAGAGGGTTTAATCGGACGCTTATGATCGATGAGGGAGGGTTCGGTTGTGTTTATAGAGGAGTTGTTAACGCCGGCGCTGGCGCCGACAATGACACCGGTGATCGGTATTTGGATGTTGCTATTAAGCAATTGGATCGTAATGGCGCCGGCAATGACACCGGCGGCGGTGTTATTTGGGTTGTGGGTGTGGAGATGGAGATGGAGAGAGAAACATTTTCAAAACCAGCCCTTCATTTTTAAGAATTACAAAAAGAGTCCCTCATTGATTGACACGTCAGCAGGGGACTAACCCCGTTAGTGACAAACTAATGGTGTATCATTCTAGACACCCAAGTGGTTAATTGGTATTATTGTACGCCAATATTGAAACTTGTATTATTATCCGCCAATGAGTTAAAACTCATATTATTAAAATCCAATTTTCCGTTTTTATATTGTTTATGGAGTCCACGCGATGCGCCCCGCCGTGGGAATAAAACACATTAACATAAATTTTGTAAACGGTTGAACAATTGATTGGAAGTAATTATAACAACTAGCATATGGTCTTGTATGGTCTTATATGCACATAAATAGTTTAGCAATTAATTGTGACTATATTTTAGTACTAGGATATATTTTAGTCATAGGATATCCATGAGTTTGGTATTTTTCTATTTAATAAAATATTTATAAATTATTCAAAAGGTTATTACCTTCATTTAGGAGTTATAAATAGGGTAATGGTAATTGACATATTTACTCTCTAAAATCTCTTATAATATAGTATAGAACTATATATAAGAGTGGAAAAGAACAATAAAAAAATTGAAGATACTCTAATTCTTGGCATCGATATGAATAAGAACAGAAATCAAGTATGCGAATTAGTAATCGGAAATAGTGAATAAATCGGGTATTAATAGAACTTATGTCAATTGATATACGAGAAAATGAGGAGGAAAGAGAAGTTTTATAGATTAGAAAACTAAAATTTAGAATATTCAAGGAAATAATAACCACTAATACTAATTTGTAAATGGTCAGGGTAGATCAGTGTAGTCACCAACGATGATTATAAAATATTCGAATCGTTCTCTCATTTTTACTCTATATGACACTCTAATGTCAAGATGTAAGATCTTTTAAATTTTAAGATTTATGTTCACTTTGAGGAAAAGTTTTCTATGTTGCTTGGTTCTATAGGATCCATTGCATTCTAATAGGATCAAAGACGATAGAGTGAGTGGAATATGTAGGCGGTAGTAAACTCCTCTTTTTGGTAGTAGAAGGACCAACCCGAGCCTATAGTTCTTCTGATTTGAATCAAGAAAGACAATGAATTGATGATCCCCTGAACAACAGGGACCCATTATGTTGATTGCTTCTCTGCCCAGCTCTAACAAACTGAACTCTCCTTGAGAAATCGAGTATGGAGAGCTCGGGTGGGGCATCAACCACTGGTTGCGGGCCCCGCACCATCAAACCCGACCGATATAAGTTATAAGTACGATCAATCAATAGTCAATCCCAATTACACTAATATATCAACACTTACTTGGCAAGAAAACTAGAAATTAAGATGGATTTCGTGATCTAGTTCTCTTTCTTATCTCAATTCGACCTCTCTCCCTTGAAATTCTTCACCAACAAGCTTAAATCACTGAATTGTTCAAACCCTAGGTTTTCTCCTTCTTCGTCGTACTCTTTTTCTCTGGACGAGAAAAACTAGACTTTTTCTTTTTTCCTACCACCAATTAACCATGTTACCAATTCAGTCCCTCAACTTAGCCCTTATGTTAATTTTTTTACATACTAAACATTTACACACTACAACCTTATCTTTCATACATGTTTTAATAGCTACTTAACAAGATTATCAACTAATAAAATCTAGTTATTATTTAGCCATGCTTACTCAATTAGTCCCCACACAATATAATAATTATATTTAAAATTAAACAGGTTTTGGGATGTTACAATTATTTTCCAATTAATCTTATAATAAACTAGGGGTGAGCATGGTTCGTTTTTGGCTCGAACCGAATTGAACCGAAACCGAATGTTTCGGTTGATGAGAATATATTTTGTAACGCTTTTACATATTTAATTATATATTTTTATTAGTTATAATATATTAATTCTCATCATATTTCCTACATTGTGTGTTTCATATGTTTGGAGCTAAAAGTTATAAATGTGGAGTTTTTAGAAGCTTTGGATAAATGTGTTTGGATTAGTGGTGCAAAGTTCATTTTATTTATATATTGATCATCCCCTAAACACATTGAGTTGAGTCTAAAACATATTGCTTTTGAAAGGTTTATTATATTTTGTAGGTTGTGAAGAAAATGAGCTAAAGGAATGTGATTAAGTGGAACATGAAATAAAGAGTTGATATTGACTAACGGAGCCGAGTCTCATACCGTGCTTGTTATCCATATTTGAGTTGAAGTAAATTAAAGTTTAAATAAAAGAAAAAGAATGAAAAATGAAGCATTGGGATGGTTGGAGGCGTGGACTACATAAAGGAAAAAAAGAATTAAAAATAAGAAAAGGAAAGAAAATAGATGGAATATGGAAATGGCAGAATGGTCACGTGGAATAGAAATTATGTTTTCACATGGAGGACTAATTTATATGGGCTGCTACATTTAATATTGGGCGATCTAAATTGAACCCAAGTAAATTGATGATGGGCTTGGTTGATAACGTACCTAACAATAAATTGCCTAAGTCGGTTGCACAACAATTAAAAAAAGACGTGAACATTGAGAGGGATTTTAATTCGACCAGGGGGTTACGAACGACAACCCTTAGGTGGCGTTTGGTTCAAGGAATGTAATGTAATTGGAATTGTATAGTTTTCCTTTTAAAGTTGTGCTTACGTTGGGTAAAGAAGGAGTTTGAAATACGATGAATTCCTTTAATCAATGGAATTTAGAAATCCTTCACTTTAACGAAGGAAAGTTACATGACCTCAAATTCCATTGATTAAAGGAATTAATTGTATTTCAAACCCCTTCCTTACCCAACTTAAGCATAATTTTAAAAGGAAAACTTTACAATTCCAATTACATTACATTCCGTGAACCAAACGCCACCTTAGGGGTTTTTGGAGAGATTCATTCAGAGAGAATTGGAGGACATCATTCGACGGCAGAAGAGATTCGACAGAGAGGGATTGGACTGGCTGCTAATTAGGATGCGTGTACAAGGCTAAAATCTTTTGCAGTTTCCTCCGGATGGATGGTTCATATAGGTTTTACACTTAATTCAGTTGGTTTATGTATTGGATCTTATTTTATCTGTGATGACAAGCATTTAAATTTGATTGATGCATTAGTTAATTTAAATAATTTGTGTGTGTTTTGAGTCCTTTCTTTACAATTACGTTCGGTTGATGACAAAACCTAGAGCGGGTTGGGTGACTAAAGGGGGTTGAATTGACACTTACAAATTAGGTGATTGACATGGTTTGATGACAAAAATCTGTTTCGATTACTACTTTAACTAATTTCCAGAACTATGTCTATGTGGTTCCCAATTAATTAACTGAATTTTGTGTTAACCTAGAACCTGAAACCTGGAGGGGCTGCCTTGTTTTTATTTTTAATCAAATCAAGTTGAATTTCAATTTTAAATTTAGTTTAGTATTAATAATCAAACAAACTTGCAACTCTGACCACATGCTCCTCGTGGATACGACACCCAACTTACCCTGTCTATAGGTAAAGTTAGGTCGGTTCCTAAAAAAAAAAACCATTCGACTTCTGTTTTTTCGGTTCGTTTTTTTCAGTTTTTTTCGGTTTCGGTTCGGTTTCGGTTTTTTTAATAGTGTGTGGTTAATATACTTTTAAACATGAAAAATGAAACTAGTTTAGAATGAAACCACGGTTTAAAGTTTAGAGTGACTTCCTAAAATACACATAGGCCCTCGGTTCGGTTCGGTTCGGTTTTTCACCTATTTAATTAATTATGTTTGTTTAATAAATATGAAACTAGTTTAGAATGAAACTACGATTTTAAATCATTTTCCAACTCAGGTGAAACACTCTTCTTTTTTCACCTATTTAATTAATTATGTTTGTTTAATAAAAACTTTCTAGTGTCATCGGACTATAAATTGCTCTCAGTGAAGTACATTTAACTATAAAATTTGAAGGATCTAAACTTATTTATTCAACATGTGAAGTGGTGTAGTATATTGGGACAAGTCTATTTGTTCTTAGGTTAATTGTTTAGTTGTAGATTAAGATAATGGTTAGTATTTTATTGATTGAGTCATAGCTATCGAATTTTGCTAGCTAGGTTTATCTTGATTATTTTAATTCTTTTAGTTAGTTTTGAATTTAAAATTGGTTGCTTATTCATCAAAGATTGTTCAATTAATACGGTTAACCTTTTCACCATTTTAACACACATTGTAAAGGGGGTAAAACCCATTTTATTTTATTTTATGTTTGGAAAATTGGAATAGAATAATCTCAATTTTTAGACATTGGCTTACAATAATCCTACTTTTCAATATAACGCACAACGGTACCAACTTTCACCTAATTTATTTCTAATGGACCTGCCGTTAATTTTTTTTAACACCGTTAAGTGTCCATTTACGTGGCATGTTGACGTGTATTTTTTTAGTTTGTTTTAAATCTTTATTCCATGTCATAATAACCTTTTATTATCAATTAAAAAAATCAAGTTTATTATCCTTTTTAGCCTGGATCAATATTCCTTTTCTTCCCTAATGTTATTGCAGGTAATATTGAAGGTTCCGATGATGCTCATGGAAATGACATGGAATGAAGATTTAAAACAAATTAAAAAAATACACGTCAGCATGCCATTAAGGATACACTTAGTGGTGTTAAAAAAAGTTAACGGCAGGTCCATTAGAAATAAATTAGATGAAAGTTAGGACCGTCGTGGGTTATATTAAAAAGTGAGATTATTGTAGGCCAATACCCAAAAGTTAGGATTGTTCTATTCCACTTTTATTTTATTTTTCACATTATAACTTTGTTGAAACCAGAATACATGTCTCTCCAAATGTTAACCATTACTAAGAATAATTATATATTTTTTAAATTATAACTTTATAACTTTGTTGAAACCACAATACATGTCTCTCCAAATGCTAACCATTCCTAAAAATAATTATATATTTTTTACATTATTACATTTACTGGAACACATGTCTCTCCAAATGTTAATTATTCATAAGAATAATTGTCAACTCACTAAAAAACGACTCCTAAACACATCATCAACATATATGGGTGTTGGGATCCAATATCTAATTAGTTGTTTTAGCGAAAACCAAATTTAGGGATTGTATTAAAAACACTATTAAATCATATTTGTAGATTTAATCTACAAACACAGCGGAAATTATTTAACAACATAATCAAACGAGAACAATGAAATCAAAACAGAATCTAATAGGTTACACACATGTGGATACGATATATATATAATAATCTAATCTACTGATGAGATGATTATACCTCAACGGTTAATATGACCGTTTGAGACATGATGGTTCAGCGAACGTATGTGCTAGACATAAAACTTGAACAAATCCGATCAAGCGGCGGTGAACAGAGGCAACGGCGACCTGGTGGTGCGTGGAAGTTAGCCGTGGCAACTACCGGAATCACCAAATCAATGGAACAAGATGACAATTTATTTTTATTTCGGGTGATTTCTTAAATTCCAAAATGATGATTTGTAATTAAATACAAATGGAATTAAGGCTGTGAGTTATCATTTCAACATTCATATGATATCTTTTATTGAAATTTATATATATTACAGATAATTGGTGAGGTCTCTCACAAAATGCACTATTCATATTCCCACCTATAGGAACATGACACGTGTCATGTTTCACCACTAATAATATGACACGTGTTATGTTTAACCAATAATAGATTGACACGTGTCGTAGTGACTTTTTAAAATTTTACTGGTTATGACACATAATCATTATTCATATCTAGGCCACTACGTGGTCTGACACGTAGCCACGTGTTAAGCCATGTGGTGACACGTGGACACGTGTTAGGCCACGTGTCATATGTAGGCCAATGCTTTTGCGACACATGGTCATGTGTTAGGTCACATATGGCGATACGTGGCCACGTGTTAGACCAATGTTTTTGCGACACGTGGTTACGTGTTAGGCCACGTTTTATGTACAAGTGGTATTTTTTTCAGACTTAAGCGTAGATGGTCAACTTTTAGACCACTTTTAGAGTTTTTGATTTTGCTTATAGCGTTTAAAAAAATGGGTGTTAGGTCGCGTGTCGTACATGTGGTATTTTTTTCAGATTTAAGCGCAAGTGATCAACTTTTAAATCACTTTTAGAGTTTTCGACTTTGACCACGACGTTTCGGAAAATGGGTGACCCGCCACGAAGCACGAGCGGATCACCATCTTGTTAAAAGCAAAATGAATTTTCAAATAAAACCACCTACCTATTAATCATCCGAAATAAATGAAACAATTTCATTTAAACCTTTTTCAAAAAAAAATTATTAAAACATGAGTACAAGTGTGATGTAAACCTAATAGGCGTCGTCAAACTACGGCGATGACGATGACAATTTGCCCGTGAATGTATAAAACTTGTGAAAAAAGAATTGAAAAATACAAGTATTAAATAAAATTTTATTATTTAATCTCACTATTTTATAACGGTTAAAAATACCACCATCAAACGTTCAAAATCATTTCACGGCCTATGAGTAGCTCACACAGTCACACCACAACTCCTTTGTTAGGTTGGTTAGTAGTTGTTTAGAATTGTAATTTCATTATAAGTGCAGGGGTGTATTATGTAATTTGTTTGTTTAAGTTTGTTAGAGGTCTCGTGTTCTTAAATAAGACCTCCGGGTCATTTGTGATTGTAATCAGATTTTCTTCAATAAAATTTCCTTTCCAATTTCTTGCAATCTGTGTGTTCGAAGATCAAATTATCACATTAATTTGGTATCAGAGCTTGCGTTAGCTCCTGATCGCCGGTTCTTTGATCGGAATTTCACAGATTCCTTAAGTGATTACTCGTTCGATCAGAAGGGGATCTTCAATCCTCTTTTCGATCAAATTTACAAGATTCATCGTTTGCTTTCATCTCCGAGAAGGTCGCCGAGAAGACCTAGATCTCCAAGAAGTCCCGTAACACCAAGAAGTATGTCTGGTGGTGGAGCTGGAAATCAAGCAGTTCGGGAGAACTTCACCACAATTCCATTGCAATGCCCGACTCTTAATCAAACGAATTACCCAATTTGGGCGATTAAGATGAAGGCGATTTTCAATGTGCATGGTTTGTGGGAAGTTGTTTCACCAGAAGAAGGGGCCAATGTGGATAACAAGAAAAACAATGCTGCAGTCGCCTACCTGTTTCAATCCCTGCCGGAAGATCTAATTCTGCAAGTGGGAGAACTGACATCCGCGAAGGAGATATGGGATGCAATTAAGACCAGGTATGTAGGGGTTGAAAGGGTTAAGGCTGCAAGGTTACAGACTTTAAAGTCCGAATATGATGCCTTGAAGATGAAAGACAGTGATACAATAGATGAATTCTCAGGCAAATTAAGTGGAATTGCCTCAAAATCATCAAGTCTTGGTGCTCCTATTAAGGATCCTGTGTTGGTAAGGAAACTGTTAGATTGTGTACCTGAAAGATTCTTGCATATAGTAGCTTCAATAGAACAGTTTGTAGATCTTGATAATGTTGTTTATCAAGAAATTGTGGGAAGACTCAAGGCCTTTGAAGAAAGGATTGGTTCAAGGGCTAAGAGTGCAACTGTAAAGGAAGATCAGTTGCTTCTTTCATACACAGAGTGGCAAACTAGGCATAAAGAAGCTAAGTCCAAAAATAGGAAATGGGAAAAAGGAAATAAGAATGCTAGAAATTCAGGTGATTCTACAAAAGGGCAATATAGGAATAAAGGAAATAATGGGACCAGTAATAAGAATCTTGGGAATGGGAATAGGAAGAAGGATAAGTCAGGTATAAAATGCTTCAAATGTGAGAAATTTGGGCATTATGCCAGTGAATGTGGCAAGGTAAAAGTAAAGGACAATGAGGCCAATCTTGTGTTTGAAGATGATGAAAGTGAACCTGCCTTATTGATGATGTCAGAGGAAGAAGCTGGTAATGAGGAGGTATTCCTGAATGAACCAACAGTAGATCCTAAGAAGTTTTCATCAGATGGTGGAGGACAAGAAGTTTGGTATTTAGACAATGGTGCCAGTAATCATATGTCTGGAAATAAATCTCACTTCTCAGCACTGGATGAAAAGATCACAGGTAAGGTGAATTTTGGTGATGGATCTAATGTCCAAATTGCAGGAAAAGGATCAGTTCTGCTGGAGGGTAAGACTGGTGAACAGAAGCTCCTGACTGAGGTATATTATATACCTACCTTAAGAAGTAACATAATGAGTCTAGGTCAACTCACTGAAGGAGGTTGTGAGATAAGGATGAAAGAAGACAAGTTATGGGTTAAAGAGAGATCAGGTAGGCTTCTGATGTTAGTTCATAGAGCACCCAATAGGTTGTATAAAATACAGCTTAGGACAGGATCACCTATGAGTTTACATGCCAAAATTGATGAGCCAGCATGGCTATGGCATGGGAGATTGGGTCATACCAGTTTCCAAGTACTAGAACAGTTAACCAAAAGAGAAATGGTTGAAGGTGTCCCTAGTATAGGTCCTATAACTCAAGTTTGTGAAGCATGCATGGCTGATGAGAGGTTAAAATGTACACTTTATATTATATTAATCACTTTCCATACACACCAAATTGTTTATAAAGTACATTGTTTTAATTAGTTTTTAATGTTTGGTGTCTCGTAGAGTAAATGAGTTAAATGGTATGATTAAGTTGGGTTCAAAGCTTAACGCGTTATCGAGTTAAATTTATTTATTACTTTCATGAACTCTTTGTTCTAATTTGTGAAATGAAAAGACCAAAATAAAATTAATTAACTAAATATTTCTCTTGGTTTGACTAGTCTCACGTGCAACATGAGTTTGTGTCATATTAATTTTTGTAGGTTAATATTAGGTGGAAGATGGATCATGACAAACTCAGAAGGAATTAAAGAATTATGGTTATGCTTGGACGGAATTCCTACGTGAATTATAAGAAAGAAAAGTAAAGAACAAGTCATAGGAGGGATGGTCACGTGCTCCTCAAATAATTCACAAAAGTGTGAGCTGCTATTTGGAATAAAGAAAGAAGAAGTGAATTCGAAATTGAAATCTCGGGCGTACCGCTTAAAAGTTTATATTTTAGGGCGGTACGCCGTGCGGCGGAGTCGGCAGACTTTTATTTATTTTGTTTTCTAAACCTATTTAAACAACTTTTAAGGGTTAGTTCGAACCCTAATCACCCCCAGCCGTTTTTGGGGTGAGAATTACGAATTTTTCACCTTGTTTAGAGATTTTGAAGTTCTTGAATCATTCGGTACGTTAGTTTAATGCAATCTTTTATTATGTTTATGCTTGTTTCATTAGCCATGTCCGGCTAATCACCACTAACCGCTTTTGGTGATTGGTTGGTGGATTCGTTCTATGATTAATCTATTGCTTAACTAGTTATTCCGGAATACTTGCTACCGTTGAATACCTACATGCGGAATTGTTAAAATTAACTAGTAATCTAGGGTTTTAGTGGTCCACTGTTTATTGATCTAGCACTTTCTTGCGGCAGGACTAATCAGCCCATTAGGAAACTAGGTTATTAGGTCAAGGAAGCAATTGGGGGGCATGTCTATGTGTCACGGTTAAGTAATTAGGTTTTTCTAGATCGGTAGCCAACCAGGATCCAGAAGTGGTTAGATTTGTCCCCTTTGATAGTTTAATCAATTTCCTTAGTTCTTAAGATTAGTTAATTTTTAGTTATTCAACTCACTTCATTCAAAACAGCCAAGAGGCAATTCTAGTTAATTAATTAGATTAAGTTAGTTTAGTTTAGGTTAGATCAATCTAGGTTAGTGACAGTAATCTAGGTTTAGGTAGTTAATTTAGTTAGGTAGTTAAATTTGTCCCCTTTGATAGTTTAATCAATTTCCTTAGTTCTTAAGATTAGTTAATTTTTAGTTATTCAACTCACTTCATTCAAAACAGCCAAGAGGCAATTCTAGTTAATTAATTAGATTAAGTTAGTTTAGTTTAGGTTAGATCAATCTAGGTTAGTGACAGTAATCTAGGTTTAGGTAGTTAATTTAGTTAGGTAGTTAAATTCTAAATCACTAGTAACCACTAACTCCCCTGGATTGATACCCTACTTACCCTATCTATAGGTTTAAGTTTAGGATTATTTGTAGCGGTCTCGACACCCGTTATCAAATTGGCGCCGTTGCCGGGGAGTACGTGCGCTTGTTAGTGATTTTAGTTTTTATTTTTAATTTCTTATTTTGTTCGTTTTTCTAAAAAAAAAAAAAAAAACTCATAAAAAACCAAAAATATTTTCTTTTTTTTTTACTTTCTGCAATTTTAATTTTGCTGGTCTACTTTAATTTAAAAAAAAAAAAAAGATTTTTCACTTTCTGCATTTTAGTTTCTTTTAGTTGTTTGAGTGTTTCGAACAGTGCTACTTGAAAGGTTTTGTTGTTTTTGAGCGTTGCAGGTAAATTCGAAGTTAATCATGGTGAAGGAGGAGAAATGCTATAATTGTGGGAGTTTTTATCACAGCATCAAGTTTTGCCCAACACTGCCAAGTGGAATTCGATTCGTGGAGGATTCAGATGACGAAGAGGAATACGAGGACCTGCACTCATATTATTCATATGATGAACCACGTTCATCATACAATCAGGGTTATTCTCAATCAGGGAAGTATAATTATTCAGCATATGATGTGTATTCTAATAAATATAAATCTAATGTCACATCTTTTGTAGGATATGATGATGGATATGGGAACAGTTATTCTCAATCAGCATATGAGGATCCCCAATATCAGTCACAACAGAATTACAATCAACCTCCTTGGGGTGTACCACAATTCCCTAACAACCGAGGAGGAAATCAGATACGGTTTGAACGCGGGGTACCAAGAATTGTGACACCAGCCGAACTTCAAAGGGAGGCAATTGGGGGGCATGTCTATGTGTCGCTAGGAAGTAATTAGGTTTGTTTAGATCGGTAGCCAACCAGGATCCAGAAGTGGTTAGATTTGTCTCATTTGATAGTTCAATCAATTTTTAGGTTAAAGTTAGTTATTTGATAGTTAATTCACCTCAATCAAATCAAAACAGCTAAGTGGCAACCCTAGGTAATTTTAGGTTAATTAGTCAATTTAGTTAAGTACTTAGTCAACTAGTTAAGATCCACATATTCCTTAGGTTCGATAACCCTTACTTCACTACTACATAATCAATCTAAGTTGGGGATTTGAAACGGCCTGACAAACTTACTGGAATAAAAACACTATTAGTGCGCTTTTTGATTAGTTGATTTTTGCTTAATTTGCATTTCTATTTAATTTTTTCAAAAAAATTCAAAAAACCCAAAAATAGTGTTTTTATTCCAGTAATTATTTTCTGCATCTAAAAAAAAAAAAAAAATTTAATTAATTTTTGTCGAAATTCCAATCGGGGCGGTACGCCGTGGATACAACAATCCGGGGCGGTACGCCTTGGCTTGTTTTTCACAGAAAGTTTTTCAATTTTTGACCATCCAAGTTTCGATTTTTTCTGTTCTATTGCATTACTTACATCCCCTGGAGCAGTGCTGCGTAATTGGTTTGCTTGTTTGTGACCATTTTTGCAGGTTTTAGGTGATTGTGCATGCATACGCGGCATTCCCGCAAAACCTCTCCGTTGATATACAATCCAGAGATTGAGAGGACAGCTCGGCAGAACCGAGCAGAACAGAGAAACAGAAGAGGAATGGAGGGCCAGAATCCCAATCCCAACCCACCACTAAACCAAAACCAAAACCAAGACCAAAACCCAAATCACAACCAAAACCCGAACCCAAATGAGAACCTCAATCAAAATCTCAACCAACCACAGAACCAAGGCCAGAATGAGCCAGTAAACCCCGCCATGCCACAAGCTCAAGACCCAAACATCCATCCAGAACAAATCCCACCATTTCGGGTGCACGGGCACAATTCTTTACCATCCCTTTCCCCTAAATCTTCATTCCATGAAGAGGAAGGTTACCACTACCATGCCAGACAGCCAAGTCCACCTCGCCAACAACAACCACCTTTATTCCGCCGAGCCCCACCACAACAACCTCCACCACCACAAAACCCACCCCGCTTCCGACAAAATCCCGTGTACGAAGGCCAAGATTGGCAAAGACAAGAGGGTCCGTGGGGGCAAGACTGGTATGACCCAAATGAAGATGACGACGGATATGGGTATAGAGAGGAACCACCGGTTGATATTCCAAGGAACAGAGCACGAGCTCCACAGGCAAATGTTGCCCCACAAGGAAGAAGAGCTTCCCCCCAAGAGGAGTTCCACAATTCAACCATGGGGGAGCTCGTCTTCAAATGGAAGGAGGAGTCCCACGATTGGTAGAAAACCCACCGGTTCAGGGAGTGGCTAGCCATTTCAAGCCAATCGTTGTCCCAAGTGCATCACCAGTCGTCACACCAATCGGGGACAATAGAAGAGCATTTGAAGTCCGTCCGCAATATTTGAGCCATTTGCCGGAGTTTTATGGGAAAAGATCCGAAGAGCCATATCATCATATTCATAGCTTTGAGTCCGCTTGCATACCGATTGGAGCCACGGGGTTCACACAGAACGATGTCAAGCTCATGCTTTTCTCATACACCCTCAAAGACCGAGCACGAAGATGGTTCGAGAGTCTCACACCCAATAGCATCTATACTTGGGTGCAATTGCAAGAAGCTTTCCTTGAAGAATACTATCCGATGAGCAAAACCAGTGAGGTCAAGGAAGAGATCCGATCCTTCCAACAACATAGCGGAGAACCATTTCACGAGGCCTTCACTCGATTCAAGGAAATGTTGCGTAAGTGCCCACATCATCGAATTGACACTTGGGATCTCATCAAAGCATTCTATGATGGCCTCCTACCTGAGGATATTCGAGATTTGAACTCCATCAGCAATGGCACCTTTTTGACCAACACGGAAGAGGTAGATTGGGGGCACATGGAAAGACTTAGTGCCACCTCCAAGCGACTAGCTCAAAATGGAAGACGATCGAGATCCACCTCGGTCAAATCGGTCGACTATGAGGCGGAGGAAAGGATAGAGAAGCTACGTCAACAGAACCTCCTTTTGGAGAAGCAGGTAGCGAGCATGAAATTGGGGGGAGCAACCGACGAGGTGAAGGTAAGTGCACAAATTCCGGTGTGCACTATTTGTGGCGAGTTGGGACATGCAGCTGGTTCTTGTTCGAGTGGGATGCAGCAGAGTGAGGATGTCAACTATGTGCAAGGGGCCATGAACTCCAACACCTACCATCCTAACCTTCGCAATCATCCAAATTTCAGGTATGGTGATGCTAACAACCAGTTAAATCCTAACTTTCAAAGTTCTAATGTGCAGGGTGGAGCTCAGACGCAGTATCAAAGCCGGCCATCAGGGTACAACCAAGGGGGCTACCAACGGAACACCTACACTCAAGGTGGAAATCCGCCCCAAAGGAGCTACCAACAAGCTCAACCGGCATCAGATGATGGGATGCAAGCTCAGTTTGCCGCCATGATGGCGAAAATGGATTCAATTGCGGATAAAGTTAATGGGTTTGAACGGAGGTTCGAGGTCAATGAGAAAACCATGGCAGCTGTTCAGAAACAGTTGGGGCAGTTGGCTGCTGAGAATTCAAGACGAGAGCCAGGTAAGTTGCCTAGTGATACTAACGTTAATCCAGCTCACCAAGCTTCTACTTCAGGTGTCAAGAATGTCCGAGGAGTTCCTATTAGCGCAATCAACATATTGGTAGACAGTGACGAAAGTGAGGAGGAGGAAGAATTCGAAGAGTTGAAGACACCATTGATCCCGGTTAAGATTGGAGAGTTCTCAACCAACAAGGCTTTGTTGGATTTTGGTGCATCGGTGAGTGTTCTTCCAAGTAGCATATGTGAGAAATTTCATTTGGGTGACGTGCAAGAGGTCAGGACAAAGGTGGTATTTGCGGATGGATCATCAAAGAAGCCACGAGGTATGTTGAGGGGTGTAGTTGTTCAAGTTGGTGAATTTTACTACCCCGAGGACTTCTTGGTAGTGGATTATGAGGATACGGGGCACCCACCAAGGATCATACTTGGAAGACCATTTTTGTCCACCGCAAACACACAAATTGATTGCAGAGCGAACACATGTACAATGCAGTTTGGTAGCCGGGTATTATCTTTAAACTTATTTAATCATGTTTTTAAATATTCGGTTATTAATACTATTCCAAAGTTGTTTGCTACTGACAAGTGTCCTCCTAGTAAAATAGAGGAGGATACAATGGAAGGTGATATTGTGGTTGACAGGTTTGCAGGATTAGAGATAGATGATCCCAAGTGTGGGGATACGGGAGACCCGGTTGGTATGGTGGCATCTCTCGGTCATGAGGAGGTCGAAAGTAGTTGTAAGAAGAATACGAAGGGCCCGAAGGCTACGAAGAGATTCAAGGGTAATTCCAAGCATGATCGAGGTGATGATAATGGTCGAGGAGCTGGGAAGATGAAGGAGGAAGGTCACTTTGAGGAATGGGGATGTAGCAATGATGATAACGGGGAATGCACTCATCGTTCCCCTACTAAGTCAAAGTTGGGTGACAAGTACATATTTGAGCCTCCGTGAAAGGGAAGTATGGTCTGGCTGAAGACCTTAAAAACTTAGCGCTAACTGGGAGGCAACCCAGCGGTCTGTTTTTCATTTTGATTTCTCTGTGTTTTTGTAGATTTTACGTTTTTGGTGTGTTTTTCAGGAAATCGGGAAGCTTGGGATTGGATTTGTGCTGATAGCTGCATTCGAGGTAAGTTTTAATGAAAATTTTGCAGTACGCATGTTCGGTGGTGAAAAAGTGGTGATTTTTCCAGAGATAGAAAATTTTTGAGGCCCCAAATTTTAAAACTTTCTGTCGAAAAGAGGGTAGGGCGGTACGCCCCAGTTCTTCACGTTCTGGGCGGTACGCCCCGGAATGGCTGGGAGGAATTTTTGTTTTTTTCTTATCTCCGATTACCGGTACGTTTCCTATTTCTATTTATTTTTATTTCTTTGTTTTAATTCTTCTTTATTTTATGTTGTTTCTTTATTCACATTGAGGGCAATGTTGAACTCAAGTGTGGGGAGGGGAATAACGCGTTTCGTTTGTGTTTATTTTTTGTGTGTGTTTAAAAAAAAAAAATTAAAAAAATTAAAAAATCCAAAAAAATTAAAAAATTGAAAAAATGTCTCTGGATTAATTGCAATTATATGGAAAATGATAGAAAAATTGGGAATCGGTTTTCAAAAATAAAAATCAAGAAAGAAAAAGGAAAGTGGTAGAAAAGGAGAGAATGGAAAATATATCTAATTTGTGATGTGTCGGTAGGCCCAGCTGATTTAGTAAAGCTTAATTATCCCATTGTGTTTATTTTGTATAAATATGTAATTAATTAGCTTGCCAGTGGGTTCCCATTTTAGGAGTTAGAGTGAGATTGAAACTGATGATTAGGAGGAAAAAGACCTCTTTAGATTAGAAACTTATATATCCTCAGAATAACCTGGCACGTTATGATCTTTTTGCGAAAGCAAATCCGAGAAATAACGGCGCCCCATCTTTCCATATTTGAGCATATTAGGTAATAAATTGGTTAATGAATTAGAGTGAAGGGACAAAATACTCATGTACGAACTAAGGATACTATCCCGTGGTGAGTGCCTCTGATGATGTTCCGGATCTCGCGGGCAAAACACTCACGTATGATTTCGGGGGTAAGACCTTGTGAAAGAATGCCTCTGATGATGTCCGTTGGTAAGTATAGTTAAAATTAACCAATTATAAAAGAAAATGAAAAAAAAAATGAAAGAAAAAAAAGAGAAAAAAGAAAAGATAATGAAAAAAATATAGAAAGCAACAGTAGTCAAATAAATGCTCAACGATTCACTCATCCATTAAAATCCATCATTCTTGGGATATATGAGTATCTAGTTTAACTAGGGTGGAGAAAATATAAATAATACATCTTTATTACCCTTTTACTTTGACCGAATTTGAGTCGGGATTAGATTGAGCTAGAATTTTCTGAATGTGGGACACATTGGCAGGTTAATACAAATGTTTGGTAATTTATGTAAACACCTTGGGGGCTCAAAGGTCAGTGGTTGGGTTTAGTCGGATAGAAATACTGGCAATTGCAATTAGCATATGTGATTACATTTTGGAAGGTAGAATATGAATGGTTGACAAATTAGAAAATTAAATGATTTTGAGATTGATTTTCCAATTATGATTCCATGGCAGTTTTTCCGAGACGGAAAAAGATAAGTGTGGGGATGTGATGAGAGGTTAAAATGTACACTTTATATTATATTAATCACTTTCCATACACACCAAATTGTTTATAAAGTACATTGTTTTAATTAGTTTTTAATGTTTGGTGTCTCGTAGAGTAAATGAGTTAAATGGTATGATTAAGTTGGGTTCAAAGCTTAACGCGTTATCGAGTTAAATTTATTTATTACTTTCATGAACTCTTTGTTCTAATTTGTGAAATGAAAAGACCAAAATAAAATTAATTAACTAAATATTTCTCTTGGTTTGACTAGTCTCACGTGCAACATGAGTTTGTGTCATATTAATTTTTGTAGGTTAATATTAGGTGGAAGATGGATCATGACAAACTCAGAAGGAATTAAAGAATTATGGTTATGCTTGGACGGAATTCCTACGTGAATTATAAGAAAGAAAAGTAAAGAACAAGTCATAGGAGGGATGGTCACGTGCTCCTCAAATAATTCACAAAAGTGTGAGCTGCTATTTGGAATAAAGAAAGAAGAAGTGAATTCGAAATTGAAATCTCGGGCGTACCGCTTAAAAGTTTATATTTTAGGGCGGTACGCCGTGCGGCGTAGTCGGCAGACTTTTATTTATTTTGTTTTCTAAACCTATTTAAACAACTTTTAAGGGTTAGTTCGAACCCTAATCACCCCCAGCCGTTTTTGGGGTGAGAATTACGAATTTTTCACCTTGTTTAGAGATTTTGAAGTTCTTGAATCATTCGGTACGTTAGTTTAATGCAATCTTTTATTATGTTTATGCTTGTTTCATTAGCCATGTCCGGCTAATCACCACTAACCGCTTTTGGTGATTGGTTGGTGGATTCGTTCTATGATTAATCTATTGCTTAACTAGTTATTCCGGAATACTTGCTACCGTTGAATACCTACATGCGGAATTGTTAAAATTAACTAGTAATCTAGGGTTTTAGTGGTCCACTGTTTATTGATCTAGCACTTTCTTGCGGCAGGACTAATCAGCCCATTAGGAAACTAGGTTATTAGGTCAAGGAAGCAATTGGGGGGCATGTCTATGTGTCACGGTTAAGTAATTAGGTTTTTCTAGATCGGTAGCCAACCAGGATCCAGAAGTGGTTAGATTTGTCCCCTTTGATAGTTTAATCAATTTCCTTAGTTCTTAAGATTAGTTAATTTTTAGTTATTCAACTCACTTCATTCAAAACAGCCAAGAGGCAATTCTAGTTAATTAATTAGATTAAGTTAGTTTAGTTTAGGTTAGATCAATCTAGGTTAGTGACAGTAATCTAGGTTTAGGTAGTTAATTTAGTTAGGTAGTTAAATTCTAAATCACTAGTAACCACTAACTCCCCTGGATTGATACCCTACTTACCCTATCTATAGGTTTAAGTTTAGGATTATTTGTAGCGGTCTCGACACCCGTTATCAATGGCTGGTAAGCAAACTAGGCAATCCTTCCCAAAGGAGTCAGAGTCTAGAACCAAGAATCCTCTAGAATTGATTTCAGTGGATTTATGTGGACCCATAGTCCCAACAACTAAAGGAGGGAACAAATACTTTATGCTTTTAGTTGATGACTTTTCTAGGTATAGTTGGGTTTATTTACTATCTTCTAAGGATCAAGCATTAGAGTATTTTAAGAATTTCAAAAGTTTAGTCGAGGGGCAAATTGGTCATAGGATTAAGGCTCTAAAGTCTGATAGGGGGGGGTGAGTTCACATCACATGAGTTTGGGAAATTCTGTGTAGAAAATGGCATTAGGAGGTTATTGACTGCCCCTTATTCCCCTCAACAGAATGGAATTGTTGAGAGGAGGAATAGAAGCATTATGAACATGACTAGGTCTATGCTCAAGTCAATGGATATGCCTTTGGACTTGTGGGCTGAGGCTGTTAGGCACTCAGTGTATATAATGAACAGGTTGCCAACAAAAGCTCTTAAGGATAAGACACCCTTTGAGGCTTTAAAGGGATATAAGCCAAATCTCAGCCATCTAAGGATCTTTGGTTGTGTTGGCCATGTAAAAGATGTATACCCTGGGTTGAAGAAATTAGATGACAGAAGTCATATGATGGTCTATTTAGGTGTTGCTGAGGGAACAAAGGGATTTAGGATGTTGGATGTTCATAAGGGCAGAATTGTCATCTCAAGGGATGTAAAATTTGAGGAAAGCAGGAGGTGGTTGTGGGGTAAGTCTAGCTCAGAGAGTGATAGGCTAGGGTCTCAAGAAAAGGAAGGACACATTTTTGGGATACAAACAACCACAGTACATGACATTGGGCATGAGGATAACACCACTGCAGGGAGTCATAGTGATTCAGCTGATAGTAGCAGTGAAGATGGGTCTGTGGGTGAATATGAGGAAGAAGATATTCATGTTCAGGTTCAACTTCAGGGAGACTCAGGAACTGAAACCGTTCAAGGGGGTGTAAGGAGGTCAGGTAGGATACCTGTTACACCAGCAAAATTGAATGACTATGTACTTGAGAAAAGGTTAAGGTCCAGCAATGCTCAAAGACAACAAGATACTCAAAGTGTTGAGCTGATGTTGGCTCAAGAGGAGGAGCCAATCTCTTATGAAGAGGCCTCAAAATTCCCTGAATGGCAGAAGGCCATGAAGGAGGAGTTGGATTCAATTGAGAAGAATAAAACTTGGGAATTAGTAGATCCACCAAAAGGATGCCATCCAATAGGATTGAAATGGGTTTTCAAGATTAAGAGAAATGCATCAGGAGAATTAACAAAATATAAGGCTAGATTGGTAGCCAAAGGATATGTTCAACAATTGGGTATTGACTATGAGGAAGCCTTTGCACATGTTGCAAGAATAGAGACAGTGAGATTGATTCTAGCACATGCTGCAAAGTTGGGATGGTCTGTTTTTCACTTGGATGTCAAGGCTGCTTTTTTACATGGAGATTTACAAGAAACTGTTTTTGTCAAGCAACCACAGGGTAGTGTTAAAAGGGGTTCAGAAAAGAAGGTATATAGATTGTCAAAGGCCCTGTATGGGTTAAAACAGGCTCCCAGGGCATGGAATTTAAAGCTAAACCAGGTGTTGAAGGATTTGGGTTTTAAAAGATGTCAACTTGAGCAAGCAGTTTACATCAGAAGAAAAGGTACATCTTTATTAATACTTGCAGTTTATGTTGATGATTTGTTGGTTGCAGGTTCTGATCAGGTGGAGGTCACTGAGTTCAAGAGGCAAATGCAAGACAGTTTTGAAATGACTGACATGGGCTTGTTGTGCTATTATTTGGGAATTGAAGTGATTCAAAGAAAGGATGGGATAGTTCTAAAGCAATCATCATATGCAAGGAAGATAGTGGAACTTGCAGGAATGAAAGGATGCAATGATTCAAAGATTCCAATAGAACCAGGTTTAAAATTGAGTAAAGAAGTGGGAGGTGAGGATGTGGAAGCTTCAAGCTATAGAAAATTGGTGGGTTCTTTGAGGTATCTAACTCAGACAAGACCTGATTTGGCATTTGCAGTAGGGTATGTCAGCAGGTATATGCAAAATCCTAAGCAAGTTCATTTAAGAGCCATTAAACATCTAGTTAGATATGTGAGTGGTACAACTGAGTATGGTCTGCTATATAAGAAAGGTACAAGAAGTGATCAAATAGTAGGTTTTTCTGATAGTAATCATGCTATGGATCTAGATGATGGAAAAAGTACCTCTGGTAATGTGTTTTATTACAATGACTGTTTGATCTCTTGGCAATCACAGAAACAAAGAACTGTAGCTCTAAGTTCATGTGAAGCAGAGTTCATGGCAGCCACATATGCTGCTTGTCAAGCTTTGTGGTTGTCTAGGTTGCTGCAAGAAATAACTGGGCAAGAACAGCAGAAAGTACAGCTGTTTGTAGACAATAAATCAGCTATTGCTTTGATGAGGAATCCTGTGTTTCATGGCAGGTCAAAGCATATACATTTAAGGTTCCATTTCATCCGGGAATGTATAGAAGATGGGCTGATTTGTGTGGAGTTTGTGGGAAGCAGTAACCAAAAGGCTGACATGTTAACTAAGCCATTAGCAAGAACAAAGTTTAATGAAATGAGACTTTTACTTGGAGTAAAAGAGCATTAGAAAATCAAGATTGAAATGGGATTCTAACACATTAGTATGTTTATATCCTATGGGATCAATGGCATATGATGTTAATGTTAGTTTGTCATTTCAGATTGATTGATGCACATGGAAAGGATTTCAATTTTCTGTTGAAGAATTTATAATGAAATTAAGGGGGTGACATGTTAGGTTGGTTAGTATTTGTTTAGAATTGTAATTTCATTATAAGTGCAGGGGTGTATTATGTAATTTGTTTGTTTAAGTTTGTTAGAGGTCTCGTGTTCTTAAATAAGACCTCCGGGTCATTTGTGATTGTAATCAGATTTTCTTCAATAAAATTTCCTTTCCAATTTCTTGCAATCTGTGTGTTCGAAGATCAAATTATCACATTATCCTTACGACAACTGTCTAATCCTACGTGACCTCCTTACGCTCATGCAACCATACCACACATTAAGATGTACGACATCTAACCACCTAACGCTTCAAAATTAAATAGATAGTCGAATATAGACATGGATTTGGTACAAAAAGTTAAATGATTAGATTACTCTTAATCATTTATAAATTATTATATATACACATATATAAGATATATAAAATTAGTATTGAATTACATAAAACAATGTCAATGACGTAACTGATCAGAGGCATGCTGACCAGTGATAGGAGACTTAAAAGGGTCTTACCGTTAATTCATCGTTGTGCTTACAGACAGACGAGTTAACAGGTTTTCACCGGAGCTGGTATAAAATTTAACGTTTATCGACACTATACAACTGGGTTGGACCAGTTGACTATTAAATCACCCGGGTCTTTTACTATTAAATCACCCCGTACGAAGTAACTAAGCTGTTTTTATTTGTTAGATGGTATTGTGATAGACTTATAATTCCTATAATTTTCGCTATAATTCCTCTTTGTTATAGACTTATAGAGTTATAGGTATTGTGATAACTTTACTAACTAAAAACTCTCATTCGATATACAATTTGCTTTAAACCTCGCCGACAAACCCTCGCCCCCACCTGAGACCTCCACAGTCAAGCCGTAGTCTGAGACCCACACCTCCGGCGGCTGCTCGCCGTCGTTATCCGCCGCCGATCGACACATCCCGCCCTTCTCCGGCGGCTGTCAAGTAAGCTCTCCGGTTGTTTATTGTTCCTTTTGCACGCCCTAATCTGCAACTGTTTTCTCACTCTCGTTTTGGCTACTTTAAACTTTATGATTCGTAATTTGCTGATTGTTTATCGATTGTTTCGATTCCACTCGTTATGTTGATGATTATCGGAAATCGGAAACTTGCATCTTAGAACAGATTAATAGATTTGAAATCCTAAGCCAACAAAAGCTGTTGTGATTTATGATACTGTATAGTATGTATTACCAAAACTAAGGATTTTTAGTGATGAAATCATGATTAGTTATGCATACTGACGCTACACACAAGTTCTTATCTTGTATTTAAGTTTGTTGAGAATCGGAAACTTGCATCTGGAAACCGATTAATAAATTTGAAACCCTAAACCGCTAAGCTATTGTGTTTTGTGATGCTATGTATTACGATAACTGAGAATTTTGGTTATGAAATCGTGATTAGGTTGATATCAATTGGTTTATATATGCATACTGACGATACAACTGGAATTCTTGCTCAGTTATGGTGACACACAAGTTTTTATCTTGTATTTAAGTTTGTAGGGAATTGGAAACTTGCATCTGGAAACAGCTTAATAAATTTGAAACCCTAAACTGCTAAGCTATTGTGTTTTGTGATGCTATGTATTACCAAAACTAAGAATTTTGGGTATGAAATCATGATTAGTTTGATATTGATGTGCGGTTTATCTAAAAAACTATGCATAGACACTACAACCGGAAGTCTCACTTATGGTATGTATTTCGTACTCAGTTATGGTGACATACAAGTTCTTATCTTGTATTTAGTGGAAATCATCATAGCTGATAAGTGATAACCACTCTCCCAATTTTCCAGTTTGGTAAATTCTTCCATGAAATAATCTGTTGCACTTATTAACTAGTTTATTTTATGATAGGGTTATGTAGGATTGTAGGTCAATCTCACAACATGTTTGCTTTTAGTTTGTTAGCGATTTCTGTGTAGACATATGTAGTTAGTATTGCTCGAGATATATATGATGTCTTTTGAGAGGAAGAAGCAATGAGGATTGTTGGAAGTTTGTGATCAGTGTTATGAGTGATAACATAAAGCGTAGGAGTGTAGGACTATACTTTTCTAGTGGCAGTATTTCATTTTTTATAATGACTGGTTTCAGGTTTTGATGGGGAAAAGGGTTAAAAAGAAGGCAGCGCAGAATGCTGAAAAGGGAAGACGGTTTACAGCCTCTTCTTCCCAATCAGTTTCACAAGAGATAGTTGCAGCCACCGACGCAGTCGTCGATGACAGTTTAGTTATTAAAGAGACGCAAACATGTCCTCATCTTGAGGAAGGCATCAATTTGGAAAAATTTTCTTTAAAAATATCATCACTCGAATCTCTTAAATGTGATGATTGTAGGGATAGTGGGGCTAATAGAAGGACAAGAAAGGGAAAATCCAAAAGTGGAAAAATTAAAGGAAATGGTTCAAAACCTGCATCTACCTCCGTTTGGGTTTGTCTGGAATGTGGGCATTTTTCATGTGGTGGTGTGGGTTTTCCTACAACACCACAGAGTCATGCTGCTCGACATTCAAAACAAAACCGCCATCCTTTGGTTTTCCAATATGCAAATCCTAATCTCAGATGGTGCTTTCCTTGTAATACACTCATTCCAGTTCAACATTTTGAGAATGAAGAACAAAAAGATTCTTTATCTGAATTTGTTAAATTAATTAAAACTCAATCATCATCAGAAACACGTGTAGATGTTGAGGATATCTGGTTTGGAAGTGGTAGTGTTACAAGTGGGACAAAATCAGTAACTACCCAAACAAGTTTAGAAAATGGAGATGGACATATGGTAAGAGGTTTGGTAAATTTAGGAAACACTTGTTTCTTCAATTCGGTACTGCAAAATCTTTTGGCAATGGATAAATTACGGAATTACTTCATGAAACTAGAAGGGCCTGCTGGGCCTCTTACATCATCTTTAAAGAAGGTTTTTATTGAAACGGGCCCATCAACTGGTGTGCGGAGTGTCATCAACCCGAGATCATTTTTCGGGTGTGTTTGTGCAAAGGCTCCCCAATTTAAGGGATTTCAACAGCATGATAGCCATGAATTGCTTCGTTGCTTGCTTGATGGATTGTGCACTGAGGAATCTCGTATACGAAAACGTTCTCAAGATGGTAAAAGTTCTCCAAAAGATGCTCCTACTTTTGTAGATAAAATATTTGGGGGACAAATTTCTAGCACGGTTAGTTGTTTGGAATGCAGACACGCGTCTGTTGTATATGAGCCATGTTTAGATCTCTCACTACCATTACCAACCAAAAATTCTCAATCTAAACGGGTCACATCAGTTTCAAGATCCAAGAAACTAAAACCTCCTCTAAAAAGGCAGGGGAAGTTCAGGTCAAAAGGTAAAAAAGTTACAAATATTCCAACAAGCAACGAATCATTGGAACCCACTCAGCCTATTGAAACATCTATAGACACAAACATTGCTTTAGGTGATTCTACGCAGTCAGAATTGCAAGCAAATGGAATCAAAGAGATCGGGGACTGTGTTGACATGTCATCAGACAATTTGGTTCAACAGGATTCTATTGAGCCAAGCATTTTGTCAAATAATTACGATAATGGTACTGTGAGTTCGTCAAATGTTTCCTCATTGTTGGATCGTAACGAGCCCATTACGGTATTGAATGGTCATGATACAAGTGTTGACCAGGTTGGCTCCATTGATTCAGAGGAAGCATCCTCATGGCTGGATTATCTCGAACCGGGTAATTTTACGGTTCAGGATATCACATCGCATAATCAAGATTCATCTCTAATTCAAGATTCTGGAAATAGTACTGATGTAATTCAAGATTGTGGAAATAGTAATGATGTTGTTTGGGAAGATGGGCCTCTGTTAAAAGTTCAAGAATCTGAAGTTTTGTTACTTCCTTACAAGGAAGTCACCTCAACTGCTGAACAAGAATCGGTGGATTTTGATGGATTTGGTGGTCTGTTCGACGAGCCCGAGCTTGCTGATGAGCCCGCTGTAAATCCCTTGTCAAATGGAATTGAAGAAAGTGATTCTGATCCTGACGAGGTTGATGATACCGGTTCTCCAGTTTCTGTGGAGAAATGTCTGGCTTATTTCACTACCCCTGAGCTTCTCACCAAAACCGAACATGCATGGCAGTGTGAAAAATGTTCAAAATCCTTGTTAGAGCAAAAGATGAGATTAAAGAACAACCTGAAAAAGTCTGTCCCAAACGGGTGCGAAAACGGAATTTCAAGTGTTACGTCTGATTCATGCGTCGAGCATGTGCATTCTAATGGGTTCAGAAACATTAGTGATCAAAGTACAGAAAGTGTAGACTTGGTGTTGGATAATGGAAAGAGTGGCAGTCAAGACGAGTTAGATAGCAGTGAGGGTGAAGAGGTGGATTCCAAGTGTGTTATGGTGGCAAGAGATGCATCTAAGAGGATTTTGATCAGTAGGGCCCCTCCAGTTTTGACCATTCACTTGAAAAGATTCAGCCAAGATGCTCGCGGACGTTTAAGTAAATTAAATGGCCATGTCAACTTTAGCAAGACAATTGATCTTAAACCCTACATGGACCCCAGGTATTTTCCTCCTCTTTCTTCAGTTCTCTTTTTTATGGCTATCTAACACTTGAGCGACTGGCCACTGAGTCTTGAATATACTAATAATATTTGACCACTATGAACATTGTCAATTCTTTGTTTAGAATAGAAGAAGATTACATCTATTTAAAGAGTGATCAAATTATTACTATTATTGCCTTTTTGATTACAAGTTTATAGAGCCCTATGTGATTCAAGGGTAGTCCCCCACTCAAAGATGGATGATTTAAGGAGTGATAAATTCAATAGTTACATGCAAATGTCTGTTGCTCCCTTGGTAGTATAGTAATTATGACCTATATTAATCGCAAGTTTCCCTTTCGGCACATTTCATGTGAAACTTGCCTAGTTTTCCATTGTGAATATAGAGACAGCAATTTGGACTCATTTATATATACAAATTGGTTGAATTGGCAATTGGGTTATACTTCATATGTGACGGGTCAAATGGGTTGAGTTGATTATACTCAAAAGTAAACACGTCTAGTGAGTCAAAAAGGTTGCAAGTAATTTGAAATGCATTTAAAACGACATAACCTTCTAATTGCTTTATTTAGAAAAACCTTTAGCTTATTACTGTAAAAATATAGCTTTTATAATTTAATCTAACAGTTATCTATAAAACTCAGATTATCAAAGATATTGTTGGTCGGTTGACTCTCCCACTCCACTCCTTACTCGAAACCTTCTTGACCCGTTACCGAACCCACCAATTTTTCCACCTTTTGTTGTGATCATTACAAATGTACGGGGCCATGACCCATTAATCCATAAATCTGTTGATTTGGGTAAAAAGAATTGCGTACGGTTCATTTGGGTCTACTTGACCTATACAACCGGTCAATTTACGTGGACTAAATTTTAACAGCGGGTCAAGATGGGCCGCTCTTATAACACTTGCTAACTTAAATTGAGTCACTTGCAACACTTACAAGATGTTTTGGGTGATGCAGCTGCTGCATAGATGGAGAAACATACAACTACCAATTGGTAGGAGTGGTGGAGCATTCAGGAACAATGAGGGGAGGGCATTATGTGGCTTATGTGAAAGGTGTTGCAAAGGGTAATTTGGACAATTCCTTATGGTACCATGCAAGTGATGCTTATATCCGTGAGGCATCTTTGGAAGAAGTTCTTGGCTGTGAGGCCTACATTTTGTTCTACGAACAAATGTAAGTTTAAACTTTCATATTTCAATTATTATTTAATTACTTTGAAATTTTAGTCCCTTATTTTTGGGATTTTTCTTCTTTTTTTGGGAAAATTAAGGAATGTTATTGAGAATATTCCTTTACTGAGATAGCAACTGAAACTTTGTCTCAAGAGTGTACAATGTCAAATATTTTACCCCCATTTTTGTCTCTTTTATGATTTTTGTTTGTTCTTTTTCAATCTACTTGCTTTCTAGTTAGCCATTTTAGGGGTTTAACTAGCGGTGTCAACCATGTTTAATTTATTTGAGACCTTGCTGAAAGCTCGAATCGGAATGGGGCCCTTTTAGTTAACGAGGTCAAGTCAGTTTGATCGGAGTGGGCCCTTTTAGTTAACGAGCTCAAAGTTTGATTAGGTTAAACGAATATTGTTTTTTATAAATATAATTATCGTTCTATAATTTATAACAAGAATTCGACCCTGTGCATTGTAGAGGGTTTCATTCGGTAGCATATATGTCTTAAACCAACATTTGATATATGTCTTAAACCAACATTTGTCTTTTTATATAAACAAATAGATTTAATTACGCGAGTGTTGCGGCGAGATGACGCGGGTAAACAAACAGTTGCATTGCTAGAGCGCAACGTCAAGAAAACGCAAATACAAAATGATTACGTGATGACATTAAACTAAAATAATATAGAAAACTAGAAAGTATATATAATTGTGACGATGTCAGACTATAATGAATGAAACCTAAAAGAAAATAGAAAAAAATGCAACTTACAGACAAATTTATTTTGTTGCGGCGTAGAAAGTCGCCGAAAATTACATCTTTGAAAGTTTATATATATTAAAAACAAAACCTTCACATAAACCCAACCAGTGGACAGCATGTTGATTTTCAATAAGTCGTGACCGACGTAAATTAGCATTTAAAGGTAACATCATATAAAATCAGTGACGAACCCAAGATTTTATTTGATGGGGTTATTTTTTTCAGCCATATTTATATGGGGTTTTTACATATATCCCCTTATTAAACTTATTTATTACATATATACACAACCATAAATCTTAATTACATATATCTCCTTTTACTAATAAAATTACCTACATACCCTTGTAATTTCAAAAAAATAATAATAATAATATATGAAGATATACGCACAAAAATACGACGACGCTTCAGACTCCAATTCAGTCGACGTTCCCTCCCTCTTGCGACGACGTTCCTTCCTTCTTCTCCGATTCCATCTCCGATCCCTTTAATTCAGACGCTGCCTCCACCCTTGATCATCGACGATTTCTTGGAGAGAAGGTTTCGGAGGTACAATTTTTCCCCTGGTAGGATTTTTTGTGATTAATGGTTTGATTTTTCCTGAGGTCGGATTTTAGTTAACACTTTTAGTTAATCAGAGGTCCGATTTTGGTCCAGTACATTGTCGATTTTTCGTGATTAATGGGTGTTAGCAACAACAACAGTAGGTCGAATTAGGGTTTGGTTAACACTGGTGTGTTGCAACAGCAGCATGTCCGATTTTTGTCCTATACATGTGTTTTGGTCAAAAACTGCTCTAAGCAATTAGTTGATCAAACTTTGTAAGTGAGGTAGCGTGTTTGATGTAAAATAAAGATGAAAATGCAAATGTAAAGGTTGACACGAGTATGTAACGAGGGAAAATCCAGGAATCCTTGAGTATCCTCAAGGAGCCTAGCAAAAAACCTCGGGGGCCGGTTCAAAGTACCTACCTCCTAAAACTTTTATATAATGAACGTTTTTGGTACAGAGTGAAATGAGCTCGAAATCTAAGTGTAGCAGAGAGTTGTGATCGTAAAAGGTTGTAAAGAAAGGTGTGTGTGTGCGTTTTTTTGAATGAATGACCTAGAGCTCGTTTAAATGGTCAAAAATACATTAACTAACTAGGCTAAAAACTAGGGATTGAGTCTTCAAGTCTTTGTGAACGTTGGAGTCAGTTACAACACGTCCCATAAAGCCTTGACCGAGTCTTTAGCCATCATTTACACGTCCCTTAATACCTGCAATCAATTAAGACACGTGGACAATTGTAACGGTTAATCGATAACTGTAGTTCAGGATCCTTTAAGCTTCTGGCGAGCATCCTGAAATAATATAACCAACTGTCCTATATTTTAGGGATTCTCCCAACTAAGCCAATATGAACGTTGTGGACCACTTAGTCCACGTTCTATATCATTTGTCCGAGTCTTTAGGCTTGTCTACATGTTTCTTTGACCCTGCAATTAATAAGACACATGGGAAAAACAAACGGGTTAGTTGATAACTGTAATTCAGGATGCTCGAACCTGCCAGGATCCTGAACTTGCGTAAGGATATTGAACCATTTGAGCTTCCGGCCAGGATCCCGGATTATCAGCCCTAACAATTGCCCCTGAATTTTAACAGTTGTCGACCAAGAAGACGGCTGTAAAAATTCAAACTCAACGCCATCTCTTGAAATAATTACGAAGGTGACTCGTTAGCTCCTGATTTGATAGCAACGCAACTTCTCATGTGATTTCCCCATAAATAACTCCAAGTTGCTGTCTTCCCCATACATCAGTCGGAACCCTGTCGATTGCTCTTTTTGTATTTCCTGCATATATATGACTTAGTAGTATTTTGATCATCATGGTGTGTTATGTATATTTTTGGTTATTTTGAAAAATGTTTGAATGAGGATCCTACAGGATGCTTAGTTTAGAAACTTCCAAAGCCCATAAAACTTTGTCAATGTTAACAAACCATGATGTTAGCCAATACTTGGTTAGTAATAAAAATATGCAATATGCGCAGTACCAATGTCACCTGTTCAAAAGTAATTCAACTGTCGAGATAACCAGGATCCATGAGGATCCTTAGGAATCCTTAAGATATACTTGATGAAATTCCGATGAATCTGAGAATAAGTCTTGAGCATTTAGGAACAAGTCAAACAGGGGTCAAGCCCAACCTTGTCTTCTGAGGTACGAAATGCTTTATAAGTCTTGGGTCTAAGCCAACTGGGGTCAAGCCCAAAAACTTGAGAGACACGAAAGTGCCTAAACCTTAGTTAATGTGAGAACATTAAAAACCTGTGTTATTCTGAGGACAAGCTCAAAAATACTTGGGACTAAGCCAACTGGGGTCAAGCCCAAAAACTTGAGAGACACGAATGTGCCTAAACCTTGGTTGACATGAAAATGCCAAAAACCTTAGAATCTTTTCGAGATGACACGTCTGCCACCCATTTTGAAGTGCACTCTATGGCCAACAGTGATGAAATTATCAGCCACCCTCAGATGGACTGGTCGCACCACCTTGAACCATAGGCCACCACCGTGCGCTCCTGGCGAGGGTCTTGCGCTCCTGGCGATTCCCATTAGTGAACGAGAAGGTGAAAACCTCCTAAACCTTTTGACAGCATTCAGAATGCTTTATACTTAGAAGAGGTGATCAGCCTCTAGCTTATGGTAGGACGCTCGGAGCACCTACAAAACACTTCAAGGCTTGGTGAGGGGTGGGTGTTAGCTTGGCTAACACCCCTCCGATGCCTAAGTCAGTAATCATTCCACAAAGATAATGATTAAGGGATTGAAATGAGAATAAAGATCATACCTGATGTTTTCGAAGTCTAATCAAGAATTCTTTTGATATGCTCAGAGGATCTAGAGAGCGCTTACATAAAATATAACTTCAAATGAATTGCATTCCAAGCTCTTGGGAGTAGCTCACCTTCCATAGTAGCTAGCCTGTATGCTCCCTTTCCAGCTTCTGAGTCTATTAGGTAAGGACCTTCCCATTTAGGTGCAAGTTTTCCATGTGCTGGATTGGTAGTGTTTTGAAAAGCTTTCCTGAGTACTAGATCTCCTACTTGAAATCTTCTGACCCTCAGATTCCTGTTGTAAGACTTGGCTATCCTTTGCTGGTATGCTGCCATCCTGAACTTTCGCGAGATCTCTAATTTCATCGATTGTTTCAAGATCTTCAAGGAGCTCTTGCTTATTTGCTTCAAAATTCCGGCAGCTCGTTCTTGCAGTTGGCATCACCATTTCAGTGGGTATTACAGCTTCAGATCCAAATACTAAGGAAAATGGTGTTCGACCAGTAGCATTTTTGGAGGTCGTTCTGTCTGCCCACAATACAAAAGGTAGCTCTTCAGCCCATCTTCCCTTTCTTGTCTCCTAGCTTCTTCTTGAGATTATTGATGATGATTTTATTGCTTGATTCTGCTTGGCCATTAGCTTGTGGATGTATGGGAGTCGAAGTTACCATCTTGATGCCCCATGCTTCACAAAAACTGGTCGTCCTTTTACCTATAAATTGAGATCCATTGTCGCACACTATTTCTGATGGGATTCCAAATCTTGTTAAGAATATTCCTTTTGATGAAGGAAATCACTTCTTTTTCTCTAACTTGAACAAAGGCTTCGGCTTCAATCCATTTAGAAAAGTAGTCCGTCATGGCCAACATGAAGACTTTTCCTCCAGGTGCTACAGGCAGCTTACCAACTATATCCATGCCCCACTTCATGAACGGCCATGGAGATGATATCGAATGGAGCGGCTCGGCAGGCTGATGAAGGATGTTGCCGTGCCGCTGGCATGCATCACACTTCTGAACGAAGGCCATTGCATCCTTCTTCATAGTAGGCCAGTAGTATCCTGTTCTCAATACTTTAGAAAATAGTGATCTGCCCCCAGTGTGGTTGCCACAATCACCTTCGTGAATATCCTGGAGTACTGCAAGTGCCTCAGGCTGCTCGAGGCATCTCAAGTATGGTCCTGCAAGAGATTTCTTGTATAAGATACCATTTATTATAGAATATGGGATTACCTTTGTTCGAAAGAGCCTGGGATTCTCGTTTTTGGGGACTTCTCCTTCTTGGATAAATCTTCTGATAGGGTCTGTCCAGGATTTCTGAGGATCCTGAGAATCTACCATATCCGGATCTTTATCTGCTGTGATGTCATTAACTTCCTGTTCTTCGATTGCTGGTGTCAGGATGTGAGTTATGGGAATCTTAACACCTTCTGGGATCCTTAGTGATGATGCTAAATTTGCCAAAGCATCAGCTTCTGCGTTTTCTTCTCTAGGCACCTGTGATATGCTGCAATTTTCAAAAGATAATGCTAATTGTTTTACGAGGTCTAGATATTTGGTTAACCTTTCGCCTTTCACTGCATAGGATCCATTAAACTGGTTAGTTAATAACAAAGAATCAATAAAAACTTGAATGTGTTGGATACCCATATCTTTAGCGAGTTGTAATCCTGCAATTAAAGCTTCATATTCGGCTTCATTATTAGTAGCCTTAAATTCACAATGGATAGATAGAGGAATAATGTCCCCCTGTGGCGATTTCAGTAGCGCACCCAATCCTGTTCCTCTAACGTTAGATGCTCCGTCCGTGTACAAGATCCAACTGCCTGAAGCTTCTTCGAGCTGCTTGACCTCAAGTTCAACCTCTGGCAGTATGTCGCTGCTGAAATCAGCCACAAAATCTGCAAGTGCTTGTGACTTGATTGCTGTTCTTGGTTCATATATGATTTCATAGGCACTTAATTTAACCGCCCATTTCGCCATTCTTCCGGACATTTCTGGCTTTCTTAAGACACACTTAATAGGATAGTTAGTTTTTACATAAATAACATGGGTTTCAAAGTAATGTCTTAATTTTTGAGAAGCCATTACGAGAGCTAAAATCAATTTTTCTAAATAAGAATACCTGGTTTCGGCGTCTAGTAATGTTTTGCTTACATAGTATACCGGATGCTGTTGTCCCTCATGATCTTTCACGAGTACAGCGCTTACTGAGCTGCCTGAAACTGCTAGGTAGAGAGATAATGGTTCGCCCTTGACCGGTTGCATTAGAAGCGGAGCAGATGACAAATATTCTTTCAAAGAGCTCAGAGCTGCTTCATGCTTTTCACCCCATTCGAACTTTTTGTTCTTCTTCAATATGTCATAAAATTCTTTGCTCTTCTCTGATGATCTTGATATGAATCTGTTAAGTGCTGCCACTCTTCCAGTTAATCTTTGAACTTCCTTGACATTCGTTGGAGATTTCAAATTTATGATTGCTTGGATCTGCTCAGGGCTGGCCTCTATTCCTCTTTCAGTAACCATGAAGCCCAGGAACTTGCCGGCCCTTACTCCAAAATGGCACTTGGAAGGATTTAATTTCATATTGAACTGGTCCAATATATCAAAAGCAGCTTCAAGATCTCTAGGATGATCCTTTGCTTTTTTCGATTTCACCACCATATCATCTATGTATACCTCCATGGTGTCCCCCAGTTTGTCTTTAAACATCATGTTGACTAGCCTTTGGTATGTGGCACCTGCATTTCGTAAACCAAAAGGCATTGCAATATAACAATAAATACCTGTGGGTGTCATGAAGGCTGTGTCTTCCTGATCCGATGGTTCCATTTGAATTTGTTGAAAGCCCGAAGATGCATCCATAAAAGTTAGCATTTCATGCCCAGCAGTTGCATCCACCATAGAGTCAATGTGTGGTAGAGGGAACGGGTCTTTTGGACAGGCCTTGTTTAGATCTGTGTAATCTACACACACCCTCCACTTACCATTTTTCTTCTGGACTACCACCACATTAGCCAGCCATCGAGGATATTTAACCTCTCTAATCATTTTTGACTTGAGCAGCCTGTCAACTTCTTCTTGGATTATGACGTTTCTCTCAGGAGCAAACTTTCTTCTTTTTTGATGTATTGGCCTGAAAGATTCATCTATACCAAGTTTATGAGTAATAATATCTTTAGATATACCTGTCATGTCTTCATGTTTCCATGCAAATGTTGTGATTCTGGATTTCAACAGGTTCACGAGCTGCTCCTCAGTATCTTCAGGGATATTGGTTCCTACCAGCACTTTGATTTCAGGATCTTCAGGATTAAGTTGGACTTCCTTGATTTCCAGTTCCTTTGTCATCTGAATTCTTCGTGCTGGTTTCTTTAATTGCTATGCTGGCTTGGACTTGATGGTATTCTTCATGGCAGAAGTATAGCAGTCTTTGGCTTCTTGTTGATCACTTAGTATCCTTACAACTCCCCAAGGTGTGGGAAGCTTCACACATTGATGATAGGTAGATGGGACCGCTTTCATGTCATGGATCCATGGCCTTCCCAAGATTACATTGCAACACGGAAGGGAGTCAATAACGCAGAATTTCTGCATGGAGTTGACCCCTTCAATGTAAACAGGAAGTCTGATGTCTCCAACCGTATGCTTGGTTTCTCCGCTGAATCCTACTAACACCGAGGATCTTGGGATTATCTCTTCTTCTGGAATGCTCATCTTTTTAAGCACGTCCAATTGAATAATGTTGACCGAACTGCCATTGTCTATCAGAATCCTGCGAACATAATGGTTAGCAATACATAATGTAATTACCAGACTGTCGTGGTGAGGATCCTGGATGTCCAGCTTATCAGTTTCGTCAAAAGAGATGACTTTGTCTTCAGTCAATATCGCGTTCTTCTTTGGTCGACTGCCTTGATCCATCTTGGTCTCCTTAGCATGTCTCTTTGCTGATGAGAAAGAGGTTCCGCATATGTCAGATCCTCCCGAGATGAAGTTGATTACTTTTGCATCTGCTGGTGGCGACTGAGCTCTTTTGGGCAGCTCAGCAGCTTCTTGAGTTTTACTTCTCTTCCTGCCAAACAATTCTTTAAGGTGCCCTTTGCTGAGCAGGTAACTGATTTCTTTCCGAAGTGCTATGCAGTCATCTGTTAAGTGCCCGAAGTCTTCGTGGTAAGCACACCACTTAGACTTATCCTTCCACGATCCTGGTTTTTCTGATTTTCTTGGCCACCTAGCTTTATCACCTAGATCCTGCAAGGCACATAACAAACCACCCATGTCAGTTGAAAAGCAATAATCAGATACCTTTGGGAAGTTTTCTTCGTCGTCCTCTTCTTCAACTTCGTTGACCCTAGGATTATCGTTTCGATAATAGGGTTTGTTTCGTTGTTGTTTTCCGGGAGAATCTGTCCTTCTGCCTGATGGTTCGTCACCTCTTTTTTGGATCTTCTTATCATCCTCTAGTCTGATGAACCTTAATGCCCTTGTTCTAACTTCATCAAGGTTCCTGCAAGGAGTCATAACCAAATCATCATAAAAGCGGGAATCTCCTCTAATCCCCATTTTGAAAGCCTCTACAGCGGCAGCCATATCTAGGTTGGGAATATCCAAAGCTTCTCGACCGAATCTGGCTACATAATCCCTCAGGGATTCGTTAGGCTTCTGAACTATTCTGTACAAATCACCAGTGAGCTTCTCAAAGCTCCTGCTGCAAGAAAACTGGTTATTAAACAAGTTAACTAAATGGGGAAAAGAAGTAATGGTATTAGGAGGAATACTGAGCAGCCATTTCAAGGCTGGTCCTGTCAATGTTGAGCCAAATCCCTTGCATAAGCAAGCTTCTTTGATGTTTGCAGGAATGGGGTTGATTTCCATCCGTTCCCTGTATTGTGCCACGTGCTCCTCAGGATCTGTGGTCCCATCATAGAGTTTCATGTTGGGGGTCTGAAATCTTTTTGGTATCTCTACGTCACAAATGGGCCATGCAAATCTAGAAACCCTGTGGCTGCCTGCTGGCACTTCAGGAATTGGACGTATAACACCGGGAACACTTGAGATCATGTCCTTTAACCTCTGAAGTTCCCTAGCGATAGTCGGGTTGATACCTGCATCCTGCACAATTCCTTGGTTAGGGTTAGCATAAAAATTATCAAAGTTGTTACCAGCCCTGGAAGTTTGGAGATGGATCTGGGGTCCATATTCAGCATCTCTAAGGACGGTTGGCTCAGTTGTAGTTCCCACTTGCATGGGGATGAAGTCTCCCTCATGCATCTCTTGAGATGAACCTGGGATTGTGCCTGCAGAGACAGTAGGATAAGAAAATAAGGATCCTTGAGGATCCTGAGCAGCTCGGAAGCGGCTCCGATATTGTTGGAATGGCTGAGATGAAGATCCCTGAAGCATTTGAGGAGTAGGTGCTGCTGACTGCTGGTTCCAAGGCTCATGAAGGTTCGTCGCAGCAAACCGCTGTGGTTGAGATACAGGTTGTTGCACTGATACCGTCGGCATTTGATGGCTTAAAAACCCGGCTGGTTGCTGACTCGAGCATCTCGGCAGCTGCTGACTTCCATATCTACTGTAGTAAGATTCTGGGGGCTGCTCGGAGTAGAACCCAGAGTATTCCAGATCTATCACCCTGGAAGTCTTCTGATGCTGAGAGCCTGAGAATCCTGCAGTAGTAGCTGTTGCAATACCTGACTTTGGAGCAGTAGAGAGATTCGCTTTCTGTTTTGGCTGCTCCGATATTTCCGGAGAGTCGAACCCGAATGATTTTGGCATCAAAGGGCTAATTTCCTCTACTGGTTTCTTTGATTTCTTCAATTCCATGATCTCCTTCATCATTTTCTCGTTGGTTTTGGCTTGCTCATCCACATGAGACTTCATTTGCCTGATCAAAACATAGAGATCGTTATTAGAAATAGCAGAGTCAGTGGACGTACCTTGAGATCCCTGAAAAGTAGGATATTCCACTCTTTTAGCGTCGGTGCCGGTCACTTTCTTCATCATTGGGGGGAGACCAGTGTCGACAGCCGGTTTAGTGGATGAAACAGATTTCGAAGTAATTTTTTGTTGGCTCGACATTTTCAAGAATCGATTATGGGAAGAAGATCAAGGCTCTTAACTGAATTCAAACACCGTTTGCCCCACGGTGGGCGCCAAATTGTTTTGGTCAAAAACTGCCTAAGCAATTAGTTGATCAAACTTTGTAAGTGAGGTAGCGTGTTTGATGTAAAATAAAGATGAAAATGCAAATGTAAAGGTTGACACGAGGATGTAACGAGGGAAAATCCAGGAATCCTTGAGTATCCTCAAGGAGCCTAGCAAAAAACCTCGGGGGCCGGTTCAAAGTACCTGCCTCCTAAAACTTTTATATAATGAACGTTTTTGGTACAAAGTGAAATGAGCTCGTAATCTAAGTGTTAGCAGAGAGTTGTGATCGTAGAAGGTTGTAAAGAAAGTGTGTGTGTGTGTGTTCTCTTGAATGAATGACCTAGAGCTCGTTTAAATAGTCAAAAATACATTAACTAACTAGGCTAAAAACTAGGGATTGAGTCTTCAAGTCTTTGTGAACGTTGGAGTCAGTTACAACACGTCCCATAAAGCCTTGACCGAGTCTTTAGCCATCATTTACACGTCCCTTAATACCTGCAATCAATTAAGACACGTGGACAATTGTAACGGTTAATCGATAACTGTAGTTCAGGATCCTTTGAGCTTCTGGCGAGCATCCTGAAATAATATAACCAACTGTCCTATATTTTAGGGATTCTCCCAACTGAGCCAATATGAACGTTGTGGACCACTTAGTCCACGTTCTATATCATTTGTCCGAGTCTTTAGGCTTGTCTACACGTTTCTTTGACCCTGCAATTAATAAGACACATGGGAAAAACAAACGGGTTAGTTGATAACTGTAATTCAGGATGCTCGAACCTGCCAGGATCCTGAACTTGCGTAAGGATATTGAACCATTTGAGCTTCCGACCAGGATCCCGGATTATCAGCCCTAACAACAGGGTCGATTCTTTGTCCCAGGTCTGATATTTGCTTTCTCCAATATAGGGCAATCGAATTAATATATGGGTTAACACATGAATTAGCAACAACAACATCGATTTTATTTTTTTCGCTTGATATATATAGGTTTAAATTTTGTTAGAGTTAACACATGAATTGCTTTGCTTTGCTTCTACCAATCGATTGGTCGCATTAACGAATTTGTTTTCTTTGTTTTGGTTTATGGTTGTTAGGTTGATTTATTATGGAAGAAGAAAATATTGATGCTACCGGAAACCAATCATCCAAGTACAAGATAAAATTAAGATACGGAGGATATTTTCGGCTAGCTAAAAACTCATCGACAAAACGATATTGTTTTGGCTTTCAAAAATACATTTATATGGACACGAATGTATACAATTTTGATAATTTGATTGAAGAAGTTACCACTCATTATCCTTCAAATAGAGAACTTACTTTGTCGCTTTATTGCATTGACAAATATACCACTGAGTATGTATCTTTTATGAAGATTGATTCCCATGACAAGTCTCAATTTTTTATTTTTTTTTTGAACGGCCAACGAATAGAATAAACTCAGGTACTTCGTACGGGGTGACCCAATGGCTAAAGGCCACCGCCAGCTGGCCCAACCCAGCCGTACGGAGCCCTTAAGCGTCCATGTGACTCCAGTTCCGGGGGAAAACCCGCTAACCCGCCCGCCCGTAGGCACGACGGCGAATTAACGGTAAAACCCGGTCGCCTCAAGGATCGAATCCGGGTCTCCCCGGATCTCCTATCATTGGCCTCCATACCAATGGACAAATAATGTCATTAGTGAGGATAGAACTTGGGTCCCTAGGAACACAAGTCAAAGCCTCAACCAACTCCACTAGATGCCATTGGTATGACAAGTCTCAATTGATGCTTAATATGAATCATGTGAATAAAGAATTCACCGTTTATGTGACGACAAATACTGATGTCGAGACAAGTTCGATGCAACAAAGGCAAATGTTTGTTCTTTTAGTAGAATTAGTTTCACGATTAGTTCTCAAATTTTAGCAAATCATCAAACTTTTTCTCAAATATACAGATTTTGTAAAGTTTTTCTCTCTCCTCTACTCACAACCACTCACAACCAAACCTTAAATTATACAGATTTACACTCACATGTTTTTTAAAGAACCTACCGTGAATGCTCTAATATGTCACTAATTCAGGGTTAGATACTTGGACCCTTAAAAGATTATCCATTTAAACACTCGAAAAATAGTGACCAAACCTAACTTATTCGCGCCTACAGTCACTCGAGACGATCAAAGGGTCAACCTCATTGAAACTGTTTGTGCAGGTCTACTAGCTGCCATCAAGATGTCGAAGTCTAAGAAAAGGGAATCTAAAATGTAACATTATCAACATCCATGAAGTTCAAAATAAAAAAACGCTCGTTTCTCCACTGATTGTTAGCTACACAAATTTCAAACCCTAGTCTGTGTTGCCGAACGAATATACAATCAATCATTCCATGTCCAGTTGAACCAGAGTATCTATGACAGGTAAAGATGTTACCTCGACCTCAAACGAGAGTCCACTGCCGATACCATATATTCAAATAGTCAAAACCTAGTAATTTTTGGATTAAAATCTGACATGGGTCTTTTTTATCTTCAAAAATATCTGTATTCTAACACTCTTTATATTTAGTAAACACTGTTATTAATTCTTTCTACCCAAAATAAATAATTTTCAACAAATTTGAAGGTAAAGGTAACTCATCTTGACACGCAAAAGTCAACTGTGGACTCTTGTTTGGGAGTATCATCTCTCCTAAGCACCACTGCTGTTTGCAACACCTGCACGAACTCTCAACATTTCAGTCCGCTTACTTCTCTCCATGACATCGACTAGCCAGTTGACAATTTCCTTTATTCCCCTCCTGCAATTAAAATCCAAAAAATATATATATATATATTTTTGCTAATTGGACTTCCACGTAAGTCAGCGGTGCTAGTAAAGGTAACAAATGGGTTAATTTGGGTCCTGTGAGTTTTCCGGTAAGCAGTTCTCACAATTATCGAAAAATGCATAAAATCTCTTTAAATAGCATTACAACTAATGATTATTATTATGGTAATAAAATTGATATAAATTATTTTTCTATTCATGTTTGGCGAATTAATTATTTATAATGTTATAAAAAAAGTGTGTGGGCCAGCCTAACCTGCTCGACCCATCCCTTTTGCCATCTCTAGGAAGCAAAGAAAACTAATTGACATAATATCTACCAGCTTACACACTATAAACTTACCCATCATAGCCTGAAACACCTTCAAATGTATAAGCTCTTTCATCTAACTTCTTCAGGTCCAAATACCGAGCAAGTTCTTCTGCTGAAGCAGCATCGCCATGATCCTGCAACGGAATCGTGCATAACCATAATTCATGAGAAAATAGAAGAGTAGTGATAGAAACTAAATCAAATGAATGGAAAAACAAAGAAAGGAAAAACAACAAAAAAGAACAAATCAGATAAAGATCCTGGAATAAGGCCCACTAGCCCGAGCTCAACAGAGCCGATTTCAAGCTAAAGGCAAAACTCTCTACATAAATACCCTCGATAACCTATTTCCTATCCTTCTTTACCCTCTCTCTCTCTATACACACACACATACTTTAACTACTTTCTATAAGCTATCCTGGCTCCTTGGGTTATCGACTAAAAAAACTAATCCAATAGCATCTTCTCTATCAAGTGGCATTTAGTACCACATTAATAATGATCCTCAATTTAAATTCACAATTTCATAGGAAAGCCAGATCTAAGAATGACTTAAACATAGTGGTGGCAAAAAGGGCGGGTTGGCCAGTATGGTAACAAGTCAAAATAAGTCAGGCCAAATTGACCCACTAATGAAGATCATGATCTTAATTTGCAGAAATTAATCAAAAGAGAAACAGAACCAGAATTTGATATTGAAACTAAAAGTAGAATGATTCAAAGGGATCTACAATGGATAATACATCACCATAAATGACCCAGAGCAATGCACTTCTCAATGCTAAGCAAAGAGCCAACACACTTAACCTATTCTCTTCCTTACCTCCCTAATGACATATGACATTTATTTATAGGAATAGAACTTACACTTAACCCCCTCCTAGAATAGACATATGACTCTTAAGACCATAACTATAACTAGAACACGTTTCCTATCACCCACCAACACTTTTTTTTCACTTTCAAAATTTCATGAGCTATATATGATTATCTTAAATAAAAAGAATTCAGATGCCAGACAATATTTGACGTTTCACCCGTTATCTATATATAAAACCTAAATTAGTGCATTTTCATATGTATAGGTACGCCTTCTTTTCAATACCAATAGTAAGTTGAGAATTGTGAGAACCACATAAGACATGTACATACTCCTTCAGTAAAAGAGATAAATTGAAACACAATGGTTTATTTATCTCTTTCCACCCTTTCTTTGATTTTATCTCCTCCCTCCTCATTTTTCTTTAAAGTATAAAAATGTGCACATATATAGTGTATGTGAATGTATGCATCTATAAAAAAAAATATAAATACCATACTTTTCAAAAATTAAACATCAAATACATTTTAATCCAGATGCATTCTAGTCAATATATATAATAAAAGGTACAAGGGATAAGCCGGTTCTTGCGGTTCTTAGCATATGATTGGTTCTAAAATAAACAACCCCCCCCCCCTCTCTTTTTCTCCCTCTCTCTCTCTCTCTCTATAGACACACACACGCACACACATACATACATACGGTTAACTTGTCATCTATACTTAAAATGCAGCAAAATGCCAGCAAGGAGGAGGAAAAACTGCAACAGTACACCCATTTCAAATTATTTTAGCACCCAAAATTAGTTAGAAAATACCAATGTCTTAAAAAAACCAATCTCTCTCTTGGCAATTTCCCGAATAAAGAAAAAAGAGCAAAGGTGCATTGGGGTGAGGAAGACCCCGGGGGGTACCTGTTTGTTGGCTAGTACTAGAAGAGGGGCACCTTGCAGATCTTCATGCCTAAGCACCTTTTCTGGCAGCAATAACTTTAAAATTTCAGAAAGCAACAACAAACATACCCAGTAAAGTCCCACCAATAGTACGTAAGTAAAATTTCAGAAAGCATATGTTCTCTATTATGATCATAATAATTTACCACAAAAGGTAAACATATAACATAAAAAAATATATCATTTACCAAGGGCAGATTTAGAATCTTCAAAACGTGATGGACAGGAAGCATCAACTACAAAAATAACAGCATGTGCCTCTTCATAATATTTCTCCCAAATTGAGCGAAGACCAGGCTGACAGCATAAAAGCTCAGACATCAGTGAAAAAAAATTGATCCATAGGCATGTAGTTGCACTATGTAAAGTCATCTGGCATTATTGTTGTATTTAAAATTAAAGTTTTTTAAGTAAACGAAGCCCATGAAACTATTGTCAAAACTGAGTCTAAGAGCACGGAAAGTAGCTGAAATAAGCGTAAAATATTAAAATTTATGCCTTTACACACATACTTGTTGATAAAACCCCAATATGGTGTTTGGATCAGTTACAAAAATGATTACTTCAATTGAAAGGTACAATACTTTGTTTATAGTGTCTAGCAAATCGGATTTTAATATTGTGAATTTTTAGAGGTGCTATAGTTAGATTTGGAGGAATTCTGGAAAAGGCGAGTCGGTTAAAAAAACCTAATTATTTAAGATAAATGAAAAATTACCAAATATCCATAACTTTAATCAAATTATCTTAAATCCTGATTCTGATTCTTAAAGTCATAGTAATCAATTTAACCAAATTATCTGCTGATTCTAATAACCAATACACATATCAAAACACTCCCTAAATGATGCTCCCATGTTCTAGCAGTAACAACGGTATCAAACACACTTGGATGGATATTGTTTGTAGAATTAACAACTTGTGGTTTACCAAGTAATATTGCATGTATGGTATATTCACCAATAAGGGGTCTGGATGGCTTGTTGTGATTGTGGGATGCTTGTTATTATTATGCAACTTTGCAAGGTAAGAAAAGCAGGAAGCATTTTAAAGGGAAAAAATGGAAGGCACTTACTAATATATTCCATTATTACTTTATTAGTAAGGATTCAATCTGAATACCTGACCTCCAAGGTCCCAAAACACAAGTTTTGAATTCGAAGTTTCTATTCTACCAATATTGAGCCCAACAGTAGGAACAATTCGATCAGGGGGGAGACCTTCTAAGCTTGAATATTGTGTCTTCAATTTCTCCAGTAAGGTCTACACATGAAATTAAAAACAAAATTAGCATATTTCAAGGTCTCGGAGAAACAAGAATGGGTTTATCATTTGAGACGCTCAAAGTATACAGCAAACCTTAACATGATTTCAGGGCTAGGAAGTTAAATGAGTAGAAATCATACAGACTGATAACCAAGTTGCTTACTTATTTAAAATCAATATCTTAGATTTTACATTATTAGAGCAGATTAGTGGGAATTGATGAATATGAATTGTATGACGTGTAACACGCAGAACTGAAACTCAAACGTAGTATCAACAAGAAGATAGAACATAAAGAGTGAAAACATTACCGTTTTTCCAGCCTTGTCGATTCCAAGAATTAGTACATGAAACTCTGTCTTACTGACGAGATATTCCCAAAGTCCATAAAACAGAGAAAACATCTTTTATCCTTTTTCCCGTGCGTAGCTCTCCCCACCTTGTAAAAGGAGAAATGAGATTTTCTTTTCCTAATTCAAAGTCCTCATATCAGCATCTGGAAAACATAAAGCAGCATATATATCAACATTTCAAGGCAAAAGGAACATTCAAAATAAAAGAGAAGGTATGAGGCCAACTGCCAAAGTGAAACAGCAAATCCATGTCAGCTCTATCGACCCATATTATTTTTCTGACTATAGTCTCGGCATCTCATTACCAACTAACCAGACAACATACAACTATCAATTACCATTATTTTTGACCCTCATGATAGTCGAATTATGTTACTTCACACCACAAGCTTATTGGCCTGGATACTGGATTCACAAGTTCACGTCTCAGTTATGATAACAGTCTTAGTTATGATAACACAGATTGCCAGTTACTATTACAGAACCCAAGGTTTCAATTCTCTAAGAGAATAACCAACAGCCACAACAGAAAGTGGCAGCAGTCTCAATGATGCAAATTCAATCATAATAGTGCCAAACAAGGGGCACTCCCTCCCTACCCAAAATGGATTTGTAATTTTATATTTTACCAGTTACCACCACGTTAATCGAGTTATGTTACTTCACATCACAAGCTCATTTGTCTGGATTCACAAACTCACATCTCAGTTACAATTACACATATCCAGCTATTATTACCGAACCCGATGTTTCAATTCTCTAACAGAATAACCAACCACCAAAACAGAAAAAAAATAGCAGTCTCAATGATGCCAACAAATTCAATCATAATAGTTTCAAATAAGGCACTCCTTCCATTCCCAATAGGAGCTAGTTTTGTCATTTAAGGTCTAACAAGCTACCTTCAATTTCAAAATAGATCTCACTGTTAAACACTTAAACCATTAAACTTCACATGAAGCAACAGAAAGAACAGACACATCACACATGTGTTAGGTTTATTGAAATTCGAATATAACTAGATAACATATAGCGCCAAGGTGATCATCCAATCAAACATATCATCTAGTAATAAATCCCTAGATCTATATTCCTATTCATCTTCTGTTCCAACTGTATATTCACAAAATCAAAGGCACTTCACGCGATCTGTGATTATAAACCTTCGAAACACAAAATTAAGCACACAGTTAAACGAGAACGAATCGTGAGATTCATCCGGTTCAGATACAAAATGATCAGCTGCAAAATTCATAGAAAAACCATAGCACCAAACGACATGATCGATAGAATCGGAGAATATGGTAGATCGATTAGGTTTTCAGAGAATTTGTAGGTTTGTAGAGCAGTTGAAAGTTTCGGAATTACCTCGGAGAATGCAACGAATGGGTAAGCTCGGGGACGAGAAGATTGGAGCTCCGGCACTCGTCGTCGTCGGTCGTTGGTGTATATTTCGATTCTTTTAGGCCCAATTTCTTAGTTTATATTGCATTTCCCAATCTACCCCTTTCTGGAGGTAATAAAGAAAAAAAATTAGATTTTAATAATCTTAACTTTACACTTTTACATGTTCTTTAACTTTTATACGTTGGTAGCTAATAATTCCAATTGTGAATATTTTAGCCACTAGTTTCAATTATCTAACTATTTTTTATTAATATTCTTAGCAGAGTTAGTTTTTCGTTAAAAATTTGTGAGTTTCTTGTTTATACCCATGGTTGCAAAAGTCGCTAGACGTTCCTAAGTCAGTCGATCGGGGAGTTGTGAGTACTCATCCAAATCGGGAGAGTATTCGGGGAGTACTAGGCGTAGGTGGAGAGTACTCGGCCGCCTCGGACGAGTTTTACAATAGAGCTTACACCGAAGGTAGACAATAAAGAAGAACTCATTTCAATTCTCAATTTTGTCTGTGAATCGAACAAAAGGTATATTAGAATTTTCTCCAATTCAATTTCATCCCCAATTCACCATTTGCTTTGATTCACACACAAAATTGAGAACTGAAATGAGTTCCTCTTCATCATCTACATCTGGTCCAAGCAAGAAACTACAAACTTTTAACAAGAAACTAACCGTCTAACCCCATTAAATATTTTTAACGAGAGACTGTTGGTAGAAAATAGTTATACTTAGACTTTCTTGAACGAGTGTTAAAAATGTGAAATTCTTCGTAACTAACAATAAAAATATATAAAATCTATTAAATAAAGAAATCTGATGAAATTTAATTAAATATTTAAATCCTATTTGTTTATTAATCAAACACATTAAATATGAAATTTAAATTTCAAGTCCAATGACATCTCACGAAATCATGCAAATTAAATGGGCCCTTAAATTTTCTTGAATCAATTCATCACAAAATGTATCTGGGGAAGGGTTGAGTTTCTGACTGAGAGGTCAGGGGTTCAATCCTCACAGGGGATTTTCTGGCAGTGGGCCAGTTTTCTCCTGAACCGGTGTCCTGGTTGAAGACAGGGCTGATGTACGAGCTTCCCCATAGGGAACGTGCCAGTCACTGTCATCGGTCATCCCAAGAGTGGAGATGATCAGGTGGGTAGGTAATGCCCCCATCAATTATCTAAAATCGCCGTTCAAAAAAAAAATAAACTTCATTAGATGTTTGACATTTGTGGGATAAAAGCTGAAATCGCTTAAATGAGCTTATGAAGTACATAATAAAGAAATTGGATTTAAAAATTTAATAAAATTTAATTAAGTTCCATTAAATTTCTTTATTTAAAGATTTCTTTATTTAATGGGTTTCACGTTCCTTTATTATTATCAAGAATTTCAAAAAAAAAATTCACAATGTATTCAAGAAAATCTAAGTATTACAGTAAATAGAAACATTTTAATGTTTTTTTTAGTGTAAGTGGTACTTCTATTATTATGTGTACAAAGGGGTAGATTGGGAAATGCAATATAAACAGCAGGTTTAAGGTTTAACTTTAAAAAGTAGTCGGTTTGGAATATGTAGTTCTTGGCTTCTAACATATTTAAAGTCCAACGATAATTTTTCTTTGTTAAGTTTACACGAATTGACTATTTTACATTTGACAAACGCTATTTCTACATGTAGTTCTTGGCTTCTAACATATTTATTGCATTCTTATGAGTCTTTTATAAACTTGTTTATTATTATAATCACAAACGCTGTTTCTACATAGCGCGCAATACATGGTTGTATGGTTCAAGTAGGAGTGATCATCCACTTCCTTGATGTTGGAGAAAATTAACCTCTCGGTGCATACCTATTTGGATTGGCAAAAGCCTATCGTAGTTACATGTTTGCAAGTTTATATGCAACTAGACTTACTATTACGTGTTGCCATGTGGATAATGCTGGTACATAAAAAGTTGCATTGCTATAACGCAGCGTAATGAAAAACAAAAATACAAAAATATTATGTGACGACGTTAAAATTAGAGGCCAAACGCTCAAAGTATCAAGTCTAAAACCTAAATATTATAATAAAATACATTTGTCACGTGTCAACCACTTAAGGATCCATATGGACCAAGGACATGAGTACTATTCATTTCCTTGTAATTGTTAGTAGTATAATATGCTCCATGGTACCATTACCGTGCCTACAAATTTATCAGGCTTTCCGACATGTAGACTAGATCTCTTTCTCAACAATATAAATGGAACCATACCAAGGAACCTCGTCAAGTTTACATAATCATCTATGAACCATTGACGTTATTAATCACCGATTTTCATATGTTGAATTTCAATTGTCCAAATTGTAAGTAAAAACTATATAATATTATATATGTTTGTAACAAAATAGAACATTATATATTCGTACTTAATGTGCTAGCTCACGTACATAATAACTTTTTGTTATAAAACTTCGTATAATAATATGTTTGACTTTTAAAAGTCAAAATATATCATTCTAAGCGAACTCATCAAGCTGATCTCTCCACACAACCAATCGGGTGGTGTTTGCCGTAGAAAACCAACATTCGATCGGATCAAATCTCCACAAGGCTGACCTTTCTCGACTCCTCATAATACAACAATGAATAATGAATAGACGGTCATTTGAATTTTGTTATTTCTCCACTTTTCTAATCGTTTCTTGGAAGTTGTGTACCAAGAAAAATAAAATAATTTACTATTTTTTTTAAAGTCAAACAAAAATAAAATGCCTAAATATAGTAGTCTCAATTGACCACCTGGTTACAACTATGAAATGCCTAAATACAGCCTTTAGAGAACGTATACAGTTGCCTTCACACTTAAGGATAACGATATATTTGGTACTAGGTTAGTAACCCGTGTACTACACGGGTTGAATTTAGGTTCATAATATTAGCTAAATATAAAAAAGATTAAGAAATTTAAAAATTATAAATGATATAATTAATTATAAAAATATTAATTGATAATTTAATAAATTAAAGATGACAAATTCTTAATTTGTTTCCTTAAAAGAGTTATCAACTCTACATTATGTTTGCCATTTTTAAAAAAAAATTTAATATAGATAAAATTGGTAATTAGTCTTGATTGATAATTTACTAAATTGTAATTGAATCTTGTATTGACATGTGGCATTGGTGATGTGGACATCTTAAAAAGAATACATGTGGAAACCATTTTATTGCTTTATTAGTATTAAGATGAGATAATGAAATGAATGAGAGAATGAAATGGTCAAGAGATTGATATAGATCATTATAATTTCATCGTCATGTTTAATTAACATGTGGAAATGAAATAAATCATTGTCTTATTTTCTTTGATAGTTAGTAAACAATGAAGTAAGCGAATACAATTTTACCAGCATTTCCATTTAAAATCAATAAATATCTTTAATCCTAATAAAGCAGTAAAATGGGTGCCACATGTCATATTTCTAGGTGGTACATATCAACATTGTCACATGTCATAACCACATTCAAGTAGCAATTTATTAGATTATCATTAAGTATAATTACCAATTTTGTCAAAACTAAATTTCCATTTAAAAACAAAATTGACAAACTTTTTTTTTTGGAACGGCCAAAATTGACAAACTTAATGTGAATTTGATAAATTTACTCAATAATTTAATTATTTTAAAAAAATTAATCAATAATTTGTCAAACATAGTAAATTTGATTATTTTAACCGTTTTTCTTTTTTTATATGTATCTAATATTATGAACTCAACCCGTGTAATACATGGGTTACTAACCTAGTATATTATATATATATATATTGTTTATAATCTTTTAAAAAACTATTTAACTTATTATTATTTTTTTGTTATTACATATTTTAACTTTTATGTTTTTTATTTTTTGTTTTTTTATATTTTTGTTATTAAATTACATCTCCTTTCGGGACACTTTTGAACATATCTCCCCCTAAATGCTCAGCACCTGGTCAAGAACGTCATGTAATTATCATACTCAGCAAATTGGGACAGAGACTGATTGGTGTATGTATCTCTTGTCTTCCGGCTATCAAGTCCACCACATGATCCATGATTAACCATCTATTACTTTTAACTGTCTTTTTGTTAATGGGAGTCCCTCTTCAGAATTTAAGGTTGGTAGGGGTTTAAGACAAGGTGATCCCTTGGCCCTTTTCTTTTCATTTTAATTATGGAGGGCCTTCATGTTTTCATTGAGGATGCGGTAGCTGCTGGTTTCTTTAAGGGTGGCGCCATTAAACATGTCAATCTTTCTCATTTCTTTTATGCCGATGATGCCATTTTTTTAGGCGAATGGTCCTTGGTTAACTTGATTAATATTGTTGAGATTTTAAACGTTTTTCACCAAGCGTCGGGCCTAGCCATCAACCTTAAGAAGTCGTCTCTTTTTGGTATTGGTGTTAATTTTGATGAAGTTTCTAGATTGGCTAAGGTAACTGGTTGCAATCCTTCCAAGTTACCTTTCACCTATTTGGGTCTTCCGGTTGGGTGTAATATGTCAAAGATCTCCAGTTGGCGCATTATTATTGATAAATTCAAGAAAAGGTTGAGTAATTGGAAACGAAATCTTCTCTCTATAGGGGGACGGGCAACTTTGGTGAGTTCGGTTCTTGGCTCGCTTGGCTCTTATTTTTTTTCGATTTTTCCGGTTCCTATGAAGGTGATTAAAACTCTTGAAGATATCCGTTCTAAATTCTTTTGGGGCTTTAAAGAAGATGAGAGGAAAATCTCATGGATAAGTTGGGCTCAAACCATTGCGTGTAAACAAAATGGTGGCATCGGTATTGGGAGTCTTTTGGCTATGAATAAGGCTCTCCTATACAAATGGAGATGGAGGTTTGTTTCATGTAAAGATGTTTTTTGGGTTAAAATTATTTCGGCGATTCATGGAGACAATCTCGAACAAAGGACAAATTTTCCTAGTTCTTGGAGAAAAATTATGAGTTCTTGGGAATCATGTCACAATTCTTTTCATTTAAATCGCAATGTCATGAGGAAGCAGATTGGGAATGGTGCTTCGGTTTCTTTTTGGAATGACGTTTGGTACGGTGATAATCCTCTCAAGGTTGAATATCCCCGTTTATTTGCGCTTGCAGTGGACAAAAGTTGTTCAGTGCAAGATGCTTGTCAGAATGGTGGATTTAATTGGGACTGGCGACGACCAATTAGAGGTGGGAGGGAATCGAATGAATTAACTCGGCTACATTCCCAATTGGAAAACTTTTCTTTAGGTGTTGGCCATGACGTATGGATATGGGATTTGGATGGTGTTAAGGAGTTCTCTGCTAAAACTCTCAGGAACTATTTTGATCGATTAAATCTCCCAGTGGCTAACCATCCTACTCGTTGGGTGTTTCTGGTTTTGAAAAAGGTCAATATTTTTGCTTGGCGTTTGTTTCTTGACAGATTACCTACCCGGCTGAACATTTCCAAAAGAGGCATAGAGATCAATAATATTCTTTGTTCTATGTGCAACAACTTTGTTGAATCTTCCAATCACATTTTTGGAGATTGCAACGCTTCTACCAAAGTTCGTTCTCAGGTGAAAAGGTGGTTGGAGCTGGATCATCTTGGTTCTAAAAATCCGAATCAGTTATTTATGGAGATTGATGAGTTACAGATATCAACTAAAAAAGAAGATGGTTATTCATTCTATTTTTTACACGATGTGGTGGGTGCTATGGAGATTCCGGAATGGCTGCATCTTTCAACCCAACAAGCAAAGTAACGGTGGTTTTTTTGATTCTATTGTGCATATTTCGTTTACTTGGTTTAGCGCTAGGTCTCATAAGTTTTCGATTAGCTGGACTAACTGGATGAAAAATCCGCTTGTTTTTTTTTGTAATTTGCTCGCCTTGAGCTTTTTTTAATATTATACCGCCGTTAAAAAAAAATATTATTTTCATAAAATTAGTAAAATAACATTAAAATTAATGCAATTTCACTTTTATCCCCAACGACTCACACATATATATACATACATTATATGTGTACACTGTAAGTGAAACGATAATTCAAATAAAACATAATTGAGTAATAATGAAAAGGGGATTTATAGAGCTTCACATATAAAATAACATAAAATAACGTCTTAGGCTATGTGTAATCGGGCGTTATAGCCCCAAAAACCCCATCATAGCGCCCAACATAGCGCCCCTGGGCACCCCCCGGGGCGCCATGTTGCATTTTTCGTCCGGTGAGCGTGACCTAGATGGCTCCCTCTTCCCCCTTGACTTTTCAAACTAGCCGTTAAAATTGATCCGTTGGCCATTAAATATATATTTTTTTATTTAAACGTTATATTTTTTTCTATAAAAAGAGTGGTACCCCCACTTTTTTTACACCACTTATTCTATCACACTCTCTTCTTCTTCTATACTTCTTCAATTTTTTTTAAGAAAATGCAAGGAGGAGGACCATCATCAAACACGCCCTTCCAACCTCCCCATTGTACGAATGGTAACCCCGATGATGACGGGTTGTTCGCGTACATGGCGAGTTTAGGATCACCGCCAATGCAACAACCGTTTCAACCGTTTCAAGCAAACTTCCCACGGGTTGTTCGCGTACATGGCGAGTTGATGAAGGCCAACGAGCCATACCGCCAACCCGACTCCATATCGGGTAAATGGACCGATATCAACAAAAAATGCAAGATTTTTTCTAGCATTTACAACCGTATGGTTTCGGGTTGGCAAAGCGGTCAAAACAACGAAGATGTCCAATCACAAGCGCTAATCGAATATGGGGTCGGTCGTCCCGCGTTTAACTACATCGCGGTTTGGAACGTGTTAAATAATGCACCCAAGTGGCTTTCTCAAGTTGATTTGAAGAATAAAATAAAGGGTCGTTCGAAAAAGTCTAGGACCGAATCAACAAACGAAATGGATGGGGAGAGTTCGGATGCTCGTGCCTTTGATTTAAATGAGCAAGTTGAGTTTGTGCACGTCGAGCCTCGTCGACCACCTAGTCGAGATTTCACGAAGGCTCAAAGGGCTTCGTCATCGTCAAGTCGTTCCACCGCCACCACCGTCTCAAATATCAACAAGCTTCAAGAGGAGATGAATGAAAAGCTAGAAACGTTGGTGAGTTTGCGTCGAGAACAAACGGGGTTAGTCAAATGGCGTATAATGCACCAAGATTTACATGAGCTTCGACAACCACTCCCTGTCACACCCCGGTCAACGGTTTCGGGTGTGAGCGAGAATGGAATCATAGTCGAGGATACATAGAACACTTCTAATAATTTAAAAACTTCATAAAACATTAATTCGTTTCATTGCAGCGGAAAGAGTAGTGGAAACATTAATGTCTTACATATTTTGAAAACATAAGTCTTAAACGATTATTAAAAGCATAAAATGGTTAAGCTGGATAATTGGGACTATGACTCCAAGGACAGGTCCGTTAGCAGTTGTAAGCCCCATTTGCATGTCTTCAAGGAAGTCTCGTCAATTACCTAAGAAATCATGAATATAAAACGGGTCAACATAAAGTTGGTGAGGTTCACAGGTTTAGGACTCGATAGTTAAACAGTTGTAAACTAGTTGTAAAACAGTTTCGGTATACTTAAATATTATCAGGGTTTATTGTTGTTGTTGTATGATCTCACCTGAACCTTGATTTCAAATACTAACAGTTTACCCACCCGGCATCTCTTGCCCAGAGATGTTAAACAGTGCAGAATAACTGACGTGTACCCCCAGACAATCCGGAGTCAGAACTGGAGCTACCAGTTAGGGTAGGGTTGTCAACCCAAATAGATCTACTCACTAGCTATCGTTTCGTACAGAACTAATTGAAATCAATTAATGATGGGATTTTCGGTTGTACAAACGTTTATAACGATAATGTACCAAGTTGGGCAATCAGTAAGAGAACAAGTAGTCATACGGCTAACAAGTAAACCATAATATTAAGTAAAAAGCATTTAATCAGTTTTCATGATTTCTCCCCCAAGTATAAAACAGTTAAAAGGAAAAGGGGCCGTGAAACTCACAGTTTTAGCAGATAAGCGGTATTTAAGCAGCAAAGGACGGTAGCACGTAACGCCCTAAATAATTAAATAACATATGCATAAGGTCTATGATCATTTGAGTAACATACGTCACCCAAGTGATACCGGTCAAGTCTTGACGATTTAAGTCCGTTTGTATTATCGAAAACTCGTTATCTTGTATTTATTTATTAAATACATTTATGGTTATTTATATTTATGTCCAATAAATATAAACAAATAATCATTTTCAATAATTCAACCAAGTCTTGAACATTGAGTAAAAAGATATAATAATGTTTATTATTATTTTCATGAGTTCGAATAATTATTTTAATTAAATAATTACTTATTCGATTTTGTTAATCTTGCAAGTTATAATTATTTTGAATAATTACGATTAACAATCATTTAGTGAATAAAACAAAGTTTAAGTTTCCTTGCAAATAATTATTTGTCAAAATAATTATTAACGTTTGTTTTATTTATAAAACATAGATCTTTAAGGAAAACATTTAAGGTTTTAAACGTTTAATCATTTTCAAAGGTAAGTTAATATTTCAAGTTCATGAAATATTTTAATAGAAAACGTTGATAAGAATATTTACGACGACGCTTGGATTTATAACATTTGGTTTATAAAACTTGTCTTTTATTTAAAATCTCCAACGAACGTCGGTTCGTTTTTGGATACTTTGTTTTTATCAAAGTAATATTAAAAGTCTTTGTAGATATTTTAAACAAATGGTTTGTCTTGGTTTATTTTTATAAAAATCTTTTATGAAAACATTTATTTTCAAGTGTGACTTTTTATAAAAATGTCCATTTCTAGCAAGTTTCAAGAAAGGTTAAAACTTGTAATAAATCCAAGTATTTATGTCAAATTAATCATTTGACATAAATATTATTCTTATCAAATCTAGCATTTATTTTTATTCTTTTTGTCCAATCATTTAATCATTGGTAACACATTAAATATGTTACTTGACTTATTTTAAGAAAGTATATTCTTTTTGTTTTAGTCATAGGTTACATATGTAACTTTTATTTAAATAAGTCCATGATTCTTGACTTATATATTTGTTTATCATTTTGTCTTGTTTTAACATGTAACATATATAAACATAATCATAAACATAAACATAAACAATCAACTAACACATTGGTGTTAGGACTTTTATAAATATAAATGACAATCAACTAACACATTGGTGTTAGGACTTTTATAATTATAAACAACAATCAACTAACATATTTAATGTTAGGACAAATAGAATGTAAATAACAATCAACTAACACATTTGTGTTAGGACAATTAATGTAAACATGTAATATTAGGTGTTTGTGTGATTTGCATATGAGTAATCATGATGATCTTAGGTGCACTTGAATACTTTCCATAGATTTCTTCAAGTGTTTCACCTCATTTTCTTGGCTACTTTAAGTTCCTAGAACACCATGAGAATGTTTAAAGATCATAAGAAGAATGGAGGTTTAAGAAGAGAGACTTTGATGATTAACTCAATATACATTCACATTTATTAATTATGAAGGGGCTTGGATTTGCAAACAACCAACTTGAAATCCATGGATTTCATTAGATCTAGGTGCACAAGGTTACTAGCCATAAGGTTTCACCATTGTGTTTCACCATCTTGAATCTTAGAAGAAAATGGAGGTTAAGAAGAGAGTTTGGTTAGTTGTTTGCAAGTAAGCATTCCAAAATAAAAGATTATAACATTAGTGTTAGTGTTTTATGGTTGTCAAGACTTGAAGGGTTCAAGGGTGATATATATGATAGAAATATAGAAGAAAATGGGTTTAGAAGACTCACAAAAGAGAGGTGAGTAAAACCGAGAGAAAAGGAGGTGGCGGCGGCGGTTCACGGCGGCGGAGCGGCGGCGGAGCGGTGGCCGGAGGCGGTGGCGCCGGCGGCGGCAGCGGTGGTTGGCGGTGGTGGCCGGCCGAACGAGGGAGAGAGAGGGAGAGAGAGTGGTGTTTGTGTGTTGTGGTGCAAGGGAACAAGTGGGGGTCTTGATCTCCTATTTATACTAAAAAGGTTAGATTTAATTACCCATTGGGTAATTATGTGTTGTCAACGCTCACAATTAATCCCAACTAATCTCATGTGTAGGTTAATTTTATAGTTTTATAAAAGTCTTGAAGCTTTTATAAAATATAGAGGTGTTAGGAGTTTATAAAAATCATAACTTTTTAAAATATAATCCCATTATATTTAATCCAATTGAAAAGTGATTTTTATTTTTATAAACATTGTTAAGTCCAAGTTTTATAAAAATATTAGTGGGTTAAATATTTGGTTAAGTTTTATAAAACTTTATAAAACTAGTGGGCTTTAAACAAATTATTAATTTGTTTAGTAATTGGGCCGAAGCCCAATCGGATTTTAAGTAGGGAGAATGGGCCGAAGCCCATTCGGTTTTGCGAGTGGGACTGGGCCGAAGCCCAGTCGGGTTCACGAGTGGGATTGGGCCGAAGCCCAATCGGGTTCGCGAGGTGGATCGGGCCGAAGCCCAATTGGTTTGGGTTGCGGGCCGCGAAGGGAAAAGGAAAAAGGAATTGGGCCGGGTTCGGCCCAATGTGATCTCGGGCCGCGGGTCGGGTTTCTGAGTTTGGGGTTTTACTCGACTAGTTGATACGAGTGTTTGGTTAAATTTTCGGGTCAATCGGAGTTATTTTGGGCTTAATGGGCTTACCGGGCCCAATAGGCTAAATGTTTTGGATATTCGGCTAAGTCTTGACAACGTAACACTTGTTTGAAGTTCGTAAAACGTTTTAAGTTCATGAAATGACTTAACAGTTTCGGATCGGTTTGATAAAATATAAAATGTCAAATTTTATATTTATTTTCTTATTGTTGAAATTCCACATTTAATTATACGATGGACGTTATATTTTACGTACGTATATATTTAGTTTAATGTGGAATCGAAGTCGGTTAATCATTTAACTATCACAGTTAATCATGTATTAAAGCAGTAAATCACATAACTATTACGTAATTTAAAAGTCAACGAAAGTCAACGGAGAGAGGTTTGACCTGATTCGGACGGGTTGTCACATTCTCCCCCAGTTAGAAGAATTTCGTCCCGAAATTCAGTCTTGGTTACTGGTGGACTGCGACGTTCTCAAACAGGCGTGGATACTTTCGGCGCATTTGATCCTCGCGTTCCCACGTATACTCTGGTCCTCGTCTAGAGTTCCATCGTACCTTTACTATGGGAATGCGGCTATGCTTCAGCTGTTTGATTTCTCGGTCAAGTATCTCCACGGGTTCCTCAATGAAGTGTAAGGTTTCGTCCACTTGAATCTCATCAAGAGGAACGATGAGCGTTTCATCAGATAAGCATTTCTTAAGATTACAGACATGAAAGACATTGTGAACGCTGCTTAGCTCGGCAGGCAGGTTCAAACGATAAGCTACTGGTCCGATGGTTTCAGTGATTTCAAAGGGACCAATGTAACGAGGGTTGAGCTTTCCTCGTTTGCCGAACCGGATGACACCTTTCCAAGGTGACACCTTTAGCATGACACGATCACCCTTTTTGAAGGCCAAGGGTTTTCGTCGGTTGTCGGCGTAGCTCTTTTGCCTGTCTCGGGCAGCTCTCAGGCGATCTCGGATCCGGAAGATTAATTCAGTCGTTTCAAAGATTAGCTCGGGTCCAGTCAACTGACTGTCGCCAACCTCATTCCAGCAGAGCGGAGATCTGCACTTTCTCCCATAAAGTGCTTCGAAAGGGGCGGCTTGGATGCTGGTGTGATAACTATTGTTATATGAGAATTCGGCAAGAGGGAGGTGCTCGTCCCACTTAGGTCCGAAATCTATCACACATGCTCTCAGCATATCCTCAAGCGTTTGGATCGTTCTCTCACTTTGGCCATCTGTCTGCGGATGGTAGGCAGTACTCATATCGAGTCGAGTACCCAAAGCTTTCTGTAGAGATTTCCAGAAATGTGCGGTGAATCGACTGTCTCGGTCGGATATGATGGATTTGGGCACACCGTGGCGCGAGACGACTTCCTTTATGTAAAGTTTGGCTCGCTTATCCATCTTATCCTTCTCATTGACCGGTAAGAAGTGTGCTGACTTCGTCAATCGATCGACTATCACCCAGATAGCATCATAACCAGATCTAGATTTAGGCAACTTTGTGATGAAGTCCATGGAAATCTCTTCCCATTTCCATTCGGGGATTACTGGTTGAGTCAACAATCCAGAGGGCTTCTGGTATTCGGCTTTGACCTTCGAACATGTTAAGCACTTGCCGACATAGGTGGCTATCTCGGCTTTCATGTTAGGCCACCAGAACTGTTTCTTCAGACCGTGATACATCTTGTCTGATCCGGGATGAATGGAATATCTCGATTTGTGGGCTTCATCGAAAATCAATTGCCTTAACCCTCCATAGACAGGTACCCATAACCTATCCATGAAGACCCTGGTTCCATCAGGTTTCTCTTCTAGTTGCTTCTCCATTCCACGTAAACCTTCTTCAGTTAGGTTCTCTGGTTTCAGGGCTTCAATTTGTGCGTCGCGCACTTGAGAATTAAGGTTTGAGTGGATGGTCATGCCTAATGCTCGGACGCGGCGAGGTTTGGCATGTTCTTTCCTGCTTAAGGCATCGGCTACAACGTTAGCCTTGCCTGGATGATAACGAATCTCGCATTCGTAATCATTTAGCAGTTCCACCCATCGGCGTTGTCTCATATTCAATTCCTTCTGATTGAAAATATGCTGGAGGCTCTTATGATCGGTGAATATGGTACATTGGGTACCATAAAGATAGTGCCTCCAGATTTTGAGAGCAAAGACGACGGCTCCGAGTTCTAAGTCATGAGTGGTATAATTCTTCTCGTGAATTTTCAGTTGCCGTGATGCGTATGCGATGACTTTCTCTCGTTGCATCAATACACAACCTAAACCTTGATGCGAGGCATCGCAGTAAACAACGAAGTCTTCGATTCCATCAGGTAGTGATAGAATCGGGGCATCACAAAGCTTCTGCTTCAGTAACTGAAATGCTGCTTCAGTCTTGGCATCCCATATAAATTTCTTATCTTTCTGGGTCAGGGCGGTGAGTGGCTGGGCTATCTTCGAGAAGTTCTCGATAAATCGGCGGTAATAGCCAGCAAGACCTAAAAATTGTCGAATCTCGGTTGGAGTCGTTGGCGTGCTCCAATCCTTGATTGCCTCAATTTTTGTGGGATCCACGTGGATTCCTCGATCATTGATCACATGGCCCAGAAAGTGAACTTCGCGAATCCAAAAGTCACATTTGGAAAATTTCGCGTAGAGTTCTTCCTTCTTCAGCAACTCCAGAATAAGTCTCAGATGTTGTTCGTGTTCTTCCTTACTACGGGAGTAGATAAGGATGTCGTCAATGAACACGATAACGAACTTATCCAGGTAGGGTTTGCATACGCGGTTCATCAGGTCCATGAACACTGCAGGTGCGTTTGTCAAACCAAATGGCATTACGAGGAACTCATAATGGCCATAGCGTGTTCTGAACGCTGTCTTCGAAACGTCTTCATCTCTAACCCTGAGTTGATGGTATCCTGATCTTAGGTCGATCTTGGAGTAGAAGCTCGATCCTTGAAGTTGGTCAAACAGGTCGTCGATCCTAGGAAGCGGGTAACGGTTCTTCACAGTCAGCTTGTTCAGCTCCCGGTAGTCGATGCACATCCGAAAAGTTCCATCTTTCTTCTTGACAAATAGCACGGGTGCTCCCCACGGAGAGTGGCTTGGTCGGATGAAGCCTTTATCTAGCAATTCTTGCAATTGGCTAGATAACTCCTGCATCTCAGAAGGTGCCAGACGGTACGGGGATCTGGCTACGGGGGCGGCACCTGGGGCTAAGTCAATGCGAAACTCCACTTGTCGCGTCGGCGGTAAACCTGGCAAGTCTTCGGGAAAGACTTCCGGGTATTCGCGGACAACGGGAACATCTGCTATGTTCTTCTCCTTTGGTTTCTTCTCAGTTACGTGTGCTAGGATGGCCTGACATCCTTTACGAAGGAACTTTCGTGCCTTCATACTAGATATGAGGTTTAGTTGGGTTCCACTCTTCTCGCCTTGTACGTTTAGAGTGTTGCCATCTTCGAGTGGCATCCTAACTAATTTCTCATGGCACACGATTTCCGCACGGTTCTTAGATAACCAGTCCATGCCTATGATAACATCAAAACTTCCTAGTTCTACAGGCATCAAATCAATGCTGAAGGGATGATCGGAGAGTTCTAATGAGCAATTGGGATAAATAATGCTAGTTTCTACTAATTCTCCGTTTGCTAATTCTACTGTGAACTTAGTGTCTAAGGCAACAGGGGTAATTTCGAGTAATTGACCAAATTCGGTAGACACAAAGCTCCTATCAGCACCAGTATCGAATAAAACGGAAGCATAATGATTGTTTAGTAGAAACGTACCCGTCACCGTGTTGGGGTCACGGCGAGCCTCTCCGGCATTGATTACAAAGGCTCTTCCTCTAGCCTGATTCGGGTCCTGGTTTCCTGCCTTCGGGCAATCCTTCTTGTAGTGCCCGGTGGTTCCGCAACCGTAACAGGTGCGCTTCGGACAGTCTCGTGCTACGTGCCCTTTCGTCTTGCATATGTTGCAGTAGACGTTGCCACAATCAAGTGTGTGGTGGAGATTGCACTTGTTGCACAGAGGTGCTCCACCGTTGTATCCAGTCTTTCGGACAACGTGGGTAGGGGTGGTAGCAGCAAAGACCTTCACAGTTTCAGCTTCCTTGGCAGGGGCCTTATCATCGCGATTCCTCCAGAATCCGCGTTTCCGCTTGTTATCAGGCTTCTTGTTGGTGGGAGGAGTGGTACTGGTTTCAGGGGCCTTGTTCTCAGACTTCTTCTTGTCAAGATTCACACCTTGACGGTTGGCTTGGTAAATCAGGTTGTGTGCCAGGCGCACAGCATCCTGAAAAGTCTGAGGGTTTGAGGAAAGGACATTCCCCTGAATATGAGGTGCAAGTCCCCAGATGTACCGTTCAATCTTCTTGTAGAGAGGAGTGATCATGGTCGGACAGAGATGAGCGAGCTCACGGAACCTCTTGGTATAGCCGGCAACGTCGGCTCCGTTCATGGTGAGGTTCCAGAATTCAGCTTCGAGCTTCTGAAGCTCTTCTCTAGGGCAGTACTCATCGCGAAGCAGCTGTTTGAGCTCGTCCCAAGTCATGGCGTAGGCCAAATCAGTCCCCATAGCATCGGCATGGGAGTTCCACCAGGTCAGAGCGCTATCAGTCAGAGCGCAGGTGGAATACTTGACCATGTACTGCTCGGGGCAGTTGCTTATGCGGAAGACGGACTCCATTTTCTCAAACCAGCGAACTAACCCAACAGCGCCTTCAGAACCCTTGAAATTTGAGGGTTTGCAGTTCATAAAGTCCTTGTATGAACATTCACGGGGGCCTGCAATTGTTAGATTGAAACGTTGAATACAATTTAGGAAAATTGTAATCGGGTGTTTTTCTAACATTGGTTAATTCGTACTTACCGCGCGCCCCATTGTCGTTTTGACGCTGGGCTTCCGCAGCGGCAACAGTTTCTGCTACGCGATTAGCAATCATCTCCTCGATTTCCTCGGGAGTCATAGGGGGAGGAGGTGGAGGAGGTGAAGAGTTCCTGGTGGTTCGGCGTCTCGGTGGCATGATTTTGCTTTAAGTTACAATTGTCAACATAAAGAAAAATTTAGATAATATGTAAATGGGGTTATTACATGCTCGAGAATAACTGCCACGACATACATCAATTGCCAAAACATTTTCACGCAACACAACCAAGAACATAAGATAGGAATGGTGAAGTGATACAACATGTCGTAACAATATAACTACACAATCACAACATAACTATAACATGAACATAACATAAACATACACATGAATCATAACATAACAAAAGATTTTTCCCATAGCATAATCATCGGAATCATACATCAAGTTTGTTACCATATTACAGATAAAACACATCCAAAATAACAAGTTTGCATCGTGGGCTCGCAGTCCCAATCCTGACTAATGCTAACATGTTTCATCTATAAAATGGCTATCAAAAGTTACTAGGTCTCATCTACCTAGAATGCTGGTGGGGGTGGTGGAGGTCCTGGGGGCATGAAGAAGACCGGTGGTCTCTGGGTCAAGGCCTGGAGAGTGGCGAGAAGTCGTCCGGAGACGAACTCCAAGGCAGAGACTCTCCCCTGCAACCTCTCGTGCGAGAGAAGCAGATCAGTCGTGGCCATGCTGACCCCAGTCATGTGGGCATGGAGGGACTCCATGGCGCCGTCAGTGGCGCGCATGCGCCCGGTCAGCTCAGCCATCTGGTTCCTGAGGTGAAACACCTCAGTGGCTGCAGGTAGCTGACCGATATCGGCGTTCAGCTCCCCCAGATCGGCCTCAAGGCGTCTCAAACGAGCCACCAGTAATGGGACGGTGTCAGGGATGGGCTCGTGAGTAAAGGGCGAGATACCCAGAGGCACTCGGCGGAAGGGATCAGGAAGTGAGGACTCTCCCCGATCATAACAGCTCGGGAACTCCTCGATGATCCGCCAGTGCTGGATCTGGTCGGGTATCCAGGCGAGGTGGGGTAAATCGAACACCTGGCGCCGCTTGGGCGCGGGCTCACCAGAGGTACGTCGGACCTCCCTAGTCCGGGATGGGCCAGCTGCCCGCCCCGGGGTAAATCCCCGTCTGCCGCCACCAGGCGTGGCGACAAAGGTCTTCACAGACCGATCTCGGCCTGCGAAGGGGTCGGCGGAGCTAGTGGCATCCGCAGTGGCTGCACCGCCAGTAGTGGCGGTGGGAGCAGGGTGGTCGGGGGTGTCGTCGGAGGTCCTACGCCTGATAGGACTCAAGAAACCTGCTGGTATAGGGTTCGGGCGTATGACTCCCACAGTGGCGCCCTCTGTCTCGGGGCTGGAAGGGATGTAGTCTTCGGGTGATGGCGTGTACTCAACACTGGGCTCCTCCTCAGAATCGGCAACGCAAATGACCTCTTTCGAAGCCATCACTGCGAAAATATTCCAAAAAGGAACTGTGTCAGTAACATCATGGTAGAGTGGTAACACATAAGTAAACATAAGTAAACATATGAGGTCTTGACATGCAAATGGTAGCTTCGGAGTGGGTTATAGTCCAGGCTTGGTTTTCGTTTTGTTTTGTTTGTTTGTTTATCCTGGTTCGCTATAACCACGGCTCTGATACCAATCTGTCACACCCCGGTCAACGGTTTCGGGTGTGAGCGAGAATGGAATCATAGTCGAGGATACATAGAACACTTCTAATAATTTAAAAACTTCATAAAACATTAATTCGTTTCATTGCAGCGGAAAGAGTAGTGGAAACATCAATGTTTTACAATTTAAAAACATAAGTCTTAAACGATTATTAAAAGCATAAAATGGTTAAGTTGGATAGTCGGGACTATGACTCCAAGGACAGGTCCGTTAGCAGTTGTAAGCCCCATTTGCATGTCTTCAAGGAAGTCTCGTCAATTACCTAAGAAATCATGAATATAAAACGGGTCAACATAAAGTTGGTGAGGTTCACAGGTTTAGGACTCGATAGTTAAACAGTTGTAAACAGTTGTAAAACAGTTTCGGTATACTTAAATATTATCAGGGTTTATTGTTGTTGTTGTATGATCTCACCTGAACCTTGATTTCAAATACTAACAGTTTACCCACCCGGCATCTCTTGCCCAGAGATGTTAAACAGTGCAGAATAACTGACGTGTACCCCCAGACAATCCGGAGTCAGAACTGGAGCTACCAGTTAGGGTAGGGTTGTCAACCCAAATAGATCTACTCACTAGCTATCGTTTCGTACAGAACTAATTGAAATCAATTAATGATGGGATTTTCGGTTGTACAAACGTTTATAACGATAATGTACCAAGTTGGGCAATCAGTAAGAGAACAAGTAGTCATACGGCTAACAAGTAAACCATAATATTAAGTAAAAAGCATTTAATCAGTTTTCATGATTTCTCCCCCAAGTATAAAACAGTTAAAAGGAAAAGGGGCCGTGAAACTCACAGTTTTAGCAGATAAGCGGTATTTAAGCAGCAAAGGACGGTAGCACGTAACGTCCTAAATAATTAAATAACATATGCATAAGGTCTATGATCATTTGAGTAACATACGTCACCCAAGTGATACCGGTCAAGTCTTGACGATTTAAGTCCGTTTGTATTATCGAAAACTCGTTATCTTGTATTTATTTATTAAATACATTTATGGTTATTTATATTTATGTCCAATAAATATAAACAAATAATCATTTTCAATAATTCAACCAAGTCTTGAACATTGAGTAAAAAGATATAATAATGTTTATTATTATTTTCATGAGTTCGAATAATTATTTTAATTAAATAATTACTTATTCGATTTTGTTAATCTTGCAAGTTATAATTATTTTGAATAATTACGATTAACAATTATTTGGTGAATAAAACAAAGTTTAAGTTTCCTTGCAAATAATTATTTGTCAAAATAATTATTAACGTTTGTTTTATTTATAAAACATACATCTTTAAGGAAAAACATTTAAGGTTTTAAACGTTTAATCATTTTCAAAGGTAAGTTAATATTTCAAGTTCATGAAATATTTTAATAGAAAACGTTGATAAGAATATTTACGACGACGCTTGGATTTATAACATTTGGTTTATAAAACTTGTCTTTTATTTAAAATCTCCAACGAACGTCGGTTCGTTTTTGGATACTTTGTTTTTATCAAAGTAACATTAAAAGTCCTTGTAAATATTTTAAACAAATGATTTGTCTTGGTTTATTTTTATAAAAATCTTTTATGAAAACATTTATTTTCAAGTGTGACTTTTTATAAAAATGTCCATTTCTAGCAAGTTTCAAGAAAGGTTAAAACTTGTAATAAATCCAAGTATTTATGTCAAATTAATCATTTGACATAAATATTATTCTTATCAAATCTAGCATTTATTTTTATTCTTTTTGTCCAATCATTTAATCATTGGTAACACATTAAATATGTTACTTGACTTATTTTAAGAAGTATATTCTTTTTGTTTTAGTCATAGGTTACATATGTAACTTTTATTTAAATAAGTCCATGATTCTTGACTTATATATTTGTTTATCATTTTGTCTTGTTTTAACATGTAACATATATAAACATAATCATAAACATAAACATAAACAATCAACTAACACATTGGTGTTAGGACTTTTATAAATATAAATGACAATCAACTAACACATTGGTGTTAGGACTTTTATAATTATAAACAACAATCAACTAACATTTTAATGTTAGGACAAATAGATATAAACAATCAACTAACACTTTGTGTTAGGACAATTAATGTAAACATGTAATATTAGGTGTTTGTGTGATTTGCATATGAGTAATCATTTTGATCTTAGGTGCACTTGAATACTTTCCATAGATTTCTTCAAGTGTTTCACCCCATTCTCTTGGCTACTTTAAGTTCCTAGAACACCATGAGAATGTTTAAAGATCATAAGAAGAATGGAGGTTTAAGAGAGAGACTTTGATGATTAACTCAATATACATTCACATTTATTAATTATGAAGAGGCTTGGATTTGCAAACAACTAACTTGAAATCCATGGATTTCATTAGATCAAGGTGCACAAGGTTACTAGCCATAAGGTTTCACCATTGTGTTTCACCATCTTGAATCTTAAAAGAAGTGGAGATTAAGAAGAGAGCTTGAGTTAGTTGTTTGCAAACAAGCATTCAAAAGATTAAAAGATTACAACATAAGTGTTAGTGGTTTTTAGTTGTCAAGACTTGAGGGTGTTCATTGGGTGATAATCATGATAGAAAACATAGAAGAAAATGGGTTTAGAAGACTCACAAAGAGTGAGCAAGAAAACCGAGTAGAAGAGGAGGTGGCGGCGGCGGTTTCCGGCGGTCCGGCAGCGGCGGCGGACGGTGGCCGGACGGTGGCTGGCCGGCGGCGGCAGGGTGGTTGGCGGTGGCGGTCGGCCGACAAGGGAGGAGAGAGGGGAGGAGAGTGGTGTTTGTGTGTTGTGGTGACAAGGAGACAAGGTGCGGTCTTAATCTCCTATTTATACCAAAAAGTGAGATTATTACCCTTTGGTTAATTGTGTGTTGTCAACACCACAATTAACCCAACTAATCTCATGTGTAGGTGTTAATTTTATAAGTTTTTATAAAAATTTTGAAGCTTTTATAAAATATAGAGGTGTTAGGAGTTTATAAAAATCATAACTTTTTAAAATATAATCCCATTATATTTAATCCAATTGAAAAGTGATTTTTATTTTTATAAACATTGTTAACCCAAATTTTATAAAAATATTAGTGGGTTAAAAGATTGGGATTAAGCTTTTATAAAACTAGTGGGCTTTTAAACAAATTATTTAAATTTGTTAAGTATTGGGCCCAAGCCCAAATTGGTTTTTAATAAAAAGAATGGGCCGAAGCCCATTCGCCTTTTGGAAGTGGACCGGGCCGAAGCCCAGTTCGGGTTCACGATGGGGATTGGGCCGAAGCCCAATCGGGTTGCGAGGTGGATTGGGCCGAAGCCCAATCGGGTTTGGGTTGCGGGCCGCAAAGAAAGGAAAAGAGGAATTGGGCCGGGTTCGGCCCAATGGGTTTCGGACCTCGGGTCGGGTTTCCGAGTTTGGGGTTTTACTCGACTAGTTGATACGAGTGTTTGGTTAAATTTTCGGGTCAATCGGAGTTATTTTGGGCTTAATGGGCTTACCGGGCCCAATAGGCTAAATGGTTTGGATATTCGGCTAAGTCTTGACAACGTAACACTTGTTTTAAGTTCGTAAAACGTTTTAAGTTCATGAAATGACTTAACAGTTTCGGATCGGTTTGATAAAATATAAAATGTCAAATTTTATATTTATTTTCTTATTGTTGAAATTCCACATTTAATTATACGATGGACGTTATATTTTACGTACGTATATATTTAGTTTAATGTGGAATCGAAGTCGGTTAATCATTTAACTATCACAGTTAATCATGTATTAAAGCAGTAAATCACATAACTATTACGTAATTTAAAAGTCAACGAAAGTCAACGGAGAGAGGTTTGACCTGATTCGGACGGGTTGTCACATTCTCCCCCAGTTAGAAGAATTTCGTCCCGAAATTCAGTCTTGGTTACTGGTGGACTGCGACGTTCTCAAACAGGCGTGGATACTTTCGGCGCATTTGATCCTCGCGTTCCCACGTATACTCTGGTCCTCGTCTAGAGTTCCATCGTACCTTTACTATGGGAATGCGGCTATGCTTCAGCTGTTTGATTTCTCGGTCAAGTATCTCCACGGGTTCCTCAATGAAGTGTAAGGTTTCGTCCACTTGAATCTCATCAAGAGGAACGATGAGCGTTTCATCAGATAAGCATTTCTTAAGATTACAGACATGAAAGACATTGTGAACGCTGCTTAGCTCGGCAGGCAGGTTCAAACGATAAGCTACTGGTCCGATGGTTTCAGTGATTTCAAAGGGACCAATGTAACGAGGGTTGAGCTTTCCTCGTTTGCCGAACCGGATGACACCTTTCCAAGGTGACACCTTTAGCATGACACGATCACCCTTTTTGAAGGCCAAGGGTTTTCGTCGGTTGTCGGCGTAGCTCTTTTGCCTGTCTCGGGCAGCTCTCAGGCGATCTCGGATCCGGAAGATTAATTCAGTCGTTTCAAAGATTAGCTCGGGTCCAGTCAACTGACTGTCGCCAACCTCATTCCAGCAGAGCGGAGATCTGCACTTTCTCCCATAAAGTGCTTCGAAAGGGGCGGCTTGGATGCTGGTGTGATAACTATTGTTATATGAGAATTCGGCAAGAGGGAGGTGCTCGTCCCACTTAGGTCCGAAATCTATCACACATGCTCTCAGCATATCCTCAAGCGTTTGGATCGTTCTCTCACTTTGGCCATCTGTCTGCGGATGGTAGGCAGTACTCATATCGAGTCGAGTACCCAAAGCTTTCTGTAGAGATTTCCAGAAATGTGCGGTGAATCGACTGTCTCGGTCGGATATGATGGATTTGGGCACACCGTGGCGCGAGACGACTTCCTTTATGTAAAGTTTGGCTCGCTTATCCATCTTATCCTTCTCATTGACCGGTAAGAAGTGTGCTGACTTCGTCAATCGATCGACTATCACCCAGATAGCATCATAACCAGATCTAGATTTAGGCAACTTTGTGATGAAGTCCATGGAAATTTCTTCCCATTTCCATTCGGGGATTACTGGTTGAGTCAACAATCCAGAGGGCTTCTGGTATTCGGCTTTGACCTTCGAACATGTTAAGCACTTGCCGACATAGGTGGCTATCTCGGCTTTCATGTTAGGCCACCAGAACTGTTTCTTCAGACCGTGGTACATCTTGTCTGATCCGGGATGAATGGAATATCTCGATTTGTGGGCTTCATCGAAAATCAATTGCCTTAACCCTCCATAGACAGGTACCCATAACCTATCCATGAAGACCCTGGTTCCATCAGGTTTCTCTTCTAGTTGCTTCTCCATTCCACGTAAACCTTCTTCAGTTAGGTTCTCTGGTTTCAGGGCTTCAATTTGTGCGTCGCGCACTTGAGAATTTAGGTTTGAGTGGATGGTCATGCCTAATGCTCGGACGCGGCGAGGTTTGGCATGTTCTTTCCTGCTTAAGGCATCGGCTACAACGTTAGCCTTGCCTGGATGATAACGAATCTCGCATTCGTAATCATTTAGCAGTTCCACCCATCGGCGTTGTCTCATATTCAATTCCTTCTGATTGAAAATATGTTGGAGGCTCTTATGATCGGTGAATATGGTACATTGGGTACCATAAAGATAGTGCCTCCAGATTTTGAGAGCAAAGACGACGGCTCCGAGTTCTAAGTCATGAGTGGTATAATTCTTCTCGTGAATTTTCAGTTGCCGTGATGCGTATGCGATGACTTTCTCTCGTTGCATCAATACACAACCTAAACCTTGATGCGAGGCATCGCAGTAAACAACGAAGTCTTCGATTCCATCGGGTAGTGATAGAATCGGGGCATCACAAAGCTTCTGCTTCAGTAACTGAAATGCTGCTTCAGTCTTGGCATCCCATATGAATTTCTTATCTTTCTGGGTCAGGGCGGTGAGTGGCTGGGCTATCTTCGAGAAGTTCTCGATAAATCGGCGGTAATAGCCAGCAAGACCTAAAAATTGTCGAATCTCGGTTGGAGTCGTTGGCGTGCTCCAATCCTTGATTGCCTCAATTTTTGTGGGATCCACGTGGATTCCTCGATCATTGATCACATGGCCCAGAAAGTGAACTTCGCGAATCCAAAAGTCACATTTGGAAAATTTCGCGTAGAGTTCTTCCTTCTTCAGCAACTCCAGAATAAGTCTCAGATGTTGTTCGTGTTCTTCCTTACTACGGGAGTAGATAAGGATGTCGTCAATGAACACGATAACGAACTTATCCAGGTAGGGTTTGCATACGCGGTTCATCAGGTCCATGAACACTGCAGGTGCGTTTGTCAAACCAAATGGCATTACGAGGAACTCATAATGGCCATAGCGTGTTCTGAACGCTGTCTTCGAAACGTCTTCATCTCTAACCCTGAGTTGATGGTATCCTGATCTTAGGTCGATCTTGGAGTAGAAGCTCGATCCTTGAAGTTGGTCAAACAGGTCGTCGATCCTAGGAAGCGGGTAACGGTTCTTCACAGTCAGTTTGTTCAGCTCCCGGTAGTCGATGCACATCCGAAAAGTTCCATCTTTCTTCTTGACAAATAGCACGGGTGCTCCCCACGGAGAGTGGCTTGGTCGGATGAAGCCTTTATCTAGCAATTCTTGCAATTGGCTAGATAACTCCTGCATCTCAGAAGGTGCCAGACGGTACGGGGATCTGGCTACGGGGGCGGCACCTGGGGCTAAGTCAATGCGAAACTCCACTTGTCGCGTCGGCGGTAAACCTGGCAAGTCTTCGGGAAAGACTTCCGGGTATTCGCGGACAACGGGAACATCTGCTATGTTCTTCTCCTTTGGTTTCTTCTCAGTTACGTGTGCTAGGATGGCCTGACATCCTTTACGAAGGAACTTTCGTGCCTTCATACTAGATATGAGGTTTAGTTGGGTTCCACTCTTCTCGCCTTGTACGTTTAGAGTGTTGCCATCTTCGAGTGGCATCCTAACTAATTTCTCATGGCACACGATTTCCGCACGGTTCTTAGATAACCAGTCCATGCCTATGATAACATCAAAACTTCCTAGTTCTACAGGCATCAAATCAATGCTGAAGGGATGATCGGAGAGTTCTAATGAGCAATTGGGATAAATAATGCTAGTTTCTACTAATTCTCCGTTTGCTAATTCTACTGTGAACTTAGTGTCTAAGGCAACAGGGGTAATTTCGAGTAATTGACCAAATTCGGTAGACACAAAGCTCCTATCAGCACCAGTATCGAATAAAACGGAAGCATAATGATTGTTTAGTAGAAACGTACCCGTCACCGTGTTGGGGTCACGGCGAGCCTCTCCGGCATTGATTACAAAGGCTCTTCCTCTAGCCTGATTCGGGTCCTGGTTTCCTGCCTTCGGGCAATCCTTCTTGTAGTGCCCGGTGGTTCCGCAACCGTAACAGGTGCGCTTCGGACAGTCTCGTGCTACGTGCCCTTTCGTCTTGCATATGTTGCAGTAGACGTTGCCACAATCAAGTGTGTGGTGGAGATTGCACTTGTTGCACAGAGGTGCTCCACCGTTGTATCCAGTCTTTCGGACAACGTGGGTAGGGGTGGTAGCAGCAAAGACCTTCACAGTTTCAGCTTCCTTGGCAGGGGCCTTATCATCGCGATTCCTCCAGAATCCGCGTTTCCGCTTGTTATCAGGCTTCTTGTTGGTGGGAGGAGTGGTACTGGTTTCAGGGGCCTTGTTCTCAGACTTCTTCTTGTCAAGATTCACACCTTGACGGTTGGCTTGGTAAATCAGGTTGTGTGCCAGGCGCACAGCATCCTGAAAAGTCTGAGGGTTTGAGGAAAGGACATTCCCCTGAATATGAGGTGCAAGTCCCCAGATGTACCGTTCAATCTTCTTGTAGAGAGGAGTGATCATGGTCGGACAGAGATGAGCGAGCTCACGGAACCTCTTGGTATAGCCGGCAACGTCGGCTCCGTTCATGGTGAGGTTCCAGAATTCAGCTTCGAGCTTCTGAAGCTCTTCTCTAGGGCAGTACTCATCGCGAAGCAGCTGTTTGAGCTCGTCCCAAGTCATGGCGTAGGCCAAATCAGTCCCCATAGCATCGGCATGGGAGTTCCACCAGGTCAGAGCGCTATCAGTCAGAGCGCAGGTGGAATACTTGACCATGTACTGCTCGGGGCAGTTGCTTATGCGGAAGACGGACTCCATTTTCTCAAACCAGCGAACTAACCCAACAGCGCCTTCAGAACCCTTGAAATTTGAGGGTTTGCAGTTCATAAAGTCCTTGTATGAACATTCACGGGGGCCTGCAATTGTTAGATTGAAACGTTGAATACAATTTAGGAAAATTGTAATCGGGTGTTTTTCTAACATTGGTTAATTCGTACTTACCGCGCGCCCCATTGTCGTTTTGACGCTGGGCTTCCGCAGCGGCAACAGTTTCTGCTACGCGATTAGCAATCATCTCCTCGATTTCCTCGGGAGTCATAGGGGGAGGAGGTGGAGGAGGTGAAGAGTTCCTGGTGGTTCGGCGTCTCGGTGGCATGATTTTGCTTTAAGTTACAATTGTCAACATAAAGAAAAATTTAGATAATATGTAAATGGGGTTATTACATGCTCGAGAATAACTGCCACGACATACATCAATTGCCAAAACATTTTCACGCAACACAACCAAGAACATAAGATAGGAATGGTGAAGTGATACAACATGTCGTAACAATATAACTACACAATCACAACATAACTATAACATGAACATAACATAAACATACACATGAATCATAACATAACAAAAGATTTTTCCCATAGCATAATCATCGGAATCATACATCAAGTTTGTTACCATATTACAGATAAAACACATCCAAAATAACAAGTTTGCATCGTGGGCTCGCAGTCCCAATCCTGACTAATGCTAACATGTTTCATCTATAAAATGGCTATCAAAAGTTACTAGGTCTCATCTACCTAGAATGCTGGTGGGGGTGGTGGAGGTCCTGGGGGCATGAAGAAGACCGGTGGTCTCTGGGTCAAGGCCTGGAGAGTGGCGAGAAGTCGTCCGGAGACGAACTCCAAGGCAGAGACTCTCCCCTGCAACCTCTCGTGCGAGAGAAGCAGGTCAGTCGTGGCCATGCTGACCCCAGTCATGTGGGCATGGAGGGACTCCATGGCGCCGTCAGTGGCGCGCATGCGCCCGGTCAGCTCAGCCATCTGGTTCCTGAGGTGAAACACCTCAGTGGCTGCAGGTAGCTGACCGATATCGGCGTTCAGCTCCCCCAGATCGGCCTCAAGGCGTCTCAAACGAGCCACCAGTAATGGGACGGTGTCAGGGATGGGCTCGTGAGTAAAGGGCGAGATACCCAGAGGCACTCGGCGGAAGGGATCAGGAAGTGAGGACTCTCCCCGATCATAACAGCTCGGGAACTCCTCGATGATCCGCCAGTGCTGGATCTGGTCGGGTATCCAGGCGAGGTGGGGTAAATCGAACACCTGGCGCCGCTTGGGCGCGGGCTCACCAGAGGTACGTCGGACCTCCCTAGTCCGGGATGGGCCAGCTGCCCGCCCCGGGGTAAATCCCCGTCTGCCGCCACCAGGCGTGGCGACAAAGGTCTTCACAGACCGATCTCGGCCTGCGAAGGGGTCGGCGGAGCTAGTGGCATCCGCAGTGGCTGCACCGCCAGTAGTGGCGGTGGGAGCAGGGTGGTCGGGGGTGTCGTCGGAGGTCCTACGCCTGATAGGACTCAAGAAACCTGCTGGTATAGGGTTCGGGCGTATGACTCCCACAGTGGCGCCCTCTGTCTCGGGGCTGGAAGGGATGTAGTCTTCGGGTGATGGCGTATACTCAACACTGGGCTCCTCCTCAGAATCGGCAACGCAAATGACCTCTTTCGAAGCCATCACTGCGAAAATATTCCAAAAAGGAACTGTGTCAGTAACATCATGGTAGAGTGGTAACACATAAGTAAACATAAGTAAACATATGAGGTCTTGACATGCAAATGGTCGCTTCGGAGTGGGTTATAGTCCAGGCTTGGTTTTCGTTTTGTTTTGTTTGTTTGTTTATCCTGGTTCGCTATAACCACGGCTCTGATACCAATCTGTCACACCCCGGTCAACGGTTTCGGGTGTGAGCGAGAATGGAATCATAGTCGAGGATACATAGAACACTTCTAATAATTTAAAAACTTCATAAAACATTAATTCGTTTCATTGCAGCGGAAAGAGTAGTGGAAACATCAATGTTTTACATATTTTAAAAACATAAGTCTTAAACGATTATTAAAAGCATAAAATGGTTAAGTTGGATAGTCGGGACTATGACTCCAAGGACAGGTCCGTTAGCAGTTGTAAGCCCCATTTGCATGTCTTCAAGGAAGTCTCGTCAATTACCTAAGAAATCATGAATATAAAACGGGTCAACATAAAGTTGGTGAGGTTCACAGGTTTAGGACTCGATAGTTAAACAGTTGTAAACAGTTGTAAAACAGTTTCGGTATACTTAAATATTATCAGGGTTTATTGTTGTTGTTGTATGATCTCACCTGAACCTTGATTTCAAATACTAACAGTTTACCCACCCGGCATCTCTTGCCCAGAGATGTTAAACAGTGCAGAATAACTGACGTGTACCCCCAGACAATCCGGAGTCAGAACTGGAGCTACCAGTTAGGGTAGGGTTGTCAACCCAAATAGATCTACTCACTAGCTATCGTTTCGTACAGAACTAATTGAAATCAATTAATGATGGGATTTTCGGTTGTACAAACGTTTATAACGATAATGTACCAAGTTGGGCAATCAGTAAGAGAACAAGTAGTCATACGGCTAACAAGTAAACCATAATATTAAGTAAAAAGCATTTAATCAGTTTTCATGATTTCTCCCCCAAGTATAAAACAGTTAAAAGGAAAAGGGGCCGTGAAACTCACAGTTTTAGCAGATAAGCGGTATTTAAGCAGCAAAGGACGGTAGCACGTAACGCCCTAAATAATTAAATAACATATGCATAAGGTCTATGATCATTTGAGTAACATACGTCACCCAAGTGATACCGGTCAAGTCTTGACGATTTAAGTCCGTTTGTATTATCGAAAACTCGTTATCTTGTATTTATTTATTAAATACATTTATGGTTATTTATATTTATGTCCAATAAATATAAACAAATAATCATTTTCAATAATTCAACCAAGTCTTGAACATTGAGTAAAAAGATATAATAATGTTTATTATTATTTTCATGAGTTCGAATAATTATTTTAATTAAATAATTACTTATTCGATTTTGTTAATCTTGCAAGTTATAATTATTTTGAATAATTACGATTAACAATTATTTAGTGAATAAAACAAAGTTTAAGTTTCCTTGCAAATAATTATTTGTCAAAATAATTATTAACGTTTGTTTTATTTATAAAACATACATCTTTAAGGAAAATCATTTAAGGTTTTAAACGTTTAATCATTTTCAAAGGTAAGTTAATATTTCAAGTTCATGAAATATTTTAATAGAAAACGTTGATAAGAATATTTACGACGACGCTTGGATTTATAACATTTGGTTTATAAAACTTGTCTTTTATTTAAAATCTCCAACGAACGTCGGTTCGTTTTTGGATACTTTGTTTTTATCAAAGTAATATTAAAAGTCTTTGTAAATATTTTAAACAAATGGTTTGTCTTGGTTTATTTTTATAAAAATCTTTTATGAAAACATTTATTTTCAAGTGTGACTTTTTATAAAAATGTCCATTTCTAGCAAGTTTCAAGAAAGGTTAAAACTTGTAATAAATCCAAGTATTTATGTCAAATTAATCATTTGACATAAATATTATTCTTATCAAATCTAGCATTTATTTTTATTCTTTTTGTCCAATCATTTAATCATTAGTAACACATTAAATATGTTACTTGACTTATTTTAAAGAAATGTATATTCTGTTTTGTTTTAGTCATAGGTTACATATGTAACTTTTATTTAAATAAGTCCATGATTCTTGACTTATATATTTGTTTATCATTTTGTCTTGTTATTAACATGTAACATATATATAACATAATCATAAACATAAACATAAACAATCAACTAACACATTGGTGTTAGGACTTTTATAAATATAAATGACAATCAACTAACACATTGGTGTTAGGACTTTTATAAATATAAATAACAATCAACTAACATATTTAATGTTAGGACAAATAAATATATAACAATCAACTAACACATTTGTGTTAGGACAATTAATGTAAACATGTAATATTAGGTGTTTATGTGATTTGCATATGAGTAATCATTTTGATCTTAGGTGCACTTGAATACTTTCCATAGATTTCTTCAAGTGTTTCACCTCATTTTCTTGGCTACTTTAAGTTCCTAGAACACCATGAAAATGTTTAAAGATCATAAGAAGAATGGAGGTTTAAGAAGAGACTTTGATGATTAACTCAATATACATTCACATTTATTAATTATGAAGAGGCTTGGATTTGCAAACAACCAACTTGAAATCCATGGATTTCATTAGATCTAGGTGCACAAGGTTACTAGCCATAAGGTTTCACCATTGTGTTTCACCATCTTGAATCTTAGAAGAAAATGGAGGTTAAGAAGAGAGTTTGGTTGGTTGTTTGCAAGCAAGCATTCCAAAATAAAAGATTATAACATTTGTGTTAGTGTTTTATGGTTGTCAAGACTTGAAGGGTTCAAGGGTGAATATAGGGTAGAAATATAGAAGAAAATGGGTTTAGAATACTCACAAATGGGAGGTGAGTTAAAACCGGTGAGAAAAGGAGGTGGCGGCGGCGGTTCACGGCGGCGGTACGGCGGCGGAGCGGTGGCCGGAGGCGGTGGCAGCCGGCGGCGGCAGGGTGGTTGGCGGTGGGGGCCGGCCGAAAGAGGGAGGAGAGGGAGAGAGTGTGGTGTTTGTGTGTTGAGGGACAAGGGAACAAGTAGGAGACTTGTCTCCTATTTATACTAAAAAGGAGGTTTAATATCCATTGGGTAATTATAGTGTTGTCAAGCTTACGATTAATCCCACTAATCTCAAGTGTAGGTGATTAGTTTTATAAAAATCTTGAAGCTTTTATAAAATATAGAGGTGTTAGGAGTTTATAAAAATTATAACTTTTTAAAATATAATCCCATTATATTTAATCCAATTGAAAAGTGATTTTTATTTTTATAAACATTGTAGGTCCAAGTTTTATAAAAATATTGGTGGTTAAATATTTGGTTAAGTTTTTATAAAACTTTGTTAATCAAGTGGGCTCAAACAAATTATTAATTTGTTTATCATTGGGCCGAAGCCCAATAGGATTTCAAAAGGGAGAATGGGCCGAAGCCCATTCGGTTTTGCGGTGAGGGCTGGGCCGAAGCCCAGTCGGGTTCACGAGTGGGTTGGGCCGCAAGCCCGGTCGGGTTGCGCGGCGGATCGGGCCGGGTCCTTGGGTTCGGGTTGGGCCGCGAAGGGAAAAGGGAAAAGGGATTGGGCCGGGTTATGGCCCAATGTGATCTCGGGCCGCGGGTCGGGTTTCCGAGTTTGGGGTTTTACTCGACTAGTGGGTCCGAGTGTTTGGTTAAATTTTCGGGTCAATCGGAGTTGTTCTGGGCTTAATGGGCTTACCGGGCCCAATAGGCTAAATGTTTTGGAATTCGGCTAAGTCTTGACAACGTAACACTTGTTTTAAGTTCGTAAAACGTTTTAAGTTCATGAAATGACTTAACAGTTTCGGATCGTTTTGATAAAATATAAAATGTCAAATTTTATATTTATTTTCTTATTGTTGAAATTCCACCGTTAATTATACGAAAGACGTCATTATTTTACGTACGTATATATTTAGTTTAATGTGGAATCGAAGTCGGTTAATCATTTAACTATCACAGTTAATCATGTATTAAAGCAGTAAATCACATAACTATTACGTAATTTAAAAGTCAACGAAAGTCAACGGAGAGAGGTTTGACCTGATTCGGACGGGTTGTCACACTCCCGGATGACGAACCAGCGCGTACGATCTCAATAAAACTTAGGGAGGACATCGCGAAGAGTTACATGAGTGACTAGTAGGGTTGTTTTTTTTATGTTATGTGTCGGTTTTTTTTTAAGTGTCGGTTTTTTTAAGTGTCAGTTTTTTTTTAAGTAATGTTCCGGTTTTTTTTTATAATTTTCTATGAAATGTATCGCTTTTTTTTTATATAAATGTTATGGTTTTATAATTTTTTTGATTTTAGTTTAATAAAAAAATTTAATAATTGAAGTAATCATTATAGGAGCTTTATGACTACACACGCATCCCCCATAACCCTCCTTTGCCACGTCACTGCCACATGTCACATAATGCCTCATAATGAGACATTATAACTACACATAGCCTTAAAATAAACTCCATAACTTAAGGTGGTCTTAACTAAAAAAGAAACAGATTCAAACGCCACAAAAGGATATGACGCCTATCATCATCATTTAAGCAAGTCAATTGTGGCTAGTTTGTTAAACTTTTGAGTCAAAGTTTATTTTATAACTTAAGTTAGTCAAATCGTTAATATTGTAATGTAATTTTCCCTCCCAAAAAAATAGTCTCCACATATATGTCGCATATGTCATGGTTACAGACATGATTTCGTACAAATAATTTAATATTATATCTTTTCCATGTATCTTTCATTATAAAATAAATAAAAACAACATTTTCAATTACTTTCTGATGAAATACATAACTTAAAGCCAAAGATAGAAACTTTTACATTACTTTATTCGATTTCACGCCCCTTTTTCAGCCGACATAAAGCCCGAACCTCCATCATTCACCAATCGTAGCAAAACCTCACCATTAAAAGTATAAAACCCCCCACACCAGATCTCTCCCCTCCCCCTTCCTTTCTTCTTCATTTCTGCAATCTCCTCGTCGCTATGCCGTTAGAAGGAGGCGGCGGCGGTTCAGGATCTGGCGCCGCATCAACTTCAAGTGAAGTAAATCCAGTGAGCTTTGTTGTTCTTCTCGTTTCAGAATATTGTGTATTCCATCACATAGTTTGCGATGATGCGTGCAGGAATCAACGATTTCTAGAGGTGTTAAATGTTACGCTAATCCTGACGCTGTTTGGGAGCGATTCCTGCCGTCCGATTACCAGGAGATCGTTTCCAGATCGGTTTCGCCGGTGAATTGTTCGTCCAAGGAAGAGCTGTATTTCAGTCTGTGTGATTCTCCGATCCTGCTTGACGATGGTAATTTGGTAAGTTAATTGTTACGTTTACGAAGTTTTGCAACCTGTTGCTCACCAACTGTTTGATGAAATTCCTCTGTTAGTCCGCTTTGTTTACGTTAGTAATTATGCGCGAAATTGTTCTCTTCACGGATTATAGAACAAACTAACTCGTGGTTCGTAACCACTAACCAACGATTTACGGTTGATTTGCAATATAGAAGCTGATTGATCTGAAGTGATGGTTGCTTATATGAGTGTGGACAAATTTTAGGCTCTGTTTTAGTGGATGGATTGCAGAGAGAGAGAGAGAGAGATATGTTAGTTAAGAGTTAAGACTTAAGAGAGACTTTACCAAAATAGACACTATTAGCCCCTATAGAATGAACTAATGACATTTAGGTAACAACTACTTCCTCCCTAAAGTTTATTCATGACCACAAGAATTCAAATTACAAAAGAAGTGCTGTAAACTAACAACTAGCAACATGACCACAAGAATTCAAATTACAAAAGAAGGAAAGTGTTGTAAACTAACAACTAGCAAGACTTAAACTACTAGGACTTGTCCTAGTGGTTACCCCTTTGGCTCTTAAGGTTTTGGCCACTATGTGACCCGGGTTTTAATTCAAGAGGAGACAGTTTTACCACATGTGGTCCCAGGAGGGGGTTTCTATCGAGAGAAAGCTTCAGAAGGGGGTGTCTTGGTTCTCACGGAGGTTCGAGTAATCGACCTTGGACATAGCCCCGCAAGGGTAGGTTTACACGTGAAACCACCAAGGTCGTCTGATCGATGCCGTTCCAAAAAAAAAAAACAAGACTTAAACAAAATGAAGGTAAAGTAGATATTAAAAATGCAGGAGTTAGAAAACGAAATACTCGAAGGATTGTAGCAATTTTCTATCATTCTTCTCTATCTTTTTATTAAATCCAAAACACTCTTAAATACTAAAAGAAACAACTAACGGGAAGTTCAAATCTGATCCTATAAATAAGCAAATCATGGAGAACATGGTTGAGTGGTAAATTGGTGAGCAAGTGATAATTCCCACGTGAAACATGCAAACATACTGGTTCAATCTTTTAGCCGCATGGGCTTGGTCATTGCCTTCTTTGTGATCCAGGTGGGTCGGGCATGCCGATGTTGGGCTGGGCCTGGGCTGCATCAGAAAGTGTAATTGAACTATTGAAGATCATCTGCAAATTTCCATGTAGATTCTTTCGGTGGTAATTGTGTCCATTGGACTGGCAGTTTTACAGCAGCTTTGTTGCCTTGTTTCACAAGCTTCGTATCAAGTAAAGCTAATGGAAATAACTTTGTTCTCAAAGCACCTGGTATGGAGGTTGCGCGGTTGTGGATAGGGTTGCAAAATTCGGCCGAGGAGGCCGATTTCTTGGCGTTGAATCGCGAGTTGGAAGGCAACCGTCCTGACTTAAAAAAATCGAACTAAAAACACGTTAACGATCTCACTTAAAGGGGGTTTTAACTTTTAACCCTAATCGCATCTAACAACTGAAATCTGCGCTTACCTTTAGGGCTTTCCTTTCAAATGCCGATTAAAGCATCCTTGACTCAGTGGGCGGGGAGGAAGATGAATACCGATGAATACATGGCTTCCTCCCATTGAAGCTTCTTTTCAAACGCCGGTTTGTATTTGTGGGTGTGTGTGATTGTGCTTACTCTACAAAAGGAATCCCCTAGGAATATATATAATTCATGTGTTATATAACTTTATTAAGATAGATCTCGTATTACACGAGCTAGATTATTAAAATATATATAATTGATAATTCATTTATACTATTTTTAGTATTGGAATTATGTATTAAAATACATTAAATAATAAATAAGTTTTTATTTTTGACGTTTTAATTATTTAATAAATATATGAGGAGGTGAAAATCAAATCCTACAAATTTTGGTTTTTAAAAGGGTCCTGCTATTCGCACCGGTGTATTTATTGATCTGCACATGTCCTAAGCGGGTCATATGGGTCTCAATGGGTCGTATAGCTGAGTTTTTTTTTTTTTTCTAACTCTTTTACTAATACAATTTTTTACATTTTTTATGAAAAACTCTTGTTTTATAACATCATATTTTACAACACTAGTCAAACATTGTAAACCGTATAACACGATATGGCGTAATAAAAATAATAGTGGTTTGTTACTCGTGACTTTTTTTAAATAATATCCGTACTCGTTACTCGTACTCTTTCTTCGTTGCTCGTTTGACCTTTTAAAAAAAATAATACTCGTTATATGTTACTCGTTAGTCGTACTCTTTGCTCGTTTGCCTTTTTTAAATAATAAAACTAGTTACTCGTTACTCGTTTGACTTTTTTAAATAAACCCGTACTCGTTACTCGTACTCTTTGCTCGTTTGACATTTAAAAAAAAAATACTCGTTATATGTTACTCGTTAGTCGTACTCTTTGCTCGTTTGCCTTTTTTTAAATAATAAAACTAGTTAATTTAACATGAATTTTATTTTAAGACTTAAATGGGAAGGGGAGGGCCTCTACCCCCCCCCCCCCCCCCCCCGTTTAGGACCGGTGCAAGGAAATTTTTTTCCGATGCGAATAGAATATGGCTTTTAAAAATAAAAATTTGAAATAATAATGAAATGATTTGAGATGAGAGAGTTTGGGTGGGGAAAATTTGGTGACATGACATGTAGTGGTGACAAGTGTGATTTTTATAGTTATTTATTTAGGTAGTAGAAATTTATTCTATTACAGCTTTTGTTAAGAATTCTAAATCAAATTTGATTATAGTTTGGTGGCATGGAATCTAAAAATTGGCCTTAAAGAATTAAGTTCTACATCCATTTTTAAATTAGTGCTACTGCTACAAGATGCATAATATTTTTGAACTTAAATGAATTCATTTTACCATTATTCTCTAAATTGTTTAAATTGAATGGCATAGCCACTTGAGAGTTGGTTATATTATATATAATATTAAGTTATTAGTTAAAACTAATTGCTTAAAATTTCTTAATGATTAAAAAGATTACACTGATATAGAACTTATCGGATATCATTTCTATGGCTCTCAACTTTGAAGAAAACTAATAAAAAACGTATTAGAATGTACAGGGTATTAGAGAATACTTGTGCATAGTTAGTTAACTATATAATTCTAATAAGCTATAACATATTAAAGTTTCGGGAATACAAGAAGGCTAAGAAGTTATCTTAGTTAGCCATTGAATCCTCAATCTAATTAAAAAGGAAGGATGATCAATTTAATTTTAGTCATCTTTGCTGACTTTTTATCAAGTTCCGCCCTTTTTTTTTAAACATTCATAACTTTTACATACAACATTATTTTTTCCTTGAACATTACACCATAAAACGAGTGTTTTTATATTTAAAACGCATACAGTGTTGCTATATATAAAATTAAAAAAAATTAATCTTTCGATTTGACACAATAATCTGAAAATATTGACACAATTATTTGAACATTTTGGCACAATGACCTGAACATGACACAATGACGAGTATTTTTAACACAATGATCTGAACATTTTTGACACAATATGATACATTGATCTGGATATTTTGACACAATGATCTGAATATGTTCAGTTCATTGTGTTAAATCGGAAGAACAATTTTTTTTCTAATTTTATATATAACAACATTGTACGTATTTTAAAGATAAAAAAATATTCGTTTTTATGATGTGTTTTTTTTAAATAATGTCGTATATAAAAGTTATGAAGGTTTAAAAAATAAAGGAAACTTGATTAAAAGTCAAAAATATCATTCCATCTTTTGTTTTCCTCTCTAATTCTACACACAAAAAAAAATTTGACTCATATATCTTCATTTAATTAAAAATTTAATGGTTGAATTGGATGATCATCCATGAGAGCCGCACGAATAACATCTATCTTAGGAAATATGAAAAAATTATTGTAAAAGAAAGTCATTAAGTATAGGTTCGAGTGGTAATCCCAAGAAATTTGAATTGGATGATCATCCATGATAGCTGCACGAATAGGAATCAGTTTCATCTTGTAACCTAGATCAAAAAGATCAAATTAGACGAACATATTTGCTTAGAGGTCCACGTCACCTGAAAGGACATTTTCATATTTGTCCGACCCGACCCAGTGATTCACCCGAAAAATCTAACGTCAATTTTTTCATGGTGAATCACATGTAAATTGTTATCAACATTTTCTCTCATGAAGCCTGGAAACATTGTCCTTTCTGTAACACATCTCTGATTTCTAAACCGATTTCAAATTTCATTGGATGCAGAGCTTCTCCCTTCACAAACAAAATGGGAAGAAATGTTTTATGCTAGGAGCAAAGGCACTTTCAATCGCATGGTCCAATTCAGTTTTCTGGAGATGGAGATCTTCACCTCAATCCAGGTTTTAAATATTTTTCATCCTTAAATTCATGATTTTTGGATTAAAACTGATTTATGATTTAACTTGTAATTCTTTTTATTACAAAACAAGATCCAATACTTTTACAATGAAATGATGATACTGAAAATCTAAGAAATCTGTACTTACAATAAAATGGTTTGCAGATTTTCAGAAGTGGCTGAACTTGTAGCTGTGTGTTGGCTTGAAATTAAAGGCAGATTGAAAACAAGCATGCTTTCATCAATGACTAAATATGCAGCATACCTTGTGTACGACATTGGACCGCTCTCACACGGGCTTGATTTCCGAGCAAAGGCATCGGTTAGACATGTCAGTAGAACCGAAGATATTGACGATGATGTGGCAACAGCTTCTGTTTGCTTGAAGCCGCCAAATACACCTACAGAAACGATATGTGCAGTCCCACAGAGGCGAGCAGATGGGTGGATGGAGATCGAATTAGGCAAGTTTTATAACGACAAAATGGACAGTGAGGTGGATATTCGGTTTACAGAGAAATGTGAGCTTCACTGGAAATCTGGGCTTATAGTTGAGGGAATCGAAATTCGTCCTGCAAATGTGGAATAATAGCATAAGCATATGCAATGAGTATGGTGAAGAAATTTGTTCCGAGTGTATTGGGACATCCTGATTATGTAACTTGGTTTCAGTAAGTGTTCATTTCTGAGTTAACATGTATTTGTGATTCATTAACTGTAATTTGAATCATTATTTGTAACAGGATAGTTTATGATTTGAAATCCTAATGCAGGAAGTTGATTCATCAATATCATGCTGAATAATGGTGAGATAGTTTTAGCCTAAAACAAGTACCATTAATTTAGTAACTATTTTATGATCAGAAAACCCTCCCACTTCACTATTCGTTATTTACTCACTCGAGTAATCTTGCAAGCGCTAAAAATGCTCTAGCGAGCTTCAGTGTGTCGAGTTCTTCTAACCATGGTCCGCCAAAACTTATTGCCCTTATAAGACATGTAAACAACCTTGTCTTCGTGTACCATAGACTCCACATTATTGTGATTTAGATTTACCCTTATGAAATCTGCATATTGTATTGATAAGAACTTTGAAATTCATAAAGTGATAGTTTAACTAATTGTGTTTATTTTATAAGTTTTCATGTATGCATCTATTTTATAAGTGTATCTTTTTTTAACACATCATAAATAATTATTAGGGGTGAACCTATTAGGTAAAATTAAGAAAACTAATAAACCGAAGTGAGACTCCGATATGAAATAATACAAAATTGATAGAGTGATTGGTCTTTATTTTTCACCTTATTTCGTATCAGACATGACCGGTTCGGTCCGGATTGGTTTGGTCATTGACCGACCATTGATCACCCTAGAAGTTAACATTTCATGAGCCCAACCAAGAAAACTTATGACCAGACAGGTTCAACCCAAAACACAAAAAATTACAAAACTTGCCATCGGCCATCAATTTTCACTTTATTTTGTTTTAGTCGTGAGCCGTTTAGTCCTAATTGATCTGATTCTTAACCCTTAATTATGGTTGACATTTTTTGACATTGACATGTTAACACTATACAACACGGAACTAAACATGTTTCATGTCATAAACAGGTTGACACGCTTATAATATGATTAAAATCGTGTCTAAACATGTTTCACATTGTCTTGTTTAACTTGTAACATGATTAAACAAATTTATAATTTTAATAACTTTTTAAAATAATTAAATACATAATAAAATAAAAACCCTTTTATATATTTGTTTCCCTTGTTCACAAACCAAACCATCACCATTTAAAACGAACACAAATTAGGGTATGTTTGGTTGTGTTTATTTGGGTGAAAAAATACTTTTTGACAAAATGACTTATTGAGTTTTAGCTTTTACAAAAGAAGTTTTTAAATAAATGTTTAGATTAGCTTTTGTGGTGTGAAAAGTCAATAAGTCAATAAGTTGTTTCTAAAAAATGTTTGGATTAGCTTATTTAGATAAAATGACCAAAATGGACATCTTTTATATATTTAAGCCATTTTACTACTTTTACATATATATATATATCTAAGTACTTAACAAAAAATTGGACAAAACTTATAACTTTATAAAAAAAAAATTTACAACTAACGTTGTGTTCTCCAATTTTTTTTTTTTTTTGAACGGCTCCAATTATTAAATCTAACATTTATAAATAAGGGGAAAGATCTATAGAAAACCAATAATTATCCAGAAAACCAAAAAACCAACCTTTTTTTCTCTATAACTTCTTCATATATTAATATTTTTTAAAAATAATTTCACCAAAAATTCTATAATTTTATTAGCTTTATTTATGGGAAAAAAAAATTTAAAAAATAAAAAGTTTAGTAATTTTTTATTATTGCATCATGCAATAGTACCAATAGTATTGCATAATGCATTATAATTAAAACTACTTAAAAACAAGAGACTTAACTTAAATATGAATGCGGTTTATGCGAATAATGTAAAAAACAAAGAATTGACATTCATAAACCAATTTTATATTATTGTTGCATAGTGCAATATTAATTTCAAGCTAAAATTCGAATTTTATTTTATTTTAAAAAAAAACTCGAAAACGTTTTTAAAGTTTTTTCTTTTTTCAATATTCTTAAAATCATGAAAGAAACATATAAAAAAAGTTTAAAAAAAAATAATTTTTTTCCTTGGTTTTTTGGTTTTTTATATAATATTGGTTTTCTATAGAACCCAACCCTTATAAATAAATCGTCATAATAACCGGACAATTAACGTTGTTTTCTCCAATTATTCATCCCAACTTGTCTCTTTATTCTCATCATTATGTCCTCTCGCGAATCAAAATGCAAACGAAAATATTATCAGTTTATCACGTCATTGTCAAAAAAAACTTTAACTTAGTAGGATTAATTGATCAAAAATAAACTTTTAATTGGAAACCATCACCGGAAATATCAATTAATCCTTACATAACTCACCGTTAACCGAAACCTGTAATCAAAACTCCACAAACCGATGATCGAAATCTTATGTTCTACTATACGCTAGATTGATCAACCATCAATTCAACTAATCGATCAATCACCGACGTGTGCTCAAAATATTCTTAAAAAGAAATCAATGTAAATTTGATGGGAAATAATGAATGAGAAGTAGGTTTAAAAACTTAGCTTAAAAGAAATGTTACATTCTTTTGAAAAATTAATTAAGAGTTTAATTACTTCACTTTTGTTGCCTAATATCACCGATATTCCCACGGGGTTCTTGGAACGCGTAAAGGATGATTTTCAAAAGAAATATCCAGGAAGCAAAGCCTCAACCGCTGCTGCAAAGTATTAAATATCAGATTATTATTAGTTAGGGTTAATTAGTATGAGCCTACGGGCCCATTAGATATTAGGATTTAGAGAGCATTCTCTATATAATGTAATATCTCTTATCAATAATGATCAATTCAGTTATTTCAGTATTTCACATTCTTACATGGTATCACAGCCTAAACGATCCAAAACCTAGTCGCCGCCACTGAGTTTGAATCCTAGACAGGGCGGACTCTTGCCGCCGCCGCCCTGTCCCATCTTCTTCGTATGTTTTTTTCTTTTCTAGTTTTTTGTCTTTATCGAATAAAGCTTTGTTTTCGATTCAAGATTCCAACTGCTACATCTTATTGTGCATCTGTTTATTGGTCGCTGTGTACAATTTACTCCTCAATCAACGTGCCATCTTTTCAAATTCAATTTGAAGATTCACTTTTCTTGACGCCGTCATCTTGTTATGATTTAAGCTTGGCGTAAGATTACGACTTATGCGAATTAATCTGGATTATTGGTGTATCATACATGTGATTTCTTTTTGGCACAACAGATGGATTATTTTTTTTTGGGTATACGTGGATTGATATTCACATTGTTAGTAATTATCATTAAATTAGTCAATTATTGTAAACCTTTCATTTTTTATGCATTAAATGTAAATCTTGTATATAATAGATTTCATCCTCACCTAATTTGGTGTGGAGAATTATTCTCAAACATGGTATCAGAGCCTTTCCTTTCCCCTCCCTTAATTCTCTCTTTCCCTTCCTTTTTCATTCGCCTTCCATCTTCTGTCGACCCATCTTCTGCCTTCTTTTTTTTTCTTCCTTCATCTTCTCTAATGGCCTCATCCAACGATCCCACTCAAATATCCAAATTCAATTCCGCCTTGCACTCCCTCCTTATCTTTTTCGCACTCCAGGAGACAAGGTTGCCACCCAAAAAGATTGAATACCCATATGGTGGGATCCTCGTCTCACACCAACACCACGACTTCATTCTCTGGTACGTCCCGTGTGACCTTTGGTAACGGTGATTCCCTTCCCGTTACTCATAAAGGTGTTTCTTATATTACTCCTAATATTGTTCTTAATGATGTTCTTGTCGTACCAAACATCACCAAAAACTTGCTTTCGATTAGCAAACTTACACGGGATAACAATATTGATGTTTTGTTCTCCTTTCCATCATTTTTTATTCAGGATCGGTCGACGAAGCGAACTCTTGCTCAGGGCCAATGTGAGAATGGCCTTTATGTGTTGAAGGATGAGCCTAAAGCTTTCGTTGTCTCCTCAAATAAAGTCTCCTTTGAACTATGGCATCGTCGCCTAGGACATGCAAGTTTTGATATTGTTTCCTTTTTTAATAAACTTGGTGTGTTAAATGTCACTTCTATTCTACCTAAACCCAACGTGTGTGATGTTTGTCAAATGGCTAAAAGTCACAAATTACCTTTTGACAATAACATCAAAAGAGCTTCGAACCCTTTAGACCTTATTCATTGTGACTTATGGGGGCCGTCACCAATTACTTCATGTGATGGCTATCAGTACTACGTGGCATTTGTTGATGATTATAGCCGCTTCACTTGGTTCTATCCGTTAAGACTAAAAACTGATTTTTATCAAATCCTTCCAAACTTTTTAAAACTCGTGCAAAACCAATTATCTAGAACCGTCAAAGTCTTTCAGTCTGATGGAGGAACCAAATTCATCAATAATATTGTTGGAAATATTTTTAAAGAGAATGGGATTTTCCATCGAATTTCTTGCCCATACACTCCCGAACAAAATGGTCGGGTTGAACGTAAGCACAGACATATTGTTGAAACTGGACTTGCAATTTTGTTCAATGCTAAGGTTCCAACATCTTATTGGGTTGAAGCTTTTAGTTGTGCCACTCACATAATTAACCATTTACCGGCGAAGGTTACGGAAAATAAATCCCCTTATGAATTATTGAATGGGCACACACCAAACTACAATAAATTTAGAACTTTTGGGTGTCGTGTTTACCCGTATCTTCGTGATTATGCTGAAAACAAACTTGTCCCGCGTGCCTTGCCATGTATTTTTCTTGGCTATCACTCCCAATACAAAGGCTATAAATGTTTTGATCCGTGCTCCAAACGTACATATATAAGCCGCCATGCTAAGTTTGATGAATCAACCTTCCCGTTTGCTAACTCATCCCATGAAAGTCCTTCTTCCAATATTCCCCTCACCACTTTTTTTGAGCCTATTACCCCCTGTCCTCCACCGTCAGTTGCACCCAACAAACATCCACCTATAGAAATTAAATCTTGCAAGCACAACAGTCCAAATAATAGGCCCACTTGTGGGCTATGTGATGACACATTAATTCAACCGTCTCCAGAAACCGTTTTGCACGAGTCCTCCTCATCCGATGAAGAAACCAACTCCTCTACCACTTCCAACTCTCCGCCCTCCAGCCCATCAACACAGCCCAACAGCCCATCGTTCTTGTCATCCCAACCCACCAACATTTTTTCTCAGCCTAATCCCTCCATTCTGGTACATCAGCCTAATACTTCCGGTCCCTCTCAATCATCCAGTCACAACACTTCCTCAACCACCTCTGGGCACCCAATGATAACTCGTGCCAAAGCTGGCATATTTAAACCAAAATATCGTGCCAATATTTCCACGTTTAGTCCTGTTATCCAAGCTCTTCTTACCTCGGCCGATCCTAAATCTCATAAGTCGGCCTCTCGTTTTCCCCATTGGGTTGATGCCATGAATAGGGAATTAAAAGCTCTGCAATCAAACAACACATGGGCGTTAGTTCAAAGACCTAAAAATGCTAATATTGTTGGTTCTAAATGGCTTTTTTCGCACCAAGTTGCGTGCGGATGGCACTCTTGATCGACATAAAGCTCGTCTTGTTGCTCAAGGGTACTCACAGGTTCCGGGCTTAGATTTTTCACACACCTTTAGTCCCGTTATCAAAGCGACTACTATTCGCATTGTTCTTGCTTTAGCTATGATTCATGGATGGAAGTTACATAAATCAGATGTAAATAACGCATTTCTTCATGGGAGGTTAAATGAAGAAGTCTATATGGAACAACCCCCTGGGTTTCTTGATCCTCAATTCCCTCAGCACGTATGTCGTCTAAATAAAGCTATTTATGGTCTCAAGCAAGCGCCAAGAGCATGGTTCCATCGATTAAGCTCATTCCTTCTTGCCAATGGGTTCGCTTGCAGTCGGGCAGATCCGTCGTTATTTGTTTTTAAACGTGAAAATTGCATTATCTACTTACTTGTTTATGTTGACGATCTTGTGTTGACAGGAAACAATGAGAATCTCATACGAACATTTGTCACTCGCCTAAACAAGGAGTTTGCCATCAAAGACTTAGGCGATCTAAGTTACTTTCTTGGACTTGAAGTATCCAAAACAACAAATGGGTTATTCTTAAGTCAAACGAAGTATGCCAAAGAAATCCTCCTCAAAGCCAACATGTTGGATGCCAAACCTATGCCTACTCCTTTATCTCCTAATGTTTCTCTTGTCAAAGATGGAGAGCCATTTCACGATCCAACGTTTTACCGATCTATTGTTGGAGCATTACAATATTTAACCATTACAAGACCTGACATCTCCTATGCTGTCAATCAAGTCAGTCAGTTTCTCCAAACACAACACTCGATCATTTTCAACATGTAAAAAGAATACTTCGGTATATTAAAGGGACAATCACGTTTGGTCTCACTTTCTCCAAACGTAATTCCTCCACCATCCTGGGTTACTCTGATGCTGACTGGGCCCGTTGTATAGAGACACGACGATCAACCTATTGGTATTCAATCTTTTTGGGTGGCAACCTTGTCTCCTGGAGTGCGAAAAAGCAACACTCTGTTGCCCGCTCCAGCTGTGAATCTGAGTATAGAGCTATGGCTAATACGGCAGCGGAAATTGTGTGGATTACTCACTTGCTCCAAGAACTTCATACCATTCCACCGGATCGCCCTACTCTACTTTGTGATAATCAAAGTGCGATATTTATGACTCAAAACCCGGTGGCTCATAAACGGTCTAAACATATAGACTTAGATTATCATTTTATACGTGAACTTGTTGCCTCTGGAAAACTTCACACTATATTCATTCCATCCAAGCTCCAGGTTGCGGACATATTTACAAAAAGTCTTCCGCGAGCGCAATTTGAATACTTTCGTGCCTTGCTCTGTCTAGGACCCGCACCGTTTCACTTGAGGGGGGATGTTAGTAATTATCATTAAATTAGTCAATTATTGTAAACCTTTCATTTTTTATGCATTAAATGTAAATCTTGTATATAATAGATTTCATCCTCACCTAATTTGGCGTGGAGAATTATTCCCAAACACACATTCACATATATACGGTTTATATTCCATTTGTCCCTCTCCTTATCGTTTCTATCATCACTGACTTATTTGAGATCTTCATAAGTGTTATTTTGGGTAGTTATATGAGCAATTATCTATTTGTGTTTCATAGTTTTCGTATGGTTTGTGCTATATTTTCTTTATTCATCATCACTCTCTTGGTTTGTTTATGACTTATGGCTTCTAAATTCCCTTAGATCATGGTCTATGACACCAATCTCAAACTACGGTTTGACTAGATTGGCTTTTCTTTTTATTCCTTTTCGATCTCCGGATCTCATCTTTGGATCTACGGATCCAAGAAACTGTCCCCTGACCACGGTCACCGACCATTTTATGTTTTTTTTTTCTTTCTTTCTTTTTAGATCTATGGATCTAAGAGACCTGTGCTTGCCAACAATCCTTGGCACACCGTCACACGACCATTAACGATTGTCGAGTTTCTTCTTTTCTCAATAGCCTCTCCGCCCTCTTCTGCCTCGTCATAGCCGACTAAGATGAAACTGATGCTTGAATGAATCTAGCCATTATGTTTATGATTCTGAAAACCAAGACCCAAAACCGAATGAAGTCATCAAAGGAACCAAAGTTGAGCAACCTTAACAATTCTTTCAGGGATGCAACTATTCTGAGCCTCTAGCAGAAGATTGGAATTTCGAGTCGTGAATTGAAATTGAAGCTAGTTTTTAGTTATTTATTATTATGTTTAAGTTTTTTTTGTTATTCAGTCTTTAGCGTATGATTTCTTCCGCTACGACTGCGGGGGAGTATTAAATATCAGATTATTATTAGTTAGGGTTAATTAGTATGAGCCCACGGGCCCATTAGATATTAGGATTTAGAGAGCATTCTCTATATAATGTAATATCTCTTATCAATAATGATCAATTCAGTTATTTCAGTATTTCACATTCTTACACAAAGAGCCTGAGTAAATCATTCGGGTACCTAACTATTGACTGTGTAAAATGTAAATATGTGTGTATGCAAACAGTAACCGTTTAAAAACAGTTATAGGTCTATGTAGGCCGGGGGTAGGGGTTGAAGGGCGGGGTTATAGCGCTCTGTTTCCTTTTCGGAGTGTTTGTTGACACTTGGGTGGATTTTAAACCGAAAATGAAAGATCAGATGCAATATTGTGTTTCTCATCCTGAGGAGATTGACAAAATTGCGAAGGTCAAAGCTCAGGTTTCTGAAGTCAAGGGAGTTATCAGTTATGATGGAAAACATCGAGAAGGTATCTTAATTTTCGATTAAATATCAGATATTCAGTTCTAACATTTGCATTATGATAGTATTATGATCATGGTGATCACAAGGACTCAGGTAAAAAGAAGATAGATGTGTGTAGGTTCTTGATCGAGGAGAGAAGATTGAACTGCTGGTTGATAAAACCGAAAACCTTCGCAATCAGGTTCGTCACTTTTATTCTTGTATGCTATTAAAACACTACAAAAAATATCTGATCCATACTTAAATAATTAGGTTTTTGGTTGTAGCATCGACATGACACGTAAATAATTAGGTTTTTGGTTGTAGCATCGAAACTTTTTATCAAAAGGGTTATGTTCGGGTTGACCTGTTTAACTCCTTCAATTAATCAAGTTGACCCGCCAACCCGTTTTTAACTAAAAATGTCAACCCGATCACAACTTATTTAACTCATTTTGACTGATTAAGATAAATGGGATAAAAGAGTCGTGTAAGGGTTACACGAATTTTAAATGTGTCCGGGTTAGAGTCAATATTTTCGACACGGATAAATATCATCAGATGATGAGATTCTAAAAGATAACTTTATAATTGAATATCCGGTTTCTTGATTTAGGCAAATGATTTCAAGAAACAAGGAACCAATATGAAAAGGAAGATGTGGATTCAGAATATGAAGATAAAACTGATACTTGTGGGTATTGTCCTCGTTTTGATTCTGGTGGTTATTATGTCAATCTGCAATAACATAAGGTGTTTTTGAAGGTCACCAAATACTTCCTTGAGGCACATTCATTACAAAACTAGTTCTAAGTAGAAAACTGATAACCATAGAAGCAGTTATACCTTTTGATTTAAATGTGTCTTACCCCCATTACATATGTGAAGCATTATGTACAAATGTATCATATGATTTCCAGGGATGCCTTTCTGCTATGCTTATTGCTTAACCATTGCAGTCTTCTACATGGTTACTTTTTTTTTTTTTTTTGTAAATTTTGTATGTTGTACTAGTCTTTTGGACGATTGAATACATGCTATAATTTCACACGACAAGTATTTGATACCTGTATGGCGGTTTACACTTGATATGCACACGCTTCTTGTAGTGATAGACTTCAATTATTGATAAATACTCACCCATTCGTCTCAACGACTATTGAGTTTTAGGCTCACAGATATATCTTCAAATCCGATCAACAAGCTAGTTGGTCTCTGTATGTTGATATCTCTTCAAATACAGGAAGTCTTCTTGATCTTAATGGAGTCCATTGGTTTATTAACTGGTCAAGTCCCTCAATGAAAGCATCCTCCAAAATAACTATCCCCTGGCTAGGACCTGGTTGCACCTGGGCTAACCGCCATGGCTCTAACTCCTGAACCAGCTGCTCTGTCCGGTTCGTTAACTTAGGGTCGTGAGACCCTGAAATGCTACCTTTTAATACCTCGTTTAGAATCGTGTTGGCCTCTTCATATCTACCTTGTTTGACTAAACAAAGGCACAAATTGCATGCTTTATTAGCATCAGGGTCTATCTCTTGAGCTTTACGGTATACAGCTTCTGCTGCTGCAAAATTCTTTAGCTGCAAATATGCCCACCCTAAATTACCCTGCATTACATTAGTTCCAAGGGTACATTAGGATTTTCACCTATCTATGGTTTTAGACCCATTGATTACTGACTAGGGGTGTAAACGAATCGAGCCGAGCTTGATCCGTTTTAAGTGTGCATATGCTTGAGCTAGGGCTCATTTTGAGCTCGCATAAGCTCGAGCTTGAATTTGGCTAGTTTCAAGCTCTATGTATAAAGCTCATTAATAGATTTATTAAGAATTTACTATTTTATTTTTATACATATATAGTCTTATATATGTAAAATAATATATTTAACTTAGTTACTTTTAACACACTTTTATATATAATAGATTCATTCAGGCTCGCGAGTCTAGTCATGCTCGGTATGTGAAGCTCGAGCTTGAGCTCGTTTTAGCTTGACTCAAGTCAAGCTTTCAGTAAGCCAATCTTAAGTGGCTCACGTGCAACTTGGCTACACTCCTACATCCCTACAGTTGATATCACAAAATGCAGTAACTTGTTATTACCAGTATCCTTGAAGTCTCTTGCTTCATTGTAACTTGGAATTTTCTTCCATGGGAGCGTGCAGTTTTGGTTGGTTTTCGATTGAATGTTTCTCCTTGAAGTATCATTTGAAGCTTCTGCTTCAAAAGTTCGATTTGCTCCTCGATTTTCCCGCATTTCTACAACCCCATGAAAGGACATTTTAACTAACTCATGGAACAACAAAATATACATACACAACTTTGTTTAGTTTATGGCCAAACACATTGTCCAAAATTTAGCAATAATATAACTTTTAATGTTCTTTTAGTTTATTTTCCTGTTTAACCCGCTAACCCGCTAGAGATTAATGATAATCCCCGAGTTTTTCAAAAACATCAACAGCTTGTAAGTAGGTGCATCGGGTTGACACTTTGATTATTGAACCTGAACATGACCCGTATATTAATTCGTGTCAAATGTATCAATAATGACTCAAAACACACATAAATTATATGTGTAACACATTTATCTAAACGAGTCAAAGACGTTGATGGGTTGTAATCAAGTTGCAAACATGCTAAACGGGTTGGAGGTAGTCATAAATGGTTGAACGGGTTGGCGGGTCAACATGTTTAGTTAAACATGGTAAACAAGCCAACCTGAACACGACATGTTTGATGAAACATGTTGACACAAACACAACTCGTTTATTAATCTGGTTAGATATGACAACCCAAAACTTGATTATTTTTTGTGTCGGATTTTGGGTTTTTGTTTGAAATCGGTATCCATGCTTGTAAGTGTTATTTAGTTACCTTGTATAAGTCGATTAGGACATTGTCTAATGATTCTTGAGCTTGTTTGGAGCAACGTTCCCTAAACGATCTGACAAGTTCAATCGCTTCTTCAGCTCGATCTTGTTGTTTCATAACGACTGCCATCAGGGGCGGTTTTGGGGCGGCGCACCATCAGCCACCGCGCCGGGCCCGAAGAAAAAAGGGGCCTGACCCTCTGGCGAGACAAGGTGGTGAGACAAGTTTCAGGTATATTACTTTGAACATCTTCACTTTCTTTTAGTTTGACCCTCTCAAATATTGTTGACGGGAAACAACTGAGATGAGAAAACAAGAGAATCAAAGTTGAGATGATCATTTCTTTAGTTGAGAATGGCTCCGACGGCAGCGGCTCTGGTAAATTGATTTGGTGAAGAAGAGATACCCTAAAGTGATGTTTGATGAAGTGGGCCTTTTTAAAACAGCCCAATACATGAAATTGGAAGTTTTAAGTTAGGGTTGGCATTTGGAAAGGGAAACCGAATGTGAGGTGTGTAAGAAAAGTGGACGGTAATTTTTTTTTTAAATTAAATTTACTTTTTGTTTTAATTTATTTAATAGCATATAGAAAGATGTAAGGTTTTTTCTTGCCTTATTTTAACTTTTTAGTTTATGTGTTAACGTTTTATTAATTTATAATTTATTAAAATTTCACAAGGTTTTTGGGTTTTATATATTTTTTTTTATAAAAACTTATATTTAAAGATGTTTTTTCTTTTAAAAGAACTTGAGACAAATGAATCTAAACCAATACTACTTATATTAATAAATATATATATCATATATTCATTTGATTTTTTCACAGTATAATATTTTTATATTTAGATTTGATCACTTAGAATTTTAGGGGCACGTTTTATTTTTTCGAGCCGGGCCTAATTTTTTTTAGCATTCTCAGGGACGGCCCTGACTGCCATGTCTTTTAAGGCGCTATCAACTCTATCTCCCACATTAATAGCTTTCCAAAACAGGATTATAGCTCCATCTGGATCCTTTTCTACAAGCTATAAATAATTGAATAAGTAAATCATTATCCAATTTATGCGTGTCGTTAAACAATATGTTTTTTAATCAAATATAGGACATCATAAGTCATATTTTAAACCAAACAATTCATTATCAACTATCAAATGCTGTTTGAGAGTAATTAGATGCTATATAGCCGAATGAAGAAAAAAAGTCACGTGGACCTTTTGGGTTTACCACCAAATTAATTATTGACATTCTAAAAGTGGACCACAAATTACACCATGACTCCATAACTCGATAAGCTTATGGTCCATACCAACCCATGTGTTTCATTAATGCAATGTTAGATAAATACCATTCTCATTCTATCATACGGTGATACAAAAATTCCTAACAATCTTTAAGATATTAAAATAAAATATTAGCAATCTTTTAGAAGTTTTATGGTAAAACTATGAAAAATAGATACATAATACATTTTGTTATCAACAAATTTAGCTAACTTATAAGGGCCGATAAGAAAAAGCTAACTTATAAGATTATCATCAATGCATCATATTTAGAGTGCATCTGTTATATCTTGTGATCATGAGAGATAAAGTCGTCACATAATTTCAGCTCACAAGAAATCAAGAATACCATACCGCCCTCACCCGTGAGTGCAATGTGAGATGTGATTGCATGAGAATTGTACTTTATTTGTTAAATTAGCCAATGAGGGTGAGGCACATATGAAATTAATTTTTTAATTATTTAATAATAATATTTTCTATTTTCATTTAACATCGAATTTGATTTTTATTAATAACCTCATTTGATTTTTCTTAAACAACTTGTGCTCGTTAGCTTTTAAAAAATATATATGCAATTTTATTTTTATTTGTCTTTCCACAATCTGATATAAATTTAAAAAAGAAAAAAAAATTGTCTTAAAAAAATTAAAAAAAATTTGCCCATCACTAGGTAGGTGTATCACTTTTTAGTGAGTGGATGGGAATTTTGCTTACGTGACACTCACATGAGAATACGTATCTAACTATCTATACACTTTGGGATGTATTCTCCCTCTTAATTCTTATATTTTTATTTGTTTGATTAAGTTTATTGAAAAGGTTGATATCTTCTCAATTTTCATTTATGGCTGAATAGTTGATCACTGTATTTTTGGTGAAAGTGTTTAAGATCCACTAATCAAGGCCCTACACAAGGATATATACTTTTCCGCAAAGCCATCGTCTCGATCTCAATTATTAACACATATTGAATGATCCAAAAAATAGAATAAGCAAATTGCAAATATGCAATCACGATAATTACGAGGATCTAATTAAGCAACTAATTATTATTTGACAAAAGAAATAGTAATCAATCAACTGATCTCGAATCCGTTATCAACTCAAATCAACAACTAATAAACCAAATGAATCGTTCGATATATTGAATGCTCGAAAAAGTAGAATAAGCAACAATCATTCAACAGTTTGAAAATAACCGAGAACTAATAATCAAGTAACAGCTTATCGTTGAAACGAAAACTGTAATCAATCAATCAACTGATTTCAAATTCGTTCGCTCAATAATCAATTATTATCATCATTAACTAAGATTAACAATTAATAAACCAAAATAACCGGATCAGACGAAAGAATCGAATCGTCATCTACGTTATAATCGTTCATCGATCTTAAACTCTTTCCTGACTCGATTTTACCGTTTTTTACGATTAAACAGGGAAATTATCTTCGAATCAGAACAAAACACATTCAAATCATATTGATAGGCATGAGATTATTCATACAGTCATACTGAATGCGTAATCTACAGAAACAGAACTCGAAATTTGAAGATATGGAAGATAGAAATCAGATCAGGAATTCAGGAGGAACGAACCTGGAGATGTTTGGCTCTGACATACGGACTATCGCCAGAAGGAAGCTTGTGAAGCACATGATACGAAACATCAACAGAATCAGCGAATTCTCCATTCTTCTCTGATTTTGCGCCTTTCATTTGTGCGAATTTGTGTTGTTCTCTGAAAACGGTTGAGAAAAAGGTATGTGAGATGGGGATTTATGCTCGGTTTGAGGCTCTGGAAGCTGAATAGTGGAGAATTTGAGCTTTAGGGGAAGATTTTCAATGGAATGTGCAGGAGAGATGGAAAAAAGTGGGGACCGTGAATATGGTCGTGAAAGAGGCTAAGTTCATTCTATTCTGTTAGTTGAGAGGGCTAGGGGGAGCAGACTTGTTTATTTTCCAAATACCATTTTTAAAACTATTTATTTATTTATTTTTATTTTTTTATAGGTGGAAGGGTGTCATTCAAATTTTTGTTTCTGTTTCAAAAATAAATTTTAAACTGTTTAAGATAAATGCCCACGATTTAATTGTTAAGATGTCCATTGAGGACGAGGTATAAAGGATTCACAACTCATTTTCTATCTCTATCTCTATAATTTATATATTTATTATTTTTGTTTCTCTTTTTTTCACTCACAATCACAATTAAATAACAATTTTAATAACCTTTATAATTACATTTTCCTCTCTCTTTAAACCTCAAACTTTACCATACACTAAATTTATTTCACTTCAAACCTTAAATTATACAGATTCACTAATAACATCTACAATGTCAAATCATGACATTAAATTATTATTTATCATTTTAAAATACGTATTTTTATTCGAACACTAGATGTATTTTCATATTATTATTTACTTTTACAATTATTTTTTATTAATTCTTTTTTTCTGAATGGCAATGGCCATCCAACATGTTTACTTGGGGAATGTTTGAACCTAGGTCTCTTATGAGACCTTTAAAACGTCTTACCACTTCTTTTTTCATTAACAAGGTTATTTTTATAGTAGTATACTTTTTTATATTTTGTAATGTTTAAAATATAGATAAATATAACTTGATTTAATTTTAAAAAGTTACATAACTAAAAAGAAGTTACATATATAATTTAAAATAATGTTTTAAAAGCGAAATTATCTTTTAATTGGGATTTTAGTCAAATCATCAGACATTTACCTCCTCCATTGACCATTGCAGCACAAATGTCAATCTTTCGAACTTCATAAACTCCAATGTACGAAATTAATCTAGCAATATACCGACATTATCAATGGAAGCAACTATGTATCTAGATCATTGGGCAATGTTTTAAAATAATAATACACACCGGGATGATTAGTAAACTCGTATCCAAAACGTGGATATATAAGGTCCCATATCATAGGCCTTAAACATAGGACTTTCAGCCAATCCACGAAATCTACATTAATGTTATTAACGTAGTTGTATGTTATGTCTGGTGCTGACGTGAAATAACTATCATTATAAACTTTAAGGCCAAAATATTATACTCGGTCCTCATAAAGTTGTTTGACGATGTTGTTTGGTTGTACTCATTTAACAATCTAAGTATCCACAAACGAAGATCAAAATCATTTGAAAATGTGTATATGTTGTTACTGGTACTCATGGTTATGTATGTTTGCTCTAACGGTACGTGTAAAGAAATTGAGACAATACCTAAGAGTTCCAAGGGTTTAGGGGTTCAAACTTATTTCTAAGAGCTATAACATACATTAGTATAGTCATCATTCTTAAATATGGTAATAACTTGTATTCCAAGAGCTCCAAGGGTTAGAGGTTCAAACTTATTTCTTAAAGCTATAACGTACATTAGTATAGTATATGTCAATCAGTCTTATATAGTCTTATACTAGCGGGGCTAGAAGCGCGCGTTGCGCGCTGCGGTTTATATAGTGCGTTGTTCAGCGTCTACGGCCTCGATAGGTAAGATTCGGCACGACAATTAACCGTAACGGTATTCAATCATAGAAAGAAAGTGACATTTGGTGGCATCAGTGGTTAACATATTCACCAAATTGGCTTGCAGAGGGGTATGAAGCATAGTCCTGTCAAATTAAAAGCTATATTGCAAGATAACAATGAAAAGCAAGTTTAAATTAAATATACTCTACAGAATGAGAAGCATAACCCCTGGAACGATTCTTGGCACATGAGGCCAATACTACACAGATTTCTGCAAGGCATCTAACTAAGGCATAATGGATCTGAGAGCGCAATGTATAGAGTGACCAAAAATTAGTCAAAGCGACCCAGAAATTTGACCCATACTGCTGCTACCCAAACAATAGAATCAGTCTGACTAAGAAAACATGAAGTGCATTTGCACAATCTTAGAAAGAAAAAAAATGGTCTAATCATTGTATATGCTTACACATAAGTACGAAACCAAACATAACATAGCTTATGCCTTATAGTGGCAAGTTTACAAAGGGCCAAAACATTTTCAAAGGCTGTAACATAATAACTTCCTAATAGGTACATGCTAGTTGATTTAGTTAATATCTACATTGGCCAAAACAGGTTGACTTTCCTTAAGTCAAGCGCCTACGTTAGAAGCTAGTTTGACTTCTGAAAAGTCAACGGCTGAAGTTAAAAAATGGCCTAATTATAAAATGCAGCCCTGCCTATGGAAGCAGTCCAAAATATGCCCTTTTTGTGCCATAATCCTATTGCCGATACATCCAGATAAAAGTCCTACCTAAATCCCAAAAGACACCTCATTTCCCTCCTTTGTCCTTGCATGCCTAGGTAGAATGGGACTCTACGACCTTCTGTTTCTTGTTGTCCTCCTTATCAGAGTCTACACATGTGTAATTTAAAGGGCAAAAAATGAATTAGTGTTTTGGCAACAGGCTGGCTTAATCTAGGAGTATAACACTGTATATGTAAAACTTAAATGCAATACTAAGAGCAAGTGTTGTTTTTCTTTATGTTACCTTGTCTGTCAAAGAGAGCTTTTCTTGCTTTTGTTTGTATAAGGCCTGTGCTGGCTGAGGCTTCTTTGCTGTTGGAACTGCTGGCCATTCCTGTCCCTTTCTCTGGCGATGTTGTGTGCATGATTGCTGCCCGATAAGCTACAGCAAAAACTTTATTGATTGCAAACCTAAGTCCCGTGTGGTCCAGTTTTCCCTTTTCAAGCTGAAAGATCTTTGTTACTCCTTTCATTGAATTCATCAGGGCCGGCATTTTTATGTTGTCATTATTGCCATGGTCATGTATCATATTGTAGCAGCTTACACCCAGCATTGACGCGACATCACTACCAAACATAGTAACTGTTGTTGTTCCAGTAGCGTCGACAATTCTGCATATCACACAAAACCTGTAAAAGGCAATGGCTATTACGTTTAGTCATATATGTTATTTTATGAAGGTCGACGGTTCCTTCTAGCTTACATGTACTTTATCCATGTTTCTTCACACTTGGCGCAAGTATACTACTCATCAGTTATACCAATTATTTTATTGCATTTAGGACATGCCTGGTAGTACCGAGTCTGACCGTCATCTATGCTAACCACCTTTGCCTCACATGTGTAGACTGCACGCTGTAATATTTTTGTAAATCTGTTAGGCTGTGTAGATGATAATTTGATTGGTTAACTGACGGCGTATCTAGTTGGCAAGGAACCTACATAATATATTTGGTTTTACTTACAGGGATAAGCATCGGGTCTTCATTTCGTATTGTGCCTAGCGTGTGTCTTTTTCTCTCGGATGGTTTTTCCATGAGGTGTAGCCTTGGCGGCCGTATAGCATCATGGTCTTGCGGTAACGCCAACGCCGCGCAACTAAATACGTATCGGGTCAAAAAATCATCAAAAACATAGGATAAATTTTGAAAGGGTCGTTTGGCCACTTACACTGATGCCATTGCTCTTGCCAGCTGAATGTCCGGGTCAATGTTTACAGAGGTGCCGACCGTAGATTGAAGCTGTAACGATCCTGTGCCTGTTATTGTGCTTAGGTATGAGGACCAAATCATTTTCTGACCTTTTTTCAAATTACATGAGCATACCTGGATGCCTGGTAACTTTGAGAGCTGTTATTGCAACTATAACAACGTGTTCTGTCGCTATGAGCGCTTGTAGATCGACACGGCTACCAATTTCTTCCCAAAGAGTGACTTCAATTTCTGGATGGCTGCACTAAAAAAGGGCATAATGTAGATGTTTGCTGGACAGTGGATGTAAAAAGAATGTTGGATTATAATATCTCCTAGTAGATATCATATATACGTTTTAAATAAGAACCTAACCTCGGGTCGTGTAGCAGTATCTTTGTGAGCCTGCCCCTTGTTTCGGTGTCCACTTCCGTGACGTGCTCAACCTTACCGAGATAGTATGTTGATAACATTATTTTAGGAGACATTATTTTAATTTTAATTTTAAATTTTTTTCTTTATTGTTGGTTACCTGTTAGCAGTTCGTTTCTGTTCACTATGTCAGGCAGTTGGTCATGGGTCTTGAAGTTAAAATAAAACCTTGGTATCGTGTCGTCGTCAGTAATAGGAGTAACAGGTATTGCTCGGTCTATCTCCATTGCTGTCGCATGTGTGGTGACCCTGAAGTTTGAAGGTGCTCGGGTGCACCTATAGCTTTCGATATGGTATCACTTCATGAGGGTCAGCTTGCTGTCAAGGTGTATCTCTTCCGCATCCTTAAACAGGGCATGTATTGCATTTCCCTAATTAAGAAAGTAAGAAGAGGGTTAGCCTTTGAGTTGTATCACCAGAAAGGCTATGAGGGTCAGACAGCTTACCTCTGCGTTAACAAATAGATAAGACAATGTTGGTTTCTCATGGTATGGCCTCCACTTGTTCAGCACCCTTATCTGCACCGGAAACGCCTCACCTGTCGGCGTTATGTCAGAGAGACTGGCTACCACCTGCATTTCCTCCCTGGCTGCTACCTGCATTTCCTTCCTACAACGTTCAAATAAGATGGACAGAAAAGCACAGCAAGAATGATGCGCTGGCAATAGCGTAATAACTTGCTCAGTAAACACAATATTAATAAATCCTGTTTTTATTTTCCTAACTAACATTAAAAACAAAATAATTAGCTAGTTTGTGTTAATGATACGGCTGTTTTAAGACCTCTGCCAAGCTGATCTCCTCTAAGAATTATGAGAAAACGATATTTGTTGTTGTATTCGGTGCACACCCCTCCTGCGGTGCTATAAGAATCTTCAGCGAATCAAGAGAGGTCACCCTTGATAAGGCCACATACAGCTGGCCATGCCCAAAAACATCCTCAGGCAAATAAACTCCTATTTTGTTTAGAGACTGGCCTTGGCTCTTATTGATTGTCATTGCGTAACACACTCTAACTCTCCTTTTGAAGGTGAAAGGAAGTTCTAGGTCATCATGAACAAAAGCGATGCGCGGTATATATACCCGCCTACCTACTGAGGTTCGTGTTATAATCTCAGCCTCTATCACCCTGTTTAGTAGTTGCGTGACCAAAAGGCGTGTTCCATTACAAAGGCCACATGTTTGGCTAATATTTCGCATGAGCATGATCGGGGTATTGATTTTTAGATCAAGCACATGATGGGGTATACCCTGGAAATTCAGCCCGTTGAGGTATTCCAACGGATATAGCATCTCACTATCGCCTCTTTCGTCAACACGTGGAATAATAGTATATGTGCTAAAATATGTTTTGCTGTCACCCGGAGCCATCTGCAGAATGGTTTTGTTTATGTCATCTGCTGTCACATTCTTTGGACAGACAATGGCCTTGTCGGATAAGTTTTTAGAGGTAGGAAAACTCAAGGTCTGGTTGTCATATATAAAGCTGATGAGTTGTGTCAAAGCGCTATCATTATAAGGAACCAGAAATTGAGACGGGACCTCAATTTGTTTTGAATCTTGTATAGCCAGCCCAATATTTTCACCCACCTCTCCATTACCAACAACCAATAACCATGTAGAGAACCACACAGCCTCGTTTCTTTCTCTGGGCGTCATGTTTGCACGCTGCAGCCTGAGGTTTTCTGTCAGCCTAATAATTTTAAAATATGGCCATAGCTGTGATCGAGGTAGAGACAACAAAATAATTTCAGATTTCGAAGCACCCTTCTTAACATGCAGTGTTTGCCTAAAATCTCCTCCAAGCAAGATAGACTTCCCACCAAACGGTTTGTCTGGAGCATCAAGAATATCCCGCAGAGTCCTGTCTAGCGCCTCAAAACATTTATGGTTGCTCATTGGGGCTTCGTCCCAAATTACCAGGCAGGTTTTGATCAACATCTCTGCAAGCTGTGAACTTTTGGTAACATTGCATAAGGACTCCTCCTTAATATGAATTGGGATTTTAAACCTCGAATGTGTTGTTCTACCTGAAGGCAATAAAAGAGACGCTATACCGGACGCGGCCACTGCTAGGACAATACCACCTAATGCTCTTATCCCACTTATAATAGCCGCCCACAAATAGGTTTTACCGGTACCACCATGTCCATATATAAAAAGAAGTATTTGTGATTTAATTGCCATCGCGTGCATGACAGACTCGTACACCTCCAACTGCCTTGGGCGTAAGGTAGAATGCAACCTTTCGTTTTCGAGCCTCAGGGCAGCCATATCATAGCTCCTCTCTTCCATGAGTAGACGGTTTTGTAGCATCTGCACATAACTTCCCTGCGGCATTGGCAACCCATAATCTGAAAGTGAAGAAGAGGAGGAATTCAACTTTAAAAGTTTTTACAGTTCATACAAAACAGATTGCTGCAGGTCAGAGGGCCGGATGTTAGACTGCTGCACATGGGTTTCTTGTGAGATGCGGAGAGCGATATCATCACTCATAGACCTCCAATGTGTATTCCACAACCGCAAGGGACTGGTAACCTCACAGTATAACAACATATGTGTAAAAAGACACCTTAGTTGTGAAGAGGTACCCCATCTAGAGGCCTCTAAAAACGCGTCAGTCCATTCCCGATCATCACCAGTCAGACCCAACGCTTCACATGCACCACGGTAGCTGGAGTAGATTGTTCTTGATACGGTTTTTATATCAGTGAAAGACTGACAACCTGTCTGGTGATTAAGTAGTATTCTAAGGAAGAACAGATCACCGCTACTTGGGTGAATGTAAACCAAACGGCCTATCGTCGGTGTTCTATTTGATAGGCGACGGGCCCATGCCTTATCAGAGCAGTCCCACTTGTACTCTGAAAGATAGTCAATGTAATGCAAATGCCTTCCTTCGCGGTCTACAAAATTGTTCCGTAGCCATTCCGTAAGGGTAGTTTTCCCCACCGCTGAATTTTGTATTAGACCGTGTAACCGGCTCCTATCTCTAAAGGTAATATGTTGCCTACCCTCAAGATGAACAGCGAGAGACTGCACCGCAGGTACACGATGATGGATCTTGAGGTTAAAGATGCGCCACGCTGCTTCGTGCGGGCAAATGAAACGACCGTCGACAAAGTTCCATATTTCATCAACCTTGATATCTGTTTTAGCCGGCGATGATGACTGAGGCTGAGACGACGACGATGCATGTTCTCTTGATGAAGATGATTGTGGCTGTACACGCTTAGAAGTTATGGAATACCTAATGCGGTCCGCTCCCTTAGAAATATATTTGAACAAATACTTGATATAAGCATGCTCCACCCACAGAATTCGACATTTATGTGAGCCTGAAAGCGCCTACACAACGCTGCATTATATGGCACAACAAAGCGACTATCTACCAAAACACCTCCTTTATCCACTGATGGCCCACCAGATCTTCTCCTGTAGTGTAGATACCCGTTACTATCAAAGCAACTCTCAGCCTCGTAGTCTTTATGATATTTCTTAAAACACACTCCATCACTCATACACGGCGAATCCATCCTAACAAAACCACAGGGGTAAGTGGGTAACACTCTAATTTACCTTTTTAGTAAAGTAAAAGTAAAGGGGGGTGTATGGAGATACATGAATCTAGAGGGGGCTAAATAATTGAAGAAAGGGGATAAGGAGATAAAATGAATTGGGGATTATCCAAAAAAAAATCCATGGATGCAACAAACAACTGTAGCTTTCTCGATGCACCTCCCGATATATATAACAACCCATTCTTCCTCATTCACGCGGGAAGAAGAAGAAGAACCACCAGGCAAGGTGAAAGAGAGAGCAAGAGTAGCGGCCATTTTTGTTGCTCAGATTGTTCTGATCAACGATTAGAGTTCGTTACGGGAATTCGTTGTAGGTAACTTCGATTTCGAATCTCGTTTTAATGTTTCTGCTGCTGTTGATTAAGAGATAGGGACGAATCACTGGTTGAGTTTGTTTTAAGAGCAAAAGAATCATTAGATAAACCCTAAATTTGGATACCTCTATAGATAGTCAATTAACTGTGATTTGTTGATTTCAGAAGGTGATGATAAGTTTGGTTACAAATAGAAATAATTGTTTTAGAAGTTAATAACAAGTCGTTTGGAACAGAAGTGCAGGGTATGGTTTGACTTCAAAGTGTTTCTTTAAAAAAAAATAGAGAGAGGCCAAACAAGCTTAGATTTTGGATCAAAACAAAGTGCAATGGAAAATTTCCTCTAGGTTCCTTTTAAATCCCTGGTTACTATCAATATTTTCATTTTTGGGGTATTTAGCTTCGCTTAATTAATACGGTAAGTTTAAAACTCCAAACAAAATGTCAAAACCCATTCATATTCTGGGTACGGGTACCCATTCAGGTATTTTTTTTTTCGGTTTTTACTGGTAACACAACCGAAATTAGGCAAAACTGAGTACCAGGACGGTACCGTACCGGTACTGATGCTTGGTCCAAAATGTTCATCCCTACCTTCTAGTGTGAAATATTGCAAAATATATAAAACTGTGGACGCTAATGATAACAGAAAGTGAGAACCCACAAAACATTATAATGTATCTATGGTACGAGCCTTTTTGGGTCATGGGGAAAGAGTGATGTTTTCCTTATATTGTCAAGGGCGTAAAAAAGCATCACAACCCGTTCCAATCCTGCTCCAAACCCACCATGTTGTGGTGCACCACCTACAAAGGATTGAAAAAAAAAGTTTGTGGGTCAGCAACCTAAATCTGTTTTGACCTGTTACCCGACCCGTATAACATGCAGGTTTTCCCACATCCATTAAAGTTAAGAATAACTAATAAAGCCAATAAAGATACATTTTTGTTACTTAAATCCCTATTACAGAAGGGTTAATGACCCATTCTATTAGAAATGAGTTGATTTTGATGATTTTTGTTCGTAAATGCGATAGTTTGGGTCCACTCAAATTACAAAAGGGGTCACTTTTTAAGAAACTTGTTAACTTATATAAAGGTCCAAATGGGCAGCACTACCTATTGTTACTATGTGCCGCCACACGTACCTGTTTCCGCCAACTTGACCACCACCACCACCACCGCTTCTATCCCTATGCGCCATAAAAACTAATACAACGGGTAAACCCGCTTTACACTCTTACCTTAAAACAGCCCACTCTGACCCGTGCCAGGCTTAGGTTAACAAAACAAGCTGGGAAAGTTATAGAAAATAACATGTACCTGAAGGAATCAATATATGTTGATAGTGCTTTGACATCAACCCTGCATTCTGCTGCCCGATACTCTAGAAGTTCAGGTCTGTGCACGCCTTGGGCTCCTGAACTGAATGCAACAAATGAAGTTTTAAACATCCAAACAGGCAAATACTACAGTCTACACATGTTCACTATTAAAACTTCAAATAAAAGGTATGGAAATTGTGTCTTGCCTCTAATGAAACATCAATTGAGTTGCTATATTTAGTAAATAAGTAGTAAGTTGAGTACATGACTAAATGTCTAAATCCTCCAGACCTCAAAATCGACCAGAAGAACAGTGCAACCCTCTAACCTCGTCCCTCTCCTTCATCGACCTTGTTTCTCTCCATCGGTTTACAAGCAAGTCGAATCCCGGAACCCTCGGTGCTCGCAAGCATCCATTGACCTCGTCCCTTTCTGTCATCAGTTTCCAAGTCCTTTGCAGAACAAGTTATCGACCCAAACCAAAAGAAGCAAGAAGATTCATCCTTTTGACTTCGATTTCTCTGCTTCTCGCAGTCGTCTCCCGACTTCGCCACTTAGGTATTAATTTGTTCTATACTTCTATTCAAGTATTCAATTGACTTCAGAAATTGTTAATAAATCAGTCGACTTGCTACCATTGGAATCTTGATAACAAAACACGAATGGATATCGAAAAAGAGTTTGTTATATTTCTTTTATACAGTGGTTGACTGATTGTGATGCAAACCCATCCAAATCTCAAATCCCAGATGGAAAGTTCTTATGCACCCAAGAATAATATGAAGAAACCATTCTTTTGCTACTAAGTTCTTTTCAAAAAGATTGTTAATGTCTTTTTTTTTTTTTATTTCTATAAATTATTATTATATTGTTAATGTTTTTTGTTAGTTTCGATTGTTAATAATCAATAGCTGTTGAAGTGTGATGTCTTTCTAGATTTGATTGTTAAATGTTAATAATCAGTGATTGTTTATGTTTATTTGTAGATTTGGTTGTTTTAGATATTTTAACTAGTAATTTCAGATTGAATGGATTTTTATTTGACTAATTTCGGGTTGTTTATAGAAATTCGGATATCCGGTTCACTATCATCCATATCCGAAATTTCGGACACGAATAGTAAAAATCAACTATCCGAAATTTCAGATTTCGGATATCCGAACTTTCACATATCTAGTTTTGAACACCCCTAGTTTAGATGGCTATTTACGCTGAAGGGCGGACATCATCATGCTTTATTTGACTATTACAATGTTACAAAACTTGACGGCCGTATGGTTAAGGTAGGATAGCCATTTTTTGAAAAGGCAAACGACCATGCAACTTTGGTTTAACATTGAAAAATGCTTTCAGATTTTGAAGAAAAGAGTTGTGTGATGTTAACGTGATGCATCCGTTAGGGTTAAAGATGTTGATGATGGGGAGCGCATGCTACACGCCAGTTGCTCGTTATCCATCATCACTCTTTCGCCCCTCCTCCATAAATGGTTTGTGTTTCCGCCACTTCAATCGTCCATTGTGGGTGGCTAGAGCTGGAAAGAGTCAATTGCCTAAGGAAGATGGTGAAGCTCAGATAGCTATAGGTGCTGAGGAAGACACTCTTTTAGGAGGAAACAGTGGCATCATCTCTGCTTGTTTTGTTGGTCTACTCACTGGTCTCTGTGTCGTGCTCTTCAACAACGTGGTAATTTTTCTGCTTTTACATCTATTTTTACAATCATAGAAATCGCTAACAACCAAAAGGAGACCAGGTGCCAATAAGGAATGCAAGCAACTAGATATATTTCACAACTTCAGAATAATATACAAATCAAATGAAATAAACCAACTTATAATACGATTACCAATGTGATAGGATCTGTGATTTAGGAAGTTAAACGATTGGATGATTTAGGATAGATTAACCCAATTGGATGATTAAGGATAGTTACAAGTACGATAATCAAAATGCTGAAAGACCCCCCTAGACATGAATTGGAAAGCTATTTAAACTAAAAAAGGGATAAGAATTATACTTGGTGACCTTTTTCCTTTCACTTCCTGTTAATTTGCTTGACTAGTGTCATTAAGTGGGGTCCAAATCTGAGTTCCAGCAGTAAGCTAATGGGGACCGATTCTGACATGGGTCACGACTTGGGTCTTATCACTACTACTCACACGAAGAAACGACTTTTCCTCAAGTCGAGATGAAGTGAGTCAAGTGACTCGTTGACGTGTATCAAAAACCCAATGGTGTGTTACTTTGAGCTGAAGTTGAATGTCCTTTGCGCAGTCCTTTGCGATTGATAGGTTCTGAAGGCTGTTTGAAGTAGCTATTAGCTGTTGCAAGGAGCCTGAATTTGGAGGTTCCAATGATGCTCCTTGCTGCTTGTAGGTTTTACTTTCTATGGTGACGATTATGAACTTTTCGTTCCAATTAGCTTGGAGCGTGTTCAAGGAAGACAACCACTTTATGCCATGTACCGTAAAAGTGGGCATTTTAGGTGGACTGACAATTTGCGCTACAAATAAATGATCTAATGCTTTAGAAGATGGACAAGATTATCCATTGTCTCTTTACATCATCAAAATTTTGTCTAATGTTGGTTTCTCTTGTATCTAAAGGGCTTCCGTATTTACATTTAGTTTTGGTTGTATTTCTAATTTTAACTCTGTATTGCTGTATTGAATGAGCATTCTCTTTGGGTGATTAGGTGCATGAAATTCGTGATCTTTGCTGGGATGGAATTCCATCTCGTGGCGCATCATGGTTGAGAGAGGTGCCACACGAGAATACATGGCAGCGCATAATCTTGATACCAACTTGTGGAGGATTGGTTGTTAGCTTGTTGAACATTTTTCAAAGTGCTTTGGAAGAAGGAAACTCATCAGAATATGGCTTTAAAGTTGTTTTGAAACCAATACTGAAGGCGGTAGCCGCTGCTGTAACACTTGGAACGGGGAATTCTCTTGGTCCTGAAGGTCCAAGTGTAGAGATTGGTACATCAGTGGCTAAGGGAGTTGCTTCATTGTTCGACAAAGATGCTCAAAGAAAACTCTCTCTTAAAGCTGCAGGGTCAGCTGCTGGAATTTCATCTGGTTGACATATGCTTTCTGTTATCTATTTTCTTGAATCATAATGTTTATCACAGTATAGTTTTTGTTGTGTATTTCAGGTTTCAATGCTGCTGTTGCTGGTTGCTTTTTTGCCGTCGAGTCAGTTTTGTGGCCGTCACCTGCTGAATCATCCTTCTCACTGACAAATACGACATCAACAGTCATTCTTAGTGCTGTCATAGCCTCTGTTGTCTCCGAAATTGGTCTTGGGTCTGAACCTGCATTTAGAGTTCCAGACTATGATTTCCGTTCACCAAGTGGTATCTTTTCATTTCTAATTTTCTTACATTAACTGTTATGTGGTTCATAGAAGTCTTATATCCCCAAAAGAGTGGCTTTATCAAATCTGCCAGATGATAAACAAGTTTTGAAAACAAGCCCACCACCGCCAAGGAAAAGAACTACTCTCAAACCCGCAAATGATTTAGATTTTTTTTATGAAACTCTCCCGGATGAAATTCACATTCTCCATTTCTTTTGGGTATTCGTGTATTCTCCATCTATGATGTGGCTATCCTTGAGGTTGTATTCTTCAAATTTGTTGTTTACAACCTAGAGCTTTCGTTGTATAGAGAAGTTGATAGGTAAATACTTGATACATTTTCTACAATTGAACTAATAAAACTTTACTCATGGATACCGCCCAAACCCTCATCCTAGTTATGTGTTTTGATACTGTTATTTGTGTGATAACTGTTTCATTTAATATAAAAGTTACGTATAAGCCACTCTATGCGACAAGTTTTCACCACTCACCTCCTTTGATTATACCTTGGGGTGAGGTTTTCCAAGAAGACAAAAGGCCTAGTTTAGGTTGCATAAATTCCTTCTGCTGTGTTAATTTGTTTTCTAAACTGTTTTTTTTTTGTTGGTTCAGAACTTCCACTGTATCTTTTGTTGGGTATCTTTTGTGGGCTGGTTTCCTTGAGCTTATCTTGGTGCACATCATGGATGACAATGGCTACTGACAAGATTCAGGAGACGTTTAGCCTGCCAAAGGCGGTTTTCCCTGTAGTCGGTGGTTTTAGTGTTGGATTGATAGCCTTGATATATCCTGAAGTTCTTTACTGGGGTTTTGAAAATGTCGATACCCTTTTAGAGACTCGACCGTTTGTGAAAGGCCTCCATGTAGATCTATTGTTGCAGCTAATTGCAGTCAAAGTGGTAGCAACATCCTTTTGTCGTGCGTCTGGATTAGTAGGAGGCTACTATGCTCCCTCACTCTTTATCGGGGCGGCTACAGGAATGGCGTATGGAAAACTATTATCTTCTCTCATTTCTCAACTCAACCCCATCTTTCATCTCTCAGGCGTTATGGATGTTGCATCGCCACAAGCATATGGTTTGGTAATGTATAATTTTTTATGCATATTCAAGAAGCTTTAGGCATTATTGGTGCAAAAAGTTGTTGTGCATTACTTTTAGCTTGATTTTACATATAGATTGTAAGTCCTTAAAACGAGAGCAGAAATAGTTCATTCTGATACAGACTTGACTTAGTTAGTTGACCCATTTGAACCTACTCTTGTTCCTCTGTTTGAAACCTATCATCTTACAGAAGTGCGTATCTACTTAAAGCATACATTTATTTATTTATTTTTGTGTAAAAGCTGCAGTTGAGTTTTGGGGGTATTTCCATTTAAATCAAAATATGTTTTCTTGGAAGTTCCAGTTGTATAATGTATCAGATGTTTCCGTGCAGTTGAGTTGTCAGTTTTAAGTTTTAACTGTTTTTATGATCTCTACTCCAAGAAAAGAATATGATTTTTGGTTTGATTTATTTGTTAAATGTTCTGCTGGCTGTTACCTACGAACGGAGAGATGTATTATCAGTTAAGATTCATATTGTTTCCTGTTCTAGAATAGGCCTCCTGTCTTATGCAAATGTAAAATAACACAATATCATGAGAGTCATTTACCACTTAGTTACTATGCACCTTTTTTTATATAAGAGATGAAGAAGTAAGTTTGTTTTTTTCCTTATACGTCTTTTTTGTGCAGGTTGGCATGGCTGCTACTCTTGCTGGGGTCTGCCAAGTTCCTCTTACTGCCGTTCTGCTTTTATTTGAGCTCACACAGGACTACCGCATAGTGTTACCGCTTCTGGGTGCTGTGGGGGTGTCCTCCTGGATCACATCGTGGTCCATTAAGGGAAAACCTACTCAGAAACAACCCGGAAGTGGTGAGCTAAGCATGCTTACTTCTAATGATCTTGATGAACATAAATGCTTCACTCAGAAGATTCTCGTCTCACAAGCCATGAGAACCCAGTATGTGACTGTGCTAATGGACACCAGGCTAACACAAGTAGTGGCTCTGATGCTAGCCGAGAAGCAATCCTGTGCTGTCATAGTTGATGATGATAATCTCTTCATAGGTTTACTGACTCTAAGAGAGATACAAGAATTTTGCAGGTTATCAAACGAAACAAACAAAATACCTCAGGTATCTTCTCTCTCTCTCTCTCTCTCTCTCTCTCTCTCTCTCTCTCAAATATATAGTTCAGAGGATAATTCTGTCTGGATGGGTGGGTTTTATAAAAAGTGCACTAATTTGGAAAATATGATTCTTGGAAACGGTACTAATTTGGTGGAAATAAAGAACATAACTATGTAGATCAATAGGCCAAAAGAAGAGAAACTCCAAGTACATTGATTGCTATCATTGAATCTTGGAGGTCACTTAGCTATGTTATAGCTAATGATGATGGCAACCAACCTCCTCATGGTGTCTCACCCTGCACGACTGTTGCAAATTATCGCAAAAATAAGGAAATTTCCTCATAGTATATCATAGTTCGACCTGTAGTTTAGTCTATTAGGGTTCTTGTCTATATATTATACTTGTATGTATCGTACAATTATCTCAATAACATATCCCTATTACCTTCACCTTTATCAACTCTTACATCTTTACTCGAACCCTTTTTTATCTTCGGATCTTCTTCACATTGTTCCTTACCATAAGGTTTAAAGAAAAGACACTAAATAGCATATGATATTAATTATATAATATATTACATACCATTGTTCCTTACCATCGCTCATTAGTATTTATATATATCTTTCTTCTAATAAAATACTACATTTCTACCACGTGTCATCACCACATCATTCTCGCCACAATTTCCTCGCATCTCTCTCCTATTAGATACCAACTTTTTTTTATTAAATACTAGGTTAGTAACCCGTGTACTACACGGACTGAATAGAGATTAATAATATTAGATAAATACAAAAGAAAAAGATAATGATCAAGAAATTTGAAAATTATGATTTATATAAAATTCTTATAACATTTAAGAAATTTATTATGTTTGACAAGTTGTTGATTACTTTCCACAAAAAGATTAAAATTATTGAGTAAATTAATCAAATTTACATTAATTTTATAAAAATTTTAAAATAAAATTTAGTTTTGACAAAATTGGTAATTAATCTTAATTGATGATTTACTAAATTCGTAATTGATTGTGAGCTTGACATGTGGCGGTGGTGATGTCGACCATTTATAAATGAGACATGTGGCAAAAATTTTAGTGCTTTATTAGGGCTGTTTGGTATACCTCTTAATGAGGTCTGAATGATAAATTGTCTGAATCGTACTGTTTGGAACCTCTGAATGGTAAAAACGTCTGAATCGCTAAGAGATTTACCTTAAAAAATGTCTTATTCATCCAGTCTTCTACACAAGTCTTTACCATCCAGACACTTATTCATCCAGCACCTAATGAAACAGATTGAACCAAACAACCCCTTATTAATGATAATGATTTTAAATATTAAATTATATAGTTAAATATCAAATATATAAATTTTTTTATTCGAAGATACGAAACATGGTAGCAAGGATAAGGTGCAGAGTTTGAGTATTGAGTGATGACAACTGTAACATGCCAAACTTGTATGGGTCAAGCAACTTCTTAAGTTTTACAAGCTCTCCTTGATGAAAGCTTATATATGATAATGAAGTTGTGTTACATATTGCCTCTTGGAATTAGAGAAAGCACATGAAAAATGTTTTGTAGAGAAATCCTTAGTGCTGAGAAATGATTAGAATCTCTTCCTTAGTGAAGAAGATGCCTTATGGTATTTGATAACATTAAGACTCCTAATGACTAGATAGTTTGTAGACATTTCCATGTTGCTTTCAATGAAATGAATTACTTTATCATCTCTAGGTGTCTCAAGTATGTTGTATGCCGCGTGAGACCGTAACACCCGTCATGAATCTATATTCCGCTGAGATGATTATGAATACGCATGGTACAGACCAACTGCCAGTCGTTTTGGAGCATCGACCAGTTGGTATCTTAGACAGAGAATGCATCGATGTAGCCTGCCGGTATGTATGTTTGTATCCAACTGTTTTTCATGGTTTAATTAACTAACTAGATTGTGCTTTTGTGATGATGATGCAGGGCTTTGGCAACCACCGAATACCTTTCCACACTGACATATTGAGTCTGCAAAAATTTATAAACTTATTAAACACACCTTGTCTGTACATATCCATTATTATAGTACAATCTTAAAAATCAGCTCTATAAGCAGGGCCGGTTACAAAAACACGGCCAAAATCATCACATATCGCCATCTGTTTGTGAAGCTGGGGCAACTGCAACTCTGCAAGACATGCTGGTTGGTTTTTTGTTGTCCAGCTGACTATTCAATTGTAAAACTACAGAGTAAGCAATGAAAGAAAATGAATGAACATTGTATTTAAATCAAGTTGGAATCAATATTTCGTTTTCTCATCGATTCTAAAAGGGGTTGACGTCTATTATGAGGTTAGTTTTAAAAAGCATGAGCCACTCCGAGGTGTGTAGGTCCCGACTCCCTAAAGCCGAGGCAGAAGCTTCATAAACGTGAGGCGTTGGTCTATGTACAACCATGTAAGCTCTATGTACAACTGAAAGTTGCATCGCTCTCCTCTCCTCTCTTTTTCTTAATCCTTGTGGTCGTTTACAATTTTCTAAATGTTTTCCAGCATGGCTCACTTAAGGAGACATTCCATATGCACTAGCCTAAAAGGGTTAATATTGTATAACTCTCATCAATTAGATTATAAATGTCTCATTCTAAAGTCTATATATGGCGTTAAATAGGCTACATGTGCTCTGCACAAATAGTATCTTTAAACGCTCCTTTCTTTCTTCACTTTATTTCACATACTAAAACAGACACACTAGAAAGAGCATTTGATAAACACACCCTTAAGTGTGTTAATTTTAGAATGACGTGAGGGAATTTTTTTTTTCTTTTAAATTATATGGCCTAGAAACAAATGGAGATCAAATATATATGGCTTAAGATTTTAAGCTTAGTCATAGACCGAAAATAACCCAATAGGTTATAACCTGGGGAATTGGGGTGGAGTTGGTGGCCCGCTGGAAACACTGCAGACCTGGAGGGATTGGTTCAAGCTAGCGAGGCTATCACGGCCCGTGTGGCTTTTTCTTCTATTGCAGATAAATGAATCCGGTGGTCGGACTCGAAAGTTGATTTTGAAACGTCTCTGCTTTGACTAGAAATTGATGAAGTCATGGGAGGGCAAGGGGTGGAGGTCCATAAATGGTGCAAATGTGTCTCGTCTAAGGTTGATATTCATGTTCATTGAGCGTTAATGGATAGAATTCCGACTAAAGAGACTCTTGTAAAACGGGGTATAGGCGTCTTGACGATTTGCATTTATTGTAATTATCATTCAGAAACTGTGGAACATGTACTTGTGAGGTGCGAATGTGCTCGGGAGGTTTGGAGCAGGATTTTGGGGTGGATCAATGAACATTTCTTGATGTTTAGATCCGCTAAGCTTCTTCTCAAAACGATTGGCACATGGAACAACCATGAGCTGAAGTTAACTGTCATTTTCTTGACGATTTTATGGTGTGTGTGGAAGGCCAGAAATGAGAGAATTTTTAGAGGGCATGTGAAATCCCCAAACTTTGTAGCTTGTGTCTTCTTTCGTTTTTTGGACTCCTTTGGGCCAGCTGCACATATCAAAGACTAAAAGAACCCAAAATTGTTAACCCATTCACCTAAACAAACGGGGCCTAAAAAAACACAAAACTGTTAACCCATACCTATTTATATGACCCGCTTCAGTTAAAGAAAAAATGTTCTAAAGATCCAGTCTAATAAAAAATAGGAAAATTGGATTTTAATAATACGAATTATCACTCATTGGCCGATAATAATACGAATTATCACCTTGGCACACAATAATACCAATTAACCATTCCGGTCTCTAGAATGATACACCGTTAGTTTTTCACTAACGGTGTTAGTCTCTTGCTGACGTGGAACCCTCCAAATCAAGCCACGTCAGCAAACTACTAGGCCACGTCAAGTTCCACGTCAGCAAGAGACTAACGCCGTTAGTGAAAAACTAACAGTATATCATTCTAGAGACCGGAATGGTTAATTGGTATTATTGTGTGCCAAGGTGATAATTCGTATTATTATCGGCCAATGAGTGATAATTCGTATTATTAAAATCCAATTTTCCTAAAAAATATTTTTCATAAACGTATAAAGACAAAAAAATCCTTTTTTTTAACAGCAACAAAAGTAACAAATAACAATATCCATAAAGCCCACATGGAATTTTTCCATCATTCTTGAAGATTCATGGAAAATCATCACTACCTAAATGGGCTGGAAGGGGCGAAGCTTGGGCCGAAATGGGGATGGGGCTGGACTAAAGACGGATAGGGCCGGACTAAAGACGGATAATGCCGGACTAAGTATATATTTTTTTTTCGGACCGAACGAGTATAAATTTACACTACGGAACGAAAAAACGGACCGGGCCGGGGCCCGGTCTGACCCCTTAAAAGCTTCCCCCTTGGCTGGATTCCAGATCACAGGCTTAATGGGCCATTCAAGATTCCAAGGCGATCTCCTGTAGAGGTGTACGTCCAAAGGAGTTACCCGACCCGAACTGAATCCGGGTTGTATTCAACCCGACCGTCCCAAACTGATCTCAACCCGATCTAACCTGTAGGCTCGAGACCAATTCCCTTTTCGCACTAAAAACATGCTTCAGACCCAATTTGGTTTTTACCCAAACTGATAAAAACCGGTTTATAGCCAGTTCGAGACATTCGAAAAAAATGGACGTTAGAAGCGGTTATATAACAACTTGAGACAACATTTTTTTTCAGAGACCATTTTACCACTATATGTTAAAATAAATAGGCACTGAATGTATTAGTTTGATTATAATACTTCTCTAGCTCTAAAAAACTCAAACGCTCAAAACCCACAAAAATGCTCACATGACAAGTTCGAGTGCAATAACCGGGGTGAGAAACAACCCAACAATAATGTACCTTGAAGTTTGGTCAAAACTCCATTTATATGAATTGTTCAACCTACCAAAAGGGCAGGATGTGAGAATCAGGGGCGGATGTAGCTCAGTGGCAGGGGTAGTATCCGCTACCCTTGAACTTGCACCGTGTAGTGGGATTTTTTATCACATTTTAGGTATTTCGTTACCCATAAAACGATTTTTCCGCTGAACTTTATCCTTAAACTTTTAGTCTAGATCCGTCACTGGTGAGAATTGTGATATATTTTTCAAACTAGAGTCCAACACCACTTTGAAGTCATTTTGCAAAACATTAGGCGATGGGTGGATCTAGTAAGGATCCATCAGGTTCACGGGAACCCAATGAGTTTCGAATTTTTAATGGAATTATGTATAAAAAAGTAGGAGTGAATCCACATATAGCAGTAGGAGTTAATCCTAGTAAAAAATATTCCCTAGTTCAAATGGTTCTTTGAGTGACTTTTAACTTTAAGGTACTTGGTTTGATTCTTGCTATCGCCGTTTTTTTTTCAAACAGAATAAACACAATTTGTGCTACTAAAAAAATGTAAAGGCTATAATTCAAACCCAGGGTTTGTAGCCT
>JBCNJP010000023.1:88663926-88680813 GCA_039602395.1 Deinandra increscens subsp. villosa | reverse complement strand
AGTTAATGAAAAAAATTGAGAAAAAAGGTGCATTACACCATTTATACAACACTATATTTAATGGAAAAAAAAAGGTTATACAACAATAATTTAATAAAAAAAAGATTGTGAAAGAAAAAAAGACGCAACAGGAAATTTAATGAAAGGAAAGGATTGGTGACATTCACATCTTGTTTAATGATTTCGTGTCCAAATGCATATAATTAGTCATGTTTTATCTTGAATCGTATTACGTTGTGAGACTTTTACGTGCAGGTAATGAGTGAAAATAAGGTATTTATGACCTGGGAATGCATACGAGTCAAGAAACGGGGAGTTACGCATCAAAACGGAGAAGAAAACAAATGTTGAAACTGGGCCCTACGTATGATACGCCCAGCGCGTATCATACGCCCCTCTGACTTCAATTTTGAGCGTAAGACCCTGCGTAGTCAGTACGGGCAACGTAGGATGATTTCAGGCCTGCGTATGATACGCCCCACTGCGTATCATACGCGCCGCGACGGTTCCTCCTCGATTTTGGGCGGTTTTGGACGATTAAAACTCAATCTTTTCGCCATTTTTTGTAAACTTTCGGCCTAGGGAAGCAAAATACGACCAGGAGACACTTCAAAACTTAGTGACAAAGCATCTTGAAGGATTCCTCAACCGAAATCATCTCCCGAATTCATGATTATGCATCGATTCATCATCATGTGTGGCTAATTCACCCGTGATCACATCCGGGTGTAGGGTTTGTGTTACCAACTTGTTCAATTCTAGTTCTCATCATAGTTTAGACATGAAATACTTGTGTTTATCGAATCACTTGGTGAATTTGGTGTTTTATGTGATTGACATATGTGTTTGATTGTGTAAAACTTATGATCTAAGATCACTTTGTGTAGACTTCTTTATCGGTTCCATTCGTTAATAGTTTGGCTATACAATTGTTGTGTCATGGTTATTTGTTGATGTTTGACTTGATCACTTCTTGTAAGATACCATATCGGTCTCATTCGTTATTGGATTGACTATACGATTGCAGCGTCATGTCATTCATCGTTCATTCGCATATGTTAATTAGAGTTATGTCTATGTAACTTTCTGAATTTGATTGAGATATTAGAATTACCGGTTGTGTTAGCAAACCTAAACCTAGATGTGTTCATCTTTAGTTTATTGAATCTTAATTTATAGCTAGTAATTGTTTGTAGAAGTAATTTACAACCAAAATCAATCATCAGTTTTACATTTAATGATGCATGCTAATCAATTTGTTACCACTACCAACCACTAATTCTTCGTGGTTCGACACCCTACTTGCCATTGCTAGTCTTGGTTAATAGGATCATATTCTCTTTATCTTTGATCGACACTTCGACATCGATCAAATTTTGGCGCCGTTGCCAGGGAATCGGTGCGCTTGGTTGTGGTTTTAAGTTGATTTTTAGCTGTGTTTTGTTTATTAAAATTTTTTTGTGTTTTTCCATTTCTCTACTATGCAAGGTGTGTTATTTGTGCAGGTGTTAGATTAATTGTATGCACACAAGGTTTTCTGGGAGAACATCACCTCTTGTATTTGGACCGGAAATAGAGAGATTAGCACGGAACAACATAATCCTTCATAGGTCCAATTTGCGAGCATCTACATCACAACCAAAAGGAGATGTAATTTAATAACAAAAATATAAAAAAAAACAAAAAATAAAAAACATAAAAGTTAAAATATTTAATAACAAAAAAATAATAATAAGTTAAATAGTTTATTTAAAAGATTATAAACAAAAAAAAAATTATATATATATATATATATATATATATAATATACTAGGTTAGTAACCCGTGTATTACACGGGTTGAGTTCATAATATTAGATACATATAAAAAAAGAAAAAACGGTTAAAATAATCAAATTTACTATGTTTGACAAATTATTGATTAATTTTCTTAAAATAATTAAATTATTGAGTAAATTTATCAAATTCACATTAAGTTTGTCAATTTTGACCGTTCCAAAAAAAAAGTTTGTCAATTTTGTTTTTAAATATAAATTTAGTTTTGATAAAATTGGTAATTATACTTAATGATAATCTAATAATTTGCTACTTGAATGTGGTTAAGTGATTATGCAATAATGCTTGATTGATTTTCCATTACACAAGCCTCCTATATATATAAAATAGGATCCCTCCTTTCCTAACATAGGAGATCCTCAATAAAGGTACATAAATGACAATATCTCCTAATTATATACATTATATACAATATATTCTAATACACCCCCGCAGTCGAAACGGGAGGTTGACGAATGTTGAGACTGTCTCGAAAATCATCGAAGAGAACCTGCGGTAGACCTTTAGAAAAGATGTCTGCGACTTAAAATCTTGACGGAGTGTGTACAACGCGGATGTCGCCGCTGGCGACCTTATCACGAACAAAATGGATATCAACCTCGATATGTTTGGTCCTTTGGTGTTGCACTGGATTGCTTGACGAGTAAACTGCACTGATATTGTCGCAATAAATTAAGGTGGCTTTATTTGGAGGACGATGTATTTCCATTAATAGATTTCGTAGCCAACAAGTTTCGGCAACTACATTTGCAACGCCACGGTATTCTGCCTCGGCACTCGAGCGAGAGATAACTGCTTGTCGCTTAGACGACCAAGAAAGTAGATTGTCACCCATGTACACGCAATAGCCATACGTGAAACGGCGCGTGTCAGGAAAACCGGCCCAATCTGCATCAGTGTAGGCACGTAGGACACTTGTATCCGTTTTTCTGAAGAAGTAGACCGTGAGACATTGTACCTTTAATGTACCGAAGAATACGCTTGAGGGCATGCATGTGGGAATTGTGAGGGGCATGCATGTGCATGCATATCTGTTGGACGGCGTAGGTGATGTCCGGTCTAGTGATCGTCAAATATTGTAAAGCACCGGCGAGTTGACGGAATTCAGTGCCGTCGGACATAGGAGTACCCGAGACCGCCGATAATTTTTGCTTGGTATCCACCGGTGTTCGGGCGGGGTTGCAATTGCTCATGCCCGCCCGTTCCAGGATTTCGGCCGCATACTTCTGTTGCGTGAGTATCATTGAGGCCGGTTTTGTGTGTACCTGTATGCCCAAAAAATAACTAACCCAAAAAATAACTAAGAGGCCCCAAGTCCTTCATAGCAAATTCTGTCACAAGGTGATTCATAAAATGGTTGCGGAGGGAATCTGGTGAAGTGACTAGTAGGATATCGTCCACGTAGAGCAAGATGTAAGCAATGTTTGAGCCTCGTTTGTAGATAAACAAAGAATGGTCGCATCGGCTATGATAAAACCCAAGCTTAAAAACATAGTCGGTGAACCGTTGGTACCATGCTCTAGGGGCCTGTTTAAGTCCGTACAATGACTTTTTCAACAAACAAACGTGCTCCGGGTGTCTTTGATCCCGAAACCCGGCGGGTTGGTGCATATAAACAAGCTCGCCAAGACGCCCGTGTAAGAAGGCGTTTTTGACGTCTAACTGATGAACCGGCCACTGTAGCGAAACGGAAATGCTCAAAACGGTGCGAATAGTAGTGGGTTTGACCACGGGGCTAAACGTCTCGCCGCAGTCCACACCAACTTGTTGGGACCTGCCATCACAAACTAAACGAGCTTTGTATCGCTCGAGATCACCGTTAGATTTAAATTTATGTTTAAATATCCACATACTACGAACCACGTTCATATTAGGTTGTCGCCGCACTAATTCCCACGTATTATTATCGATAAGGGTCCGGAATTCGTCGGCCATGGCATCACGCCATTCAGGGGTCCGGAGGGCTTCGATGGGTGATCGGGGAATAGGGGCTAGAGTGGCGGAGGTGTAGAGATTCATGAGGTAACGGGGTTTGAATACGCCGGACATGCTCCGGGTATGAACCGTCCGAGGAGGGGGCGGCTGTGGTGGCGAGTTTGGTGGAGGAGGGGACGTGTTTTGGGGGCTGGGCGAGGATGGAGTGTTTGGTGGAGAGGGGATAGTAGACGAAGGAACAGAGGCAGGAGAGGGGGTCGTGACATGAGGTTGGGCCGGTGAGGGTGGTGGGCAGCTTTGGGCCTGTGGGGAGAACTGGGCCGAGGTTGGGGCTGAGGTTGGGAGCCAGAATAGGGGGCTGGGGTCAGAAGTGTCAGTAAGGGGAGGTGGGGTAGGAGCTGAATTTCGAGAGAATGGGAAGATGTTCTCATTGAAGAGAACGTGTCTTGACACAATGATTTGCTTGGTGGACGGGTTGTAGCACTTGTACCCTCGATGGTTTGAGGGGTATCCCAAGAAAATACATGGAGTGGAACGGTTTTGTAGCTTGTGAATGGTGTTTGAGGGAAAAAGTAGGTAACATAGACAACCGAAGACCTTAAGATGTTCATAGGTCGGTGTCCGGTGGTAAAGAAGGTGAGTAAGGGTATAATAGTGAATCACTTTGTTTGGGGTGATGTTGTGGAGGTAAGTGGCATGTTGGAGGATATGTGGCCAAAGGGTGGAGGGAGCGGAAGAGTGGGCGAGAATGGAGCGAATTGTGTTGTTGAGTGAGCGGAGTTTGCGTTCCGCTTTCCCGTTTTGGGACGATGTGTAGGGACACGAGAAACGAAAGTTTATTCCATTATTTTTACAAAATTGATGGAAAAGATTGTTGTCATATTCTTTCCCATTATCACATTGGATTGATTTTATTGTATACTGAAATTGGGTTTGAACATATTTAAAGAAATCTTTGAAGATTGAGAAGACTTGGGATTTTGTGGAAATTGGGTAAGACCACAAAAAATTTGTCATATCATCTAAGAAAATAAGATAATACCGATGTCCACCTGTACTAACAACTTGAGATGTCCACAAATCAGTGTGGATAATATCAAAAGGTAAATGAGAATAATTTGTTGAATTCATAAAAGGAAGTTTAATATGCTTCCCCAAAACACACGAGGAGCAAAGCTGAGAAGGTTTAATACGAGCAACATAATCAGAAACAAAATTATTCGAGAAATTAAATGATAGAGGTCTCGGGTGACCGAGACGTTGATGCCATAGATCCTTATTCATGGAGAGGTGGGTGGAGGGAGACGAGAGCTTGGATCCTTGGACGAGGGGGTAAAGGTCCCCGGTGCTGTTACATCTGAGGATAGGAGTGCGGGTCCTGAAATCATTCACAGTTAAACCAAAACGATCAAATTCAACAGTGACATTATTTTCAGATGTAAATTTATGAACAGAAAAAAGATTCTTGATGAGATTAGGGACATGCAAAACGTTATTAAGTTTAAAGGAAGTAAAAGGATATGAAAGAGTTTGAGAACCCGTACCCTGAATGGCGACATGAGAGCCATTACCAACTATAATGTTCCGTAAAAAACCATTATTGACATAATAGGAGTCATAGTTACCTGTGTTGTTGGTCATGTGGTTCGTTGCGCCGGAGTCAAAGTACCAGTTGGAGTCCTGCTGGTTGAGATTGATGTGGGCCATTGCTTGATCGAGATCGGTGTATGATGCCTCCGATGCCGCATAAGATTGGGGGCGAGGACCAAGAATTCCTGGCCCGGGTGTTGGATTGGGTGTTGGGTTGGGAAAAGGTTGGCGGATGGGGGTTGTCGGGTAAGGGCATGGTGGGGTAGCCCAGGGTGGATATGCCCATGGGCCGGCCCATGGCAGAAAGTTGGGGGGACGGAAGACAGGGGTCGGATTATTAGAAGTGGATTGGGAGGAGGAGGTACTAGGGCGTCCCCGCGGGTTAGTGAACCGGGTTAGAACCCGTCTATTTCCACGGCCACGGGTGGCGGTGAAATCAGGTTGGCGAGGGGCCGGGGGCTGGGCAGCAGGGGCGGCGGTGACCATGGCAGAGGCCGTCGAGGTGACGGTGGCGGAGGCAAGGTTAGCCTTGCGAGATTCCTCCAAGGTGAGTTTGGACCGTGCTTCGTAGAAATCGGGTAAAGGCACCGATTGTTGAATCATCATGGCCACGCTGTTACAACTCGGTCTATCCTTATTCATTTAAAGCCAGACCCGTTTTCGGATTCGGATTGTAATCATGATCATGAATCAGTGAGCATTTTTTTACTAGAATTCGTACCAACTTAAGATATAAATATAATTAATTTCATAAGTTGGTAGAAAATCGGAATTTAAAATACCCGATAAAATACTAGACACCGGGTATTATACCGTGCTTTCCACTACTTGCATCTAATATAAATAAAAAGTAAATAAATTATTTAATTATAATTTAAATGAAAGTGATGAATAATCAAACCTAGTGTGTTGCATGGCAAACCTAGGCTATGTAGACCTTACACTAATCATCACATTGAGCATGTACATCATTTCACCACTTCCCAACACTACCAATCATCTCTCTTCCTCCTCCATAAGAACCGTCCATCCCACCTTCACACCCACTTCACTATTTTTTTTAAAAACAACTCAAGTCTTGAAGATCCATGAAGCTTTAGGTGAAATCCAATGGAGTTTTTCTTTAGAATTAATGATTTAGTGAAGGTTTTCAACCAAGAAAAATAAAAGGAAGCATCTAGAGGTACATTTCTAAAACCAACTAAGTCTTGATTTCATTCAAGAGTTAGTTTAACTTTTATTGATCTTAAAAACCATGAACTATACTAAGTTTTCAAATCTGGACAGGATGTTAGGCTGTCTTTATAAGGCGATATCTTGGTCATAACAAACTGAAACTAAACAAATTCAGGCTCCACGATTAAGTTCGTCGAGTTAGCTTTCCAACGGTAATTTACTCATGTCCTAAATCAACTCGAGGGCTTCACAACTGTCCCTACAAGACAGATGTGCGTATCAGCAACTTCTGATTTGTGAGGCTGTTTTGAGCAGCTTCCTAACGTTTTCATAAGATGCATTCTAAACAAGAGTTGTTCGGAAGTCATTAAACTAGCAACCTGTACATTTTGGTGATTTTTAAAAGACGTTTGATATTTTAAAATCTCACCTAAAGTTACAGCCCGCAAGCTGTCACAATTTTAAAAGTAGTGCGCTTAACTATAAACCAATTTTCACACATCCATTTGATAAAGCTCTAACTCCCGGCCACTTTCCAAATCATAACATCTTATCTTTCATACATTAGGCTCAAACTCCTGACCCTGAATCATTCCATTTGTGAAGTTCATTACGACAATCCAATGTGAGTACTCATACCCCCTTTTTATTACCGTGGGATATTATGCGATATAAACTCTTGTTATTATTAGAAGGGTGATTCCTTCAAATGATGACTTGAGTAGTGAGTATTAATAACCACTTTTCTTTTATTTTGGGGTGCAACATGTATATCCTATATTCAAAATCTTAAATCTTTATTCCTTATTCGAACTCAATGAGATTCTATGATGTTAAGTGTGTATTCTTTATTATGTGCATCTATGTTAAATATTTAGTATGTGGAAATCGTGAATCAAATCTATATCATATCTATAATCGTTTGTGTACCATTAACCATTGAGCCGTGGTAACAATAATAGATATATCTATTGGTTGACAACCCACCTAGGATATTGAAACGTAATCTTGTCTCAAATAGGTGATTGCTCCCTTATTGTCTAGGTTTGGTTACACATCATCTAGTTAATTATCTATATCATATCTATAATCTTTTGTGTACCATTAACCATTTCGCCGTGGTAACAATGATAGATGAATATCTATTGGTTGACAACCCACCTAGGATATTGAGACATAATCTTGTCTTCAAATAGGTGATTGCTCCCTTATTGTCTAGGGTTGGTTACACAACATCTATATCTATGAATGATTAGTTATTTTATATTCTTCATATGGTCCTTATGACTAAGTACTTAATTGCATAAATCGTTGGCTTTTTATCTAGATATATATAAAATTCTATGTGTACTCACCAACTACTTTTGTAGTTGACACTCTCTATTTTATACATGTTGCAGGACGACTACTTGGATTATTTGACTGATCACGATAGGATTGCGGACCTAGATAAAGACATTAATCAATGCTTTTATGTTTATATTTATTGTTGTACGAATCTTTGTATATATATAAAAATGGCATGTTTAAGTATTTGGTAACTATTACTAGTTGTCATGTGCATCTGGACAGTCGTCTCGCCCCGACATATTCCGCCGTCGGTTGGGGTGTGACAGATTGGTATCAGAGCCTTGGCTATAGGGATCTAGGTTATTAGAACTGGATGACCTAGACTATACCATAGGTGTCCCACATGATTCACTCATGTTAGAATGCCTAATATTGTACTATGTCCTTAGATGCTACTTAAGCTTGCCTGCTTAAATCTCGTCTCCATCTCAACACTTCACACACACTTATTCCTTAAATTCTTGAGGCTTCCTAGTCTCTCCTAGTAAGTAGTAATTTATGTAATATTTTAATATTGGATTTCAATTATCTATCAAAATCTCGTCAGAGTTAAATTCTTTAGCAACAGACATGTAGTAACTGGAAGGGTGAAAACACCGGTAACTAAGCATTCTGTTCCAGCTCGGCATCTTGCCCTGTTATTGGATCTAAGAATCTTTAGTGAAAGTGTTGAAACCTATTAGGCCAAAGCATGCCATGGTAAACGTTGCTATGATTACAATAACTCTGATTAGTCACGGTTGTAGTTTCCCAATCAGGAAATGAAGGCCATTCCATTATGTTTTAAACAAGTCAACATGATTTGGTTTTGTAATCTCATGATTTATTAAATTTATATTTTACATAATGATCCCACATATTCCCTTGACTGGTTGTTTCATAATACATCCTCAGTTGTTTAACTCAGCAAACTCTTGTGCTTTACCACATCTTTCGTCAAATGATGATTTGTAATCACTTACGATTCAGTCTTTTATCAAAATTTACGATTTTAAATGATTCCCCTAGTGTTCTAATCATAAACTCAATATCCATTATATCACGATTTCAATCACATCAAGTTTCCTCACCTTGATTATTAATCTTGTCATATTCCTTACCTCGTGAATAATTTCTTTTGCTCCAGAATGGATCACGACAATCATCACCAAAATCATGACGTAGCCCAACAAATTGCTCAACAAATAGCAACTGATATCACTAATCTAGTTCGAAAAGCTCTTAATGTTAACCATATCAAGTATGGACCTGTCACAAACACCGAATGCTCCAAACACTGCAAGTCATGCGACCTTGAAAAGCGCAACGACTTTAAAAGGCCTAATGATCTACCTCAGTGTTTTGACAACCTCAAAGTCTCCACCAAAAAGATAAATAAGAAGAAGAGGAAGGCAAAACATCTTACTACAATTTCTACTACCCCTACTATTCCAGTTACCCCTGTACCACCATCAAAGAAACCCTACCACGGGGCTCATCCTGAGTGCAACACGTGCAAGTATCACCACTCTGCTAATTCGGTTTGTCGGCAATGTCTCACATGTGGTCGTTATGGTCACCACATGAACACATGTCGTCAATCAGTTCAACCTCAAATGGTTCAAGCTATGACAAAGGTGCTTGCTCAATTCACTGCTACATCTCAAACCGCAAAGGTTCCTGTGCGTTATTGTTATCAGTGTGGAGACCCTAGTCATCTTCGTAACACATGTCCACAAATCATCACCAACAAAATTTCCTCAAATGAAGATGCTAACCCTGGAGTTTCGTCTGGAACTTCTAATATGGAAGTTATGTGAAGGACTTTGTCATAATACCCAGAGATTACCTGGATGAACCAAAGCTCGTTGTAGTATTTACTTTTGTTCTGATGATGTATCTATCCATTTTAATAAAATTTCTATATCCATTTCGAGACTGGATATGTTGAATTCATTGTTTTCAAATATACATGTATGAAAGCTCACTTGTTTGGAAATTTATGAAATTTACAAGTTCACGTGGTTACGGGATTACATGTGTACAAGTTTATGACTTTATGACCTCTCAAGTAAACAATCATACACGCATATTAAATTCTAGAAAGTATTCATTCAAAAATCATAAATCTCTAAGTCATATATATATCATGACCATGACTTAAGCTTTGGAGTTACTTGCTACCGATATCTCCAAACATTCTCATACCCACTTAACCTCAAGATCTATTGCTTTAGTTATTGCTTAAATGGGCGTTTTAAAATAAATCACCTATCACCTCTTCTAGACAAGCAAATCCTGGTAATCAATGACGATAATCCAAGCAGTGGGTTTAACTCGTAACCCACGATTACTTGCACAAGGGGTACGTGGCATCTTTTGGTCTATATTATGGAAGATCGTAATTAAGAAATGGGAGTAAAAGACATCCTCAGTCATACGGAACTTCCCTAAAAAGTTTTTGAAGACATATTGGGTCTTCCTCCCGTTCACCAAACCGACTTTCGTAACGACCTCATACCTTAGGTTACTTCCGTTGCAAGTCACCTTATCGTCTCTCAATCTCAGAAACCTACAAACTATCAATCAATACCTGAATCCAGTCAATATCATATTCTAATTCTCATAAATCACTTATTTCTATAAAGATGAATTGTATTCTAGGTCTTAAATCCTTCCTAGTTATACAATGTTCCTAATCTACTCATCCCCTATGGTATATCTATTATATCCGCGAATATATCAAGAATTATTTTCAAATCTATGGTTGTGAATAAATCAAGATTTTCACTTGGTTCAATAAATGTTCCTACGATATTTGAGATTGCTCTAAACGTATTTTCAAATCTACTCTAGGAAAGCTTTGCTAATTAACTTATGAATTTGACACTTGGTGATTCAATAATCAAATCATAAATTTAGTTTAACAATGTTTCCCTTCATACATTCAACTCTCATTTCATAAACTCAACTACCGTTAAGTCAATGGTTGATGCATAAATGAGATGCATGTCCTATACAAAACCTAACTTCTATGAATTACTTCATAAATTCGACTCTAGATAAATCTAATTGTCAGATTTATGAAATTCAATCTTATTACTCAATTTCCTTTCTCAAATCATGTTATTAGTTCATCTACTCGAAGCATGTGGTTTGATCCATGTTAAGTCATGGTATTCAAATTATATTGCTCGATCTATATGTCTAATACATGGTAATCCAATCATTTCATGATCTTCGAAATTAGTTGGTGTTGATCGGTTTAGATTTGAAATCAATAAACCCAAGATACTTGGTTTTTGATTACTCAAACTCTATAATCCTTTATCACCTTCGTAATTTCATAACTATGCGTATTAATCATTCATCGTTTGTGTTTTACTCCCATCGTCATTATTCTTGCAAAGCTAAGACTTATTCGTACTATAGCCATCAATTGTGTGTGATGCTAGCTACACCATACAGTTGTTTTGGTCATAGACGTAAGGTCATGAGCTTTGACAAGAATTGTTCCGGATTTTTATAGACTTTGTGCCACATGACAGAAGGACTAGGTGTGAGTCGCGACACATCTAGCACCCCCTGGAACGTACACATCCTCTTATTAAGGAAAATCTGAAACCTTGTTTAAAGACTATTTCATTGATTTTCAAGTTATCATTTTCTATATTCAAAAGAATACATGTTGCATAATTCCCCTCATATTTCATTCTCTTTTCCTATTTAGGAAACTTCCTAAAGTAGGGGAGACAATAAATATTGTTTCTGATAAAGATCGGAAAATCTTACAAACTCAAATCAAAATCCTAAATCTCAATCCTTGATACTCATTCCGTGTATGTATTATCAAAATCAGTTATGTCAAAATCTATATCATTGTCTGACTTGACCTTTGTACAAAATACATTTCTATTTCTGGTAAATCTTTCATATATCAATCAAACTTCGTAATATAATAAATTCATTAATTGAAAGTACACATCCATCTTCGATAGAATCTTTTATATTTTCTTATCACAAGTCTCTACTAAATTTCGGGACGAAATTTCCAAAAGTAGGGGCGACTGTGACAACTCGGTCTATCCTTATTCATTTAAAGCCAGACCCGTTTTCGGATTCGGATTGTAATCATGATCATGAATCAGTGAGCATTTTTTTACTAGAATTCGTACCAACTTAAGATATAAATATAATTAATTTCATAAGTTGGTAGAAAATCGGAATTTAAAATACCCGATAAAATACTAGACACCGGGTATTATACCGTGCTTTCCACTACTTGCATCTAATATAAATAAAAAGTAAATAAATTATTTAATTATAATTTAAATGAAAGTGATGAATAATCAAACCTAGTGTGTTGCATGGCAAACCTAGGCTATGTAGACCTTACACTAATCATCACATTGAGCATGTACATCATTTCACCACTTCCCAACACTACCAATCATCTCTCTTCCTCCTCCATAAGAACCGTCCATCCCACCTTCACACCCACTTCACTATTTTTTTTAAAAACAACTCAAGTCTTGAAGATCCATGAAGCTTTAGGTGAAATCCAATGGAGTTTTTCTTTAGAATTAATGATTTAGTGAAGGTTTTCAACCAAGAAAAATAAAAGGAAGCATCTAGAGGTACATTTCTAAAACCAACTAAGTCTTGATTTCATTCAAGAGTTAGTTTAACTTTTATTGATCTTAAAAACCATGAACTATACTAAGTTTTCAAATCTGGACAGGATGTTAGGCTGTCTTTATAAGGCGATATCTTGGTCATAACAAACTGAAACTAAACAAATTCAGGCTCCACGATTAAGTTCGTCGAGTTAGCTTTCCAACGGTAATTTACTCATGTCCTAAATCAACTCGAGGGCTTCACAACTGTCCCTACAAGACAGATGTGCGTATCAGGAACTTCTGATTTGTGAGGCTGTTTTGAGCAGCTTCCTAACGTTTTCATAAGATGCATTCTAAACAAGAGTTGTTCGGAAGTCATTAAACTAGCAACCTGTACATTTTGGTGATTTTTAAAAGACGTTTGATATTTTAAAATCTCACCTAAAGTTACAGCCCGCAAGCTGTCACAATTTTAAAAGTAGTGCGCTTAACTATAAACCAATTTTCACACATCCATTTGATAAAGCTCTAACTCCCGGCCACTTTCCAAATCATAACATCTTATCTTTCATACATTAGGCTCAAACTCCTGACCCTGAATCATTCCATTTGTGAAGTTCATTACGACAATCCAATGTGAGTACTCATACCCCCTTTTTATTACCGTGGGATATTATGCGATATAAACTCTTGTTATTATTAGAAGGGTGATTCCTTCAAGTGATGACTTGAGTAGTGAGTATTAATAACCACTTTTTCTTTTATTTTGGGGTGCAACATGTATATCCTATATTCAAAATCTTAAATCTTTATTCCTTATTCGAACTCAATGCAATGTTTACTGATTTTTATTATGTGCATCTATGTTAAATATTTAGTATGTGGAAATCGTGTAATCAAATCTATATCATATCTGTAATCGTTGTGTACCATTAACCATTGAGCCGTGGTAACAATGATAGATATATCTATTGGTTGACAACCCACCTAGGATATTGAAACATAATCTTGTCTCAAATAGGTGATTGCTCCTTATTGTCTAGGTTTGGTTACACACTATCTATTAATGTATCTATATCATATCTATAATCTTTTGTGTACCATTAACCATTTCGCCGTGGTAACAATGATAGATGAATATCTATTGGTTGACAACCCACCTAGGATATTGAGACATAATCCTGTCTTCAAATAGGTGATTGCTCCCTTATTGTCTAGGGTTGGTTACACAACATCTATATCTATGAATGATTAGTTATTTTATATTCTTCATATGGTCCTTATGACTAAGTACTTAATTGCATAAATCGTTGGCTTTTTATCTAGATATATATAAAATTCTATGTGTACTCACCAACTACTTTTGTAGTTGACACTCTCTATTTTATACATGTTGCAGGACGACTACTTGGATTATTTGACTGATCACGATAGGATTGCGGACCTAGATAAAGACATTAATCAATGCTTTTATGTTTATATTTATTGTTGTACGAATCTTTGTATATATATAAAAATGGCATGTTTAAGTATTTGGTAACTATTACTAGTTCGTCATGTGCATCTGGACAGTCGTCTCGCCCCGACATATTCCGCCGTCGGTTGGGGTGTGACAGATTGGTATCAGAGCCTTGGCTATAGGGATCTAGGTTATTAGAACTGGATGACCTAGACTATACCATAGGTGTCCCACATGATTCACTCATGTTAAAATGCCTAATATTGTACTATGTCCTTAGATGCTACTTAAGCTTGCCTGCTTAAATCTCGTCTCCATCTCAACACTTCACACACACTTATTCCTTAAATTCTTGAGGCTTCCTAGTCTCTCCTAGTAAGTAGTAATTTATGTAATATTTTAATATTGGATTTCAATTATCTATCAATATCTCGTCAGAGTTAAATTCTTTAGCAACAGACATGTAGTAACTGGAAGAGTGAAAACACCGGTAACTAAGCATTCTGTTCCAGCTCGGCATCTTGTCCTGTTATTGGATCTAAGAATCTTTAGTGAAAGTGTTGAAACCTATTAGGCCAAAGCATGCCATGGTAAACGTTGCTATGATTACAATAACTCTGATTAGTCACGGTTGTAGTTTCCCAATCAGGAAATGAAGGCCATTCCATTATGTTTTAAACAAGTCAACATGATTTGGTTTTGTAATCTCATGATTTATTAAATTTATATTTTACATAATGATCCCAGATATTCCCTTGACTGGTTGTTTCATAATACATCCTCATTTGTTTAACTCAGCATTTTACTGCTTTATTAGGATTAAAGAAAGATATTTATTGATTTTAAATGGAAATGCTAGTAAAATTGTATTCACTTACTTCATTGTTTACTAACTATAAAAAAAACGAGACAATGATTTATTTCATTTTCAGATGTTAACCAAACATGACGATGAAATGATAATGGTCCATATCAATCCCTTGACCATTTCATTCTCTCATTCATTTCATTATCTCATACCAAATATATCATTATCCTTAAGTGTGAAGGCAACTGTATACGTTCTCTAAAGGCTGTATTTAGGCATTTCATAGTTGTAACCAGGTGGTCAATTGAGACTACTATATTTAGGCATTTTATTTTTGTTTGACTTAAAAAAAAATAGTAATTTATTTTATTTTTCTTGGTACACAACTTCCAAGAAACAGTTAGAAAAGTGGAGAAATAACAAAATTCAAATGACAGTCTATTCATTATTCATTGTTGTATTATGAGGAGTCGAGAAAGGTCAGCCTTGTGGAGATTTGATCCGATCGAATGTTGGTTTTCTACGGCGAACACCACCGGATTGGTTGTGGGGAGAGATCAGCTTGATGAGTTCGCTTAGAATGATATATTTTGACTTTTAAAAGTCAAAAATATATTATTGTACGAAGTTTTATAACAAAGTTATTATGTACGTGAGCTAGCACATTAAGTATGACTATATAATGTTCTATTTTGTTACAAACATATATAACATGATATAGTTTTTACTTACAATTTGGGCAATTGAAATTCAACATATGAAAATCGGTGGTGATTGATAACGTCAATGGTTCATACATGATTATGTAAACTTGACGAGGTTCCTTGGTATGGTTCCATTGATATTGTTGATAAAGAGATCTAGTCTACATGTCGGAAACCCTGATAAATTTGTAGGCACGATAATGGTACCATGGAACATATTATACTATTAACAGTTACAAGGAGATGAATAGTTCTCTCATGTCCTTGGTCCATATGGATCCTTAAGTGGTTGACATGTGACAAATGTATTTTTTATATAATATTTAGGTTTTAGGCTTAATATTTTAAGCGTTTGGCTTCTAATTTTAACGTTGTCACACAATATTTTTGTATTCATTACGCAATGCAACTTTTTATGTACCAGCATTATCCACACGACAACACGTAAATAGTAAGTCTAGTTGCATATAAACTTGCAAACATGTAACTACGATAGGCTTTTGCCAATCCAAATAGGTATGCACCGAGAGGTTAATTTTCTCCAACATCAAGGAAACGGATGATCACTCCTACTTGAACTATACAACCATGTATTGCGTGCTATGTAGAAACGGCGTTTGTGATTATAATAACAAACAAGCTTATAAAAGAATCATAAGAATGCAATAAATCCCATCTTTTATAATTCATCATCGCAAAATTACAATGATAATGTTTATCTAAGAAAACTCATCCTAGACCTAAAATCATGGATCATAAAGAAATCAGGATGATGTTCATCAACCCGGAAAGAATCCATGGTGATGTTGTTTACAAACTCATGACGACTTTCAGGGTTATGGTATAATCCCAAACCTTAATTAAAAAACTATATAGATATTTAAATATTCAAACTTTGGATCATGTTTATAAGATAAACGTTAAAGCTTCATATATATTGTTTTTTACAATTAGATTACACAAAATGGTTTTGTGGTTTGTAAAAAATGTAAAATAGTCATTTCGTGTAAACTTAACAAAGAAAAATTAACGTTGGGCTTTAAATATGTTAGAAGCCAAGAACTACATATTCCAAACCGAGAAACCTGCTGTTTATATTGCATTTCCCAATCTACCCCTTTGTACACATAATAATAGAAGTACCACTTACACACAAAAAAAAAGGAAAAATGGATTTTAATAATACAAGTTTTACCTTGTTGGCGGATAATAATACGAGTTTTGAAATTTCTTCACAATAATATGAGTTTTGTGGGTATTGGATTCAAAAGATACACCGTTAGTTTTTTACTAACAGTGTTAGTATGTTGCCTACGTGGCAGGTGCCATGTTAGGTGCCACGTAGGAGGAAAACAGTCCACGTCAGGTGCCACGTAGGCAACAGACTAACACCGTTAGTAAAACTTAACGGTGTATCATTAGAATCCAATAC
>JBCNJP010000023.1:88389430-88663426 GCA_039602395.1 Deinandra increscens subsp. villosa | reverse complement strand
CGCTACAATGTCGTCCCAGATGAAAACTTCATCAGTATCCGCGGGATCTTCGGGCATAAGCAAGATCAACACGATGTCCTCCTCTGAAAACCAGCCGAGGGACACTGGAGTGTTCATGCCAGCAGTTAGCGCGTCACTTCCTCCCATCCCAAGGAGAGATGTAGCGAAACAGAAAGGACCGCAAATTCCTGTTTTCTCGGGATCTCAGGGTGAGCGTATTGATCCTTGTTGGGCTATAATTATATGAGGCATGAACATTTGTTTTGGGCTTGTTTATCTTTTAGTTAGTGGGCTAGTTAGTGATTATGATTGGGCCATGTGGGCTTCTAACTAGGTTTGCGATTTTGTAAGGACTATATAAGCCTCTCTTGTAAGTGTTTATGATCAAGCTTTTCAATACAATACTAGTTTACGATTTCTACATTCTCTCTTGTGTTTACGATTTGGTTTGGATTGCTTCTAGTAGACGGTTTTCATTCAAGGCTTCATCTTTATACAAGATCTAGTCTTTTCTTCTACTATTTCTCTTGATTCAATCTCTCACGAGGATTCCGCACTCGTGTTAGATCTTGATATCGTGTGTTCGGGTATTTTTCGGACCTACAATTGGTATCAGAGCCAAGAATCTTCGATTCGAGGCTCTCACGATATTGTTTCAAGAGTATTTCTGGGTTTTTGTTCGAGATTTAGAGGTTTCGAGAGGTTTTTGGGTGTTTCCGACTGTTGCTGCTGCTGTTTTTCGAGAAATCTGGGTTTCTTCAGGTGTTTACGATCGTTTTTGGTTGAAGATTGCTTGTTTACGATTAGGAGGTTCGGTGTTTACGATTGTACTTGCATTTACGATTTTGCATAATCGTAAAAGGGTGTTTACGAGTTGTTCGAATCGGAAACAGGTGTTTACGACTACGGAGTCGTAATCGGAAATCGCAATCGGGGTTTACGATTTTTATAAGGCGGTTTAGTGTTTACGATTGCCACGTGTTATCGCAAACGGTATTCTCGATCGTAATCGTGCTGTTGGATCGTAATCAAGAGTATTGGATCGTAATCACGTTTGTTGGATCGTAATCAGTGTTTGTTGGACATTTTGACTTTAAGGTTATTTTTCCTAAGCTATTTGAAATGGATTTTGAGCCGAGCATGTATCAGAAATTGGACTTCGAGATCGGATCTATTACTCGTCCACCTAGACTTACTTCGGCGGATAATTTTTTGGAATGGAAGTATAGGTTCGAAAACCACTTGAAGAGTGTTGATTTAAGGTTATGGAGAGCAGTGCTGAATGGACCACACATACCTATGCATGGAGCGGGAGCTAAAGCAGGAAAGGCCAAGACTGAAGATGAGTTTGAGGATGAAGACTGGGAAAGATGTAACAAGGCTGAGAGGGCCTTTGCTATTATGACAATGGCATTAACACCAGATATTGCTCAAGGCTTTAAGCATTGCAAGACGGCAAAGGAACTGTGGAATGCATTGATTGTTGCATATGAAGGAAATCCAGACATCAAGGCAAGTCGAAAGCAGATGTTGAAGCAGAAATTCAATTTGTTTAATCACATCCAAGGTGAATCTTTCGAGGCACAAGTACAAAGATTTGTCTCACTGATGGCAGAAATGTCAAGTTATGGTGTGGAGCCAGAAACGGAAGATAAGAATTTGAAGCTGCTAAACAGTTTGCCAAAGTCATGGAACACCAATATATCAATTATTAAGGACAACAACAAATTGAGTGAGCTGTCTCTGGATGAAACGATCAACAAGTTGAAGTCCAAGCTGATTGATGATAAGCAGCGTGAGTTGAATCATATAAGCTCACTTAGTTTGGCTGGGAAGCTGAATCAAGCTTTGTTGTCGGAAGAGGTTGATGAGAAGCAGAAAGGAAAGTCTGTTGGAAGTGGATCTAGTTCAATGACCCAAGCAAAGGCATTTGTGGCACAACCCCAATCTAGTTCAAGTGGAGGTGACACTTCTGAGGCGAACAACGATCCCAATTTTGCTCTGGGTATGGGATTCATGAACAGTTACCATGCTTTGATGGCCGGAACCCTAATTCCCTCTGAGATTCTATCAGGGGAACTTAATCAGATTAATCCAGAGGATGTGGAGATGTTGGACGTTTCGTGGCAAATGGCTATGGCAGTGTTCAGGGCTAAGAAGTTTATGGCTACTACAGGGCGAAATGTTTGGAAGGATCAAGACAAGATCAGAATGGGGTTTGATAAGACAAAGCTCAGGTGCTATAATTGTGATGAATATGGTCATTTTGCTAGGGAGTGCAGCAAACCAAGGAAGGAGAAAGCAGAGATGAAGAAGCCAGCTGATGGGAAGGCTAAGGCAGAAACAAGTGCCTTGATAGTGCAGGAAGGTGGAGGTTATGACTGGACCCCCCAGCTGAAGGATCTTAGTCTGACACATGCTATGATGACAACTATGGATGATGATGATGAGGAAGAGCATGCTTTTGTAGTTACTGAAGATGAACCTGAGGAGAATGAAGCAATGGCTGCAGATCACACCAAGGTATGTTCTAACCCTGCTTGTGATCGTATAATTACTACTCTTAGACAATATTGCAAAAACTTTGAATCTGAATTGTTTGAAGTAAAATGTGAAAAGAGTTCGTTTAAGGGTAGATGGCAAAAGAACGAAGAGAAGGTTAAAGCCCAGAAATTAGATATAACAAAATATAAGAACCTTGCAACTGAGAATGCCTATTTGTATGACAATGCTAAGTTAGAAATAGCTGAGCTAAGTAAACAGATAGAAGAGCTTAAGCATAAGAATAATGAAATGCAGGTTAAGCTTGATATCAATCTTATGAGAAGCAAAAGGATGTTGCAGGCTAGTAAATCTTTAGACTCTTGCATAACTGAGGTTAGAATGGGAAAAGACAAAGGTGGAATAGGAATTAGCTTTACAAGCAAGAACGTTGTCCCCCAAGATAAAACTAGAGATGTTATAGGAATGATCTTAGAGGAGGATCAGATAGATAGATCTGCATCGGAAATGCATGAGGAAGGACCTCCCTTAGATAGTGTCTTGGTAGGAGTGAAGCCTTTGACTGAAGAGGAAATTGAGAATGAAAAACACATGACTTATGGGTTGGGTAAAATGGACAGAGTGATGACAGACCCATGTGAAGCAGGTCCATCCAATACTTCACTGAATAACTGTGTGAGCGCTTCTAATATATCTGTTTGTTGTGCAGATGAAGTAGAAATCAAAGACATTTCTGAGAAGGATGCAGAGTGTCAGAGAGTGGATGAGAGTCATGCGTCTAGTAGTTCTAGTAGTTCTAGTTTATGTTTACCTAAGGATGATGTAATGGCACTTGTGTCAGAACTAGAAACATCCAAGTCAAAACAAGTAGCTGTATCGTTATTAAAAAATGTTTCAGTATCTAATGAAAAAGTGTCTGGTTTTAAAATTCGTGTGCCTAACACAAAAATCGGTCGTGAGACTAAGCCCAAAGACTTTGTTGCTTATCCCCAGGTTGTGTCAGCTTTTAATAGAACAAACAAATCTAAATCGGAACAATTTTGTTTAATTACACAATCTGATAAGGATAAACAACGTGTTATACACAAATGGGATGATAAGCCAGAGTGGAAGTCGTCTTACCCAAGACGTACGTACCTCTGTAGTCATGTCAATGGGCCTAGGCTCATGAATTGCTTTCAATGTGGAAAGCCAGGACATTTTGCAGCTAACTGTGTTAATAGACCTTACCAACCATACTATCCGCAAAACCCACGGACTAGTATGTTGGAGAAAATGATGACAGGTGAAAAACAAAAGCAAAAGCAGAAGCAACAAGCTATGTTTCAGGGGAAGCAGCACTTTGAACCAATGAAGACTGAACAGTCTAAGGTTTCAAATGCAAGGGCACCTGTGACAAAGCCTGTTGTGGATAAGTGGAAAGTGACCAGAACTCCAAAACAAACGTTTGAATCTAAAGGAGTTTACCAAAAGATAAAACCAGAATTTGTTGAAAAACAAGTGGCAAAAGTAAAAAGAGCTAATCAACCTAATGGCAAAGCGAAAGCCGAGCAACAGGTTTTGAAACAAAGCAATGTCACCCAAACAAAGCAACTTGTGTATACAAAGCTAAAACTTGAGTGGACACCAGTTAAAAAGCCAACTGGTAAAAAGGTCACTTCACCACAGAAGAAACCTGTGTCTGTGAAAATTTCAACAACTGTGTTGAAACCAGAGAAACCATCCACCTGGAAACCAAAAGTCAACATTCAGAATGGAAATGTGTCTGGATCAAAATCTGAAATGATCCACCAACTAGTTAACTACATTGATGCTAAAGGTGTGCCCAGATCTGTTATGGCCTGGGTACCTGGATCTCATTAATTTCTTATTCTTGTAGGGACAGCCAAGAAGATCTATCAGCAATCTCTGGTACGTTGATAGTGGTTGCTCCCGACACATGACCGGAGATCTGTCCCTTTTGGAAGATGTAGAAGATTTCGATGGTGGAGGAGTTTCATTTGCAGGAGGTGTGGGTGGTAGAATTAGTAAGAAAGGTGTGGTGAGGAGTGGAAATCTGTCTTTTTCTGATGTTCATTACGTGGAGGAACTGTCGCACAGTTTGCTGAGTGTGTCTCAGATCTGTGACAAGGACTATTCTGTGATGTTTAATCGAAAAGAATGTATTATATTGAAGCCTGGTGTGAAGATTCCCGAGGAGTGCGTACTGATGCGTACTCCAAGACGATCAAATTCATATCTTCTAAACATGGGCAAGCCTCCATCATCTGAAGCAGCTTGTCTTATTTCAAAACAGACTGAGAATCTTGCATTGTTGTGGCATCGTCGTCTGGGACATGCAAACATGAAGAATCTATCCAAGCTGGCTAAAGGAGAGCATGTCAGAAATCTTCCGATTAAAGACTTCTCTTCAGTAGAGAAGTGTGTGGCATGTGCTAAGGGGAAGCAGCACAAACTGCCACATCGTCCAAAGGTTGCAAATTCTGTCTCTTCTGTGCTTCAACTCTTACATATGGATTTGTTTGGTCCCATGCAGGTACAAAGTGTCAGCAAGTTTTCATACTGCCTCGTGATAGTGGACGACTACTCGCGGTTTACTTGGGTCTTTTTCTTGTCTAACAAGTACGAAACTCCAGCCCTTGTAAAGCAGTTTGTGACTCTTATTGAAAACCAGCTGGATAAAAGAGTGAAGGCAATTAGATCTGACAATGGGACGGAATTCAAAAATGCTGAGCTGAATATGTTTTGTGGTGAAAAGGGGATTGACAGGCAGTTCAGTGCTCCTTACACTCCTCAGCAGAATGGAGTTGCCGAAAGAAGAAATAGGACACTCATTGAAGCAGCTCGAACAATGATGTGTGAAGCAAGATTACCAATCTTCTTTTGGGCAGAAGCTGTGAATACCGCTTGTTATGTACAAAACAGAGTTCTTCTGAACAAGCGTCACGAGCAAACTCCTTATCAGATCATTTATGGAGAGAAACCGAAGGTGGGTTACTTCAAGACGTTTGGATGTCCATGCACGGTGCTGATTCAGTCCGATGTAGGGAAATTCGAAGCGAAGGCCGATGAGTGCTATTTTGTTGGTTATTCAGCAAATAGTGCTTATCGTGTGTACAACAAGACCACGTGGGTTGATCATTGAGGCATTCAATGTAGATTGGATGGAGGACAATCCTACTGATGCGGGAACTGGACCTAATTGGATCTTCGACTATGGATCATTGTTTGAGGGATTTAATTTCTCGAATGTTTTCCACAATTTGGGCGAAGAAGAAGACATTGTAGCTCCCAGTGCTGATGTAAGACCTCATGTGGATAGAGCATCAGCTGAATCTTCTCGGAATGCAACTGCTGATATTCCAGAATGTTCAGGGACACGTGATGCTCCAGTGGATTCTCAAGGCTCAGGTATGTCTGAAAATGTTGTTAATACTAATCTGCCTGTTAATGTTTCAGTGCCTGAAGTCCAAGAGAGCAGAATCAACAAGGATCATCCACTGAGTAATGTTGTTGGGCCAGTGACAGCGGGTGTCACCACAAGAAGCCGAACAGGACACATCAACTTTTGTATGTTTTCCTGTTTCATCTCCCAGATAGAACCTCCCAATGTGATGGTTGCTCTGAAAGATCCAAACTGGATGGAGGCCATGCACAATGAACTCAATCAATTTTCAAAGCTGGGAGTGTGGCGTCTTGTGAAGCGGCCGGAGGACAAGAAGGTGATTCCCACGAGATGGTTGTACAAGAACAAAAAAGATGACTCGGGGATCATTGTGAGAAACAAAGCAAGGCTGATAGTACAAGGGCACAGGCAAGTCCACGGTATCGACTATGATGAGGTTTACGCTCCGGTGGCAAGATTGGAAGCAATTCGGATCTTTCTAGCTGTAGCTTCGTATCTCAATTTTACCGTACATCAGATGGATGTGAAGACTGCCTTCCTGTATGCAGAGATGAACGAGGAAGTCTATGTTGCTCAACCACCAGGGTTCATAGATGAAGAAAATCCAGATCACGTTTATCTGCTGGATAAGGCTTTGTACGGTTTGCATCAAGCTCCTAGAACCTGGTATGAAACGTTGTCCAATCACCTGGTGGAGAATGGATATACAAGAGGAGTCGTTGATCAAACACTGTTCAGGAAAAGGGTGGGAGAAGACATAATCATGGTGCAAGTGTATGTAGATGATATTATCTACGGATCGACAAACGAAGAATTGTGCACCGAGTTTGAGGAGATCATGAAGAAAAAGTTTGAGATGAGTGACCAAGGCGAGATGAGTTTCTTTCTTGCACTTCAAGTCAAGCAGAATGATTCTGGGATTCTTATTCATCAGGAGAAATATGTGAATGAGATTCTGGAAAAGTTCAAGATGCAGGATTGCAAGCCCATCGCCACTCCCATGGCATCCAGACCACTCCTGTCAGCGGATCTTAACGGGGAGTCAGTGAGTGAATTCCAGTATCGGTCGATGATTGGATCACTAATGTACTTGACAGCAAGCAGGCCAGACATCATGTATGCAGTTTGCGTGTGTGCTCGATATCAGGCTAACCCTAAACTCTCTCATTTAGCTGCTGTTAAGCGTATCTTCAGGTATCTGAAGGGCAGGCCTAGGCTTGGTCTTTGGTACCCGAAGAACACTGATTTTCAATTATATGCTTTTACTGACAGTGATTATGGAGGTAGTGACCTTGACAGGAAATCTACTACTGGAGGATGTCAGTACTTGGGAGATAGGCTCATCTCTTGGCAGAGCAAGAAGCAGCATACCGTATCCAAATCAACTGCAGAAGCTGAGTACGTGGCCGCATCTGCCGGTACTTCACAGGTAGTGTGGATCCAAAACCAGCTCACGGATTACGGTATGGAATTCGTTAACACTCCAATATTTTGTGATAATGCTGCTGCTCTTGAGATTGTGAAAAACCCTGTCCAACATTCCAAAACCAAGCACATTGATATTAAGGTACATTTTATTCGTGATTGCTTTGATCGTGAGCTGATTCAGCTACAAAAGGTAAGCTCCGATCAGAATGTTTCGGACATCTTTACAAAACCCCTTCCTCGTCCTAATTTTGAATCTTGTGTTGAAGGCCTGAAGATGATTGCCTTCGAGGAATGATCTGATCATCTATGTTTTTGTACAAAGTCTTTGGTTTTTCAATTTTTTTTTTCTTAAAACAAAAATATTATAAAAAAAAAAAATAGAAAATGACTGAAAAATTGAGTCTTGTTTCAAAAGCCTCACAAAAACAGGGGAAGAAATGGTGCTGGTTAAACTGAAAGGTTTTTATGATGTCTTTTGATAGGACTTAAATGCTTAATGACGGTTGGAGACTGACACGTGTAAGGCTGATGTGAAAGACTGCTCGAAGATGATATGTCGGTAAGCTCAACCAAAACAATGATCATCTATGTAAGTGCAGTAATCTTAAACTCTATACATGTTTAGTTTCCCATCCTAGTCTACATGGTTTAAAAAACTGAGTCCCGACAAAAATGGGTTGAGAGTGGTATTACCTAGTATTCACTCTCTCACACGCCATGTTTATACTGTATAAGACAACACCACAAGAAAAAGAAAAAGAAAAAGAAAAAGAATGCAAAAAATGAAAAGTCTGAAAAAGAAAAAGAAAAAGAAAATAAAATTTTCAGTTGGTCTTCTCTGCGTGCTTATGCGGCCGACCTGATCATCAACTGATAATGTATGAAAAAGAGAAATAAGTGGTAGTCAAAACAGTATTGCATGGTTCCTCAAGTTGGGGGTTTGTGAATCCTCAATAAACTCTGAGGTTGGGTAGGTTTTGCTATGGAAAATTGGGTGTGGGGACGGTTAAACATATCGGTAAATCTGTACTATATTTAAGCACTTTACTGGATGTGAGTTTCTGTGTTCAAACCACCTGACAATTGTCTAGAGTGTCTAGTAACAGAAGCTGAAAAAGGTTCCTCAGTCAAAGACTTGTCTGAAATTATCTATGAATAAAATACCAGCACCAGGTATGTGAATATTTTAAATTTCTGAGGTAAGTTTGTAAATATTTAATTTTGGTTTTGATTTTATCTGTCTTATTTTTTAAATTTTTTTTAAAATTTTAATTTTTTTCTAATGATCATGATCGGATACTCGGGTATGACTCTGAGGGGAAGTTTTGTGAAAAATTCTCAAAGTATTTAAAATCTTAAATTTTGTGAGAATTAGCAAGTTTGGGGTAAACTTGATGAGTTCTGTGTTCAAACCACCAATTTATTGTTAGTTTCATCATCGTTTCTCGGTTACATATTCCAAACCCTAAAAAATCTCTATCGGTCGAGATTTCCTCTGTGATTCTGTGGTGTTTAATCGAGCTTACGAGTTTGTTGCAAGTGTGTCTATGGCAGAAATGGCGTTCACGACTGTTCCAGTGAAGAAGATGACTTCGTTGCTGTTTACGATTGGGTTTAGGCGATTACGTTTGGGCTTAATTCAAACCAATCGTGAACTCTCTTGGATCATCGTAAACCCGTTTCAGGAATCGTAAACCCAATTAAAATATGTTGATCTGCTGCGATTTGGAGAAAGAGACATAAAGCTACTCGCCTCACAGCCTATACTTGGTGATGAAAATGATATGGAGAATGCTGTGAGGGTGGGAATTTTTCATGGGACTGCAGAGCGGATTGTAGCGAACAAGTGGTGGTCAAACAACGTTCAGAACACCTTCAGGTTTGACCTCCTGCTGCCGTAGAAGAGAAGTTCAAATGATTCATGCCTAGGGGAAGATTGTTGGGCTATAATTATATGAGGCATGAACATTTGTTTTGGGCTTGTTTATCTTTTAGTTAGTGGGCTAGTTAGTGATTATGATTGGGCCATGTGGGCTTCTAACTAGGTTTGCGATTTGTGTAAGGACTATATAAGCCTCTCTTGTAAGTGTTTATGATTAAGCTTTTCAATACATCTTTCTAGTTTACGATTTCTTCATTGTTGGTGTTCACGATCAGCTTCTAGTAGACAGTTTTTCATTCAAGGCTTCATCTTTATACATAGATCTAGTCTTTTCTTCTACTATTTCTCTTGATTCAATCTCTCACGAGGATTCCGCACTCGTGTTATATCTTGATATCGTGTGTTCGGGTATTTTTCGGACCTACAATCCTGTTATTACTAACCATGATATTTTTGCTTTGATTCAACAGATGAAATCTCAAGCGGAGCAGCAGGAAAGAACCACTAAACAAGTGATGAAAGAGCTTGAGGAGCTTAAGAAATCTAGAAGCTCGGTCGATGAAGAAAGCCCTTTATATCCCAGGAATCTTGACTTTGGTGTGTCGGGATCCCTGGCCAAAGATCGTCTCAAAACAAGGGCATCAACTGCCGCCAATAAAGGCTCCTCGGCAACTTTCACAACGTGCCCTCCAATCGTCAGTCATCAGAAGCAGGTGTCTGGGATCCCGGAAAGCTATTATCAGGAATCCTCGAAGTCGCGTGATTACGATTTCTGGGAATCCCAACCAATGGGGGACCGGGAGTATTCTGCTTCTCAGCCTCGTCCCAAGGCTAAGGAGCCCAAAAGATACCGCTATACTGATCCGTTCATCAACTCAGACGCCGGTCCTGCAAGACCTTCAGAAGTTCACCAAGGAGATTTCATTCCTATGCAGGATCCTGAAACAACCGAGTTTCCAGTATTCAGAAACTCACGACAAGAGCAAAGTCCCAGGACCAGGGACACATATGCAGGGAGAATTCCTAACCCTAGTTATAATGTGCCTAACACAACTGTTATGCAGGATACAGGAATTCCACCTCAATTTCTCAGGGAACTTCAGAAACTCAAGGAGATGATAGCTAGCGTCCCGGGAATCATCAAGCCTATTCCTGAAGTCCCTCTAGAGAGTCACAGGATATCAAGATTTACGAGGCCCATATGTGATGTGGAGATTCCGAAGCGTTTCCAGACCCCCAGCATGAAATTATACGATGGAACGACGGATCCCGAAGAGCATGTGGCTCACTACAGGGAGAGGATGGAAATCAACCCAATCCCCGCTGATATCAAGGAAGCCTGTCTTTGCAAAGGCTTTGGTTCAACTTTGACAGGACCAGCCATGAAATGGCTACTGAGTATTCCTCCCAATACTATAACTTCGTTTTCTCATTTAGTTAATTTATTTAATAATCAGTTTTCTTGCAGCAGAACTTTTGAGAAACTCACAGGTGATCTTTACCGAGTGGTCCAGAAGCCATCGGAACCCCTCAGGGATTATATATCCAGATTTGGCCGGGAATCCCTTGAGATTCCAAATTTGGACATGGCGGCTGCTGTGGAAGCGTTCAAAATGGGACTCTCTAAGGATTCCCGATTTTATGACGATTTGGTTATGACCCCATGCAGGAACCTCGATGAAGTAAGAAGTCGGGCTCTGAGGTTCATTCGTCTAGAGGATGACAAGATAATTCATCAAAGAGAAGAAGCTGCGAGGAATGATCGAAATTCCAGGAAGTCTGAATCTTCCGGGAAATATTATAACTCCAAACCGTACTCTCGAGGAGATAATCAAAGGATCAATGCTGTAGACGAAGAAGAGGACAATGAAGAATATCCTAAAATTTCTGAATATTGTTTCTCTTGTGATATTGCCGGTCTAATGTGTGCTATGCAGGACTTAGGAGAAAAGGCAAGATGGCCCAAGAAATGTGACAAACAGGGATCCCGGAAGGACAAATCTAAATGGTGTGCCTTCCATGAAGATTTCGGGCATCTCACCGATGAATGCGTTGCACTCAGGAAAGAGATTGGGTATTTGTTGAGCAAGGGGCATCTCAAAGAACTTCTCGGCAGGAAGAAGAGCCGAACTCAGGAACCCGAGAAGTCCCAACAGCGAGCAACTTCTCCGCCTCCGGATGCTCCAATTATTCATTTCATATCAGGAGGCTCAGACATATGTGGAACCTCTTACTCGTCTGCAAGGAAGCATGTTAAACAGTCGAAGAATGAGAAGAATGAGAAGCCTACGAAGACTTCGCGTTTAACTGAAGAAAAGCTTATCTCGTTTGACGAGTCCGACAGAAGCGACATCCAGGATCCCCATCATGATAGTTTAGTCATTACTTTACATATTGCTAACTGCGTTGTACGCAGGATTCTGGTGGATAACGGAAGCTCAGTAAATATCATTCATCTGGAAGCATTGAAAAAGATGAACATACCAGAAGGCGACATAATTCCAAGATCCTCAGTCCTTGTTGGATTCAGTGGAGAAACCAAGAATACGATTGGGGATATCCGGCTTCCTATTTATATCGAAGGGATAAACTGTGTTCAAAAATTTTGTGTTATTGACTCACTCTCTTGTTGCAATGTTATTTTAGGTAGGCCCTGGATTCATGAAATGAAAGTTGTGCCATCAACCTACCACCAGTGCATCAAATTCCCAACATCCTGGGGAGTTGTTCGGATAGAGAGCGACCAACAAGAAGCCAAGAACTGCTATCTCACTTCAATGAGAAAAGCAGCTAAGCTTAACTCAGCATAGCAATCAAAGAAACTGGCACTTCAACTTCAGGAAGAAAAAGAATTAGATGCGAAGGAAGTTCAGATTGATCCTGAGGATCCTGAAGTGAAGGTGCTAGTAGGAACTGATATTCCCAGGGATACCGAACAAGAATTGATCCGGCTTCTCACCAACAGAAGGGCAACCTTTGCATGGAAACATGAAGATATGACAGGTATTCCTACTAACGTTATAACCCATAAACTTGGTTTGGATCCTACTTTCAGGCCAATCCAGCAGAAAAGAAGGAAGTTCGCTCCAGAAACCAACACTATCATACAAGAAGAGGTTAACAAGCTTCTCAAGACAAAAATGATTCGGGAAGTCAAGTATCCTAAATGGCTAGCAAACGTGGTCGTGGTACAGAAGAAGAATGGGAAGTGGAGAGTCTGCGTGGATTACACTGATCTAAACAAGGCTTGTCCCAAGGATCCTTTCCCATTGCCACATATCGATGCTATGGTGGATGCTACCGCAGGACACGAGATGCTCACCTTTATGGACGCCTCATCAGGATTCCAGCAAATTCAGATGGAACCTTGTGATCAGGAGCACACCGCCTTCATGACCCCAACAGGTATCTATTGTTATACTGCGATGCCTTTTGGACTTCGAAATGCAGGTGCCACCTATCAGAGACTTGTAAACATGATGTTCAAAGACCAACTGGGAGACACTATGGAAGTCTATATCGATGACATGGTAGTGAAATCCAAGAAAACAGAAGATCACCCTAGGGATCTCCAAACGGCATTTGATATCCTGGATCATTACAACATGAAGCTGAATCCTTCTAAGTGTCACTTTGGGGTCAGAGCTGGAAAGTTCTTGGGTTATATGGTAACGGAAAGAGGAATTGAAGCCAGCCCTGAGCAAATTAAAGCCATTCTAAATCTGAAATCTCCTACAACAATTAAGGATGTTCAGAAATTGACCAGAAGAATAGCAGCTTTGAACAGATTCATATCCAGATCCTCAGAAAAAAGTAAAGATTTTTATGAGATTCTGAGAAAAAATAAAAGGTTCGAGTGGAATGAAAAGCATGAGGAAGCTCTCAAGTCGTTAAAGGAATATCTCTCATCGGCTCCTCTATTGATGAAGCCAATAGATGGGGAGCCTCTAACCCTGTACTTAGCAGTCTCAGGAAGCTCAGTCAGTGCAGTCCTCGTCAAAGATCATGAAGGGCAGCAACACCCTGTGTACTATGTAAGTAAAACACTGCTTGATGCAGAATCCAGGTATTCCTATCTTGAGAAACTTATTTTAGCTTTAATCATGGTATCCACTAAATTAAGACATTATTTTGAGACTCATACTATTATTGTAAGAACTAACTATCCTATTAAGGCAGTGCTCAGGAAGCCTGAGATGTCTGGCAGGTTAGCGAAATGGGCAGTCAAACTCAGTGCTTATGACATACAATACGAGCCCAGAACGGCTATCAAGTCACAGGCCTTAGCTGATTTTGTAGCAGACTTCAGCAGTGACATCCTCCCGGAAGCCGATGAGGAAGTCAGGAAGCTTGATGAACTTGAGGAGCCTTGGATCCTATATACGGATGGGGCTTCCAATGTCAGAGGCACGGGCCTCGGAATCCTACTAAAATCACCCCAGGGAGACATCTTACCCTCGTCTATTTCTTGTGAATTCCAGGCTACTAACAACGAAGCCGAGTATGAGGCGCTTATTGCAGGTTTACAGATTGCTAGGGGCATGGGAATCAGGTGTATACAAGTCTATGTTGATTCCTTATTACTTGCTAACCATTTCAATGGATCTTATGCAGCCAAAGGAGAGAAACTTTCGAAGTATCTTGATGTTGTAAAAGATTTGTCTTTAAAATTTGAAACTTTCAATATAGTTCAGGTTCCAAGGGAGGAGAACTCGGAAGCCGATGCCTTGGCTAACTTGGCCTCATCTCTCAAAATTCCAGAGGATGTCAAGATCCCAATCACTCATGTTTTGACTCCAGCTATTTCGGCTCAGGAATCCAATAAGGTGGACTGCGAGGATTCTATGGAAATTCAGGATCCTGAGAAGGTCTTGGAATCCTGGACCTCCCCTATTATAAAGTATATTCAAAGTGGGGAAATTCCTAAAAACGAGAATCCCAGAGCCTTCCGCACGAAGGTAATTCCTTACATTATTTTAAATAATACTCTATATAGAAATTCTCTTGCAGGTCCTTACTTAAGGTGTCTTGAGAAACCTGAGGCGCTCCAAGTAGTTCAAGATATCCATGCGGGAGATTGTGGAAATCATACCGGTGGAAGAGCATTGTTTTCCAAGATCCTCAGAACTGGTTATTACTGGCCAACTATGAAAAAGGATGCTATGGACTTCTCACAAAAGTGCGATGCATGCCAAAGACATAGCAATATTCTCCATCAACCAGCTGAGCCGTTGCACCCCATTGTCTCACCTTGGCCGTTTATGAAGTGGGGGATGGATATAGTTGGGAAGCTGCCCAAGGCACCCGGAGGAAAAGTCTTTATGCTTGCAATGACCGACTACTTTTCCAAATGGATAGAAGCAGAAGCCTACGTTCAAGTTAGGGAAAAGGAGGTTATCTCGTTTATCAAGAGGAATATCCTGACAAGGTTTGGGATCCCAGCAGAAATTGTATGTGATAATGGCTCCCAGTTTATTGGCAAGAGGACTACGAGCTTCTGTGAGAGTTGGGGGATAAAGATGATCACTTCAACACCAGTACATCATCAAGCCAACGGTCAAGCGGAATCCAGCAACAAAATCATCATCAATAACTTGAAAAAGAAATTGGGTTCCAAGAAAGGAAGATGGGCTGAAGAACTTCCATTTGTTCTTTGGGCAGATAGGACGACTTCCAAGAATGCAACTGGCCAAACGCCTTTTTCCTTGGTATTTGGGGCAGAAGCCGTCATCCCTACTGAAATGGTGATTCCTACAGCAAGAGTTACGCTCCAGGATTCCCAGAATAACTCTGAGAATCTACTTCAGGATCTTGAAACGGTAGAAGAACTCAGGGATCTTGCCAAAGTCAGAATGGCGTCATACCAGCAAAGGATAGCAAGGTCATATAATAAGAATATCAGGCTCAGGCGATTTCAGGTTGGAGACTTGGTATTGAGGAAAGCATTTCAGAATACGACCAATCCGGCTGATGGGAAGTTGGCGCCCAAATGGGAAGGACCCTATCTAGTGGAATCCGAAGAAGGAAAAGGGGCATATAGACTAATGAACTTAGAAGGAGACTTATTACCGAGAGCTTGGAATGCTATCCATCTGAAAGCCTATTTTATGTAGGGATCCTATCAGGATTCTCACCCGGATTTTCACCCAGTCAGCAATCCAGGTAAGTATACTAATCCAATTTCAATTCGCTTTATCAATTTCTTTTTAACCATTACTAACTTAAGCATCGGAGTGGTGTCAGCAAGGCTGACACCCACCCTTCACCAAGCATTCAAGTGTTTTGCAGAAGGTTGGAAGTTATACAACAGTTTTTTAGGTTTATCCCCAGTCAGAGGCTGGCCACCTCTTCTCTGTTTAAGATGTCCAGCACATCTTCTAAGGTTTAAAGGTATTCACCTTTCTCAAGTTTGGGTAAACGCCTGTGACGCACGACCCTCGCCTGGAGCGCAAGTAATCCCTCAGGTTGCTCAAGGTGGCCGGACCAGTCCATTCTTAAGGGTGGCTGATAATCTTGTCACTGGAGGCTTCTGAGTGGATTCCTAAGGTTTTTAACGCTTACGTGTTAACGATTGGTTTGGCATTTTCATGTCACTAAGTGGGATTAACCCCAGTTTCCTAACAATTGGTTTGACATTTTCATGTCACTAAGATGGGTTTTACCCCAGTTTCTTCGGGCTCGTCCCCAGCTTGTTTGGGTTTAACCCCAGTATCTTCGGGCTTGTCCCCAGTGTTATCGGGAATAACCCCAGTTTCTTTGGGCTTGTCCCCAGTGTTTAACTTGAAATTTAAAACCTATTGGATCCCAGTCGGGAGAAGATTAAAAACGCGAGTAATTTTGACTTATTATTCGAAGTCCTTTTTAACAGGTTTGGGAATCCTAAGGAATTGGGAATCCTGATCAGAAAGAAAAGAGAAATTTCCGGGAAGAAGGATTACTAACCTGAATGCCGGAGAGAGCTTTTCTCTAGGGTTTTCGGGAAGATGGTGAGTAAACGAGAAAATAAATGGTGTATTTAAGGCAGCGAGGTGTGACGGAAATCTCGTATGGGGGAGAGTGTAAGCCGTCAAATCAAAAAGGGTATCTTAGATCTCGGCCGTCCACGTGGGCATGCAGATTATTTTGAAACGATTTGAATTTCACAGCTGTTATCCTTTATCGAACACCCGCGAAATTCAGGGGCAATTGTTATGGGTCAAATTCCAAGCACCCGGCTGAGAAGCTTGATCATGCAGGAATCCGGGAATCCCAAGGATTCTCGACAGGTTACGTTATTTGTTATTTATTTAAATATCCTTTACTTGCTAATAGCCACGTGATTAATTTCAATGGCAGGTAAGCAAGGTTTAACCTCCCTAAGGAATCGGTCAATTAGCGCTGACGTGGCATTAACGAACGTGGACTGAGTGGTGAACTTCCTCAAACGGCTAATGGACGTGGTCAAGAGGATCCCTGATTTCTCGGATAATTAGTTATTTCTGTTTGTAGCTATAAATGGGACATGATCGAATTAGGAAACAGAACACAACTGATGTGCTCGGAACGTACCTAAAAATACTATAAAAACCTAGACCTAAACTAGACCTAGACACACCTAATTTTACCGAAAATACCTAAACCGAACCGAAACCTAAGGCAAGTGTACCTATCGGTGACAGTATAGCTTATGTAAGACCGGGATTATCGAACCCTAGAGACACTATGTACAAGACTCAACTAGGACTGAAAAATAGGAATTTTGAGAATTTGGGTTTTAAAATAAATTAATTAAAGTAAATTAACTACCTAATTGACTAATCAACCAACAACCGAAACCAGAAAAACTAGAGACAACTGCCAAATGAGAAAAGGGCACTACCTAGACCTAGACTCCTATTTCATGCTAATGACTACTCTCGGATATGACAACTAATGATGGAACCAGGATCTTTTGACACAACCTCTAGAAACCTTACGAGCCCCCAGACCACTTACCGGATGTTACTGATAAGATACCTATTCGGTTGGAATAACCACACTGATTAGTTAGTTCACCTTTTAAGTCCTTCCTAACTTTGACTACTCTAACGCTCGAACAAGGGTTCACCTTTTAAATCCTTCCCACTTCAATTACCCTAGCCACCCTCGGATATACCTAAGGCACACCTAGACTAACCGGAGCTACCATTGACCTACTGTAACTAACACGAAATAGCAGATTAACTAATAACCTAGGGCATTTCCTTTTGAGACAATGTTATCCTAAGTGATTAACCAACCCGACTACCCGACAACTGTCATCCTTTTGAGCTTATTCAGAGAGCGGCACACAAAATCCAAGGAAACAATTAACAATCAATCCTATGGCTAATCAGAATCAACTAACCATATCAATTTGCAAACACAAAGTCACACAAACCAATTACCCAACCCAAACCGGAAGACATCCGCAGATCACGCAAGAATTGATTATCAATCGAAACCCTAAACTAAGTACACATTATGCATCAATTACAGAAAACCAACGGGATTTAAAGAGAGTCACAACCCACACATACGATTGTCATAAACCGGAAATAGTCAAAAACACAAAATAGTCATCATTGGCCTAGGCAGCACTAAGTGCTTAGCCTAGGACCATAATCCAGTCAAGATCAGCAACACATACAGAAAATTAAAAGGGAAACATGGTCTAAAGTCAAGTACAAAACACAAAACAGGAGTTTAGATGGAAAACCGACACGCAACCGGAGTCGAATGATCAATCTCCCTTCTTCTCTCTTGAATTCTGACCCTCTCTGGCTCTGGAAATCACCTAAAATTCGTCTGGAACAGCAGCAGGTCGAAAAGTCCCGAACTTAACCCTTAAGATCGTATTTATAATCAAGAATTAGGGTTTTCCGGAAATACCACCTCCAAGCGTATCGCTTGGAGGCTCTAACAGGCCAGGCGATACGCCTAGGGCTTGCTACGCGACAAAACAGTCAGGTTTCACCGACTTTGACTTCCCTTGACTTTCCCGTCCACGCGTATCGCGTAGAGATACTCAAGTCCCAGGCGATACGCCTGGGACATCTTGTTCAGCACTTATCTTTCTTTTCTTCTTAACTTCTCTCGTGGCCTCGGGAATTCATCTAATACCTACAAAACTTGTGAAAACATAAATAACTGACTCAAAGACACAACTTAACTAAAACAAACTAAAACTAAAGAAAATCGACTCAATTAGACTCAAATACATAACAAAAAGACCCCCGGAAATGAGATGTGTTTGCAACACATCAAACATCCCCACACTGACTCTTTTTTCGTCCTCGAAAAATACTGCAATGGAATCATAACCAGGAAATTGACTTCTAAACATCTAACATTTAAAATTCAAGAGCCACCATACAATTCCACATTCCATAATGTAATAACATACTAACTACAATTGTCGATATTTCGATCCGATTAAACCCAACCACCAACCTTTTCTTTCGCCCCCATGTGTTTATAAATTTACCAGATATAAGTTCAGCTGCCTATGGATCCCACTAAAGAAGGGTCAAGTTCAACCTATTACCGAATCATATTCAGTCAAAGCAAAGGGTAATAATGATTTACAATTATATTTCCAACCCCCCTTAAACCAGATACTAAGATGTCCAAGGAATAACTAGTTATTTATATGCAAATTCCTGAGCATTTATTCTCTAAGCTATCAATTTTTTTTCCTTTTCTTTTCTCATTTTTTTTTTTTCTTTAGTTGGTCACTTTTACCTAAAATTACCAACGGACATCACCAGAGGTATTCTTTCACAAGGTCTTACCCCCGAAATCATACATGAGTATTTTGCCCGCGAGATCCGAAACATCATCAGAGGTACTTACCACGGGATACTATCCTTAGTTCGTACATGAGTATTCTGCCCCTTCACTCTAATTCATTAGCCAAATTATTAACTAATATGCTCATTTGAAATTCTAAGGACATAGGAGTATCTAGCCTAAAGCGGTCTCTTCCTTCCTAATCATCAGATTCAGTATCCCTATTACTCCTAAAATGGGAACCCACTAGCAGACTGATTAGCATATTTATACAACAATAAACACACAGGCAATTTAAGCTACTCCTAGGTCAGCTGGGCCTACCGACACATCATAGACTAGAAATGTTTTCCATTCAAACCAAAACTATCCACTTTTCCCAAATTATTCATTAGTTAAACATTTAAGCACAAGATAGACAATCAATCCCTGGTTTTACTATCATTTTCCATTAACTGCAGCCAGAATCTCGGACATTTTTGACAATTTTTCAATTTTTTTCCAAATTTTTTCTGACTTTTATGACTCAATTAAACACACCAAAAATAAATGACTCAAGACTCAATACGAAAGTATCCCATCCCCACACTTGAATCACACATTGCCCTCAATGTGGAATGGAACAAAAATAAAACAGAAATAAAATAAAATAAAAGAAGTTGAAACGTGTTCACCTGAAACTCCGGAGACTCAGCACATCGACCGCAGCGAACCACCACCAAGACGGTAAACAGAAATAATAAAAATTAAAAATTTGAAAAATTTCTGACTTACCTCCCCTAGGCGTATCGCCTACAGCCTTGCATTTCCCAGGCGATACGCCTAGAACTGCAACCATCCGGACCCGCTTCAAGATGCAAGCGTATCGCCTATAACCTACCACCTTCCAGGCGATACGCCTGGAACGAAATTTCCAGGGACTTTTCCAGATTTTGGCCTTCAAAATTTTTCTATCTCTTTTCTCCACAACAGGCCTATAGTCGAAATTTGCAGCACAAACCTGCACTTTTGACCTGTACAACTCTCATTTACCAGTTTCCGAATCTCCAGAATTACCTGCAAACACCAAAAACACAAAACCAAAAGACGCAAGGGGCACAAAAACTAAAAATTGCAGAAAATGAAAAACACGACTACAAAACTATACAACCCCCGGGCACTTATCTAATACAGCTCCTAACAACTAACCTCCTCCTAAACCACAATCAGGAGGCTTTGCCTTCACATCTTTCAACACTAGACGACCGGTGAGTACCCGGTTTCTAGTCTCCAAGTGTCCTACAAATCTCCTAAATAACACACAATATAGCCTGGTAGGATCACCTAGTTCCAACAACTCTTTGACCTTCCAATGTTTGTAACGACCCGGTAGAAACCTAATTCTACTTATGTAACTCAAATCCGGGTCGTTTTGACAGGGTAGCACCAATAACCTCCCCACACTTGGTCTATGCACTATAACCGTAGCAAACTCACCTAGATCACCAAGTGTGGCCTTCCTGCCCTCAGTTCCAACAACTACCATTCTCTCTGCACTCACTAAGCCACTGGACTCTTCTAGCGGGTCATCAATATCAGTTTGTTCAACTAAAGCATCTAAACCCCCGGGATCCTCCCCACACTTAGGCTCAACCACTACATCTTTCTCCTCTACCCTTGCATGAACCACTAAATCAGCACCACATACAAAATCAATACAATGATCCACACAAGATTTAAAGGAATTAATGAAAAACATAATGGTAGAGAATGCAGATGGTATAAACAAAAGAAATTAACTAAGGAAATTTAAAAACTAAAAAAAATAAAAAAAATATATAAAAATCTAGACTCAAAATAAACCTAATGAAATCTAGACGCAAAAACCGAAAAGACTCAAACTTCCTAACCAACCTAGTTCTTCTTGCTATTGCCAAGTGTCCCCGGCAACGGCGCCAAAAACTTGATGTGCTCGGAACGTACCTAAAAATACTATAAAAACCTAGACCTAAACTAGACCTAGACACACCTAATTTTACCGAAAATACCTAAACCGAACCGAAACCTAAGGCAAGTGTACCTATCGGTGACAGTATAGCTTATGTAAGACCGGGATTATCGAACCCTAGAGACACTATGTACAAGACTCAACTAGGACTGAAAAATAGGAATTTTGAGAATTTGGGTTTTAAAATAAATTAATTAAAGTAAATTAACTACCTAATTGACTAATCAACCAACAACCGAAACCAGAAAAACTAGAGACAACTGCCAAATGAGAAAAGGGCACTACCTAGACCTAGACTCCTATTTCATGCTAATGACTACTCTCGGATATGACAACTAATGATGGAACCAGGATCTTTTGACACAACCTCTAGAAACCTTACGAGCCCCCAGACCACTTACCGGATGTTACTGATAAGATACCTATTCGGTTGGAATAACCACACTGATTAGTTAGTTCACCTTTTAAGTCCTTCCTAACTTTGACTACTCTAACGCTCGAACAAGGGTTCACCTTTTAAGTCCTTCCCACTTCAATTACCCTAGCCACCCTCGGATATACCTAAGGCACACCTAGACTAACCGGAGCTACCATTGACCTACTGTAACTAACACGAAATAGCAGATTAACTAATAACCTAGGGCATTTCCTTTTGAGACAATGTTATCCTAAGTGATTAACCAACCCGACTACCCGACAACTGTCATCCTTTTGAGCTTATTCAGAGAGCGGCACACAAAATCCAAGGAAACAATTAACAATCAATCCTATGGCTAATCAGAATCAACTAACCATATCAATTTGCAAACACAAAGTCACACAAACCAATTACCCAACCCAAACCGGAAGACATCCGCAGATCACGCAAGAATTGATTATCAATCGAAACCCTAAACTAAGTACACATTATGCATCAATTACAGAAAACCAACGGGATTTAAAGAGAGTCACAACCCACACATACGATTGTCATAAACCGGAAATAGTCAAAAACACAAAATAGTCATCATTGGCCTAGGCAGCACTAAGTGCTTAGCCTAGGACCATAATCCAGTCAAGATCAGCAACACATACAGAAAATTGAAAGGGAAACATGGTCTAAAGTCAAGTACAAAACACAAAACAGGAGTTTAGATGGAAAACCGACACGCAACCGGAGTCGAATGATCAATCTCCCTTCTTCTCTCTTGAATTCTGACCCTCTCTGGCTCTGGAAATCACCTAAAATTCGTCTGGAACAGCAGCAGGTCGAAAAGTCCCGAACTTAACCCTTAAGATCGTATTTATAATCAAGAATTAGGGTTTTCCGGAAATACCACCTCCAAGCGTATCGCTTGGAGGCTCTAACAGGCCAGGCGATACGCCTAGGGCTTGCTACGCGACAAAACAGTCAGGTTTCACCGACTTTGACTTCCCTTGACTTTCCCGTCCACGCGTATCGCGTAGAGATACTCAAGTCCCAGGCGATACGCCTGGGACATCTTGTTCAGCACTTATCTTTCTTTTCTTCTTAACTTCTCTCGTGGCCTCGGGAATTCATCTAATACCTACAAAACTTGTGAAAACATAAATAACTGACTCAAAGACACAACTTAACTAAAACAAACTAAAACTAAAGAAAATCGACTCAATTAGACTCAAATACATAACAAAAAGACCCCCGGAAATGAGATGTGTTTGCAACACATCAACAACACACGACACTCTGAATATTGTAACACTTAGCCTTCGATCATCGTCTCCACCACTGTAATCGAATTCTTACTTTATAAAAGCTTTAGGTAGCAGGCGCTTTGAGCCGGCTCCCGAGGTTTTTACTGGGATTCTCAGAGGCAACTCTCAGGATTCCGGGTTTCCCTCGTATATCATCGTGTCAGTTGCATTACTTTTTCTTTACCTTTGAACCAGACTTCTTGGCACCTCACCCCACATTCTAAGTTTAGAATACGAGATTGCCTCGTGCAATTTTTTACCAAAACAACGGGCTAGGTCCCAAAAAGCCAAAACAACAACCAACACCAAAAAGAAAACAAACAAAACAGGGGAATAAAAAATTAACAACCACCAAAAACAAAAGATCACGAATTAACTCTAAGCATACACCAATCCTCCCAATAAATCATGTACCTCTGAGCCCTGTTAGTAATCCACAGATACGACAGTGATTTGATTTCACGTGTAATGCACTCCACATTTAGAATTTTGTGATTATGAACCATGTAGTTCCTTGCCCTCCAAATGACCCAACACGTGATGGCTATTATAGCTTGAACCAAATTTTTCTCCCTCTTCGAGCCTTGATATTCTTGTTGTAAAGTTTGAAGATCAAACACCGAAAAAGCAAAAATTGAAGGCATATTGATCCATTCAGCAATCTTAGACCAAATATCAGTGGCCGAAGCACAGTAAATTAGCATGCGATCAAAGCTTTCCACGTTGTTATGACAGAACATGCATTAATCATCTTCTATTGTTTGCCTCTCCTAATCAAAGCAACCCGAGTCGAAATCCTACCTAAATAGTCAATCCATATGAACACATTAACTTTGATAGGAATCTAAGACTTCCATGAGTAGCAGTTATCCAACCGATATGACAACGTCTAGTTTATCTTTTTTTTATATAATGCTAGTTTCAAAATGAATATCTCCCGCCTCTTGGTTGACCCATCTTATATATATATATATATATATATATATATATATATATATATATATATATATATATATATATATATATATAGGAGAAGGAACTATTATTAACCATCCCTTAGAGTGATAACTGATTAACTCAATCTCATTGATTCTTGACTTTAATCCAATGGCTGATGATTAAAACAAAACATATGGTTGTCATTGAGCCAAGTGTAATTATGTAAAAAGACCCCCATATACAAACAAAGCCCATATCCTTATATCTTTTCTCTTTGCAGGTATTGAGAGGAAATCATATTGATTATAATTAATTGAGTGATTAAAACAAAAGAAAACTAGCCTATATATAGGCAAGACTATAACAAAGAAAGTCATAAACATAAGCTAGGCAATAACTATTATCCTAAACTTAAGCATAATAATAAATGCACAAATAAGGTCTAATAAATAAGGTCTAATATCCTCCCGCAAGCTAAGGACGGGTGACGACCTTGAGCTTGGATCGAAGAAAAGCAAAACGATCGGTGGCAAGGGGCTTGGTGAAGATATCTGCAATTTGATCATGGGTTGATATGAATTGAACATTAAGTTTGCGTTGAGCGACTTTTTCCCGAACGAAGTGGAAGTCAACTTCGATGTGTTTGGTGCGGGCATGAAAAATAGGATTTGCAGAGAGATAGGTAGCACCAAGATTATCACACCACAAGATTGGAACGTTGCGTGTGTTGACCCCAAGTTCACATAGGAGGGATTGAAGCCATGTGAGCTCCGCTACCGTGTCCGCCATGGCTTTATACTCAGATTCAGTTGAGGAGCGGGAAACCGTACGTTGCTTTTTGGCACACCACGAGATGAGGTTCGAGCCCATATAAATGGCAAATCCCCCCGTCGAACGTCGATCTATAGAACACCCAGCCCAGTCCGCATCGGAAAAGGCTTCGATGTCGGTCCAATGTGTGTCTGAAAAGGCATGTAGAGTGGAACCAGATCGATGATTTAAACGAAGGCCATAGTTTGCCGTTCCAAGAAGGTAACGCAGAATCCGTTTAACTGCCATCCATTGATTTTCTGAAGGATTTTGCATAAATTGACAGACTCGGTTAACGGCGAAGCTTATATCGGGTCTGGATAGAGTGAGATATTGAAGGGCCCCAACCATTTGGCGATATTTGACAGGATCAGAGAAAACCGGGCTGTCGTGTAAGCCGAGAGTAGGTGACGTGACCATGAGTGTGGTAACGGGCTTTGCATTGGAGAGACCGGCCCGTTCGATAACATCTTGAATATACTTTTGTTGGGATAGGATTATATCGTCACCGTCTTTTACAATTTCTAATCCCAAAAAATAATCAAGAGGCCCAAGGTCTTTAAGGGCAAGGGTGGAGCTTAGATGGTCGACGACAACATTGATGGCCTTGTTGTTGTTCCCGGTGACAATTATGTCATCAACATATACCAAAAAATAAATCACGGTTCCTTTGTAATTGTAGATGAACAAGGAGGGATCCGTTTTGGAGCCTTTGAAGCCCAACCGATGTAAAGCCGCGGATAATTTTTCAAACCATGCTCTAGGGGCTTGTTTGAGCCCATAGAGAGACTTTTGAAGTTTGCAAACATAATCCGGGTGAGTTGGATCGATGAAGCCTTGTGGTTGTTTTAAATATATAGTCTCGTGAAGGTCGCCATGGAGGAAGGCGTTTTTGAAGTCCAATTGTCTAAGAGACCAATTATTTGTGACGGCGAGTGAAAGAACAACACGGATTGTTGTTGTTTTGACAACTGGGCTAAAGGTTTCATGGTAGTCAATCCCATGTTCTTGAGTGAAATCTTTAGCAACTAGCCTCGCCTTGTAACGCTCCGGAGCTCCTTTTTTGTCACGTTTGATCCTGTAAATCCATTTACAATCAACAACGTTAGTACCATTTACGGGTGGGACAAGCAACCAAGTACCATTTTGGACAAGAGCCGAGTATTCCTCCGCCATGGCGTGACGCCATTCTGGAGACTTGTTGGCAACGGTAAAGGTGGTTGGTTCGGTAGTTGGAGGAGAAGTGGTGGCGTTATTGGCAGAGGGATCGAAGGGCTGTTTTTGTTTGGGATTTGGACGGAGGTTCGCTGGCCGTTGACGGAAAGGAGGGGAGGGGGGAGGGGGAACAGGAATAGATGATGAGGAAGTTGAAATATGTGAGGATGTGGAAGTGGGAATGGGGGAGGCTGTCGAAGGGCTTGAAGATTGAGAGGGAGTAGAGGACGTTGAATGCATGGAAGGGGATGATTGCATGGGGGAAGGTGGTGAGGAATTAGATTGAGAATAGGAGGGAGGTGGCGAATTATTTGAGGACAGAGGAGAATTGGTGGGTGAGTGAAAATTAGGTGGTTGAGTTGGTGAAGGTGGTGGGGGTGGATTAGGCATGAAGGTTGTGTAAGGTGGAGTGGGTGGAGTGGTGGTTTGAGAGGTGACGGGTGAAGATGAAATTTGAAACGGAAAAATGTGTTCATTAAACCGTACATAGCGGGCAATATAGACCCGATCCGTGGAGGGGTCTAAACACCGATAACCATGATGGGTGGGGCTATAGCCTAGAAAAACACAAGGGGTGGATCGAAAGTCCATTTTATGTGGGTTGTAAGGTCTTAGGTAAGGAAAGCATTGACACCCGAAGGCTCGTAGAAAGGTGTAGTCGGGATGAGTTTTGTGTAAGAGTTGAAAGGGAGTGTGATTGTTAAGGGTTTTAGATGGCATGCGATTTATGAGATAAACCGCCGTTTCAAAGGCAAAGTGCCAATACTTTTGAGGAGTGGCAGAGTGGGCAAGAAGAGAAAGCCCGGTTTCAACAACATGTCGGTGTCTACGTTCAACGGTGCCATTTTGTTCGCTTGTATGTGGGCACGATTTTCGGTGAAGGATACCATTATTTTGAAAAAAGTTGGTGAGAGATCTAAATTCCCCGCCCCAATCCGATTGAACTTGTTTTAGTTTTCGTTGAAATTGTCTTTCTACCATACAAACGAATTGGGTAAACATGGAGGCTACTTCCGATTTTAGTTTTAAAGGAAATATCCACATAAATTTTGTGTGGTGATCAACGCAAAGCAAAAAATACTTAAAACCATCAACGGATGTGGTGGGAGCGGGACCCCAAACATCACAAAAAATAAGGTCCAAAACGTTATTGCTACGAGTTGGATTATTCGGTTACGAGAGTTTGGAGGACTTCCCCATTTGACAAGCAGCACAAATAGAATTATTAAGTTTGGAGGAAATAAGTAATAAAAATTGAGAAGCCATAGTTTGAAATGTTTGATAATTAGGATGGCCTAATCGTTGATGCCACACGTTTGCGGGAGCCCGGGTGGCGGAGAAGGCTTGCTTGGTGATAGACTTGAGTTGAGGAAGCACGAGAGAGTAGAGACCATCTTTACTTGGACCCGTAAGAAGAGTAGAGCGGGTAGAAATATCCTTCACAGAAAAAAAATAAGGGTGAAACTCAAAGAACACATTATTATCAACACAAAATTTTTGAACCGATAAGAGATTTTGTTTTATACTAGGAACATGTAAGATGTTTGAAATGTTAAATGTTTTTAGGGGTGAGTGAATGTGGGTAGAACCGATGTTTAAAATAGGCAAACCTTTACCGTTACCAACTCGTAGTTCATCGTCACCATGGTAGGGTTCGGAGGAACCCATGCTAGCTAAATCCGGGGTGACTGGTTGTTGGCACCCGTATCCGGGAACCAATTTGTTGACGTAGTGGATCTTGAATCTGCAAAATTAGCCATCGGGCGACTACGAATAGTTGCGGGATCTCGACTGGGGCAGTCGGATGGAACATGTCGAATGCCGCAATGTTTGCATGTTCCATGTACCGCGTTGGTGGTCGTTGCCCAATCAAACGGACCTTTTGGTCTCGGTGGTGGCCTTGGAGCATTGCGCCGTCCACGGGAAGAGGTAGGGTTGGTGTTGCGGTTATTTCGTGATGCATAATGGGCTTGGGCAGGGGCAGTGGGAGTGAGGGTATACCCATGTTGGGTAGCAAGATGATGGAGAGTATGAAGAGGAGTAGAGTTGGGTGGTGTAGGTAGGAGACCGGGTAAAAGAGAGGGATTAGAAGAAGTGGCAGTATAGGCTTGGGTGGTGTGGTTGTGTTTGTTTACCATATAATCATGGTCCGATAGGATGGCCGGTAGTTCATCAAAGGTGATGGGGGTTTGTCTTCCTAGGAGATTTGATTTAAGACCATTATATTCTTCCCGAAGGCCGGAGATAACAAGCATTACTAAATCATCATCGGCAAGCGGCTTACCAATATTTTGGAGGTCGGTGGCATATTCATTTGCACGAGCCAAATAGGCGATGGGTGTCTCATCTCCTTTCATTTCAAGCCGGAGTAGCTTAGTTTTAAGAGTATACTCACGGGATTGAGTGTGAGGGGCATGAGCTCGTTCAAGATTGGTCCATATGTCACGCGAAGTGAACCCTTTGACGTGATGAAATGACTCCTCGGAGACGGTGGATATTATCAACATGCGAATGTGGGCATCATTCGCTATCCAAATAGGGTATTCGGGGTTGGGATTGGAGGTGGCGGCCACGGCAGTGTCGCCGGAGCCGGAGGCAGGGGTGGTGAGGGTGGGTGGTGGACACGGTATGGTTCCGTCGATATATCCATATAGGTTGTTGGTTATGAGGAAGGGTTGGATCATGGTTTTCCAAAAACCATAGTTTTTGGATTTGAGGGTGAAGGCAAACTTGTGTGAATTGTGTGAGGTTTTCTCTTGTGTGGAGAAAGCTTGAATGGGAGCCATGAAAGGAGAAGAAAAAAAAAATGAAGGAGATGAAGGAGAGAAGGCTGCCGTGAATGTTAAATTTGGGAGAGGGGAAGAGATGTCCTCTTGTGGCTCTAGATACCATATTGAGAGGAAATCATATTGATTATAATTAATTGAGTGATTAAAACAAAAGAAGACTAGCCTATATATAGGCAAGACTATAACAAAGAAAGTCCTAAACATAAGCTAGGCAATAACTATTATCCTAAACTTAAGCATAATAATAAATGCACAAATAAGGTCTAATAGCAGGAGATTCATTCATGGTGGTTTTTTTAGATGAAAATGGGTTCTTCGATCTCCTTTTCCGTTTCCTTTTTCTAAGCTTCGCTAGGTTTCGTATCATCCACATCTGACTAACCCATCTAGCGAATTTAAGATCAACATGTTTTCCATCACTTCTGAGCCACGCCGACTTACTACCATCGCCAAGGATAAAGAACGATTTGGAGGTTTCTGTTAGATTTGGGAGTTTTCTTAGAGATTTTATTTGTGGATTTGTTTGATGGTGGTGCCAGAGGTGGGATTTGATGGTGGTGCCCAAAATGTATAGAAACAAACATGAATCTGCCTTAAATTATACAATTTCCAATTTTGACTTTTTTTTCTTGGTCAATAAGCCCTTATATACCAAGAATTCGGAGGAAGCCAACTGATATCTTGGTGTTTCATTTCTAAGGTAAAGCATTGTGTTTCTTTTTAAATTATATGTAAATCTAGATATTATTTTCGGTGTTTGTATTTGTTATTTTTGGATCTGGGTTTTATGTTCATGTTTTCTTTTTCTTAAGTTGGAACAAACTCATGGAATCTAAGGAATATTGTTTATGCAAGTTGATAAAGGCTATTGTTTATGCAAGTTCCTTTATGTTTGTTTAGATTTTATCATTTTTAGAATGAATATTGAAGGCCGAGGCGATGAGCTAGTCTTTGTGTTTGGGTTAAATGACTGAAATTTTATAGGAGGCGATTACTGTGAAACTTTATGTAGTTTTTGACTTTGTATAATTCAGTTTGCAATTTTTGGGTTGATTCTCGCAAAGAAAATTAAAGTTGACTTTGTAATATTCAGTTTGTATATTTTGGGCTTCACATCGTTCATCTAGGGGTTAGTTGATCATTTTTCTTATACAAGCTCCACATCGTTCTAAAGTGATTGTATTGATTCAATTAATTTTAGTTGATGTGTATATCAAATGGATTCAACTAGGTTAGTTGATCATTTTTCTTATACAAGCTCGCTTTATGATCCGATTCTTTGCGGTTTGTAATTTGTGCATTTTTAGTTGTACATTTGGTGTTTCTTAAGTAGTAGCATCAGTGTTTTATATGCATATTGATGCATTTGTAGTTTGTAATATATGCATATGCAGTTGTACCTAAGTAGAAAAAATGATGTTAGTTGTTGTAACACTGATGCTACATCGTATGTCTGAGATAGTGATGCATTTATAGTTTGTAATATATGCATATGCAGTTGTACCTAAGTAGAAACATCTATGCTACTGGTTTTGAATGTATAGATGTAATTTTATTCTTTATTACCAGTTATGACATTGATGTTAGTGGTTGTAACACTGGTGCTACATCGTACGTCTGAGATATTGATGCATTTTGTAGTTTGTAATATATGCATATGCAGTTGTACCTAAGTAGTAACATCGATGCTACTGCTTATGAATGTGTGGATGTAATTTTGTTATTCGTTAACAGTTATGACAATGATGTTACTGGTTGTAACACTAGTGCTACATCGTACGTCTAAGAAAACGAAAATAAAAAACGTTGAGACTATACTTGAATTAAAGATAAAAATGCGACGAGTTTAATGGTGCAACTTTTATAAAAATCCAACAATGTATAAAAAAGTTATGGACGTTTTAAAATGAAAGGGGGGTTTTATATGATTATGTAAATTGACAGATTTGCCCAATTGAATTAAAAAAAAAAAGAAACGGACACATGGCAAAATCTGGTAGCTTCTTGCTTTTATTAACCATTGGATGATGGTTATTTGGTTAATGCTCTAAGGTGTGGTTAATAATCATTCCATTCCCTATATATATATATATATATATATATATATATATATATATTATATATAATAGGATTAGTTATAAGAGCCCCCTATACTAACCATAATAGTATTTAGTCCCTCTATTACTATCTATACTTCTATATATATCATAGCATATTTGAGGACCGCGAGATTGTCTTTTTACATAAAACTTTTACGATTTAAGGGGAGCAAAATCATATTTGTCAATTATGTTAGTAGATACAAAAAGGTAACTAAGTAAGCAATTGATAGCGAAATTACTTTATAAATTTAATTATGTAACAATTTTTAACTAAATTCTGAAAATCGTTTTTATTTTATGCAAATATAAACTTTTATTAAATCTTAAATCTATATGATCCTTCACCAATATGTTATGTTTCCTGTCAAATTACACAAACACCCACTAGTAATATGTAACATGGATTTATAGTCATCATATATATTTATATAGTTATATGTCATGTTGACAATAGTATGATGGTGCGTTGTGTATACAATAACATTATATATAGGGGATTGTATTGTGTATTATTGGGGAATGGACAACACTAATCATATTCACGAATATGGTATCAAAGCCATGTTTCTTTTAAACCTAATTTATTTTCTTTCTTTCTTCGTAAAGTTTGCCCTCCCGTCGGTCGTCTTCTTTCGTGACCTGACTTGAAAATTTCATTAATCAAAAATATTACATAATAAAAAGGTTATTGGGTTGCTGCAACTCACATGAGAAGAAATAAAATAAAACATATATATTATGTAATTTATAGCCATATTCCATATAGGTAGAGGTGCGCATAAAAACCCGTTAACCGAACCGACCCGATTAATTAACCGAAAATTGAACCCGTTAATAACCGGTAGTGCAAGAACATGTGTGTAATCGATAGGAATCGGCGGTTCGGAACCGGTTAAGAGTTTTTCAAAATATCCGGTTAACCGAAGCGGGTTTATTTAGCAGATTAACTGAGTATTGACATTAAAAAAGGGTTACGTTTTTATAGCCGCTTGTTATTGTTTTTTGCCCTTTTTCCCCTTTTTTGCCCTATAAATAGATATTAATTGTAGAGGATCAAACACGCAACTTCTCTTTATCTCTACTACTTCTAGAACGTTAAAAAAACACTTAAAATCTAACTTGTATTCAAACGATTCCATGTCATCTTCTTCTTCTCAAGCTTTGGTTGGTGTCGGGGTTCCTCAAGCGAGACACAAGTCGTTCCTATCAAGGCAACAACGAGGAACCTCGAGATTTGGTCAAATTCGGTCTTCGCGAGATGGCGTTCAGTCCTGATAAGGTTTAACGTAAGAATTATGGTGGCTTTCTCAAAGCCCAGTTTATTCAAGAAGCGGTGTTTGGAATTTCGGTCCTGACATGGTTCGTTTGATGATGAGTAATTTGACTATTTAAGAAGCTTTGCCGTTTAATTATTTCGACAACCCGCACTTGACGAGGATGATTTAATAATCACTCCAACCTCACTATAAATAGGAAAATAGTTCGACTATTAAGCTCGATTGTATGAAAAGATTGATCGAAGCAAAAAGATAATTAATTTTGAGTTTTGAAAGTTCAAATACCGTTTTAGTTTAACAAACGAAACTTGGTCGAAATGGCACAACCTACCCGATTCGTATCTTTGTGTTACCACGCATTGAATTGATCCAAACATGTGACAAATGGTGAAACGTGTCGTTGCTTTCAAAATTTTTGACTATTCTCACACTGGTGAAAATGTATTTCAGTGTATAGATGAAGTTATTCAAACATGTAAGTTAAAAATAAGTCTTTTTTCAATAGCCTTTAAAACCACCTTTAATAATACAAGATTGATTCAAAGATTAAAAATTAAATATGATCCAATTTGTAATGGTGCTTTTTTCATACTTTTATATGTTGCACACATCATTAATTTGGTTGTGTAAGACGGGATTGAGCTTCTCAGGTGGAAGAGCTAAAGGCCAATTTAAAAAACGTTAAGAGAAAATTTTTAAGTTAGTAGAAGACGTAAACAATATATGAAGTTTTGCAAAGAAACAAATTCTTAATATTTGGGACTAAGTTGAGACATTCCAACAAGGTGGAATTCCACTTGTCAAATGTACCTAAATGCTTTAAGAGAAAGAAAACCCTTAGAAGCTTTTCATAATAATCTTGTTGAGACGGGGGAGGTGGAGAAGCGTTTATGCCCAAGAATTTGGGACTTTATAAAAGCTTGGACCAATGTGCTTGAAACTTTTAAAGACGCAACTTTATCTGGATTTATTATCCCACTTGTAACTTAGTGCTTCACCAACTACATTTTATGTGCTAATAAATAAACTCATATGAATGAATGAGAAACGTTACTATACCAATGTTGAATCAAATGAAAATAAAACTTAGAAAATATTTTGAAGAAATGCTAAACGTTTTTTTTCTTATGTCATCGCACTAAACCCATGTTTCAATGTGCCAGGTGTTGAGAGGACACTTGATTTGATAGTTCAAGATTTCTCATCAGATGTGGAAAACCGGAATATAGCTTCAACTTTAAAATTATTTTTAACATGTATTTTACAAGTATGTTTATCATATATTTAGCAAGGTGTGGTTTAACAATATTTGTACACCAAGAAATGTCCCAATCATCAAGTAGTACCGCGAACTCTAGTATGGTTTTTTACCACACTATTAGCTGTAATAATACTAAACGGGCATGCGGTAATAACCCAAATAGTGAACTCGGATGCTATATGGGAACCGCTTTTGGTATCACACATGAGCAGTGAGATAGTTTTGATGTATTGGCTTGGTGAAAAGAAAGAGAATCTCAATTTCCCATTTTAGTCGCCATGCCTGTGATTTACTTAGCGTCCAAGCTTCCATGGTAGCTTCGGAGTCATTGGAGATGTGCACATGCTTGAAAGACCACTTGGACGCAATGTAAATAATTTAAGACACGAACAACCTCGAAAGACGAAATCGAGGTTGAGGGTGTTATACACGAGGCCGAATGTCGTAAAAACAGTTCACAACCAACTTTTGACGAAGAAATGAAATACGATGACTTGATTCGAAATCCGCCTGCAACTCATCTATAAACTTACACCGGATCACACAAATTCCTGACGCACACGAATCGTTCTAGTTTTAGTATTTGTCTAATAATGTATTTCTACATTTAGTTTGTTTTTTTCAAGAAAGTATAACTTGTAGTTTGTGTTTTATATTTTTTTATTTATATAAAAGAATGCATGTTATTGAGTTATATATTAGTTTTTGCAAAAATAATGCTTAACTGAAACCGTTTTTTTGGATCGTTTTTCTGGTCACATAGGTTCTGGATTTTAGGAGTCTGAACCAGTTATTAACCGAATCGTTTAATTCAAATAAGTGAATAACCAACTTTTTACCATTAACCGATTGGTTTTTATAGAATCGGTTAACCGATGTCCACAACTCTAGGCTCTATCTACAAACTACCAAGGCTGTGGTCTAGTCTTAAATTTAATATACTTTTCTGAATAAAAACGCAAACCGACCTTAGCTCAGTTGGTAGAGCGGAGGACTGTAGTAGGCATAAGCTCACAGCTAATCCTTAGGTCGCTGGTTCGAATCCGGCAGGTCGGAATCTTTTTTTTTCATCCACCCTTTTGGGTAATTCATAATACTTAATTCAAACATTTTGCCTTTTAATTCGTTTTTGCTCCATATTCTTTGGACGTTCTACTTCAACTCGATCCGTCATCTTCTACACTTTCACTCCATCGATGGTAAGGGCTACGGTTAGGGTTTAGATGACCGATTTCATTTCCCCTTTCACACACGCTAAAACCAAACCCTAGGTTCATTGAATCGAATCCGTATCATTTCATTATTCATTTTCCATTTCCGCTATCTGAATTCGCTTTTCGTTTCGATCTGATTATCATATGATGCCTGTAGATGTATGAATGTTCTTCATGCGTCAACTGAAAAATCATATTTCTTTTGATTGTATATTTGTATGTTACCTCGTGATCGATTATCTTTCCTAAGTATTTAAATTATCCAGGATAAACAATTTGAACAAAATGTGGTGTATTGATTGATCAGTTTATATTAGGAATTGAAGTGTTGTTAATATGCAGCAGTATTTCATCTAGCAAATAGACTTAATTTGAACACTCTATCTGTCAATGTGTCCTCTTTTGAATTCTGCATCTTCAGTGCCTTCACTAGAAATTGTCAGTTTAATAAATTTATGGCAGTTAGATAAGCTGTTACTGATAATCTCAGGGCATTTTTCCATGGCTGCCACATAAACTTGGTTTGGAGCAAATGAAATTTTATATATTTTTGTTTCATACTCATAAGGGTCTTTTAAGGTGAACAATTGTGACATAAGTGACATGAATTCTTATTATCAGCTAAGCTGGACCTTGGTTTTAAAAAGTGTGCCTATGAGTCAAAATTAGGTTCTGTAGGAGGCAGACATGTAGAAATCACTAAAGGTATGAAGAGAACATGAATGGTTTGCTTGATAAAACGGCTAAAATGTAAAAGAAATGAGATGGATGCAAGTTTTGGTTTTACATAACTCTTATTTGGTTGTACATAGAGCAACGACTCGCATACGTGAAGCTCTCTCCTTGCACATCAAATTTCGAACCTAAATGTCTCAGAGCACCTTGTGCTTTTTAAAACCAAGAAGCTGGAACTTTTTGCTGTTGGTGAAAAACATTGCTGTTGTTTTTAGATATTTACTGCCAACTTTGGATCAATTTATGTGTGGTTGTAGCTATTAATAACTCTTCACGTTTTACAGGCAAGTTCGGTGAGGTTGTATCTAACTTGCATACGGAACACTCTAGAGGCTGCTATGTGTTTGCAGGTACACAATGTTATGTTAAATGAAGGTTAGATTAAAAGGTCTAATTTGCATATAGTGATATAGAATTATAGATCTCCATTTACATGTCTTGGTTCAAGTTTTTGGTTGCAGAAGCCTAAAATTTTTAAGAAAGTCTGGAAGATTGGTTGGAATGTTACACAATTAGTCTAATTTTGGAATACACACCCTATATCTTCAGTTTTTAGATGGAACAAAGTTTGATTTCTGTGACAATTTGTCATGCACGTTTTTGCAAGATGGCTTAACTACTTTATTTAGGTCCCAATGTATACATTTTTACTGATGTTATATTCTCCTTGCAGAACTTTCCTTGTCAAGAAGTTGAAAGACATAACAAGCCAGAAGTTGAGATGAAGTATGTAGTTAATACTTGAATTAGCCTTCTTTTTTATGCTGATTTTATAATGAATATTTTTATAATCACATACGCATTGACTTTCAGCATGAAGTATAAGGAAAACCTCAAAATCTTGATGTTTTATCTTCTATTTTCAGGACCAGCCCGGAACTTCTGCTTAATTCTGTAAGAATAGATTCTTGGCACCTGATGATTTTGTCTCAAAACATTGTATTTGGTTTTCATATCAATTGACTCGTCGTATTTATCCAAACAAGGAAAAAGTAAATCATTGCACTTTGCAAGAATAAACAACCTTGGACAATAAAATAAGTGCCAGATGATGGGTGTCTTTTGGATTTACATTTACACAATCTGTCCCAAGTCACTCATCCTTGAATATATTATACTTTTTGCATTTTCAAGAAGATAGTTTGGTTTGGGACAAAAAGCCAAGTATGATAATTCTAAAGGTTAATGATTCTTAGAGGCTTCATGCGATGCTCACTTGTGCACTTAAAGTAGAATATTATTCTCAATCTTATAGGCTTAAATGGTTATTTATCATAATTTATTAACATCCTTGTTTTTATCATCATTTTAATGTTGTTACTTCTGATTCAGGTTGTGATTTGTCGAAATGAAGCTGAAAAGTGCTTGATTGAAACTTCTATTAATTCACTGCGCATAAGCCTCAAGGTAAGTGCAGTAAATGTTTTATCATTTATCACTTTTGCATGGCATACCTTTTGTTTCTCACATAGTCATGAGAAAACTAAACTTCTGTTTTGTTATTTACAATTCTGGTCAAAATTTTACATATATATACAGTCTCTCTTCCATTGAAATTACAACAATTTTGAAAAATGAAAAAAAAAAAAGGTTTTGGATCCAGGGTTCACAATGGGGGCAACATCTCTATCCCCTGGGATAGAGGAGAGGAAAAGTTTGCCTGTATCCATCCCACCCTAGACCCTAGACCCTACCAATAGCTTTGCTATGAGTGAGATTTTACTTGGTACATTTGTATGTTTGAAGAATGTCTAAATTAATTAATGACACTATAAGGAAATCTTTTATACCCGAAGTTATAATAGTTGACAATTTGACAGCCTGAAGTTGAAATATGAAAATGAGTTGTATCCAACATAAAGTATCTTTTTGATATTATGAGAATACTTTATTTTTATTATAACTAAGTTTTTAGTAAAATTTATATCGAAGTGTAGAAAAAAAATCTGAACAAAGCTGTATATTTAGGTTTATATTAATATTACAAATTGTTAAGAAAAACTAAGTTATAAGTTAAATGAAAGTGAGAAAAAAAAAAACTTTGCAAGTAGGTGAGTTGAGAACCCAGGGTTTAAACCCCAGTAACCACATTTTTAAAATACAAAAAGAAGAAAAAGCTACAATAGTTTCACAAATTGTTTTAAAACGTCGACATCCTACTTGTCTTAACTGTCATACTTTTTATTCGACTCCCTATCCAACATAGTTTAGTTTCCAAAATATCCCACTCTGGTTACAGCAGTCAGTCATGATCACCTTGGACGGCTTTCGATAATAGAACTAGATTATTGATTTTTTTTTTAAATTTTAAGTTGAGTTGGAACAAAAGAACAAAGATCCTCATGATTCTTAGAACGTTTTTTACCGTTTGTCTTTTCAGAAAGTCAACAATTACTTCTGTGTTTATTAGTTTAACATTTTATATATATTAAACCTGTAAATTTTTATTTTTTATCTCTTATAATTGTTTATAGGTAAAGCAGGCTGACGAACTTGAAAACATTCTAACCAAAAAGTTCCTTAGATTTTTGTCGATGAGGGCAGAAGCTTTTCAAGTCTTACGGAGAAAACCAGTACAGGTGTGTGTAAAAGCTCCACACACTGACACACACACATATATACACACACTTATTGGACTAACACGCCATTAATCATGCTATGTTATAAGAAATAGTAAAAATTTTGTACAGTTGTCTTATATTTTTACTTGGATAGTATGCCAAGCTGGCTGCGATTTATGAACCTAGTTCAATTTTCCTGTTTTCAGGGTTATGATATTAGTTTTCTTATCACTAATTACCACTGTGAAGAGATGCAGAAGCATAAGCTTATTGACTTCATTGTGCAGTTCATGGAGGTAAGATTCAATTTACTTTAGTCATTATTGCCTTTTGACCGGGATTTTTTTAAAAACCGACCCCGAAATTAAACGATGACCTGTTTGGGTGGTTTCACCAGCTTAAAACCGAACCATGAACACCGCTGATACTTTGATTTCCATGGTAGCAACTAGCAAAACAAGTGACCTGTTGTGAGGAAAAAAGTGGGTTGGGTTTGTTTGACCCGAAAATAGTTTTGCCGAAGTGTTTAGACACATTTTGTATATAATTTATGTTAATCATGATTACAAAATATATAATTACAGGTCTTTTCTTTTTTATTTCAGCCAATTTTTGGGCATTTAATCCGTATTCTTTTTATCCAACATTTTCTATTTTACTGATCTGACCCGTTAGGGTCAAAGCATGACCTAGAACAATTCACTCATAAATGTTTTCACTTGAGGCATCAAATTTTTGCTGAGCCGCTAACTATGGCTTCAGAAGACAACAAGCCACTTAATTAGAGTAAAAATTCCCCACGTTATAGCAAAAGAAAAATGGCCCTGCAACTACCTTTGATAAACCGGGAGTGGGTTGATGGGTCAGCGGCCAGACCGGCCACTTTTGGGGTTTGAACTATTTTTTTGATTTTTCTCCTCTCAAAACTAGTAGCTCTTAATAATAATTCAAAAATGTAAAAAACGGTTCACCAGAGATAATACATATACACAACTATATATTCCAAAAATGCAAAATTTATATATATCTAAAAGGTTAAACTACCAAAATCAAACTGTGAACCGCATCTTATAAATCTCAAACCAGCTAACTTGCTTTGGTTTGTGCGGTGCGGTTGGTTTCAACGTTTATAAACACCACCACCCATATCAATTGGACATATTTGGATTCACAGGATATTGATAAAGAGATAAGTGAACTGAAATTGTCTATGAACACAAGAGGAAGATTAGTGGCAACAGAATTTCTGAAGCAATTCATCTGAATTCCTGCATTCTGTATTATATGCAATCATTTTTTTTAGTGAGAGCAGACTTTTTATCATTGTGATAGATTGTGATAGAGGTAAGGATCACTCTCATCAAAGCCTTCTTGGACCATGTTAATAGCTCTGTTATAAGTGAGATTATACATGTGTTTCTTTCCTTCAACAAAATGTTCTGCTTGTTAGATATATATGCTATATATTTCTGTTTTGTGGAAGCTTGTAACATTTCTGGTGTGGTTTTAAACCAAAATGAATATAGATACTATATTGTGTTTGCAAACTGCAATACCTTATATAGAATATAATACAAAAAAAATAATAAAAAAAATACAAATGTATGTTTTATTGTTCGGTTTAGTTGGTTTTGACAAAAATTATAGTAAGCATGGTTTTGAGAATGACAAATAAAACCGGTCCTTCTGGTAAACCGGTAGAATGAGTTGTTTGGATCGCTTTTTTATCTAAATTTTTGGTAATAGTTTCTATCAAAACCTTGAAATGATTAAGATATATATGAGTATCATGCATTTTTAAAAGAAATAAATGGTAAAGAACCGGATACCATCCCGTTTTTCAAGTAAATCATGACATGAACCACATGAATACCAAAGTGTGCATGGCTTAGTGGTCGTATTGCGTACAAAGTAAATTTATTTTTAGGTGATTAAAAGCTTAAACCTATTATGACGTATTGAGGGGTGTTTTTAGGGTGTGTAGGGTGGGTGACCATACAAGACATACGTTTTCGAGTGGGCATACAAAAAAATTCTTGCCATTTAACATTTATTTTTTATTTTTTTGAGTTTGTACTAATATTTAAAGTAATTAAAAGAGCAATTATGTAAAAATATTTACAAGTTTTAATAAATAATAAGGGATGGGGCATATTTTTATAACAATATCATCGATTTATATAAAAAATACACTATATATAACGACATATTTTTAAAACTCATACCGGACACCCGAATTCTCAAAAACACCGTCACATCTATATGTAAAAGAATATTGAAGTATTGGCTCGTCGAACTTTTGCCATCGAACTTTTATTTTTTATAAATTAGACATTGTTAAGTTTTGATATTTTGAAGTTTTATCACTAATCTTTTAACTTTTAGAGATTATACCAATTTACAACAATGCTAAGTTTTATTATTTCCGTGTTTAGTCACTAAACTTTTAAATTTTAAGAGTGGATACCATAAACCTTTTAATTATGATACAAATTTTTCTCTACTCTAGTATATAAATTTTGTTAAAGTACGAAGATACAAATTTTTCTCTACTCTAGTATATAAATTTTGTTTAGGATATAGTCGTATTGAGTTTAGTTTGGCTATAACTTTTTGTTGATGTTGCATTGATTCAACCCGGGATCGAATCTTGTGGCTCCACTTTTCTTTTTTTTTTTTAATAAAATATTGCTTTATTTCTTAAGTTTTATCGTATATGTTTGTTACGATATAGAGTAGGTTTAAAATATTGATACGTCGGATTCTATTAGATTTTTGTGCAACTCCAATAAAACAAGTTTAATATGAACACATAATAATCACCTGCGCATACGAGTAGTTAAAAATAAAACATCTAAAAAGAGGCTTAACACAAAAATTAGGATATTACGATATTTAATTTATATTTGAAAATTAACGTAATCCGACCTTAGCTCAGTTGGTAGAGCGGAGGACTGTAGTAGGCACAAGCTCACAGCTAATCCTTAGGTCGCTGGTTCGAATCCGGCAGGTCGGAATTTTTTTTTAAATTTGTTTTTTAATCACACTAAAAACACACGTAAAAACATGGATCGATTGAATAAGACCATCACATTCTTGAATTCCGGCTGTGTTATCTAGATACGCCTTTTGTTTGCAGTAAAATATATTACTTTGATTTCATCAAATTTTATGGAAGTATCTAAAAAAACGATACAAGTCTAACTGATTTTGCAAGCTCAAATCGACACCATATGATCAGTAAAACAATGCCATAAGAGAAAATGGGACCCTTTGTGTTCTGTGACCAAGATCCATAGCTATCTCGTAATATGACATTTTGACAGCTAGGTTCAGTTCGCAACATGGTGCGAAACAAATATTTGTGGCTTGGCTTCACAAGCACTTGAGTAACAGTCACAATTTTTCTACTTCTAAAACATAGCATAATGATTAAATCACCAAGAACATCATTCTTAAAACAATGAAACAAATACATGTAGTTTTCCTTTTAACAAAGTTGCACCAGCAGTTAAACCAAACAGAAAAACATGTTCCCTGAAAATACAAAAACCGAAAGCCAAACCACAACATCCTATCGGTACGGTACTAATGTATAAACAAATTATACTATGATTCACGAAACTAACCTGCACTAATTCCACATAACCTCGTATATCTATCATTCACTCGGCCTTCGGTTTTTGAATTTTAACATATGGCAAGAGCCCCATAAGATGTTCAATTCTCGGGTTCCATCCTCGTTGCTGAGCCCGACAAAACATCAAAAACTGGTTCGCAAAATACGAGTTGAACGCCATGAACAAGTGCCACAAGGCATGGCCTTGTGGATTGAAGTACCATAGAGAAACATTCTTACAAAAAAGGCGATCACAAATCCAACAGGAAAGGCCGATTGATAATGTGATAATGTATAGTTTTGCTAGCCGTTTGGCGGGTTTATCTTGCGTGTGAATGTAGTACTTGTACATTCTCGGGATGCATAGAAGACAAAGTGTTATGTAGTGAACTTTGAAACCGATGTCGAAACGGGTCTGTGAATGAAAAACGGCGAAAAGCGCACCGTAGAGAAATAAGAAGGTGGGCATGGTGGATTTGTAATGCCAATCGGGTGAGTAGAGGATGTAGATATACAAAAGCATTTCCCATACCATTGGTGTTTCATCACCTTGCTGTTGCCTGAATGCAAACAAAAGGTTTCATTATAAATAGATCACAAAGACGAAAAAAACTGGAAAAAAACGATTCAAATTATGGTTGTTCAAATAGGTGTAAATGAGCTAAGCCTCACATGAGCTACTCAAGATTGGCTCACAAGCTTAAATCAAGATGAGATTAAACGAGTTACATAACTTTATTATATGTATACTTGCACAATACTAATCTATATATTATTATATATAAAATTATGATAAAAAATAATTATATTATACATTATAAGCGTCGGGTCTTCACCTTTCTTCAGATGAGCGTCGGGTCTCCATTCGGGAAGCTTTGGCCTCTGATGCCGGGGTTTTTTCGGCTATGGACGCGGCCCTTAAAGGCTGCGGTTATTGGTTATGCGGACGGTGCATGAAAATTTATGCCTTGAGCCGTAGCTGCCACCACCCCGACGGGTTTGTCCGGTTTCCCGCCTCTGATAATGTTAGCGTTTGCCACATCTTAGGGATCCCCAGACCGTCCCCCCCTGCCCATGTGTCTAATGACCCTTGCTCGTTCCCGTTGGATGGGGGGCTGCTTGATCGGGTCTTTAAGGCCCGCGTTACTACTGTCAAGAGTATCCCCCACAGTTGTCGTCTCGCTTTCTCCCAGGCGCTCAAATTTGCCCTCCTTCGTGTGGCCGCCCACCCAGGTTCTGATGAGGCTTGGGTTAGGCTGCTTCTTCTCCCTCGGTGCACCCTGCAGGTTTTCAGACCTCAGAATCGGCATGACTGCCGCTCTGGGAACCGGAAGGCTCTGCAGTGCAGTTCCATCATGACATCCCTGGCTACTTGGGGGAGGGATGGGGGTTTTGAACAGTTGGTTAAGAGTATCCTTGACAATCCTGGGGGGGCCGGGGCTAAGGGATCTCCTGGCACTGTTTCCGACGAGAAGAGGGACCATGCGCAGCCCAACGTCACGCGATGCATCCGAAAAATCGCCGACGGTCATTTCACTGCGGCCGTTAAGGTGCTGTCTTCTTCTGGGGTGGCGCCATACAACGACGAAACCACGCATGCCCTAGAAGCCAAGCACCCGTGCGTCCCGTCGCCTTCCATGCCCTCGACTCCCTTCTCTGAGCCCCCGCTTGTCTCGAGTGGGGTGCGGGTCCTTGAATGTATAAAATCCTTCCCGAAAGGGACGTCGTGTGGGAGGGACGGATTGCGTGCCCAGCACCTTATGGACAGCTTGTGTGGGGAGGGGTCTGCTACTGCTAGGGACCTCCTGGACGCTATTACAACGGTCGTTAACCTTTGGCTGGGGGGGCGGTGTCCGGTCGCCTTAGCAGAATTTGTTGCCTCGGCCCCCCTTACGCCGCTCCTTAAGCCTGATAACGGGATTCGTCCTATTGCCGTTGGCACTATCTGGAGGCGGCTGGTCTCCAAGGTTGCGATGCAAGGGGTCTGTAAGGCAATGGCTTCTTACCTTGGCGACTTCCAGTTCGGGGTTGGGGTATCGGGCGGCGCCGAAGCCATTCTCCATAGCGTCAACCGTCTGGTTGAAGAACGATATTGTGATGGGGGGCTCGCTTTGCTCACGGTCGATTTCTCCAATGCTTTCAACCTGGTTGATCGGTCGTCCCTGCTTCGTGAGGTCAGGCTTCGATGCCCGTCCATTTCGCCTTGGGTTGACTTCCTATATGGGCAGCCTGCCCGCTTATACCTGGGGGACGACCATATATGGGCCACTACCGGGGTTCAACAGGGGGACCCATTGGGGCCCCTCCTGTTTGCCCTCGTCCTTCACCCGCTTGTGCACCATATCCGTGACAACTGTCGCCTGCTGCTCCATGCTTGGTACCTCGACGATGGTACGATTATTGGGGACTCTGGGGAGGTTGCCAAGGCCCTCGGGATTATTAACGAGAGAGGGCCGTCGTTGGGCCTGACCCTTAATATTCGGAAGACGGAACTCTTTTGGCCATCCTGCGATGGCGAGAAAGTTCGGCCGGGCCTCTTCCCTGTTGACATCAGCAGACCCACCAAAGGGGTGAAGCTCCTTGGGGGGGCTGTCAGTCGGGATGGCCAGTTTATTCAGGGGCTGGCTGCGAGGAGGGCTTCTAATGCTGCCGATCTTATGCGCCTCCTCCCAACGCTGGACGACCCTCAATGCGAACTCCTCCTGCTTCGTTCGTGCATGGGGCTCGCCAAACTTCTCTTTGGCTTAAGAACTTGCCCCCCCCACCACATGATGGCGGCTGCTGTTGGTTTTGATAAGGATTTGCGGACGGCCGTTGAGGACATTGTTGTGTGCGGGGGTCCCTTCTTTGGGGATTTACAATGGCGTCTTGCCTCTTTGCCAACTCGGCATGGGGGTCTTGGGGTTTATTCGGCGGTCGAGGCCACTTCGTACGCCTTTGTGGCTTCGCGTGCCCAAACTTGGACTTTACAAGATCATATTCTTCGGGGATGCGGGGGCTGTGGCATGAGCCCTGACTATGAGAATGCTTTAGCTGGTCTCCATGACATTATTCCGGGCTTTGATCTGAGCGGTTTCACCAACAAGGACACCGCCCCACCAAAAGCCCAACACGTTTTGGCGAATGCCCTCTTTGGTAAAAGCACGCTCGAGATGGAAGCAAACTTTGGGATGACAGTTAGGCAAAAGGCTGTTTGGGATTGCCTCCGACAGCCACATGCGCAGGATTTCCTCCATGCTCTCCCTATTGATGGCTTGGGGCAGCACATGTCGCCTGTCGAATACCGGGCCATTCTCAAGTACCGCCTCATGGTTCCCCTATACCCGGTGGATGAAAAATGCCCCGTCTGCAACAAGGTGTGTTTGGATTCGTTCGGGGAGCACGCCGTACACTGCAAAGAGCTCCCAGGTTTCAAATATCGTCATGATGTAGTAAGGGACGTTCTGTTCGACATCTTCAGGCGAGCTGGGATCTCAGCCAGGAAAGAAGCTCCTGTTAATTTCCTGTCTGATCCCAGGGATGGGCGTTCCACTCTCCGGCCGGCCGACATACTTGTTTTTGGGTGGCAGAATGGGAAACACGCTTGTGTTGATCTGACGGGGGTCTCCCCTCTTGTGGGGCTAAGGCCCAGCACTTTCACAGCAGGTCAGGCGGCGTCAAAGGCAGCTGCTGGGAAGGTTAACAAACATGAGCAAGCGTGCATCGAAAACCAACATGTGTTTGTTCCTTTCGCCTTTGACACCTTCGGCCATCTAGAGACAGAGGCGGTGGCCATGTTGAACAGGATCCAGAAAGTCATGCGCGGGAATAGTGCGACCTCTAGATTGAAGAATGTTGTTTTTATACGGCTAGGGTTTGCTATTCAAAAGGGGTTGGCGGCGCAGCTTGTTGCCCGCCTTCCTTGCGTGTTGACTTAAGTCGTGTATGTTCCTTTTGGTTTAATGAAATACATGTCAAATTTAGAAAAAAAAAAAAAAAAAAAGTATATATAATAATTAAAAGTGTACAAGTAAAACAATCGATAAATAATAAGTGACCCTAACTCGAGCTTGAACTTTATAAATAGAGTTCTAAATGAGACAATCTAAAGCTCAAGCTTAGGCAAGCTCGGGCTCAACTTTGCTCATTTACACTGCTACTCATTAACGACCCTTGGTTCAAATCAACTTTTCAATTTAGGTAGAACAGCCAAGTGGAATTGCGAATACTTACAGTCGCTGCAATGTGGCATGGAACAACATGCTCCCAATGGCAAGTATCATGTTTGAGATGTGAAGTATGCTGAATCTTTTCTCAAATCGTTGGCTCAAGGAAATCACGAGGCCAGTAAGTGCCAAAATAATGCTCGGGATATTTGAAATTGTGTTATAGAACTCGGCAATATAAGACGAGTAGACATAATTCTGTTCACACCATTCTGTGGTAGAAGTAACAGGACCCCAAAAACTTGATGTAGAAAATGCCATTTTAGAAGGGGTTAAAGTTGCGGAGAAAATGATCTCAAGATTCTGAAATTTACCACTGCATCTACCTGCGATCACATGTGAACATGAAAAATCATTCAAGATAGATCAATTTCACAGGTTTAACATTACTAATTTGGTCTATATGCAATAGCTGGTGCAAAATTCAACACCCTAATCCCTTTTCAACAAAGATTTAACAAATGCTACTAGTTTCAAAGTAACAAAAAAGTAATAGTGACTATATAGCCTATGGTTAAGATACTCACACGCCATTATACTCACACAAAAAAGTAATAGTGACTATATAGCCTATTGTCTGTCCACGAGGAACTCACAGAGTCACAGATTTGTTTTTGGTTACCCGCATGGAAACTTATCAGGAAGTCATTCATTTTAACTGGAGAGGCAAAAACTTTTAACTGTGATCCTCTCAGTATAGCCAAAACGCCTTGATGGCATTAAAGGCGGGACATTTCTTACGTCCCATTATCTCTCATGTATACAGGATATCAGATTTGCCTAATGTGTAACAAGCATATCTGCACTCACCTACACGAAAACCATATCCTAAACACCATACTATTTCAAATTAGAAATCTTCTCTAGAGTCTAGACTCTAGACTATCTTCTCTCAGACCATTACTGTCCTATAGCACATAATCTGAAACAACATTCTCTTAGACAATATCAGAAAATACTCTCCTTCAAAAAAATCTCCCATCAACAATCTGCAATATCAGTTCATAAGCAGGATTGGAGTTTTCATCTAAAATTATAAACCAAATCCTAACTATTGAATATGATTCCAACATAGAGTCATCTCGTGACTATCTAAAGTATAGATTAGCTTCTTGCATACTGCACAGACCAAAACAAAATAACCATATGTTCATGTTGATCTAGACCAAAGTGATTTTATACAGTATCATCAATCCTTTCCTTTCAAATTGTTTTCATCAAATAAAATCACTGCCAAAATAACAATGAGTAGCAGAACAAAAACTTTAAATCATCTCATTCTATCATCAATTACACTTCAACAACATAAACTCAAAAACTAACACATAATCGAACAAATTACCTTTACGATAAAGATCTATGCACTTTGATTCCCTCTGCGTGCCCCTAAATCACTGCACAGAAACAAAATAACAACCAATCATAAAACAAAAACCTTAAACTTAAAATCATCCACTCCATTATCATATACACTTCAGTAACAGAAATTCAAAAAACTAACAAATAATCGAACAAATTACCTTAAATCACTGCATAAAACCAAAATAACACCTAATCGTAGAACAAAACCCTTGAAATCATCCATTCTATCATCAATTACATTTCAACAACAGAACTTAAAAAAACTAACACATAATCGAACGAATTACCTTAACCGAATGAGAAATAGAGATCTATGCACTTCGATTCTCTCTGATCACCCCTAAATCACTGCATAAAATCAAAATAGCATCTAATCATATAACAAAACCTTAAAACCATCGATTATATCATCAATTACACTTCCACAACAGAAACTAAAAAAACTAACACATAATTGAACAAATTACCTTAGGCGATTCTCTATGCGTTCCCCCCGAATCGTAAGTAAAGGAGAGAAAATTGAGTAGGTTTTATGATTCGCAAAGGGAATGAGAAATCTCAGTCTGGCGCACGAGGAACAGAGGATGCGTTTTAAATTTTTTTAGGAAACAATAAGTTGGAAAAAGATTCCTTCACGCGGATTTAAAAGAATCTTTAAAACCGCAGCGCGTGTGTAAACCGCTTTACACTGGTGAGAGATGAAAATGGAGTCGGCATATGCGCGTAGATCATCACGGCCGTTGATTTGATTTCGATTGATTTGCGGTCGAGATTAACGTGACGAAATATACATTGAGTATGTGTTTTTATAGGAAAATTGGATTTTAATAATATGAGTTTTAACTCATTGGCGGATAATAATACAAGTTTCAATGTTGGCGTACAATAATACCAATTAACCACTTGGGTGTCTAGAGTGATACACCGTTAGTTTGTCACTAACGGGGTTAGTCTGCTGACGTGACAATCAATGAGGGACTCTTTTTGTAATTCTTAAAAATGAAGGGCTGATTTTGAAAATGTTTCTCTCTCCATCTCCATCTCCACACCCACAACCCAAATAACACCGCCGCCAGTGTCGTTTCACGGCCGTCCGCCAGGGTGTCGTGGGCGGAGAAAGGAGATCTGACGGCGGCAAAAGGAGAGCTGACGGCGAAGACGGCGTCGTTTCACGGCCGTCCGCCAGGGTGTCGTGGGCCCGTTCCCTGAGCGTCGCCTCCAGCAGCGTGGACACAACTCGCGCGCTCCGAGTTCGATTCCGACTGCACTGAGTTCGGTGACTCGGTGGGGTTTTTGGAGCTGCTGACTCAGCGTCGTGGGAATGATCTGAGGGTTTTTAATTTCTCTGATTTGAAATCGGCCACCAGAGGGTTTAATCGGACGCTTATGATCGATGAGGGAGGGTTCGGTTGTGTTTATAGAGGAGTTGTTAACGCCGGCGCTGGCGCCGACAATGACACCGGTGATCGGTATTTGGATGTTGCTATTAAGCAATTGGATCGTAATGGCGCCGGCAATGACACCGGCGGCGGTGTTATTTGGGTTGTGGGTGTGGAGATGGAGATGGAGAGAGAAACATTTTCAAAACCAGCCCTTCATTTTTAAGAATTACAAAAAGAGTCCCTCATTGATTGACACGTCAGCAGGGGACTAACCCCGTTAGTGACAAACTAATGGTGTATCATTCTAGACACCCAAGTGGTTAATTGGTATTATTGTACGCCAATATTGAAACTTGTATTATTATCCGCCAATGAGTTAAAACTCATATTATTAAAATCCAATTTTCCGTTTTTATATTGTTTATGGAGTCCACGCGATGCGCCCCGCCGTGGGAATAAAACACATTAACATAAATTTTGTAAACGGTTGAACAATTGATTGGAAGTAATTATAACAACTAGCATATGGTCTTGTATGGTCTTATATGCACATAAATAGTTTAGCAATTAATTGTGACTATATTTTAGTACTAGGATATATTTTAGTCATAGGATATCCATGAGTTTGGTATTTTTCTATTTAATAAAATATTTATAAATTATTCAAAAGGTTATTACCTTCATTTAGGAGTTATAAATAGGGTAATGGTAATTGACATATTTACTCTCTAAAATCTCTTATAATATAGTATAGAACTATATATAAGAGTGGAAAAGAACAATAAAAAAATTGAAGATACTCTAATTCTTGGCATCGATATGAATAAGAACAGAAATCAAGTATGCGAATTAGTAATCGGAAATAGTGAATAAATCGGGTATTAATAGAACTTATGTCAATTGATATACGAGAAAATGAGGAGGAAAGAGAAGTTTTATAGATTAGAAAACTAAAATTTAGAATATTCAAGGAAATAATAACCACTAATACTAATTTGTAAATGGTCAGGGTAGATCAGTGTAGTCACCAACGATGATTATAAAATATTCGAATCGTTCTCTCATTTTTACTCTATATGACACTCTAATGTCAAGATGTAAGATCTTTTAAATTTTAAGATTTATGTTCACTTTGAGGAAAAGTTTTCTATGTTGCTTGGTTCTATAGGATCCATTGCATTCTAATAGGATCAAAGACGATAGAGTGAGTGGAATATGTAGGCGGTAGTAAACTCCTCTTTTTGGTAGTAGAAGGACCAACCCGAGCCTATAGTTCTTCTGATTTGAATCAAGAAAGACAATGAATTGATGATCCCCTGAACAACAGGGACCCATTATGTTGATTGCTTCTCTGCCCAGCTCTAACAAACTGAACTCTCCTTGAGAAATCGAGTATGGAGAGCTCGGGTGGGGCATCAACCACTGGTTGCGGGCCCCGCACCATCAAACCCGACCGATATAAGTTATAAGTACGATCAATCAATAGTCAATCCCAATTACACTAATATATCAACACTTACTTGGCAAGAAAACTAGAAATTAAGATGGATTTCGTGATCTAGTTCTCTTTCTTATCTCAATTCGACCTCTCTCCCTTGAAATTCTTCACCAACAAGCTTAAATCACTGATTTCTTCAAACCCTAGGTTTTCTCCTTCTTCGTCATACTCTTTTTCTTTGGACGAGAAAAACTAGACTTTTTTCTTTTTTCCTACCACTAATTAACCATGTTACCACTTCAGTCCCTCAACTCAGCCCTTATGTTAATTTTTATTACATACTAAACATTTACACACTACAACCTTATCTTTCATACATGTTATAATACCTACTTAACAAGATTATCAACTAATAAATCTGGTTATTATTTAGCCATGCTTACTCGCTTAGTCCCCACACAATATAATAATTATATTTAAAATTAAACGGGTTTTGGGATGTTACAATTCATTTCTAATTAATCTTATAATAAACTAGGGGTGAGCATGGTTCGGTTTTTGGATCGAACCGAACCAAACCGAACCGAACCGAAACCGAATGTTTCGGTTCCTAGAAAAAAAAAACCATCCGGCTTTGGTTTTTTCGGTTCGGTTTTTTCAGTTTTTTTTGGTTTCGGTTTTTTTAATAGTATGTGGTTAATATACTTTTAACTTTAAATGTCTAGTCTAAAAATATAATTACATAATGGTATAACAAACAACTGCAGTCGTAAAATTCATGCGTGAGACGTGTAACCATACAAAATAAAGTGATTTTAAATTCAACGGATAGTGTCGTGACTTCAGATGAAGGACTATGCTAATTGATATCGTCATTAGTGTCGTGACTTCGTTTGGACGTTTGGTGTTCTTGAAAAATGAAACTAGTTTAGAATGAAACTACGGTTTAAAGTTTAGAATGACTTCCTAAAATACTAATTTACACATAGGCCCTCGGTTCGGTTCGGTTCGGTTTTTCGGTTTGGTTCGGTTTTTTTGGTTTTTTGCTCACCCATAATAAACACGACATTAATCGTATTAATATGGATCTAAGTGCTCAAATGTAACATTCGTATTAATTCATGAATTTGACTTGACGTTAAGATTTAATAGTTGGAAGAAACCGATTCAGATTCGCCGATCCATTGATCGACACCTTTCAGTGGATGCTAATATGTATATGCGGACTCACGCATCCCGTAATAATGTTTCATTAGTCTGCATCCTCTGATTAGGCATACGTTGACTCGCATCCTCTGATTGTGACGTCCACTGATAAGGAACCCCTTACTCTTCGTTATACCCGGACACATCCTCTAAGCCGCAACTTATGATAAACTAACCTCGCACACCACTACACCAAGTCAAAAACATAAAGACGTCACTCGAGCAGCTCATGATGTTTCCACCGTGTGAAGTGCAAAGTGTGTCATATTAAGGTCATGACCCACATTGTGGGCGCGTGTGTGAAAGTTAGGATGCTTCACACCCTTTTGGTCACCACTCATTTTTATATTAAATTTTCACAACTCTCACAACTCCGAACATCAAGCATCAATATCTTATTAAACATAGCTTCATTTTCGACGTGGTTTGATATGTTTCACATAGGAGAACAAAAATCCAATAACACTTATATTAACTGCAATTATGCAATTATATATAGTTATTGTGTTTAATGTTTTGGCAAAAATCATTTTCCAACTCGGTGAAACACTCTTCTTTTTTCACCTATTTAATTAATTATGTTTGTTTAATAAAAACTTTCTAGTGTCATCGGACTATAAATTGCTCTCGGTGAAGTACATTTAACTATAAAATTTGAAGGATCTAAACTTGTTTATTCAACATGTGAAGTGGTGTAGTCTATTGGGACAATTCTTAGGTTAATTGTTTAGTTGTAGATTAAGATAATGGTTTAGTATTTTATTGATTGAGTCATAGCTATCGAATTTTGCTAGCTACGTTTATCTTAAAGGATTATTTTAATTCTTTTAGTTAGTTTTCAATTTAAAATTGGTTGCTTATTCATCAAAGATTGTTACGGTTAAGCTTTTCACCATTTTAACACACATTGTAAAGGGGTAAAACCCATTTTTTTTTTCACATTATAACTTTGTTGAAACCAGAATACATGTCTCTCCAAATGTTAACCATTCTTAAGAATAATTAAATATATCTTTTTACATTATAACTTTGTTGAAACCAAAATGCATGTCTCTCCAAATGCTAACCATTCCTAAAATAATTATATATTTTTTACATTATAACTTTGCTGAAACCAGAACACATATCTCTCCAAATGTTAACTATTCATAAGAATAATTGTCAGCTCACCAAAAAACGACTCCTAAACACATCATCAACATATGTTGGTGTTGGGATCCAGTTAGTTGTTTTAGCGAAAACCAAATTTAGGGGTTATATTAAAAACACTATAAAATCATATTTGTAGATTTAATCTATAAACACATCGGAAATTATTTAACAACATAATCAAACGAGAGCAATGAAACCAAAACAGAATCTAATAGGTTACACACATGTGGATACGATATATATATAATAATCTAATCTACTAATGAGATGATTATACCTCAACGGCTAATGTGACCGTTTGAGACATAATGGTTCAGCAAACGTATGTGCTAGACACAAAACTTGAACAAATCCGATCAAGCGGCGGTGAACAGAGGCAACGACGACCTGGTGGTGCGTGGAAGTTAGCCGTGGCAACTACCGGAATCACCAAATCAATGGAACAAGATGACGATTTTTTTTTATTTCGGATGATTTCTTAAATTCCAAAATGATGATTATTAACCGTTTTGTAATTCTCGAGCAATTAAATACAAATGGAATTAAGGCTGTGAGTTATCATTTCAACATTCATATGATATCTTTTATTGAAATTTATATATATTACAGATAATTGGTGAGGTCTCTCACAAAATGCACTATCCATATCCACACCTATAGGAACATGACACGTGTCATGTTTCACCACTAATAATATGACACGTGTTATGTTCAACAAATAATAGATTGACACGTGTCATAGTGACTTTTTAAAATTTTACTGGTTGTGACACATAATCATTATTCATATCTATGTCACTATGTGGCCTGACACGTAGCCACGTGTTAAGCCATGTGGTGACACGTGGACACGTGTTAGGCCACGTGTCATATGTAGGCCATTGCTTTTGCGACACGTGGTCATGTGTTAGGTCATATATGGCGATACGTGGCAACGTGTTAGGCCAATGTTTTTGCGACACGTGGTTACGTGTTAGGCCAAGTGTTATGTACAAGTGATATTTTTTTCAGACTTAAGCGTAGATGGTCAACTTTTAGACCACTTTTAGAGTTTTTTACTTTGCTTATAGCGTTTTGAAAAATGGGTGTTAGGCCGCGTGTCGTACATGTGGAAATTTTTTCAGACTTAAGCGCAAATGATCAACTTTTAAATCACTTTTAGAGTTTTCGACTTTGACCATGACGTTTCGGAAAATGGGTGACCCGCTGCGAAGCGCGGACGGATCACCATCTTGTTAAAAGCAAAATGAATTTTCAAATAAAATCACCTACCTATTAATCATCCAAAATAAATGAAACAATTTCATTTAAACCTTTTTCAAACAAAATTATTAAACCATGAGTACAAGTGTGATGTAAACCTAATAGGCGTCGTCAAACGACGAAGATGACGATGACAATGAAAACAGTTTAGGATTTTATACATTTGCCCGTGAATGTATAAAACTAGATTTTAACCATCCGCGTGTTGCGCAGAGGTGTTCAAAAATGGCATCATAATGTTATAGAAATTTGAATTTTGTTACGTTAGTTCTATTAGCTTAGCTTGTTGTTTGTTTTACAAAAAGTGAGCTTCACAAAAGATCATGACTTCATTCATCTCAACGCGCTCTCGTTTGGTTTTGTTCTTGTAGTTTTAATCGTTCGGATAACACAGGTAGAAAAAATAGTTAAACCGCTACACCAACAACAACATAAATTATTGGTGATCAATGGAGGTTAACGTGGGATAATGCAAACACACAAAATTATTGCATTGCTTTAAGGATACATGGAGTAAAACGAAAAAAGAAAGTATTAAACGACGAAAATTACTTAGAAAATTATGACCAAATCATATTTACCATTTAAAAGTTTACGTATAACACAACCAAAACAAAAATACAAAAATTAAAAAAATTATAAAACTAAATAATCTAAACGGAGGTTACCGTTGGGATAATGCGGACACACAAAACCATTGCAAATGAAGGTTACCGCTCTGACACCGTGAATATTGCATTTGTAATATGCAAGCATAATATAAATTGTTAGTAATCAATGGAGGTTACCACTGGGATAAAGCGAACACACAAAATTGGTGGTCAATAGAGGTTACCGTTAGGATAACGCGAACACACATAACCATCGGACTGATCATAATATCATTTAATAAGAATAATAAAAAATATTTAAATTGTTGATTATTAAATATATAAAAACCTTTAATTAAATATATAAAAAAATATTAGATTATTTTAATATATATATTATTAAAATAATAGCATTTAAATAAAATAATATAAAAAAATATTAAAATATTCTAATCAAATATAATATTAATATGTTGTCACTTGTAATATAGTATAACTTGTGAAAAAGAATTGAAAAATACAAGTATTAAATAAAATTTTATTATTTAATCTCACTATTTTATAACGGTTAAAAATATCACCATCAAACGTTCAAAATCATTTCACGGCCTATGAGTAGCTCACACAGTCACACCACAACTCCTTACGACAACTATCTAATCCTACATGACCTCCTTACGCTCATGCAACCATACCACACACTAAGATGTACAACATCTAACCACCTAACGCTTCAAAATTAAATAGATAGTCTAATATAGACACGGACTTGGTACAAAAAGTTAAATGATTAGATTACTCTTAATCATTTATAAATTATTATATATACACATATATAAAATATATAAAATTAGTATTGAATTACATAAAACAATGTCAATGACGTAACTGATCAGAGGCTTGCTGACCAGTGATAGGAGACTTAAAAGGATCTTACCGTTAATTCATCGTTGTGCTTACAGACAGACGAGTTAACAGGTTTTCACCGGAGCTTGTGTAAAATTTAACGTTTAACGACACTATACGACTAGGTGGGACTAGTTGACTATTAAATCACCCGGGTTTTTTACTATTAAATCACCCCGTACGAAGTAACTGAGCCGTTTTTATTTGTTAGATGGTATTGTGATAGACTTATAATTCCTATAATTATCGGCTTATCGCTATAATTCCTCTTTGTTATAGACTTATATAGAGTTATAGTTATAGGTATTGTGATAACTTTACTAACTAAAAACTCTCATTCGATATACAATTTGCTTTAAACCTCGCCGACAAACCCTCGCCCCCACCTGAGACCTCCACAGTCAAGCCGTAGTCTGAGACCCACACCTCCGGCGGCTGCTCGCCGTCGTTATCCGCCGCCGATCGACACATCCCGCCCTTCTCCGGCGGCTGTCAAGTAAGCTCTCCGGTTGTTTATTGTTCCTTTTACACGCCCTAATCTGCAACTGTTTTCTCACTCTCGTTTTGGCTACTTTAAACTTTATGATTCGGAATTTGCTGATTGTTTATCGATTGTTTCGATTCCACTCGTTATGTTGATAAATATCAGAAATCGGAAATCGGAAACTTGCATCTTAGAACAGATTAATAGATTTGAAACCCTAAGCCAACAAAAGCTGTTGTGATTTATGATACTGTGTAGTATGTATTACCAAAAATAAGGATTTTTAGTGATGAAATCATGATTAGTTATGCATACTGACGCTACACACAAGTTCTTATCTTGTATTTAAGTTTGTTGAGAATCGGAAACTTGCATCTGGAAACCGATTAATAAATTTGAAACCCTAAACCGCTAAGCTATTGTGTTTTGTGATGCTATGTATTACCAAAACTGAGAATTTTGGTTATGAAATCGTGATTAGGTTGATATCAATTGGTTTATATATGCGTACTGACGATACAACTGGAATTCTTGCTCAGTTATGGTGACACACAAGTTTTTATCTTGTATTTAAGTTTGTAGGGAATTGGAAACTTGCATCTGGAAACAGATTAATAAGTTTGAAACCCTAAACTGCTAAGCTATTGTGTTTTGTGATGCTATGTATTACCAAAACTAAGAATTTTGGGTATGAAAACATGATTAGTTTAATATTGATGTGCGGTTTATCTAAATGCATAGACACTACAACTGGAAGTCTCGCTCATGGTATGTATTTCATACTCAGTTATGGTGACATACAAGTTCTTATCTTGTATTTAGTGGAAATAATTAAAGCTGATAAGTGATAACCACTCTCCCAATTTTCCAGTTTGGTCAATTTTTCCAGGAAATAATCTGTTGAATTTATTAACTAGTTTATTTTATGATAGGGTTATGTAGGATTGTAGGTCAATCTCACAACATGTTTGCTCTTAGTTTGTTAGCGATTTCTGTGTAGACAAATGTAGTTAGTATTGCTCGAGATATATATGATGTCTTTTGAGAGGAAGAAGCAATGAGGATTGTTGGAAGTTTGTGATCAGTGTTATGAGTGGTAACATAAAGTGTAGGAGTGTAGGACTATACTTTTCTAGTGGCAGTATTTCAATTTTTTTAATGACTGGTTTCAGGTTTTGATGGGGAAAAGGGTTAAAAAGAAGGCAGCGCAGAATGCTGAAAAGGGAAGACGGTTTACAGCCTCTTCTTCCCAATCAGTTTCACAAGAGATAGTTGCAGCCACCGACGCAGTCGTCGATGACAGTTTAGTTATTAAAGAGACGCAAACATGTCCTCATCTTGAGGAAGGCATCAATTTGGAAAAATTTTCTTTAAAAATATCATCACTCGAATCTCTTAAATGTGATGATTGTAGGGATAGTGGGGCTAATAGAAGGACAAGAAAGGGAAAATCCAAAAGTGGAAAAATTAAAGGAAATGGTTCAAAACCTGCATCTACCTCCGTTTGGGTTTGTCTGGAATGTGGGCATTTTTCATGTGGTGGTGTGGGTTTTCCTACAACACCACAGAGTCATGCTGCTCGACATTCAAAACAAAACCGCCATCCATTGGTTTTCCAATATGCAAATCCTAATCTCAGATGGTGCTTTCCTTGTAATACACTCATTCCAGTTCAACATTTTGAGAATGAAGAACAAAAAGATTCTTTATCTGAATTTGTTAAATTAATTAAAACTCAATCATCATCAGAAACACGTGTAGATGTTGAGGATATCTGGTTTGGAAGTGGTAGTGTTACAAGTGGAACAAAATCAGTAACTACCCAAACAAGTTTAGAAAATGGAGATGGACATATGGTAAGAGGTTTGGTAAATTTAGGAAACACTTGTTTCTTCAATTCGGTACTGCAAAATCTTTTGGCAATGGATAAATTACGGAATTACTTCATGAAACTAGAAGGGCCTGCTGGGCCTCTTACATCATCTTTAAAGAAGGTTTTTATTGAAACGGGCCCATCAACTGGTGTGCGGAGTGTCATCAACCCGAGATCATTTTTCGGGTGTGTTTGTGCAAAGGCTCCCCAATTTAAGGGATTTCAACAGCATGATAGCCATGAATTGCTTCGTTGCTTGCTTGATGGATTGTGCACTGAGGAATCTCGTATACGAAAACGTTCTCAAGATGGTAAAAGTTCTCCAAAAGATGCTCCTACTTTTGTAGATAAAATATTTGGGGGACAAATTTCTAGCACGGTTAGTTGTTTGGAATGCAGACACGCGTCTGTTGTATATGAGCCATGTTTAGATCTCTCACTACCATTACCAACCAAAAATTCTCAATCTAAACGGGTCACATCAGTTTCAAGATCCAAGAAACTAAAACCTCCTCTAAAAAGGCAGGGGAAGTTCCGGTCAAAAGGTAAAAAAGTTACAAATATTCCAACAAGCAACGAATCATTGGAACCCACTCAGCCTATTGAAACATCTATAGACAAAAACATTGCTTTAGGTGATTCTACGCAGTCAGAATTGCAAGCAAATGGAATCAAAGAGATCGGGGACTGTGTTGACATGTCATCAGACAATTTGGTTCAACAGGATTCTATTGAGCCAAGCATTTTGTCAAATAATTACGATAATGGTACTGTGAATTCATCGAATGTTTCCTCATTGTTGGATCGTAACGAGCCCATTACGGTATCAAATGGTCATGATACAACTGCTGACCAGGTTGGCTCCATTGATTCAGAGGAAGCATCCTCATGGTTGGATTATCTAGAACCGGGTAATTTTACGGTTCAGGATATGACATCGCATAATCAAGATTCATCTCTGGTTCAAGACTCTGGAAATAGTACTGATGTAATTCAAGATTGTGGAAATAGTAATGATGTTGTTTGGGAAGATGGGCCTCTGTTAAAAGTTCAAGAATCTGAAGTTTTGTTACTTCCTTACAAGGAAGTCACCTCAACTGCTGAACAAGAATCGGTGGATTTTGATGGATTTGGTGGTCTGTTCGATGAGCCCGAGCTTGCTGATGAGCCCGCTGTAAATCCCTTGTCAAATGGAATTGAAGAAAGTGATTCTGATCCTGACGAGGTTGATGATACTGGTTCTCCAGTTTCTGTGGAGAAATGTCTGGCTTATTTCACTACCCCTGAGCTTCTCACCAAAACCGAACATGCATGGCAGTGTGAAAAATGTTCAAAATCCTTGTTAGAGCAAAAGATGAGATTAAAGAACAACCTGAAAAAGTCTGTCCCAAACGGGTGCGAAAACGGAATTTCAAGTGTTACGTCTGATTCATGCGTCGAGCATGTGCATTCTAATGGGTTCAGAAACATTAGTGATCAAAGTACAGAAAGTGTAGACTTGGTTTTGGATAATGGAAAGAGTGGCAGTCAAGACGAGTTAGATAGCAGTGAGGGTGAAGAGGTGGATTCCAAGTGTGTTATGGTGGCAAGAGATGCATCTAAGAGGATTTTGATCAGTAGGGCCCCTCCAGTTTTGACCATTCACTTGAAAAGATTCAGTCAAGATGCTCGGGGACGTTTAAGTAAATTAAATGGACATGTCAACTTTAGTGAGACAATAGATCTTAAACCCTACATGGACCCCAGGTATTTTCCTCTTTTTTTTCAGTTCTCTTTTTATGGCTATCTAATACTTGGCGACTGGCCACTGAATCTTAAATATATAAATATTTGACCACTATGAACATTGTCCATTCTGTGTTTAAAATAGAAGAAGATTACATCTATTTAAAGAGTGATCAAATTATTACTATTATTGCCTTTTTGTTTACAAGTTTATAGAGCCCTATGTGATTCAAGAGTAGTCCCCCACTCAAAGATGGATGATTTAAGGAGTGATAAATTCAATAGTTACATGCAAATGTCTATTGCTCCTTGGTAGTGTAGTATTTATGACCTAAATTAATCGCAAGTTTTCCTTTTGGCATGTTTCATGTGAAGCTTGCTTAGGTTCCGTTGTGAATATAGAGAGCAATTTGGACCCATTTATATACAAATTGGTTGAATTGGGTTATCCATCATCTCTGACGGGTCAAATGGGTTAAGTTGATTATACTAAAATTAAGCACATTTAGTGAGTCAAAAGGGTTGCAAGTAATTTGAAATGCATACAAAAGGACAGAACCTTCTAATTGCTTTATTTAGAAAAATAAGTTTTTTACAATTGAATTTAACAATTAAATTATCTATAAAACTCAGATTATCAAAATATAGTTTGTGGGTCGACTCTACCACTTCACCCCTTGCTCAAAACCTTCTTGACCCGTTACCGAACCCACCAATTTTTCCACCTTTTGTTGTGATCATTACAAATGTACGGGGCCATGACCCATTAATCCATAAATCTGTTGATTTGGGTAAAAAGAATTGCATACGGTTCATTTGGGTCTACTTGACCTATACAACCGGTCAACTGGGTGGACTATCTTTTCACAGCGGGTCAAGATGGGCCACCCTTATAACCCTTGCTAACTTAAATTGAGTCACTTATAAGATATAACACTTACAAGATATTTTGGGTGATGCAGCTGCTGCATAGATGGAGAGAAATACAACTACCAATTGGTAGGAGTGGTGGAGCATTCAGGAACAATGAGGGGAGGGCATTATGTGGCTTATGTGAAAGGTGTTGCAAAGGGTAATTTGGACAATTCCTTATGGTACCATGCAAGTGATGCTTATATTCGTGAGGCATCTTTGGAAGAAGTTCTTGGGTGTGAGGCCTACATTTTGTTCTACGAACAAATGTAAGTTTAAACTTTCATATTTCAATTATTATTTAATTACTTTGAAATTTTAGTCCCTTATTTTTGGGATTTTTCTTCTTTTTTTTGGGAAAATTAAGGAATGTTATTGAGAATATTCCTTTACTGAGATAGCAACTGAAACTTTGTCTCAAGAGTGTACAATGTCAAATATTTTACCCCCATTTTTGTCTCTTTTATGATTTTTGTTTGTTCTTTTTCAATCTACTTGCTTTCTAGTTAGCCATTTTAGGGGTTTAACTAACGGTGTCAACCATGTTTAATTTATTTGAGACCTTGCTGAAAGCTCGAATCGGAATGGGGCCCTTTTAGTTAACGAGGTCAAGTCAATTTGATCGGAGTGGGCCCTTTTAGTTAACGAGCTCAAAGTTTGATTAGGTTCACGAGCTTAAACGAATATTGTCTTTTATAAATATAATTATTGTTCTATAATTTATAACAAGAATTCGACCCTGTGCATTGTAGAGGGTTTCATTCGGTAGCATATATGTCTTAAACCAACATTTGATATATGTCTTAAACCAACATTTGTCTTTTGTATATAAACAAATAGATTTAATTACGCGAGTGTTGCGGCGAGGATGACGCGGGTAAACAAACATTTGCATTGCTAGAGCTCAACGTCAAGAAAACTCAAATACAAAATGATTACGTGATGACATTAAACTAAAATAATATAGAATGAAACCTAAAAGAAAATAGAAAAAAACGCAACTTACAGACAATTTTTTTTTTGTGGCGCATAAAGTCGTTGAAAATTACGTATTTGAAAGTTTATATATATTAAAAACAAAACCTTTACATAAACCCAAATAAACCCAACCACTGGACGGCATGCTAATTTTCAATAAGTCGTGACCGACGTAAATTAGCATTTAAAGGTAACATCATACAAAATCAGTGGCGGACCCAGGATCTTATTTGATGGGGTTATTTTTTTCAGTCATATTTTTTATACGGGGTTTTCACATATATTAAAGACATTTCTATAAAATAATTGTTTAAAAATGTTTTTTAATAACTGTTTAAAAGCGTTTTAAAAAAAAAACTGTTTAAAAAGCGTTTTTTAGAAATTGTATACAAAAGTTTTTTAAAAACTGTTTAAAATATTATTTTTTGAAAATAATTGCTTATAAACATTTTTAAAACAAAACTTTATAAAAAATGTTTTTTAAAAAAAACGTTTTTTTAAAAAATGTTTACGAAGGTTTTTTTTATAATTTAGAACAAGTATTTAAAACGTTTTTTCTTTTACTTTTTAAAAGGCGTTTTATTAAAAATTGGTTAAAGAAGTTTCTTAAAAACTATTTAAAATATTAAAAAAGTTTTTAAATATTTTTTTAGAAAACGCTTTTATAAAAAAGCTTCTAAAAATGTTTTTAACAAAAAAAAAAATGTTTAAAAATGTTCTTTGAATATAAAAAACAGTTTAAAGAGAAAGTTGTAAGATGTTAGAAATGTCTGGGCCCATTATATATGGGTCCGCCCCTGTACGAAACGCTAAGCAACTTACATATCTACGCTTGCCACTGCGCCACTTTCATATTTGTTAATTTAACTTAGTGGGGGTCAATTATATATATTTATGGGGGTCATTAGAATTTTTACTAATAACGCTCTACTACTAATCGAAAACCGATGGGGTTTGCTTAACCACCACCCCCCCCCCCCCCCCCCCAAATTTTATGTGGGTCCGCCCCTGTACGAATCTATGACCATAACTTACCATCATGCATTTTAACGGGTGGATAAAATTCAAAATTTCATACATTCACGACGAAGTTGACTTGACAATACAATTGTTTTATTATCATATATTTTTCATAACAGTGAAGTGAAAAATCAATTAGATTTAAGTTTTATAAAATGAATCTAAATTAGAATTCAAAGGTCCCGACTCCCGTCACATAAAGAATATTATTACTTAGAAAATCAAAAGAATAAAGAAATAAAGGTGTTAGGAAGGGTGTGGCGGAACGATAAAAAAAAAAAGGTAGAAAATATGCACCGCCACCTACCAAACCTTGTAAATGAAAAAGAGAAAGGCTGCATTAAGTGGTTGTACACATAGCTTAAGGTGCTGTTTGTTTTTTCAGAGGTAAAATGTCTGCAGTCTGCGGACCACATCTGCAGACATTTGTAGAAGAAGAGGTGGACCAAACCTCTGCAGTCTGTAAGAAGAAAACTGTTTGTTTTTTAACTTCTGCAGACTGTTAAAATAAACTGAAATTTAAATAAACAGATTTGTTAAACTTAAAATAGTTTTTCAACATTCTCATTTAACTTAAAGTTATACAACATTGATAATAATATTCTTAAAACGAAAATAATATTTTTTAAAATCATTCATTCATTCAATATTTTGCATTAACCGCTCAGCAATTACATCTCGTAACTGAGTCATATAATCCCGATCCGCTGCAGTACCATGTGCTTCAACCTCGTCTTCATTACCATTAACGTGCACATGACTATTTTGTAACGACACATTGGGTTGATCGTATTGTGCAAAGAAGTCATCGCTCAAACCCTCTTTCCTTATAAAATTATGTAGCGCAAAACATGCAATGGCAATGTTCCTTTGTGTAGCCAACGGAAATGGTGCCATCCTCTTCAATATAGGAAATCGTGCTTTTAAGACACCTGGACCGAACCGGCCATATTCGAAACGAAATAAGAGTCTCACTTTGTATTATTAGTTTCATCGATTTTACCAAATAGATTATAATAATTATTTATGATGTGTTAAAGAACATACAATTATAGAAAGAACATACAATTATAGAAAAAGATGCATGTGTGAAAACTTATAAAGTAAACACAACTAATTGCATTCAAAAAATTTCATTAAACAAACAACGGTTACAACTCAACATGAAGTACAAGGGAGGCGGGCAACAAGCTGCACCGCCAACCCCTTCTGAATAGCAAAACCTAACCGAGTGAAAACCACCTTCAAACCACTATGAGTCACCACATTCCCATTCATGACCTTCTGGACGCGGGTCAAAGTATCCACAGCTTCCGGGGCAAGGTAACCAAAGGTGTCAAACGCAAAAGACACAAACACATGTTGATTCGCCAGACACGATTCCTCATGTTTGCGCACTTTCCCTGCAGCCGCATTCGTGGCAGCCTGGCCTGCCTGGAAACCAGAGCCCTTGAACCCCACGAGAGGGGAAACCCCAGTGAGGTCGACACAGGCATGCTTCCCGTGCTTCCACCCAAAGACAAGGACGTCCGCCGGTCGAAGGGAGGAACGCCCGTCCGCTGGGTCCGACAAAAAGTTAACCGGGGCTTCATTCTTTGCAGATATCCCGGCTCTTCTGAAAATGTCAAATAAGACGTCCCGGACCAGATCATGCCAGTATTTGAAACCGGGCAGCTCTTTGCAATGAACCGCGTGTTCCCCATAAACATCCAAGCATGTCTTGCTGCATACTGGACATCTCTCATCCCTCGGGTACAGGGGGATCATAAGCCGATATTTAAGAATCGTCCGATAATTGAAATATCACTTAATAAATTTGAAAGTTCTTAATAATACAAGAGGTAGATTTCATAAGGGTAAATCTAAATCACAATAATGTGGAGTCTATGGTACACGAAGACAAGGCTGTTTAGATGTCTTATAACGGCAATAAGTTCTAGCGGACCATGGTTGGAACAACTCGACACACTCAAGCTCGCTAGAGCATTTTTTAGCGCTTGCAACGTTACTCGAATTAGTAACAAGTAGTGAAGTGGGAGGGTTCTCTTATTGGTATTTTAGTGTAATAAAGGTTATGTATGACATTCAAACAAGACTACACCTTGTTTGAATGTCGTCGGGACTAATAAGGGTTCGGAGGCAGCGCCCCCGAGAAGCGGGGTCCAAGGGGCGGCAGCCCAACATTAAGTAAATTAGAGGGAATGAAATTGTCAATTTTAGAAGTTAATTTCAGTTATCGAATTCGATAACTGAATATACGCTCCTCTGGGATCTGTGCGTTCTCACTCTGAAATTTTACGATTTCAGAAAACCCTCTCAATCAACAGCGATCATAATCCATTCAGAAATCTTGTCGAATCAATCTGATTTTATCTGGTCATTCAATTGGTATACACTCCAATTTGTTTGATCTGAAAGTGTTTCTCACACGACTTCAGATTATCCAAGAAAACCAGAAATTTACCAACATTTCTGACCATCTGGCAGTTACTAGAACTGATAGAGTCTCCATCAGAAGTTAAATGGTACTTGTTTTAGGCTATAAACTATCTCACCATTATTCAGCATGATATTGATGAATCAACTTCCCCCATTAGGATTTCAAATCATAAACTATCCTGTTACAAATAATGATTCAAATTACAGTTAATGAATCACAAATACATGTTAACTCAGAAATGAACACTTACTGAAACCAAGTTACATAATCAGGATGTCCCAATACACTCGGAACAAATTTCTTCACCATACTCATTGCATATGCTTATGCTATTATTCCACATTTGCAGGACGAATTTCGATTCCTTCAACTATAAGCCCAGATTTCCAGTGAAGCTCACATTTCTCCGTAAACCGAATATCCACCTCACTGTCCATTTTGTCGTTATAAAACTTGCCTAATTCGATCTCCATCCACCCATCTGCTCGCCTCTGTGGGACTGCACATATCGTTTCTGTAGGTGAATTTGGCGGCTTCAAGCAAACAGAAGCTGTTGCCACATCATCGTCAATATCTTCGGTTCTACTGACATGTCTAACCGATGCCTTTGCTCGGAAATCAAGCCCATGTGAGAGCGGTCCAATGTCGTACACAAGGTATGCTGCATATTTAGTCATTGATGAAAGCATGCTTGTTTTCAATCTGCCTTTAATTTCAAGCCAACACACAGCTACAAGTTCAGCTACTTCTGAAAATCTGCAAACCATTTTATAAGTATCATCATTTCATTGTAAAAGTATTAGATCTTGTTTTGTAATGAAAAGAATTACTAGTTAAATTAATTTGAATCCAAAAATCATGAACTTAAGGATGGAAAATATTTAATAAAACCTTGATTGAGGTGAAGATCTCCATCTCCAGAAAACTGAATTGGACCATGCGATTGAAAGTGCCTTTGCTCCTAGCATAAAACATTTTTTCCCATTTTGTTTGTGAAGGGAGAAGCTCTGCATCCAATGAAATTTGAAATCGGTTTGGAAATCAGAGATGTGTTACAGAAAGGACAATGTTTCCAGGCTTCATGAAAGAAAATGTTGATAACAATTTACATGTAACTCACCAAGGAAAAATGGACGTAAGATTTTTCGGGTCGAATCACTAGGTTGGGTCGGGCAAATATGAAAATGTCGTTTCGGGTGACGCGGACCTCTAAGCAAACATGTTCGTCTAATTTGATCTAGGTTATAAGATTAAATTGGTTCCTATTCATACGGCTCTCATGGAAGATCATCCAATTCAAATTTCTTGGGTTACCACTCGAACGGTCGAACCTATACTTAATGACTTCCTTTTTTTTTTTTAACGGCCAACGAGTGTCCCGGAAAACCCGGGGACTATTTACACCAGTTGAGCTCATTCCAGGGAAAATCCACCTCCGCGAGCGGCCGGGTGGTAAAACCTGGGAGCTCAGGGATCGAACTTGTGACGTTTCAGCCCCAAGTCTCCCCTCATCGCCAATGCCTCTTCCAAAGTGCTGCCCGTAGGAATCGAACCTGTGTCTCAAATAGAGAACACAGACTTCCTACCACTACACCACAATGGAAGTTGCTTAATGACTTCCTTTTATAATATTTTTTTCATATTCCATAAGAGAGAGATCATTGTAAGGACATTCACAATGTTCCTACCGCATATATGGAAGGTGGAGCTGAGCTGGACTGAAAACATGCGGTGTCATCATTGCACCAAGTGCAAGCCCACACCACAATGTAAATAATGCGGTTTCCAACCCCCCGCAAGACTCCTCTCTTTCTTCCTCACACCATTTGTCTCTATCTCTCTCTAACCTCACTTTTTCTCTCTTCTTTTTTAATATTTTAATAATATAAAAAGTGAAAGGTGGTGTGGTGTAGGTACTGTGGACGTAAAGTTTGAAAGTGTGGATGATGATGTATCAAAAAAAAAAGTGAATAGTTGAAAAAGTGATAAGTGGGTATTGTAAATATCCTAAAAAATATTATTAGGATAAGAAGTCACATCAATAATTAGATCTTCAATTATCTATGACCCAATTTTTGTGTGTAGATGGAATGACATTTTTTTACTTTTAATCAAGGCCCCCCCCCCTCCTCGCGGCATTATTTAAACCTTCATAACTTTTACATACGATTTTATTATTATTATTATTATTATTATTATTATTATTTTAAATTACCTCGTTTTCGATTTGACACATTGATCTGAACATGTTCAGATCATTGTGTCAAAATGTCCAAATCAGCGTGTCATACTGTGTTAAAAATGTTCATATCATTGTGGCATATACTCGTCATTGTATCATGTTCAGATCATTGTGCCAAAATGTTCAGATAATTGTGTCAAATTGTTCAGATCATTGTGTAAAATCGAAAGAGTAATTTTTTATATATATAGCAACACTGTACACGTTCTAAAGATAAAAACGTTCGTTTTTATGGTGTAATGTTTAAAAAAATAACGCCATATGTAAAAGTTATGAAGGTAAAAAAATGAGAGAACTTAATAAAAAGTCAACAAAGATGGCTAAGATTAAATTATTCTCGTTTCCTTTTTAATTAGATTAAAGATACAACAGCTAATATGACTTCTTAATCTTCTTATACTAATGATACTTCTTACTTGAACTTTTATGTATTCCCTAAACTTTAATATGTTATAGCTTATTAGAATTATATAGCTAACTTACTATGCATAAGTATTCTCTAATACCCTGTACATTCTAATACGTTTTTATTAGTTTTCTTCAAAGTTGAGAGCCATAGAAATGATATCCGATAAGTTCTATATAAGTGTAATCTTTTTAATCATAAAAAATATTTAACAATTAGTTTTAACTAATAACTTAATATTTTATTATATAACCATCTCTTAAGTGGCTATGCCATTCGATTTAAACAATTTAGAGAATGATGGTAAAAATAATTCATTTAAGTTCAATAATATATGCATCTTGTAGCACTAATTAGAACTTAATTCTTTAAGGCCAATACTTAGATTCCATGCCACCAAACTACAATCAAATCTGATTTAGAATTCTTAACAAAAAAAAAAACTATAAAAGTATAAATTTCTACTACCTAAATAAATAACTATAAAAGTGACACTACATGTCATGTCACAACATTTTTCCCACCCAAACCCTCTCATCTCAAATCATTTAATTATTATTTCATTTTTTTTTTTGTTTTTAAAAACTAAAATTTGAAGGATTTGATTTTCACCTCCTTGTCAATTTATTAAATAATAAAAAACATTACAAATAAAAATTTATTTAATTATTTAATATATTTTAATACATAATTCCAGTAGTAATAAGAATAGTATAAATGAATTATCAATTATTATTATATATATATTAATGATCCAGCTCGTGTAATACACAAGATCTATCTTAATAAAATTATATAACACATGGATTATATATATTGCTCGGGGATTCCTTTTGTAGTGTGAACATAATCACACACACCCACAAATACAAACCGGCGTTTGAAATGAAGCTTCAATCACAAGATGCTTCAATGGGCATTTGAAAGGAAAGCCCTAAACGTAAGCGCGGATTTCAGTTGTGATTAGGGTTAGAAGTTAAAACCCCCTTTAATTGAGAACGTTGACGTGGTCAACGATTTTTAGTTCGATGTTTTGAAGTCAGGACGGCTGCCTTCCAACTCGCGATCCAACGCCAAGAAATCGGCCTCCTCGGGCGAATTTTGCAACCCTATCCACAACCGCGCAACTTCCATACCAGGTGCTTTGAGAACAAAATTATTTCCATTAGCTTTTCTTCATAAGAAGCTTGTTTCTCTTGATAAGAAGCTTGTGAAACAAGGCAACAAAGCTGCTGTAAAACTGCCAGTCCAATGGACGCAATTACCACCGAAAGAATCTACATGGAAACTGGCAGATGATCTTCAATAGTTCAATTACACTTCCCTTCTTTTGTAATTTGAATTCTTGTGGTCATGATTAAACATTAGGAAGGAAGTAGTTGCTACCTAAATGTCATTAGTTCATTCTATAGGGGCTAATAGTATCTATTTGGGAGGAAGTAGTTGTTAACTAAATGTCATTAGTTCATTCTATAGGGGCTAATAGTGTCTATTTTGGTAAACTCTCTCTTAACTAACATCTCCCTCCCTCCCTCTCTCACTCTCTCTCTCTCTCTCTCTCTCTATCTCTCTCTCTCCAATCCATCCACTAAAACAGAGCCTAAAATTAAGTACACCACTACTGCATCTCTTAGGCATGATTATGACAATTTGTCCACACTCATATAAGCAACCATCACTTCAGATCAATCAGCTGCTATATCGCAAATCAACCGTAAATCGTTGGTTAGTGGTTACGAACCACGAGTTAGTTTATTCTATAATCCGTGAAGAGAACAATTGCGCGCATAATTACTAACGTAAACAAAGCGGACTAACAGAGGAATTTCATCAAACAGTTGGTGAGCAACAGGTTGCAAAACTTCGTAAACGTAACAATTAACTTACCAAATTACCATCGTCAAGCAGGATCGGAGAATCACACAGACTGAAATACAGCTCTTCCTTGGACGAACAATTCACCGGCGAAACCGATCTGGAAACGATCTCCTGGTAATCGGACGGCAGGAATCGCTCCCAAACAGCGTCAGGATTAGCAAAACATTTAACACCTCTAGAAATCGTTGATTCCTGCACGCATCATCGCAAACTATGTGATGGAATACACAATATTCTGAAACGAGAAGAACAACAAAGCTCACTGGATTTACTTCACTTGAAGTTGATGCGGCGCCAGATCCTGAACCGCCGCCGCCTCCTTCTAACGGCATAGCGACGAGGAGATTGCAGAAATGAGGAAGAAAGGAAGGGGAAGGGGAGAGATCTGGTGTGGGGGGTTTTATACTTTTAATGGTGAGGTTTTGATATGATTGGTGAATGATGGAGGTTCGGGCTTTATGTCGGCTGAAAAAGGGGCGTGAAATCGAATAAAGTAATGTAAAAGTTTCTATCTTTGGCTTTAAGTTATGTATTTCATCAGAAAGTAATTGAAAATGTTGTTTTTTATTTATTTTATAATTATAATGAAAGATACATGGAAAAGATATAATATTTAACTATTTGTACGAAATCATGTCTGTAACCATGACATATGCGACATATATGTGGAGACTATTTTTTTCGGAGGGAAAATTACATTACAATATTAACGATTTGACTAACTTTTTTTTTTAACGGCTAAATCTCCACATCTGCATTTAGCAGGATTTGAACCCACAACTTTTGGTTGTAAGCCACCACTTTACCACCGAGCTTAACAAACTAACCACAATTTGACTTGCTTAAAAGTTTAACAAACTAGCCACAATTTACTTTGACTCAAAAGTTTAACAAACTAGCCACAATTTGACTTGCTTAAATGATGATGATAGGCGTCATATCCTTTTGTGGCGTTTGAATTCTGTTTCTTTTTTAATTAAGACCATCTGAAGTCATGGAGTTTATTTTAAGACGTTATTTTATATGTGATACCACAGTTAGCAAGGACTTATAAAGCACTATAACTTTTTTTTTATTATTACTCAACTAGGTTAGTAACCCGTGTACTACACGGGCTGTATATAGATTTATAATATTAGATAAATACAAAGAAAAAGATAATGATCAGGAAATTTAAAAATTATTATTGATATAAAAATTTTATAATATATTAAATAATAATTTAATACATTTAAGAAATTTATTATGTTTGACAAGTTGTTTATTATTTTTCACAAAAAAAACTAATATTATTGAGTAAATTAATCAAATATATATTAATTTTATCAAAATTTTAAAATAAAATTTTAGTTTTGACAAAATTGGTAATTAATCTTAATTGATGATTTACTAAATTGGTAATTCAATATGAGCTTGACATGTGGCGGTGGTGATGGCGATGTGGACCCTTTATAAATAAGACATGTGGCACAAATTTTATTGCTTTCTTAGGATTAAGATTATGTTTTATTCGAATCATTGTTTCACTTACAGTGTGCGCATACAATGTATGTAAATATATGTGTGAGCCGTTGGGGAAAAAGTGAAATTGCACTAATATTAACGTTATTTTACTAATTTTATGAAAATAACGTTAAAAGTGATGGATGGTTAATCATGGATCATGTGGTGGAGTTGATAGCCGGAAGACAAGAGGTACATACAACAATCAGTCTCTGTCCCGATTTGCTAAGTATGATAATTACATGACGTTCTTGACCAGGTGCTGAGCATTTAGAGGGAGATATGTTCAAAAGTGTCCCGAAAGGAGATGTATTTAATAACAAAAAAATAAAATATAAAATATAAAAAAACAAAAAATAAAAAACATAAAAGTTAAAATATTTAATAACAAAAAAATAATAATAAGTTAAATAATTTTTTAAAAGATTATAAACAAAATATATATATATATATATATATATTAATTTTAAATGGAAATGCTGCTAAAATTGTATTCGCTTACTTTATTGTTTACTAACTATCAAAGAAAACGAGACAATGATTTATTTCATTTTCACATGCTAACCAAACATGACGATAAAATGATAATGATCTATATCAATCCCTTGACCATTTCATTTTCTCATTCATTTCATTATCTCATACCAAATATATCATTATCCTTAAGTGTGAAGGCAATTGTATACGTTCTCTAAAGGCTGTATTTAGGCGTTTCATAGTTGTAACCAGGTGGTCAATTGAGACTACTATATTTAGGCATTTTTTATTTTTGTTTGACTTAAAAAAAAATAGTAATTTATTTTATTTTTCTTGGTACACAACTTCCAAGAAACAGTTAGAAAAGTGGAGAAATAACAAAATTCAAATGACCGTCTATTCATTATTCATTGTTGTATTATGAGGAGTCGAGAAAGGTCAGCTTTGTGGAGATTTGATCCGATCGAATGTTAGTTTTCTACGACAAACACTACCCGATTGGTTGTGGGGAGAGATCAGCTTGATGAGTTCACTTAGAATGATATATTTTGACTTTTAAAAGTCAAACGTATTATTTTACGAAGTTTTATAACAAAAAATTATTATGTACGTGAGCTAGCACATTAAGTACGACTATATAATGTTCTATTTTGTTACAAACATATATAACACTAGGTTAGTAACTCGTGTATTACACGAGCTGAATATAGATTTATAATATTAGATAAATACAAGAAAAAGATAATGATCAAAAATTTGAAAATTATGATTGATATAATATTTTCATAATATATTAAATAATAATATAATACATTTAGAATTTTTTATTATGTTTGACAAGTTGTTGATTATTCCATAAAAAAGACTAAAATTATTGAGTAATTAATCAAATCTATATTAGTTTTATCAAAAAATTTAAAAAAAAAATAGTTTTGTTAAAATTGGTAATTATCTTAATTGATGATTTACTGAATTAGTAATTCAATGTGAGCTTGACATGTGGCGTGGTGATGTGGACTCTTTATAAATGAGACATGTGGCATAATTTTTATTGCTTTATTAGAATTAAGATTATATAGTTTTTACTTACAATTTGGACAATTGAAATTCAACATATGAAAATCGGTGGTGATTGATAACGTCAATGGTTCATAGATGATTATGTAAACTTGACGAGGTTCCTTGGTATGGTACTATGGTTCCATTGATATTGTTGAGAAAGAGATCTAGTCTACATGTCGGAAAGCCTGATAAATTTGTAGGCACGGTAATGGTACCATGGAACATATCATACTATTTAACAATTACAAGGAGATGAATAGTTCTCTCATGTCCTTGGTCCATATGGATCCTTAAGTGGTTGACACGTGACAAATGTATTTTAATATAATATTTAGGTTTTAGACTTGATACTTTGAGCGTTTGGCCTCTAATTTTAACGTCGTCACACAATATTTTTGTATTTTTGTTTTCATTACGCTGCGTTATAGCAACGCAACTTTTTATGTACCAGCATTATCCACACGACAACACGCAAATAGAAGTCTAGTTGCATATAAACTTGCAAACATGTAACTACGATATGCTTTTGCCAATCCAAATAGGTATGCACCGAGAGGTTAATTTTCTCCAACATCAAGGAAGCGGATGATCACTCCTACTTGAACCATACAACCATGTATTGCGCGCTATGTAGAAACAACGTTTGTGATTATAATTGTAACAACCTGTAAGTTTCCAAGGACTTAAACCGATAATATATACTTATGTGTTAACTACGTTACGTAACTGTTTACTCGCAACGTGCCAATTTTATCATAATTACATTCATTTATAATAGGAAAATAACCTTGACGTAGCCTTAATTCATGTTGAAAACGATACTTGAACATGATGACTTCTTTGCACAAAATGGTCGCTGGAACTCCAATATTTAAAAAGCGACTAACCAAATTCGTTTATCAGATTTACCAAACTATGTGGTAAACCCCATGCATGATCTCATCATCTTGGGATATATTATTATTACCATTTATCATTTTACGTTCATTTTAAATCATTAAACTTTGATTTACCTTTTATCAACTTTTATCATTTTATGACACACATATTTCACATATGACTTTCATAAACAATTCCCTATTAAATAAGAATGAGTTTAGACAACGACAACGAAACGAGACTTGTGATCGAATCCCTACGTTAACATCGATTTATTTTACGTCCAAAACATTTCATTTAACATTATTAACGTGCACGATGAATAAACTCTACATGCATGCAATGTATATACACTTGCAACGTAATTTTTCAATGTTATAAACCCTCGAGTATTTTAATCCAAATCGAAACGTTTTAATATTTTCTATCGTCGTGATAAATGTTTTTGAACACGTAAGACCCGACTTATCTTTCTTTCTTTCTTCCTTTTCTTTCGCGACCCGGTCCCTCTTCACCCTTTCCCCTTACTCTCTCGCGAACCGGTTGTCCACGGGTTTCGAACCCGTCACCCGTCCCCTCCTTTCTCGGCCGGTTACGAGAACCAAACCACACCACCACCTTTGTTTTTTTTCTTAGTTACTTGAACCTCCCCTTGTTGACTTCTCTAGATGCTCTTTCCATCAATCCCCAACATGCTTACACACCTATGATTGCATAGGCTAATGTTGTCTCAAGTCACAACAAACCTATGGACCATTGGTCCTTCATTTCCCTCCAAACTACCTCTCTTTCCCACCCAAATGATGCAGCCATGATCCTCACTTATACACCCATATACATTTCAAAATTTAAGAGAAACAAACCCATCATGTGTGTGTGTGTCGAACCGGCTCCTAAGGGGTTCGAACCCGAGCCCGTTCCTCTCTCTCTCTCGACTTCACATACACATACCCACATAACACTTAACATTTTTATAAAATCACAAGAGAATTATCACTTTACAACACCCAAACATCCTCCATCTCTCTCTACCTCGTCTCTCTCCCTATCTCTCTCGGTTCTCTTGAACCGTAACCCACCACCAAACCATTCCCAAACACTCCAAATTTCTTAAGCACTCATATTTATTCATCTTAAACAAACCCTAGCCCCCATAACACTTCACAACTCAAGAACTCTCTTGCTTCTCTCTCTTTGCTCCGAACCGTAAGTCCTCTCTCTCTCTACTCTCTCTAGATTTCTACTTAAACTCTCATTCTCTTGATTATTCATGGTGCTAGGAAGCTTGAACACTCAAGAATCATCATCACCATCATCATTCACGGCCTCCATCTCCTCCTAACAAGGTTCCATCTTCACTTTTCTTAGTTAAATGTTGTTCTAGCAAGTATTTTTAGTCTCCTTTCATGATTATAACACTCCATTAGCAAGTCTTGACTCACATTGTTGTCTAAACATCATTTTACCCCATAAAAGTCTACTTACTTGTATTTATCTTTATGTTTCACCATGTATTTACCTACTAGAAACTCATGATAGTATTTACTTGCAATATTATGTTCAAAACTTGGTTTGGTTGGACTTTTACAAAAGTATTTGTTTAATTTGCATTTTTAGACCTTAACTTTGTATTCATTGTGTATTATGTGTTGATCTTGTAACTTTGGACCCCTTGATGCCTATGACACGTTTTTAGACTCTTAATATAGTCAAAATATGATATCTTGGACTTTAGAAAGATTACTAGTGCTTAAACTCACCATAACAAACTTTTACATACAAAAGTACACTTTAAAAACTCTAGAAATTGCTTTTCACTATAGATCCGTTTTGACCAGAAAGTTTAGACTTTTTAACAGTAGGTTATGATGTTTTAAATGAATCAAGAACATGGCCAAAGGATCCCTTAACATATTACTTGAATTTGGGCACAAACCGGGACTAAAACCGACATCCGACGGGCCCGGAAACATCACTTTTGTAAGGAAACTCAAATCTGGTCCAAATGAACTCATAGGGTTATTTAAATGGTAAAAAAATGTTTACAAATGCTTATGGTGAATTTAGGAACCTAACAGTGTTATTTAACGGGCAAACGGGACCATAATGGCAAAACCGACACAAAATCCACAAAACCGGCAAACTAATGCAAACCGACACTTAAAATAATCATCTACCTATTTTGGACAGAAAATAATCATATTTTATTGAACTTGATTGATTTCTACCTTAAACGGATAAATATCGTGTAATCGGCGGTTACTGTGAAATCGCCCGGTTTTTTACTAACTAGTCAAAATAACCAATTTTCATATGAAAACCCTCATTTTGACTTAATATTTATTTCTATAAATATTCACCATCTTTAAATATTATTTGGGAATTTTTATATATTTTATTTAATTAAAAATATATAATTCACATTATTTCCAAATAAACACATAACCGGATACATTCACTTTGACCTTTCAAATCACTTAACCCTAAGGCTACCATGACGTCAAGACTTGACCTACCTAATTGGAGTGACATTAATGTCAACCCAATTACTTATTATTATTGCATGTCTTATAATTATCTAGGCTTGCACTTTCCGTTGATCGTATTACCGACTACCGTTTCTGAACCATGTGAGTTTTTCACGACCCCTTTTTCCTTTAACTACTTTATCTTTGGGGGATAATTCATACATACATTTTTCCATGTTAGACAATTAGACATTGTTATCATAACTGTTTCATGTGCTTTTCCATTGTCCAAACTTGTTATCTCATGTTCATTCATGTTATAACCCAAACCCCACTATTAACTGAATCTGATTAATTATCATTTGCAAACGGTAATGTTTGAATAGATCTATTGGGTTAATGCCCCTGCTCTGATTGGTAGCTCCAATCGTGACTCCGTCTTTTGTCAAAGAGTACAAATTGTTATGTCATATCTATGCGGTACCAACCGGACAATAGGTACCAAGAGTGGGTAAACAGTCAGTTTCGGTATTCAGGGTACATGGTAACATTATCAACTAGTCTTATCAAATATTGTCAATTATTAACATGAACTGTTTTCTTTCAATCACTATTTTCATTCAACCTTTAACTGCTAGCACTTTAAACCTGTGAAACTCACCAACAATTATTTGTTGGCCGTTTTCTCGTATGAATTCTCAGGTACTTAAACTTAATTGTCGTGCATGCATCGGACCTGCTTGCTTGTTTCCTGCCTTTGCATCTTAGGACTTTCATTTGTTTCTGGAGTATGGTTTAGCCTTTGGAGATTTTCCTGACATAAAACCTAACGGTGTCATGCCCTAAAAATCTTTTGAAAATTATGTGTTGTAAACTTAAAACTATTTACTTTTCTCATTACAATTAATCCGCTGCGTAATGATATTGGAAAAACTCCTATTTACTCCAACATTTTAACAATTTCCAAAACGGCTCTAGTTGTTGAACCATCCAGAGTACGTTCGTAACCTTGACTGTGATAACTTTTTCGCATCCCGACACAAATCTTACAAGGTGTGACAATAATAATAAACAAGCTTATAAAAGACTCATAAGAATGCAAAAAATCCAATCTTTAATAATTTATCATCGTACAATTACAATGAAAATGTTTATCTAAGAAAACTCATCCTAGACCTAAAATCATGGATCATAAAGAAATCAGGATGATGTTCATCAGCCCTGAAAGAATCCATGGTGATGTTGTTTACAAACTCATGACGACTTTCAGGGTTATGGTATAATCCCAAACCTCAATTAAAAAACTATATAGATATTTAAATATTCAAACTTTCGATCATGTTTATAAGTAGGGGTGTGCGTGGATCGGTTTGGATCGGATTTTGGCTAAAACCGAATCCAAAACCGAACTTCGGTTTATATAATTTTCAAATCCATTCGGATTCGGTTTTTTCGGTTTCATGGATTTCAGTTTTTTACGGTTTGGATTTGGTTTTTTCGGATTCAAATCCATATGAATTTTTTGGCTAAAAAAAACTAATAATATTAAATTTGGGTCTACTTATTTTTTGATTATAGATTAATTGACTACTAATAGCATTCAAAATAAAACTTTAAAATCCATAAGATTGCAAAATGGTCCAATCTCAAACAAATACATTCAAACAAATCCTTAAGGATTTAATATCAATGACTCAAGGATCCATAATGTTGCATAACAATCCAAAATCAAATAAATCTTTAAAGATCTAATCTCAAACACTCAAACGACATTCAAACAAAAGTAAAGTTGCATAATGATCTAATCACAAAAACTCAAAGATCCTAATGATTATAAATAAAAGTTTAATTTGGAACCCTTCAATAATTAAATGGATCGGTTCGGTTTTTTTTAGATTTTCTGTTTAGCTAAAACCGAAACCGATCCAAAGTTTCGGATTTTAGAAAAGTTCAATCCAAAACCATCGGTTTCTATTTGGATTCGGTTTTTTCGGTTATTTTGGTTTCGAGTCGGTTTTTTCAGATTCTTGCACACCCCTATTTATAAGATAAACGTTAAAGCTTCATATATATTGTTTTTTTACAATAGATTTGATGTGTTGCAAAACACATCGGTTTTCCTTTATGTTTTCAAGTCGTTTTGAGAGTCTTTTGAGTCAATTTCCATAGGTTTTTAGTTGTTTTTGTTTATTAGTGTCTTAATGTGTGTTTCGGAGCTAAATTGCAGTTTTGGTACAAGTCCCGAGAGAAACGAGCATGGGTCAAGAATTGAAGATCAAAAAGGAAGAAAATGCTGAGTTTGAAGCACCAGGCGTATCGCCTAGTGCTCATGAAGATGCAAGCGATACGCTTGCTGTGAGAGAGTCAAAGGCGGTGTTTTAAACGTTGACTCGACTATTTTGTCGATTTGTGGATGCAAGCGTAACGCCTACTGACCAGGAAACTTCCAAGCGATACGCTTGGAGGCTAATATTCCGGGAAACCCTAATTTTTCGCTTATAAATACAATGCGGGGTTTCCAGTCGAATTACATTCCATTTTCCGTATCTCAGAGCCACTGAAGACGATTTTCGGAGCATGAGAACAAGATTGAAGCCATTGGAGCCCTAGGATTGAAGAATTCGACTCTCAATCACTTTCCCGGGTTCTTAATCCTTCGATTAATTCTTGTTTTCATTAGACCAGATTATGTTCTTGATTGTTGCTACTGTTTTTATGATGAACTCAGTTATGTTTACTGTTCTTGGCTAAAACTTTTGCACCATCTAGACCAATTGATGACTAGTTAATGTTTTTCGGCTTTTCCTTGATTGTGACAATATTCGATGTGTTGATATTCTATTGCAATTCCTATAACCTGCTGTGATTATTGCGTATGCATATTGTAGTTAGGGTTTTGATTGTTGATTGATGTTTGTGTTATCTTCGAATGTCTTTCGGGTTGGGTAATACATCTAAAGGTGGTAGCTTTAGGGTTTCCATCTAGAGAATAGTTTAGGAGACGTCCCGAACTAGAACATTGGTCTATAATTGATACCTTGATTGCTTTATTCTGCCTTGGTTAGAACTTAAAAGGGGACAACCTTGTCAACTTAGTTGGGTTGGTTAATTGTCTAGATTAGGATTGTCTCAAAAGGAAGTCCCCTAGATTAGTTAGCTAATTTGCTAGTTGTGATATTCATAGTGGTTAGAGGTAGCTCCTATTGCCTTAAGGTGCCCTAGATTAGTTTTGCGGGTGGTTAGGGTAATTGAATTGGGAAATACTCAAAAGGTGAACCAATTAATTGAGCGGTAGAATTATCAGTTAGGATATACTCAAAAGGTGAACTAACAAATCAGTGAGCGTTTCCCAACCGTTAGGATTCTTATCAGTTACGTCCGGAGAGGATTTCGGGGGCTCATAGGTTTTCTATAGGTTGAATCTTTAGAATCTGGTTTAATCGGAATTGTCATAGTCAAGGGAAGTCGTTAGCATTAACTATGATTCTAGGTCTAGGTGGTATTTCTTGTCATATCTGGTTTTCGTCTTTAGGGTTTGAGTTTGTGGTTTGCTTTCCATTTTTAGTAACTTTCCATTTTTAGCAGTTTCTATTTTTAGTAAGTTTAGTTAATTAGTTAATTTTAGTTAATTTAATTAGTTAATCAATTCTCCAAAACAAAACCAATTTTCATCAATTAATCAGTAATTTGCTTTTCATAGTTAATTTTGTCTTTTAGTGTCTCTAGGGTTCGACCCCGGTCTGCCGATAGCTATTCTACATCCGATAGGTTCACTTGCCTGTTGAGTCGGTCTAGTTTGAGGTTAATTGGGTTTTAATTTAGTGTGTCTAGGTCTAGGATAAATTAGGTTATTTTCATAGATCGATTTTTGCACATCAAGATTACACAAAATGGTTTTGTGGATTGTAAAAAATGTAAAGACAAAATTACATATTTTGTCCTTTAACTTTACCGAATTTTCATCTTTTGTCCTTTAACTTCACTAATTACACTGAATGTCCTTTATCTATTTTTTTCGTTCACCTTTTGTCCTTTTTAACAGAATCCGTTAAAAATGACCGTTAAGTGAAGGGTAGTTTTGACTTTTTACATTTTGGGGTATTTTTTATAGTTCAATAAAGAGGAGGGGGTGTTCTGTAAATCTGTAATCTTTCTCCTTTATCACCCCCCCCCCCCACCTAACCCTAAATGAAAAATGATTTCTGTAAATCCGTCTCCTACCCCTCCCCCTTCCTTCCTCGTTGAACGCCGACAACCACACCCTCCGACCGATCGAAACCCGACGACCTCATGCTCCACCAGCAGCGACCACTTCCAACCCACCCCACAACAGCCAACACCTGACTACCTGCTCCAAACCCTATCTCTCTCTCTCTCTCTACGAAGTTTGATCTCTTTCTCTCTTCTCTCCACTCCGCCGCAGCCGCCGTCTATGGCGAGGCCGTCGTAGATCGCCGGTGACCTCGAGCGGAGATCGAACCCAGTCGTGATTCCGGCTACATAATTGCAAATTCCGGCTACAGATCAAACCCAGTTGGTGTGGGTTTAGGGGTTGTGTATAATGTTGGTTTCTTTTGTTTTTCTAGCTCTAAATCTCCTGTTAAAGACCCGATTTCTTGTTGCTAGATAATGTAATGGTGTGAACCATTAAAGACGGGAACAAGGATGGTGGTGGTGGTTCGCTGTGGAGGTACGGTGGTCCGAGAGAGTGATAGGTCCGGCGGCAGTCGGTGTAGGGTTTCAGGGGAGAACCAACGTGAAATGATGATGATGACTTAATTGGGTGGGTTTTTTAAAGAAATTTTACAGATTTACAGAACACCTCTCTCCTCTTTATTGAACTATAAAAAATACCCCAAAAGGTAAAAAGTCAAAACTACCATTGACTTAACGGTCGATTTTAACGAATTCTGTTAAAAAGGACAAAGGGTGAACGGAAAATATAGATAAAGGACATTCAGTGTAATTAGTGAAGTTAAAGGACAAAAGATAAAATTTCGATAAAGTTAAAAGACAAAATATGTAATTTTGTCAAATGTAAAATAGTCATTTCGTGAAAACTTAATAAAGAAAAATTAACGTTGGACTTTAAATATGTTAGAAGCCAAGAACTACATATTCCAAACCGAGTATTTTTTAAAGTTAAACCTTAAACCTGTTGTTTATATTGTATTTCCCAATCTACCCCTTTGTACACATAATAATAGAAGTACCACTTTTTTTTGGAACGGCGAATTCATTAGCACAAGGCAACAAATGCTCAACTTAGCAAGACGCCAAGCGAGCAAAGAACACGACCATACAAAAGAAGAGACGAGGACTTACATGTCAAACTTGTCTCAAACGTCCCATGAAAGCCTATCCCATTTCCCTCTATTTTTGATCCACAAAAAAGAAAGACATTTTATTTCCTTGAACAATGAAGAGATAATCGTCTTTTTTCCTTCGAAGGTTGCTTCATTCCTCCCTTTCCAAATAACCCAACATGCGGTGAGTATGATACCAAAGAATATCATTTTACCCTTCCCATCGAACCGGGAATCCTCCACCACCTTAAGGAGATCTTCGAGCTCAAACGCATAGATAGGGGGCACTTTGTACCATCCGGACACGAGACTCCAAACCCCGGCGGCCACGTTACATCCCATTAAAAGGTGATAGACCGACTCAATCCCACTACCACACAAGGAACAAGACGGACCCGGGACCGAAATATTTCTTCTCAGAAGCGCCTCTTTGGTGGCCACACAATCTCTAAGAGCCCTCCACAAAAGAATATTCACTTTGTTCGGAACAAGTTTATTCCACGACATTATTAATCGGGGGGGTCGAGAGAACCATTGAAGATAATTACGAATAAATGCCACGGAAAAACGGCCGCTACTGTCACCTCTCCAACTAGCCCCGTTACCATCCGGAATAATGATCTCTATCAGATCGACCCCATCTCCTTTCAATTCCTCCACCATCTTAGATATGGCCACCCAAGTTCCTCCCAAATCCAACCTTGCTGGAATAAAAGACCCCCCATTTGACCTCCCATGTATCCCTTTCACAACTCTACGCCACAGATGCATGGGCTCATCATGATAGCGCCAAATCCACTTGGCCAATAGGCATCTATTAGAGACTGGAAACGACACTAAACCGAGACCTCCTTCCTCAATCGGTTTACACACATCCTATTTACACACCCAATGGATACATTTTCTATTTGAATCTCCCCCACCCCAAATAAAACGAGCACGGATCCCTTCTAATTTTTGAAGGATTTTGATGGACACCTTGAATAGGGAAAAATAATATGTAGGAAGGCTTTCGAGAACCGCCTTGGCAATGATAACTCTACCTCCGATAGAAAGATTTTTCCCTTTCCACCTAGAGAGCCTTTTCTCAAATATTTTCACGACCTCCTCCCAACTCTTGATTAAATTCATGTTAGCCCCCACCACAAGCCCAAGATATTTGAATGGCAAACTCCCACTCGAGCATTTGAAAACCTCGGCTTTATTCTTGACCTCGACCGGATCCACATTAATACCAAAGAGAGCACACTTATTAATATTAATCTTCAATCCGGAAACCATACCAAAGACCCCTAAAAGGCGGACGAGATTTGCCACATTCTCGTCGTTCCATCTACCAATAACGATGGCATCATCGGCAAATAGAAGATGCGAAATGGTAGGGCCATCATTGGGAATATCAATACCGGAAAAAAGCCCACTACTTTCCGCTTTGTTCACAAGCCAATGAAACACCTCCATCACCAAAAGAAAGAGGAACGGGGATAGCGGGTCCCCTTGACGAACTCCTCTTTCATATTGGAATTCTCACGTAGGAGACCCGTTGACCAACACCGAAGTACGAGAGGCTCTTAGGCACCCGTGAACCCACCCGATCCACTTATCATGGAACCCCATTTGTCTCATAATGGAAATCAAAAAGTCCCAATCCACCGAGTCATAAGCTTTTTCGAAATCAATTTTAAAAAGAAGGGTCGATAGCTTTCTCTTCTTGATCCAAGATACTATTTCGTTGGCAATAAGAACCCCATCAAGAATGTTTCTTCCCGCCAAGAAGGCCATTTGTGGTTCCGATATAATACTCGATAATGGCCCTTTAATCCGGTTAGCAAGAACCTTTGAAATAACTTTAGGAATCATACCCACAAGACTAATCGGTCTAAAATCCGCCAAAGAGTCCGGGTCTTGCTTCTTAGCTATAAGATGAATAAACGCCACTCCACACCCTTTACCGAGATCCCCCACCTCATAGAAGTTATTAAATATTTCCACAAAGTCTTCCTCAAAAAGACCCCAAATTTTTTTAAGGAAAGCAAATGTGAAACCATCGGGACCGGAGCCTTATCGCTACCGCAATCCCACACCCCGGCTTTTATTTCCACTTTAGAAAAGGGCATCACAAGCTTATCCCTATCCTCAATCGAAAGGCAATTAATCCCAGAGCATATGATGGACGGCCTCCATTTAGGAACCTTTTTAAACTTTTTCTTGAAGAAATTGAACACCAACTTTTTTATGTTCCCTGGCTCCATCACCCATTTATTACCGTCCTTCAAACCGTTAATCCGACTAGCCGAGATCTTTGAATTAACAATCTCATGGAAGAAGCTCGTATTGGCATCTCCGTCCACGACCCATTTAATTCGGCTCTTCTGCTTAAGATCTTCGATTCTTTCTTCTTCCAAGGCTTGGATTTTAAGCTTAGCTTCATCCCAACTTTTAGATTCATACTCATTCAAAGGGAACACGGTATCGATACTTTCCAGTTGTTTACATTTCTCCAAGGCCTCCGACTTTTCCGCCGCATTCTCGAAAGATATTCTCCTCCTCCACACATTGATATCCTCTTTAAGTTTTCTCAACTTTTTGCTTAACCGTTTGTCCGCTCTATGGCCGACTTCAACTCTGAACTCCGCCACACTACTCCGAACCACCGTCTCAAACTCGGGGTGTTTCATCCAAGACGAGAATAGTTTGAATGGGCTAGGACCAAAGTCTTCATGGGATAATTTTAAAAGCAGCGGATTGTGATCGGACAACCACCGGGGAAGGGCCGTGACCGTCGCAGTAGCCCATCTGCAAAACATTTCACCGCAAACAAAAATGTGGTCAATTTTGCTAAAGCTTTTACCTTTCTTCTCCATATAAGTGTAGCGATCTCCTCCCATATTATACTCGAATAGATCCGCCTCCGCAATGAAGTTGTTGAAGTCCATCGAACCTTGTCGGTTGAACGACAAGAACTTCCTATCCTCTCTGCATCGAACTTCATTGAAGTAACCCGCAAAAATCCACCATCCGTTAAGAGTTTGTTTCCACCCCAACAACCTCCTCCACAAGTCCCTATTCTCTGCAACCCCTTGAGGGGCATAAACATTAACTATATTAACCACCGCTTGCGGTCTAGAAGCGAACCCGGATATGATGAGGAAATTGTCGTCCTTAACAGTCTTAAGCATCTTGAAGGCATTTCTATCCCAGGCGCATAAGATCCCTCCGGATTCCCCTCTTGCGTTAGCCCAGTCTCTATCGAACTCACCGTGCCCCCACATACGATTGATGTCGATGCTACTCCCGTCTCTAACCATGGTTTCCTGTAGGCACAACATGTCAACTCTATTCTTCATTTTCAGATCCCTCACCCACAAAATTTTCTTTAGGTCTCTGGAACCCCTAATATTGACAGACAAGCAAACCATTAAACCACAAATTTTTTCTCGCCCAAAACCACCCTGGTAACATGAATTTCTTCCCCGGCCAACTCCACTCCGACATTCGCCGCCAGGTTGATGGTTTTCTCCACTTCTACCGACGTCTCCTCCCCCACTGATTTACAATCCATAGGTTTCTTATTGTTTCTTTTGTCTTTTTTTCTCGTCGACAAGGTGGACCCATGTCACACCCCCCTTCGCCGCCCCCTGCCAGGTGCGGGGGAGGGTGTGGGACCGGTTGTCCGTATCATTCCACTAGGCACCAACAACAGAATAAAACATACAACAAATACGGACGTCCAGTCCTCACAGTGAAACCTTAGATCAACTCTGATTGAGGATGCGCTAAGCACCTCATAGCCGACCTAATGGAATCGATAGCCCCGGATAGACCCAGGACTGAACAAACAAATGATACATATATCAAGGAATTGTAGTCATAACATGCACTGAACAACAGACGTACAACTGTCAATTTGTACAAAGCTCTAACAGATGGCCACAACTAGTACCCCAATGTTCCTGTACAGATACATCATCACCTGCACACACTTGCCTGCAACATAAGCCAACACAGAGTCAAAAACAAACGTTGTTGGTGAGTCTTAACTACCATCATCACATTAACAGTTTTCAACACATACAGACTATAAATCTATCATGCCGCACCCAAGGTCAACACTCAGATACTCTACGGGCACGTTGCGCGTAGCCGTACACCCTCTGCGAGTAGATTTTTAAGTTCAACATATAAGCACATATTCCCCCTAGTAAATTAATACTAGAGGATCCGGGTGAATATGGATCGTTCAACTATAACGGCCGTCATAATCTCTTATATGCCTAGTGGTCTCAACCTTAATGACCAGAAAGTCTCTAATGACCCACACAGGGCATTCTGACTAACAGTGTTCGACATAATAATTATAACAGATATAACAGATACATTAGAACAAAAATGTGATCTCAAACAGTTAACTAATGAGGGAAGTCAGAGGACTCACAGATCTTCGAAATACCAAGTCATACGGATAGGATTGCGTACAATCCACGGATGTCACAGATGCAATTGCCTAGACAAGGCTTAACGTTATGTTAAGCTTGGAGAATCCAACGACCTAAACAAGTATAGGTACACTTTAATTTAACACAGTAATAATACTGGTGAGGCTCGGTTGTGCTCCGTGCCTAAAACGATACGATACGTCCGCAAGTTGAGGTCCCAATACAACCGGATGTCCCAATACAGTCGTATGGCCTAAACCCGGTTACGATCGTAATTTATCTGTCAATCTCTAATTAAACAGTTCCTGCCGAACACGGTCGTATGCCTTTAGTGACAAAACGGTCGTGTGGCTGGTTTGACAGATTATCTAAATTAAACGATATCACTCGAGTCTCAATCGGGTTATGTTTTATAATACTTCAAATATTATATAAAATCATAACTTATGTATATATCAATCTATTTACGATTTACATAAAATCATAGCCTTTTATGCATGAGTTTACTCGTTCATATTTCACATAAAATCATGATATTATTTGCATGAAATCATAGATTTTATATATATATGTATCCATCTTATAGTTCACATGATATCATAAATTGTTAATAATAATTCATAATATTACTTCACATAAAATCATAGGTTTTGTATATATATTTATCCGTTTTGTAGTTTACATGAAATCATAATTTCTATTAGCTTAAAACATACCTTCATTTATATAAACTTACATAAAATGATAAATTTTTACCTCACATGAAATCATAATATTATATAGCATAAAATCATAGTTTTTATAAAATCATGGCTTTGTCATCGTAAGATCATAACTTTGTTAATCGTGAAATCATAAGTTTATTACATAAAATCATAATAAAGCTTTATATATATTTTTCTTGTTATCAATGTTTTATATACAATAATACTTCTATTTGACAGAACGTTCCTCACACGACGTATACAATACTACTAAAGTAATAACAAGATAGCGAACATGGTTATACCTCCGGTCGGTACGCAGACTCGAACCCGGTTAACCGAAAATGCAAAACATATCCGAATTTGACGTACGAATAGTCCATTCCACGTAGAATTTCGCCACGAACAATAATCCATGCTCAGTTTTCTGGTTTGAACTCGTTTGACCCTTCAAAATCGTTGACCAGAATTGACGGGGTTTGACCCGGTTGACTTTCTTTGACTTTCTTGACCCGACACCAAAATTAACGAATAAGTAGTCTATCCCGCAAGATTTTTCGTCATGAACAATACTGTAAGCTCGGTTTTTAAATTTAACATCGTTTGACCATCCAATTCTGTTGACCAGCTTGTTTACCGAGTCGACTCGGTTGACTCGGTACCGAGTTAACTCAAAACCATCAAAAAGTGTAACCAAACATCACCAAATACATTTCTTTGCTTAAAATAACCAATCACCACCACCACTATAATCTGACCGGCGGCCGGAGGCCATGTCCGCCGCCGGTCTCCGGCCGCCGGTCGAGCTACCATTACCATCATAACTTCATCACACAATTTCATTTAGTCCAAATCTGTACATGCATGATGAAATCGGGGGTTAAAACAAGGAACAAACTGAAGAAGGAACAAACTCGGGTTTAAAGAAGCTTACCACCGCCGCTACAGTGGTCGGAGACGAGGAAGGGGGCGCTGCCGCCGCCTTCACGGCGGATCCCTAAGGGTTTCGCGGCTGTCGCCGCTGCCTGGGTCTACCCCAGTCGTCGCCGTTGAAAGAGAAACAAGAAGAAGGAGGGCCGCCGCCGCCTTCAGCGGCAGAACCCTAGCCGCCGCCGCCGTTGGGCTGTCGAGTCGCGGCTGTGCTGCCGTTTCTGTTGCTGCTGCGCCGATCCGAGAGACAACAGGAGAGTAGCCGGAGGGCTGGTGGAGGTCGGAGGGTCACCGCCTGGGCTCGCCAGACCACCGCTGTGGCCGGCCAGTAGCTGCTGGGTGTCGCCGGATGAGAGGGAGGGAGTAAAAGGGAACGATCATCGCGACAAAAGGGCCGAAGGCCAAGCTCGCAGTCGCCGGACCGCCGTTGCCGGCCGGAGCAGGTCGCCGGTGTGCGACGATCGCCGGCAGAGGGTCGCCGGGAAACCGGCTTCCTCTCTGCTCTTTCTCTCTCTCGATTTATTTAACACACACATTTGTGTGTGTAGTTTGTTGTACACAAAAGAAAAGAAAATGACAAGTACTTATGTACTTGGTCAATGTGTAGTACAATATTTTTTTTTAATTAAACCGGTATTATATCGCGATCTCTGAACACATTAAATACTGAATGTCACGTAAATAATTCACAATAAATCCCGAGATGACTGGAATACAATAAAAGCTTCGTGAATAGTCCCGAAATACTTAAAACGCCATATTAAACTATAATCTGGTGAATATTCAATCGAACGGGCGGTATAAAGCGCGTAACTCATACGAATCTCATTTATCTCCGTTTCGCGAACCGAATATATTTCCATGACTATAATTTTCTGTAAACACTTAGAAAAATATGTATAACTTCGCAGAGTCGGTTAAGCCATCTTAAATAATTAAATACGTCCTTTTCGGTTAATGTCGCGTAACAGTCCCGTTTACCGATTTCATCGTTTCTCGATCCGCAACACCTTGTATTTCATAACGAATCGTTAAAATACTTATAACGAATTATCCGGACCTCGAGTATATGGATTAGGCCTTTGATGGGCCACAATTCTCTTAATGGGCCTAACGGGCCTAACTGGGCTTACCGAGTCCAGTTTATTAATTGGAAAAATTTCCCCCACGATTTACCAGAATTAACAAGGTGTTACAACCCAAGAGGACCTTCGAGAGCTTTGGTCCCTCCTGACTTAGTTCTGGACCTCAAAGTTGGCCCCGTATATTCTTCTTTACTCTTGGGCCTGGGGCTGAGATTGGGCCCGAAATAGGTGTTGTTGGACGATGAGGCCAAGGATCCCAACCCTATTCTTTTCAAGACTTTATTTAAATTGCCCCCTTTTATTTTGGAGCCACCAGTGGTCTTAATAGAAGTCTCTTCCTCAGAATCAGTGCCCCACTCCTTGGAAACCCTACCCGCCGAATGCTTTTGATTCTTCCAATTCCCCATCCACATGCGCCCTATCCTCAACGGTTTTCCCGTCGCCAACTCCCCAGGCAGACTGTTCGTCTCCTTCCCGGAAGACCACAGAGTTCACCGGAGCCTCAGCCAAAAATTTATCTACCCATACTTGATTCCACACAAACTCTGGGGACCATTCATCATGACATTCTACGACTCTGCACGGGTATGAACCTCCTTCCGACACGAGGTTGATCTCTTCATCAACCATCCTCACGTCGGGAGTGAGAATGCCATAACGCTTCCAAGCCAAATTAACGTCGAATTCATCCGCACCAGCCGCCGTGACAACATCTCCATACAACCCCCCAATCTGCATGAAAACCTCCTCCTTCCAAAACTGAGGGGGAACACCGGCCACCTTAATCCAGGCGATACGTTCCTGTGGATACTGTTGTCCCTTCCAAGTACCCAAGTAGGAGAACAGGTCCCTCCTTTGAGCCATACACTCCCTGAATGCTTCCGCTTCTTCACCATCAGGGAAGGAGATAATAATACAGAGGCCTCCAAGATATCTAATTTGGCCACGATTAAAGCCATCCATGTCTAGCTTAATCAGAATGTTATTGAGGATGTTGAAGTCTGCAACTTTTCCGATAACCGATCTGCCATCCCATGTACAATCTCTGTCAGGGCTAGCTAATGAAACTTCAACCACCTTGGCCTTCTGGACAACGACGTCACCCTTCACCATATCCGCAAAAGAGATTGTCCTACTAGGCACAGAGACGTTATTGCCTTTCTTCTGGAAATCAATCCTATCCCACACACATTGCTTTTTGAGTTCATGTCCACGTAAACTCTCTTTCTTCTTAGCCGGACGAATAATCTTGCCCTCCCGGTCATATCTCTCTAGATTAACAGAGATAACCCTATTGCCAATCTTAATTTTACCCAGTACCCTCTCCAGCTCGTTGACCTCTTTCACCTCGTCGAACTTAACGAACCCGAAAATCGATCCAGAAACACCTTTTCTCTTGGATATGAACACATCCACCACCTTGCCAAAGTTGGCACACTCCCTTCTAAAGGCAAGGATAGAACTGTCATCTGGCAGATTCGTCACGTAGAACGTAACAACAGACTCCGGCCAGGTAAACCGATTAGTATTCTTCACCACCGGGTAACGGACCCCTTTCTTCCTTCTATCCACCACAGTCCACTCCTCATCTCTCCATGCCATGGAGGCTGTTAAACCAATCGGAATGGGTTCCGGCACGATCGCGCCGAACCGCTAACACAACTCGTTGCACTCGCAATGAAAATCGACAGATACACAGGGCGTTACACACCAAGGGATTCGGCGAACCGATAACAAAACCTTGGCGCTAAAACAGCTCGTTACGGCCGATTATCAAAAAGAGGAACAGGATGCTAATACACTAAAAAAAACATTAAAATGATTCTATTTACTGTAATACTTAGATTTTCTTGAATACATTGTGAAAAAAATGTGAATTTCTTGATAATAATAAAGGAACGTGAAATTCATTAAATAAAGAAATCTTTAAATAAAAAAATTTAATGGAACTTAATTAAATTTTATTAAATTTTTAAATCCAAAATCTTTATTATGAACTTCATTTTTTTTTTTGAACGGCCAACGAAATATTATTAACAAAAAACTACCAAGGTGGTAGAAAAGGGTACAATACAACCAAACAAGAATCACCACAACATACAAAGATCAAGTAATTCTAAAACTACACCAATCTCTCCATTGTACCTTTAGTTTTGATCTATTATGAACTTCATAAGCTCATTTTAACGATTTCAGCTTTTATCCCACAAATGTCAAACATCTAATGAATTTTAATTATTTTTGAACGGCGATTTCAGATTATTGACGGGGGCATTATCCACCCACCCGCTCATCTCCACTCCTGGGATGACAGTGACTAGCACGTCCCCTATGGGGAAGCTCGTACATCAGCCCTGTCTTCAACCAGGACACCAGTTCAGAAGGAAACCGACCCACTACCAGAAAACCCCCTGTGAGGATTGAACCCCTGACCTCTCAGTCAGAAACTCAACCCTCCCCCAGATACATTTTGTAATGAATTGATTCGAGAAAATCTAAGGGCCCATTTAATTTGCATGATTTCGTGAGTTGTCATTGGACTTGAAATTTAAATTTCGTATTTAATGTGTTTGATTAATAAACAAATAGGATTTAAATATTTTAATTAAATTTCATCAGGTTTCTTTATTTAATAGATTTTATATATTTTTATTGTTAGTTACGAAGAATTCACATTTTTTTAACACTCGTTCAAGAAAGTCTAAGTATAACTATTTTCTACCAGCAGTCTCTTGTTAAAAATATTTAATGGGGTTAGTTTCTCGTTAAAAGTTTGTGGGTTTCTTGCTTGGACCAGAAGTAAACGATGAAGAGGAACTCATTTCAGTTCTCAATTTTGTGTGTAAATCGAAGCAAATGGTGAATTGGGGATGAAATTGAATTGAAGAAAGTTCTAATATACCTTTTGTTTCGATTCATAGACAAAATTGAGAACTGAAATGAGTTCTTCTTTATTGTCTACCTTTGGTGTAAGCTCTATTGTAAAACTCGTCCGAGGCGACCGAGTACTCCCCGCCTACGCCTAGTACTCCCCGAATACTCTCCTGACTTGGACGAGTACTCACAACTACCCGATCAACTGACTTAGGAACGTCTAGCGACTTTTGCAACCATGGGTATAAGCAAGAAACCCACAAACTTTTAACGGAAAACTACCATCGCTAAATATTTTTAGGGGAATGTTAGTAGAAAATAGTTAGATAATTGAAACCAGTGGCTAAAATATTCATAATTGGAATTATTAGCGACCAACTATAAAAGTTAAAGAACATGTAAAAGTGTAAAGTTAAGATTATTAAAATCTAATTTTTTCTTTATTATCTCTGGAAAGGGGTAGATTGGGAAATGCAATATAAACAAAGAAATTGGGCCTAAAAGAATCGAAATATACACCAACGACCGACGACGACGAGTGCCGGAGCTCCAATCTTCTCGTCCCCGAGCTTACCCATTCGTTGCATTCTCCGAGGTAATTCCGAAACTTTCAACTGCTCTACAAACCTACAAATTCTCTGAAAACCTAATCGATCTACCATATTCTCCGATTCTATCGATCATGTCGTTCGGTGCTATGGTTTTTCTATGAATTTTGCAGCTGATCATTTTGTATCTGAACCGGATGAATCTCATGATGCGTTCTCGTCTAAGTGTGTGCTTAATTTTGTGTTTCGAAGGTTTACAATCACAGATCGCGTGAAGTGCCTTTAATTTTGTGAATATACAGTTGGAACAGAAGATGAATAGAAATTTAGATCTAGGGATTTGTTACTAGATGATATGTTTGATTGGATGATCACCTTCGCGCTATATGTTATCTAGTTATATTCGATTTTCAATAAACCTAACACATGTGTGATGTGTCTGTTCTTTCTGTTGCTTGATGTGAAGTTTAATGGTTTAAGTGTTTAACAGTGAGATCTATTTTCAAATTGAAGGTAGCTTGTTAGACCTTAAATGACAAAATTAGCTCCTATTGGGAATGGAAGGAGTGCCTTATTTGAAACTATTATGACTTAGTTACTTACTTACTTAAATAGACGACCTAATAGAGTTAATGGCATGGAAAGAATTTGTTGGCATCATGAGACTGCTGCTTCTTTCTGTTGTGGCTGTTGGTTATTCTATTAGAGAATTGAAACCTCGGGTTCTGTAATAGTAGTTGGCGATGTGTGTTATTGTAAGTTGTAACTGAGATGTGAGTTTGTGAAACCAAACAAATGAGCTTGTGATGTGAAGTAACATAACTTGATTAACACGGTGGTAAGATATAAATCCATTTTGGGTAGGGAGGGAGTGCCCCTTCTTTGGCACTATTATGATTGAATTTGTTGGCATCATTGCTACTTTCTGTTGTGGCTGTTGGTTATTCTCTTAGAGAATTTAAACCTTGGGTTCTGTGATAGTAGTTGGCAAATTGTGTTATCATAACTGAGATGTGAACTTGTGAATCCAGACCAATAAGCTTGTGATGTGAAGTAACACAATTCGATTAACATGGCGGTAAAAAATAAGGGTAATTGATAGTTGTATGTTGTCTGGTTGGTTGGTAATGAGATGCCGAGACTATAGTCAGAAAAATAATATGGGTCGATAGAGCTGACATGGATTTGCTGTTTCACTTTGGCAGTTGGCCTCATACCTTCTCTTTTATTTTGAATGTTCCTTTTGCCTTGAAATGTTGATATATATGCTGCTTTATGTTTTCCAGATGCTGATATGAGGACTTTGAATTAGGAAAAGAAAATCTCATTTCTCCTTTTACAAGGTGGGGAGAGCTACGCACGGGAAAAAGGATAAAAGATGTTTTCTCTGTTTTATGGACTTTGGGAATATCTCGTCAGTAAGACAGAGTTTCATGTACTAATTCTTGGAATCGACAAGGCTGGAAAAACGGTAATGTTTTCACTCTTTATGTTCTATCTTCTTGTTGAACTACGTTTGAGTTTCAGTTCTGCGTGTTACACGTCATACAATTCATATTCATCAATTCCCACTAATCTGCTCTAATAATGTAAAATCTAAGATATTGATTTTAAATAAGTAAGCAACTTGGTTATCAGTCTGTATGATTTCTACTCATTTAACTTCCTAGCCCTGAAATCATGTTAAGGTTTGCTGTATACTTTGAGCGTCTCAAATGATAAACCCATTCTTGTTTCTTCGAGACCTTGAAATATGCTAATTTTGTTTTTAATTTCATGTGTAGACCTTACTGGAGAAATTGAAGACACAATATTCAAGCTTAGAAGGTCTCCCCCCTGATCGAATTGTTCCTACTGTTGGGCTCAATATTGGTAGAATAGAAACTTCGAATTCAAAACTTGTGTTTTGGGACCTTGGAGGTCAGGTATTTAGATTGAATCCTTACTAATAATGGGATATATTAGTAGGTACCTTCCATTTTGTTTCCATTTAAACTGCTTCCAGCTTTTCTTACCTTGCAAAGTTGCATAATAATAACAAGCATCCCACAATCACAACAAGCCATCCAGATCCCTTATTGGTGAATATGCCATGCATGCAATATTACTTGGTAAACCACAAATTTTTAATTCTACAAACAATATCCATCCAAGTGTGTTTGATACCGTTGTTACTGCTAGAACATGGGAGCATCATTTAGGGAGTGTTTTGATATGTGTATTGGTTATTAGAATCAGAAGATAATTTGATTAAAATTATGGATATTTGGTAACTTTTCATTTATCTTTAATTTTTTAGTTTTATTTGCACGGACTCACCTTTTCAGAATCCCTCCAAATCTAACTATAGCACCCCTAAAAATTCACATTATTAAAATCTGATTTGCTAGACACTATAAACAAAGTATTGTGCTTTTAATTGAAGTAATCATTTTTGTAACTGATCCAAACATCATATTGGGCTTTTATTAACAAGTATGTGTGTAAAGGCATAAATTTTAATATTTTACACTTATTTCAGCTACTTTCCGTGCTCTTAGACTCAGCTTTGACAATAGTTTCATGGGCTTCTTTTACTTAAAAACCTTAATTTTAAATACAACGATAATGCCAGATGACTTTACATAGTGCAACTACATGCCTATGGATCGTTTTTTTTTTCCACTGATGTCTGAGTTCTTATGCTGTCAGCCTGGTCTTCGCTCAATTTGGGAGAAATATTATGAAGAGGCACATGCTGTTATTTTTGTAGTTGATGCTTCCTGTCCATCACGTTTTGAAGATTCTAAATCTGCCCTTGGTAAATGATCTTTTTTTATGTTATATGTTTACCATTTGTGGTAAATTGTTATGACCATACTATAGAACATATGCTTTCTGAAATTTTACTTACGTACTATTGGTGGGTTTTTTACTGGGTATGTTGTTGTTGTTGCTTTCTGAAATTTTAAATTCATTGCTGCCAGAAAAGGTGCTTAGGCATGAAGATCTGCAAGGTGCCCCTCTTCTAGTACTAGCCAACAAACAGGTACCCCCCGGGGTCTCCCTCACCCCAATGCACCTTTGCTATTTTTTCTTTATTCGGAAAATTGCTAAGAGAGATCGGTATTTTCTTACTAATTTTGGGTGCTAAAATTTCATTAAGTTGAAATGGGTGTACTGTTGCAGTTTAGCCTCCTCCTTGCTGGCATTTTGTTGCATTTAGGTAGAGATGACAAGTTAACCCCGTATGTGTGTGTGTGTCTATAGAGAGAGAGAGAGAGAGGGAGAAAAAAGGGGGGGGGGGGGTGTCATTTTAGAACCAATTATATGCTAAGAACCGCAAGAACCAGCTTATCCCTTGTACCTTTTATTATATATATTGACTAGAATGCATCTGGATTAAAATGTATTTAATGTTTAATTTAAAAAAAGTATGATATTTATATTTTTTCTCTAGATGCATACATTCATTCACATACACTAATGAAAAAAGGTTGGAAAGAGATAAATAAACCACTGTGTTTCAATTTTATCTTTTTCACTGAATGTGTATGTTCATGTCAGTTCTCAACTTACTATTGATTTTGAAAAGAAGGTGTCCCTTATATAGCTCATGAAATTTTGAAAGTGAAAAAATAAAGTGTTGGTGGGTCAACTTGGCCCGACTTACTTTGACTTGTTACCATACTGGCCAACCCGCCCTTTTTGCCACCACTACGTTTAAGTCATTCTTAGATCTGGCTTTACTATGAAATTGTGAATTTAAATTGAGGATCATTATTATAGTGGTACTAAATGCCACTTGATAGAGAAGATGCTATTGGATTAGTTTTTTAGTCGATATCCCAATGAGCCTGGATAGCTTATAGTAGAAAGAAGTTAAAGTATGTGTGTGTGTGTGTATAGAGAAAGAGGGTAAAGAATGATAGGAAATAGCCAAATAGGTTACCGAGGGTATTTATGTAGAGAGTTTTCCCTTTAGCTTGAAATCGGCTCTGTTTAGCTTGGGCTAGGGGTCCTTATCCTGGGATCTTTATCTGATTTGTTCTTTTTTGTTGTTTTTCCTTTCTTTTTCAATCGTTCCATGCATTTGATTTAGTTTCTGTCACTACTCTTCTATTTTCTCATGAATTATGGTTATGCACGATTCCGTTGCAGGATCATGGCGATGCTGCTTCAGCAGAAGAACTTGCTCGGTATTTGGACCTCAAGAAGTTAGATGAAAGAGCTTATACATTTGAAGGTGTTTCAGGCTATGATGGGTAAGTTTATAGTGTGTAAGCTGGTAAATATTATGTCAATTAGTTTTCTTTGCTTCCTAGAGATGGCACAAGGGATGGGTCGAGCAGGTTAGGCTGGCCCACACACTTTTTTTATAACATTATAAATAATTAATTCGCCAAACATGAATAGAAAAATAATTTATATCAATTTTATTACCATAATAATAATCATTATTTGTAATGCTATTTAAAGAGATTTTATGCATTTTTTGATAATTGTGAGAACTGCTTACCGGAAAACTCACAGGACCCAAATTAACCCATTTGTTACCTTTACTAGCACCGCTGACTTACGTGGAAGTCCAATTAGCAAAAATATATATATATTATTTTTGGATTTTAATTGCAGGAGGGGAATAAAGGAAATTGTCAACTGGCTAGTCGATGTCATGGAGAGAAGTAAGCGGACTGAAATGTTGAGAGTTCGTGCAGGTGTTGCAAACAGCAGCGGTGCTTAGGAGAGATGATACTCCCAAACAAGAGTCCACAGTTGACTTTTGCGTGTCAAGATGAGTTACCTTTACCTTCAAATTTGTTGAAAATTATTTATTTTGGGTAGAAAGAATTAATAACAGTGTTTACTAAATATAAAGAGTGTTAGAATACAGATATTTTTGAAGATAAAAAAGACCCATGTCAGATTTTAATCCAAAAATTACTAGGTTTTGACTATTTGAATATATGGTATCGGCAGTGGACTCTCGTTTGAGGTCGAGGTAGCATCTTTACCTGTCATATATACTCTGGTACAACTGGACTTGAAACGATTGATTGTATATTCTTTCGGCAACAATCAGTGGAGAAACGAGTGTTTTTTTTTTTGGACTTCATGGATGTTGATAATGGTACATTTTAGATTCCCTTTTCTTTGTCCTCGACATCTTGATGGCAGCTAGTAGGCCTGCACAAACAGTTTCAATGAGGTTGACCCTTTGATCGTCTCGAGTGACTGTAGGCGCGAATAAGTTAGGTTTGGTCACTGTCTTTCGAGTGTTTAAATGGGTAATCTTGTAAGGGTCTAAGTATCTAACCCTGAATTAGTGACATATTAGGAAGGTAGTTTACTATCAAAGCCTTGTTTCATGTTTTTATTTTTTTGAACCAGTTTCAATCTTGGGCTGTTTTTATTGTTTTCATTAGTAATTTACACTGAATGTCCCTGAATAAATTTTTTATATAATTGGTGCCTATGGTAAAATAGTCAAATGGTATTTTAGTCTTATAAAAATTTAACAAAAAAATTTAAACAGGAGTTGGTGTTGGACAAAATGAAAACCATATAAACCAAACAATCTACTTTTTGAACTTATATTCTAAGGACGTGAATAAGGTTAGAGTGTTAAACCATATGGACCATTTGTAAATGATGATTATCATTTATATATATAACAATTTGAATTGAAGCCTCCTTCTCACAATTTGCTGTACTAAGTTTTTACCAATAAGAGGGTGACATCAACATTTTTCAACCAATCAATTGATGCCAGAAGAGAGAGAAATTATAAACTTTGTTAACCACAAACTTCTTCTTTGTTTGATCCATCTCAAAATCACTATAGTGAACTGAAAATTGAAATTGAAGTCATAATCATGTTCGGAATCAAATACCGATTGGAACAAGATCCAATTTGATTTGGTTTGTTGAATGTTTAAAAGTTTGAACGATGAAGAACACGGTGCGACCGAAGAAGATGACCTTAGATTTACAATTTAATTTATGGCTGAGTTGCAGTAGAAACAACAACAATAATGGTAACTTTTGAGTAAGTTACTTTCATCCATTTCCTAATTTCCCAAGTTCACTTTACCGGATCAATCAATCAATACCAGTGGCGGTGGAGGACAACAGTTTCTTCGGCGACAGTAGCATCGATCTACACAAAGGGCAATTTATCTGCCCCACGTCCATCCACCCATCCAAACACTCCCGGTGGAACACATGCTTACAACTAACAAGCTCCCTGATCAGACTACAACCGTCGACACAATCCAGGTAAACGGTGCACACGGGGCGGTCGGCTCCGCCGTGATGGCGGGCGAAATCGGAGTAGGGTAGGATTGGGAGCTTGGTTTTGATGGAGGCGGTGATCACGTGGAGGGAGGGGGATGGGTTGTCTAAGATGAGGATGTAGTTGGCGGCGATGGAGGAGGTGTGATCGTCGGGATCTGGTGGTGATTTGAGGAGGTGGAGATGAGAGAGGGCGGCGAGTAGGAGTGAGACAAGTGTGGTTGTAGGGTGTAGCCACCACCGTTTACTGCGGTGATGGTGACTTGGAATGTGGCAACTATGGTGGATGCATTACATACGGTAATCTGCCGTGATTTTTATGGGCTGAGGGGTGGTCAACTGCCCTGCCGTTCTTGAATTCCCTATTTGCCTTCATTTTCTTTTTTTGCAATTCCTTCGATAGCAATTAATTAAACTAATTAATTAATTAGTTTTAACCATAAATGCAATTTGTCATTATGACTCAAGCGATGTTCGACTGCTTTACGTTCAAATTCCAGAAGAGAGAAAACACGCTAGTTTGAAGAGGATTTGGTGGAACATATCAATTCAGTCCGAGACTATAATCCGAGACACGGAGACGAGTGGAAACTTAGTTTCCCTGTAATTTTTATTTTTAGTAATTTTTTATTTTATTGTCATTCTACTGTTTTTATGTTAAGTAATTTAATGTTATTTGTTTATTTCATATAAAATTTAGAATTTCTTATAAACTAATATGAGAAAAATAATAATAAAAATTTAAAGTGTGGGGTTAAAAAGTGAAGCGTGGCCATTTAGACAGAAAAACAGTAAAAATATAGTAAGGTGATGTCACGCTAATATGACAGAATAAAAAAATATATCATTATTTATTTTGTTCACCTAATAAATATTTAATCCGATATATCTAAAATATAAAAGTACAGTCTAGCTTTTTTTACTTGTATAAAGTTTTTATTGTTATTTTAACCGGACATATTTTGGACGTCCTAATTTTGTTCCAACTAAGAAAATAATCTATACGAGCAAATCGACCCGCGCCTTGCGGCGGGGTCGAAAATACTTTTATTTATTGTGAAAGGTTATGTATATTAATCTATGACGGAGATAAGCTTGAGTGTAATAAATGCCGAGCGATTAAATCTATGATAAATAAAACATAACAATCTTATAAATAAGCGAAGACGCTGATTGTTGTAATATGGAAATGATAGAAAAGTTATATTATACGTTGATACAAAGATACTGATAGAAAAGAACAATAGAAGTAAAATTGACGGGATAGTAAAACATTGAAAATGAACTACACGGCTATACCATTCAACCATTTAAGAGTCACCAACTATATAACTAATGAAGTACACCATTCCAAACTAAAACATTGAAATGAACTATACCAATGTGCTGGGAGGGATTGGTCGACGAAGTATGAACAGTAGAAGTTCATGGTCTTTCCAAACTAAAGAACTCCACGAACATCATGCACAAAAAGTCTGACAACAAATGGGCAGAACCTTGTGTAGAATTGTACATATATGCTATCTCAACTGGTCAACACTTTTAACTACGTGCTCCGGCTAATCAAGCGTTCTTGGTTTATGGCTGGCATCATTAAGCCCGAGTTCTTATATTAATCTTACTTGTACATGTAATAATAACAATAACTTTATCTTTGTAGTTTTCTTACATGATAAAGCTACTTTGCTAATATAACATAACATGATGATATGATGAAGCAGGGTACATTTGTACAAAAATACAAAATATTTAGCTTCCCTTAGAGCCCTTCATACGATGACAGTCTTTAAAACGTTAACAACTCACCTTACAACAACGACAACAGAGCTAGAACACCAAAAACCAACTATCGTCATTAGGAGGTTCAATTTTAAGTTGAACAATAGTAAAAGCTCAAACAACCATGGCTGCAATAGAAACTTAAGTTATTGCATGCTTCTTAAGATGATTTGAATCTATTTGTAGGTATCTATTACAAAACCATTTTATTTCATTTGTATCATATCGGAAATCATCATTAAAATCCCGAAATATGTATGAGACCTGAGAAAAAAATAGAAATAAATGCCAAGTTGCAAACAAATAGATGTTTAATAGCCATTATAGGTATATATGTTTGTACCATGAAATAAATTTGGAAAATAGTAAAAAGCAAAGTGAAAAAAAAAGTTTAATTGTCTTCACCCAGTACTATGAAAACCAATCTATAGTTTAGTTAAAACTATAGCTTCACTTCTTAAAAACAAAAAATTGTAAAGCGCAAAGTAAACTAATAAGAAATCTCCTAACTCAAACCTATCGTTGATATAAATTTGGAAAATAGTAAAAAGCAAAGTGAAAAAAAAAGTTTAATTGTCTTCACCCAGTACTATGAAAACCAATCTATAGTTTAGTTGCCTACAGGTTCGAACCAGTTTTTTATTTGAGATAATAACTTAAGTCACCAACCTTTTTTTAAGATCGGATGTGGCTGCATTTTGGATCTTCAATAGCTTCCACCAATCTCTCTAGCATCCCCCAATACAATTTTACCACAACATGAATCTGAAAACCATAATTCATATCAGAATCATCAAGTTAAAATGAATCAAAAAGTAAGATTCAAGGTAAAACTGTCTGATCAATAATTGGTAAAAAATATTATTAAAATATAAAAAACAGTGTTACTATGATTCTAGAGTTTACATGATATGATTTAAGCACCAGGTTGTGATACCCAACATTTCTGTACAGGTATACTAAAAGATGTTATTCAATGGTAACAAAAGCTCCACTACAAAATTTATACATCAAATCTAATGAATTCTAGGTCTGGATCTTTCAAAACCTGATGCAGGATCTTGTACCATAAACGGAGTCGTACTATCTATTAGTAAAATCAGAGTTTAGTTTCAAAATAAAGGGAATCAAAAGAGACCTGTTTGAGAGCATTGGGGAGAGGATGACTGGTGTTTTGATCCAGGCATTCAACTCCCGTCCAGTCGATGAAATCGAGTAAATCCACCTGCTCAAACATCATGAATTAACAAACAAATGGATTAGATGAAGGCAAGAATCGAGTTCCAATTAGAGAACGAAAAATTGAATTTGGGAGGATGACTTGATTCCTTAGAATTGCGGAAGCGGATTCAGCAGACATGGTTCCGGAGAATGAGAATGAGAATTAGGCTTGACAATATATTCACATATTCATAAGAAAAACAATTAGAAATCAAAAAGGGGTTCTCAAATAATACCTATCATCCACCAACATACTCATCTGCTATCTGGCGGCTGGAGGTCGTTTCCGTCGCCACAGCCGCTATCGACCACCACCAATCATCATCAAAAGTCATCATCTTCACAGATCTGGTATGGATGGGTACATGCAAAGATAGATCGAGTGTTTAATAAGAGACTAAGCTACAAAACGAAAATGAATACTCAAGATCTTACCAAAAACTCTCAGATCTGAGATGAACACGATCGGAATGGTATTTCACCGGAGATCTTGAGGTTAGGTCGGCGAACCATATGACTTCCGCCGCTGTGGGTGGTGCCGCCTGGAATAACCAAAATCAAACCACCACCATCGCAATAATGAGGAACAGTGACGAATTGATACCCAAAAATTAACTCAGAAGAATGAAGAGCTTTTAGAGAGAGAAAGGAGTCTGCAAACTGAATGAGAGAAAAAGGCATATTACCTGATAAGTGACGTTGCCGCCACCATAACGTTGTCGGATTCGATGGCCGCAACTACCACTGCTCGGAAGCCCGACCGCCATAAACGGAGTGACAAAACCAGTGCGGGGCAGGTTATATGACAGAGAGACAGATCTTGGAGATTTTAAGAGAGAGAAAGCAACATTGAAGATGGAGGGGCGAAGAGGTTGCACTTTCAAATGATGAGAGAGAAGAGAGAAATTGTAGAAATAAGAGAAAGTGAGATTACAGGTGGAGGCTAATAAGGCTAGTCATAGAATAGTCATCACACACCGCCCACATCTACAAATTAGAAAAAACCAAGTGGGGGGAATAGTGCATTATAAGTGACTGACAGCCTTCTCTAAATGATATATAAGGAAATATTCACCACTACGGTCAATGGTGTTAATTTTTTTTTTTTATCATTTAGGATATAATCATGGAAAAATGTTTTTTTGCATGATATTTGCCTTAGTTTTATGAAATTAAATGCGGCAAGATGTAAGTGGTAATGATGACAAGGAAGTTGTTATATATGCCTTAGGACAATCATATATATATATGGTGATGATCCTTTTTAAATTTAACAATCAAGCTTGCATTTTTCCCATTGAATTTTGACTATATCTGTCATTCTGATATTCAAATTCGATAGAGATGAAATTATCTATATATTAACATGTTTTGATTTTCCATGATACAGTCCCCTATTCTACAACTTTCTTTTAACTTTTATTATCGTCGGACAAATATTAGCTATAATGCTACAAGATTTGCTTATGTGAATGATACTAATGAATTACAACATGTTTATATAAAGTTTGTATGAACTATAGTCACATATTTCATTACATGAAAAAACCAAAAAATACATTTAAAAAAGAAGCTATCCGCCGCAACGCGCGGAGGATATGCATCTTGTTAGAAACAATTTTAGACCGGTGGGTTTGGTGGTTTCGTGGTTTTGAAAGTTGAACACTAACTCTTATTTTCTGTGGTAACATAATGTTTTCGGAACTAGATCGGGCAGTCCATTGACGAGATGCTTGAACATGACTTAAGAATCGAATGACGTGATAAATAATATAATTTATTTTAACAAAACTATAGAAAGTATAACACAATGTAAGTTGATGCTCTCACAGTTGACATGGTTCATTTAACAATGCCAATTTCATACATATACTTAGAAGACAGAAGTTAGCATTCCATGAGCCCCACCCGACCGAAAACACAAAAAATTACAAAACTTGCCATCCACCTATCATTTTTCACTTTATTTTGTTTCGGTCCGGAGCCGTTCGATCCTAAATGATCCGATTCTTGACCCATAATCACCCTCTTAATAATACAATCCTAAAAAAAATGCAAGTTCATATATATATATTTTTTTCATTCACAAATAAGGATGTAAACGAGCCGAGTCGAGTCGAGCCAGAGTGAGCTTGGGCTCAGCTCGTTTAAAAACCGAGCCGAGCCGAGCCAGCTCGTTTATTTTAATGAGCTAAAATATTGTGCTCGAGCTTGGCTCGTTAAAAATTTAGCCGAATCGAGCCGGCTCGTCGAGCCAACTAATTTATTTTTTAAAATTTATATTATTTACTCATACTAATATATAACATTAGAAAAACGTGATATTTTAACATACTTGTAATAAAAATATTTAAATTTAATGTTTCTTTATTTATTTTTCAGTAAAAATATATATTTCTTATTGAAAAGTATCATGTTAGTTTTATATCTTATTCTAATTTAATATTTTTTAAGAAAAATACTATAGGAAACTTAGTATTTAAATAAAAAATATATATTATAAATAATAAACGTATAGTTTTTGGGTTATATATATATGTATATATAAGCTTAAATTTAAACGAGCTAAGCGAGCGAGCCAACGAGCTAACTAATGAGTGAGCCATGAGCCGAGCTAACCGAGCCGAGTCGGCTCAGTTCGTTTATAATCGAGCCGATTTCGAGCGAGCTCATTTCGAGCTTTTATCCAAGCGAGCTTCGAACGAGTCACGAGCGAACCATGAGCCGCTGAGTTTTTTAAGCAGCTCAGTTGATCAATTTCAATTTTAATTGAGATTAGGGTTTTGGAGAAAGAGGGAAAAAAATGGGGCAAAAAACCCTCATCTACAGCTTCGTGGCGTGAGGCACGGTACACCGAGTTCAAGGGAAATTTCTCGACGGTGGCCACCCAATGTCTTCAAAAACTTCCGGCCAACAGGAATTGGTTCACGTATAATTGCGACGGCCATACCTTCAATTACCTCATTGATAATGGATACAGTCAGTTTTTTTCCTTTTTCTACTTATTTTCAATTCCTTTTTTGCATTTGTTGTGGACTGTGGTGTATTTATATTTGGGAAATTGGATTTAAATAATCCTAACTTTTAAGGGTTGACCGATAATAATCCCACTTTTAATAATCACTCCCAGTCGTCCCAACTTTCATCCTATTTTCTCCCAGTGGTCCCGCCGTTAAAAAACTTAACACCGTTAAGTTTTTGCTGACGTGACAGTTGACTTCGCTGACGTGGCAGCTGACTTTGCTTACGTGGCAGTTGACTTTGCTGATGTGGCAGCTGCCACGTCAGCAAAAACTTAACGATGCTAAGTGTTTTAACGGCGGGACCAATGGAAGAAAATATGATAAAAGTTGGGACCACTGGGAGTGATTATTAAAAGTGGGATTATTATCGGCCAATCCTCAAAAATTGGGATTATTTAAATCCAATTTTCCTTTATATTTTCATATATATTTTAAAACCATCATCCCGATTCGGTACCGTTTCGTTTCGAAGCAAGCAACTTGAGCGTTTTTTCACGGGTGCAATCAAGCCGAGTCGAGTCGAGCCAAACATGTCTCTACTCGAATATTCTAAGGGTTTCACTATTCGTTAAAACCCTATTTTAAAAAAATGGTTTTGAGAAAAAAATTTAAAAATATATTATTTGATAAGAATAAATACGGGGAACGAGATACAAAAAGATTTTTATGAAATAGGAAATAAATATAAGAAATCGATATTTTAGTTAGATTATAAGGATGAGATGAGGAAACTACTATGAATGCGCTCGGTTTTTAACTAATTGTAAAAATGTTAACAAAACTGTGAATTTAAATTTATATTAAACAAGTAATTAAAGGAAACCCTAGCTTTATAAGTAAGCAATGTTCTCATCACTCACCTTATGTATTTTGAGAATACAAACTATTCCATTTAAATATCTGTTATGGTAGTTACTAACATTTGATGTAGTCCCTTAACTTTGAACAATTACACATTAACTCCCTCTTATTTTTTACTATCATAACAAATTGGGTTGTCCTTTATTTCTTTTATCTTCTTCTTCTCTTTTTGTAGTTAACAAACAGATGTTTTCCGTCTTCTTTTGTCAAACTTTGATCTTCACATGTCTTGCTTTTTTACGGATGCCAAAAGTTTTGGAGATCTAAATAGTACTTCGGATTTGAGAATATTTTAAAAAGAAATCAATGTAAATTTGATGGGAAATAATGAATGAGAAGTAGGTTTAAAAACTTAGCTCAAAAGACATGTTACATTCTTTTGAAAAGTTAATGAAGAGTTTGCCTAATACAGCTTTTTGTGTTGTTGCGGTTGAGTCTGCGGGTAGGAATATTCCCATGGGGTTCTTGGAACGCGTAAAGGATGATTTTCATAAGAAATATCCAGGAAGCAAAGCCCAACCGCTGCTGCAAAGAGCCTGAGTAAATCGTTCGGGTACCTAACTATTGACTCTGTAAAATGTAAATATGTGTGTATTCAAACAGTAACCAGGGGTGGGGGTTGAAAGGCGGGGTTATAGTGTTCTTTTTTCCTTTTCGGAGTGTTTGTTGACACTTGGGTGGATTTTAGACCGAAAATGAAAGATCAGATGCAATATTGTGTTTCTCATCCTGAGGAGATTGACAAGATTGCGAAGGTCAAAGCTCAGGTTTCTGAAGTCAAGGGAGTTATGATGGAAAACGTCGAGAAGGTATCTTAATTTTTCGGTTAAATATCAAAATTTCAGTTCTAACATTTGCACTATGATGTTATGATCATGGTGATCACAAAGATTTGGTAAAAAGAAGTAAGATGTGTGTAGGTCCTTGATCGAGGAGAGAAGATTGAACTGCTGGTCGATAAAACTGACAACCTTCGCAATCAGGTTCGTCATTTTTTATTCTTGTACGCTATAAAAACACTACAAAAAATATTTGATGGTTTTGACACGACATGTAAATAATTAGGTTTTTGGTTGTAGTATCGAACCTGTGTATATTAAAAGGGTTATGTTTGAGTTGACTGGTTTAACGGTTCAATTAAACAAGTTGACCCATCAACCCATTTGAACTAAAATGTCAACCCGATTATGACTTGTTTAACTCATTTTGACTGATTAAGATAAATGGGATAAAAGAGTCGTGTAAGGGTTACACGAATTATAAATGTGTCCGTGATAGAGTCAATATCTTCGAAACGAATAAATATATGGGTCATGTTTAGGTTGAACAATTCAACGAGCAGACACCCCTATACAATCGACCATCATCAGATGAGATTCTAAAAGATAACTTTTTAATTGAATATCCGGTTTCTTGATTTAGGCAAATGATTTCAAGAAACAAGGAACCAAGATGAAAAGGAAGATGTGGATTCAGAATATGAAGATAAAACTGATAGTTGGGGGTATTGTCCTCGTTTTGATTCTGGTGGTTATTATGTCAATCTGCAATAACATAAGGTGTTTCTGAAAGTCACCAAATACTTCCTTGAGGCACATTCATTACAAAACTAGTTCTTAAGTAGAAAACTGATAACCATAGAAGCAGTTATACCTTTTGATTTAAATGTGTCTTACTCCCATTACATATGTGAAGCATTATGTACAAATGTATTATATGATTTCTAAGGATGCCTTTCTACATTGGCTACTTTTTTTTTTTGTAAATTTTGTATGTTATACTAGTCTTTCGGACGCTTGAATACATGCACAATTTCAGATGATAAGTATTTGATACCTGTATGGCGGTTTACACTTGATATGCACACGCTTCTTGTAGTGACAGACGTTGATTATTGATAAACACTCACCCATTCGTCTCAACGACTATTGAGTTTTAGGCTCACAGATATATCTTCAAATCCGATCAACAAGCTAGTTGGTCTCTATACGTTGATATCTCTTCGAATACAGGAAGTCTTCTTGATCTCAATGGAGTCCATTGGTTTATCAACTGGTCAAGCCCCTCAATGAAAGCATCCTCCAAAATAACTAGCCCCTGGCTAGGACCTGGTTGCACCTGGGCTAACCGCCATGGCTCTAACTCCTGAACCAGCAGCTCTGTCCGGTTCGTTAACTTGGGGTCGTGAGACCCTGAAATACTACCTTTTAATACCTCGTTTAGAATCGTGTTGGCCTCTTCATATCTACCTTGTTTGACTAAACAAAGGCACAGATTGCATGCTTTATTAGCATCAGGGTCTATCTCTTGAGCTTTACGGTATACAGCTTCTGCTGCTGCAAAATTATTTAGCTGCAAATATGCCCACCCTAAATTACCCTGCATTACATTAGTTCCAAGGGTACATTAGGAATTTCACCTATCTATGGTTTTAGACCCATTGATTACTGACTAGGGGTGTAAACGAATCGAGCTGAGCTTGGTCCGTTTTAAGTGCGCATACGCTTGAGCTAGGGCTCATTTTGAGCTCGCATAAGCTCGAGCTTGAATTGGGCTAGTTTCAAGCTCTATGTATAAAGCTCATTAATAGATTTATTAAGAATTTACTATTTTATTTTTATACATATATAGTCTTATATATGTAAAATAATATATTTATTTAACTTAGTTACTTTTAACACACTTTTATATATAATAGATTCATTCAGGCTCGCGAGTCTAGTCATGCTCGGTATGTGAAGCTCGAGTTTGAGCTTGTTTAAGCTTGGCTCAAGTCAAGCTTTCAGTAAGCCAATTTTAAGTGGCTCACGTGCAGCTTGGCTACACTCCTACATCCCTACAGTTGATATCACAAAATGCAGTAACTTGTTATTACCAGTATCCTTGAAGTCTCTTGCTTGATTGTAACTTGGAATTTTCTTCCATGGGAGCGTGCAGTTTTGGTTGGTTTCCGATTGAATGTTTCTCCTTGAAGTATCATTCGAAGTTTCTGCTTCAAAAGTTCGATTTGCTCCTCTATTTTCCCGCATTTCTACAACCCCATGAAAGGACATTTAACTAACTTAGGGAACAACAAAATATACATACACAACTTTGTTTAGTTTATGGCCAAACACATTGTCCAAAATTTAGCAATAATATAACTTTTAATGTTCTTTTAGTTTATTTTCTTTTAACCCGCTAGAGATTAATGATAATCCGAGTTTTTCAAAAACATCAACAGCTTGTAAGTAGGTGCATCGGGTTGACACTTTGATTATTGAACCTGAACATGACCCGTATATTAATTCGTGTCAAATGTAATGACTCAAATCGCACTTATAATTATACGTGTAACCTTAATATAAGCCGTTTAACCCATTTACTTAAACGAGTCCAAGGGATTGATGGGTTGTAATCAAGTTGTGAACATGCTAACTGGATTGGAGGTAGTCATAAATGGGTTAAACGGGTTGATGGGTCAGCATGTTTAGTTAAACATGGTAAACATGCCAAACTGAACACGACATGTTTGATTAAACATGTTGACCCAAACACAACTCGTTTATTAAGCTAGTTAGATATGACAACTCAAAACCTGATTTTTTTTTATTATTATTAATTTTTTTTTTTGTGTCAGGTTTTGGGTTCTGTTTGAAATCGGTATCTTTGCTTGTAAGTGTTATTTAGTTACCTTGTATAAGTCGATTAGGACATTATCTAATGATTCTTGAGCTTGTTTGGAGCAACGTTCCCTAAACGATCTGACAAGTTCAATCGCTTCTTCAGCTCGATCTTGTTGTTTCATAACGACTGCCATGTCTTTTAAGGCGCTATCAACTCTATCTCCCACATTAATAGCTTTCCAAAACAGGATTATAGCTCCATCTGGATCCTTTTCTACAAGCTATAAATAATTGAATAAGTAAATAATTATCCAATTTATGCGTGTCGTTAAACAATATGTTTTTTAATCAAATATAGGACATCAAAAGTCATATTTTAAACCAAACAATTCATTATCAACTATCAAATGCTGTTTGAGAGCAATTAGATGCTATATAGCCGAATGAAGAAAAAAAGTCACGTGGACCTTTTGGGTTTACCACCAAATTAATTATTGACATTCCAAAAGTGGACCATAATTGCACCATGAATCCATAACCCGATAAGCTTATGGTCCATACCAACCCATGTGTTTCATTAATGCAATGTTAGATAAATACCATTCTCATTCTATAATCTATCATACGGTGATACAAAAATCCTAACAATCTTTAAGATTTTAAAATAAAGTATTAGCAATCTTTTAGAAGTTTTATGGTAAAACTATGAAAAACAGATAATTTTTTTATCAACAAATTTTAGCTAACTTATAAGGGCTGATAAGAAAAGGCTAACTTATAAGACCATCACCAATACATCATATTTAGAGTGCATCTGTTATACCTTGTGACCATGAGAGATAAAGTCGTCACATAACTTTAGTTCACGAGAATACTATACCGCCCCCACGTGAGTGCAGTGTGAGTGGTGATCGCATGAAAATTGTACTTTATTTGTTAAATTAGCCAATGAGGGTGAGGCACATATGAAATTAAATTTTTAATTATTTAATAATAATACTTTCTATATTCACTAAACATCGAATTTGATTTTTATTAGTAACATCATTTAATTTTTCCTAAATAACTTGTACTCGTTAGCCTTTAAAAAACATATTACTTATTTTTCTTTCAACATTCTGATATAAATTTAAAAAAAGAAAAAAAAAATTGTCAATTTTGCTTACGTGACACTCACATGAGAATACGTATCTAACTATCTATACACTTGGGATGTATTCTCCCTCTTAATTCTTATACTTTTATTTGTTTGATTGTTTGATTAAGTTTATTGAAAAGGTTGATATCTTCTCAATTTTCATTTATGGCTGAATAGTTGATCACTGTATTTTTGTTGAAAGTGTTTAAGATCCACTGATCAAGGCCCTACACAAGGATACTTTTCCGCAAAGCCATCGTCTCGATCTCAATTATTAACACATATTGAATGATCCAAAAAATAGAATAAGCAAATTGCAAATATGCAATCACGATAATTACGAGGATCTAATTAAGCAACTAATTATTATTTGACAAAAGAAATAGTAATCAATCAACTGATCTCGAATCCGTTATCAACTCAAATCAACAACTAATAAACCAAATGAATCGTTCGATATATTGAATGCTCGAAAAAGTAAATAAGCAACAATCATTGAACAGTTTGAAAATAACCGAGAACTAATAATCAAGTAACAGCTTATCGTTGAAACGAAAACTGTAATCAATCAATCAACTGATTTCAAATTCGTTCGCTCAATAATCAATTATTATCATCGTTAACTAAGATTAACAATTAATAAACCAAAATAACCGGATCAGACGAAAGAATCGAATCGTCATATACGTTATAATCGTTCATCGATCTTAAACTCTTTCCTGACTCGATTTTACCGTTTTTTACGATTAAACAGGGAAATTATCTTCGAATCGGAACAAAACACATTCAAATCATATTGATAGGCAAGAGATTATTCATACAGTCATACTGAATGCGTAATCTACAGAAACAGAACTCGAAATTTGAAGATATGGAAGATAGAAATCAGATCAGGAATTCAGGAGGAACGAACCTGGAGATGTTTGGCTCTGACATATGGACTATCGCCAGAAGGAAGCTTGTGAAGCACATGATACGAAACATCAACAGAATCAGCGAATTCTCCATTCTTCTCTGATTTTGCGCCTTTCATTTGTGCGAATTTGTGTTGTTCTCTGAAAACTATTGAGAAAAAGGTATGTGAGATGGGGATTTATGCTCGGCTTGAGGCTCTGGAAGCTGAATAGTGGAGAATTTGAGCTTTAGGGGAAGATTTTCAATGGAATGTGCAGGAGAGATGGAAAAAAGTGGGGACCGTGAATATGGTCGTGAAAGAGGCTATGTTCATTCGATTCTGTTAGTTGAGAGAGCTAGGGGGAGCAGACTTATTTATTTCCAAGTACCATAATTAAAAAAAGGGTTATTGGATTTAAATAATCCAAACTATTAACAATTGGCTGATAATAATCTCAACTGAAGAAATGTTTTATAACAATCCCAACTTTCACACTATTTTCTTTCAGGGAGCCTTTTCTAACGAAACCCTAACTCCGTTAGTTTTTGCTGACGTGGCAATGATGACGTGGCTTTTAAAAAAAATCCCTTTTTAATATTATTGACAACATCTTAAAGAAGGGGGGCTATTTATAAACTTTATAATCAAACCATTAAAGCACCCCCATCCTGTGTTCATACTTCACCACCACCACCATAATCCACCCATCTTCATCTTCTGACACCACCACGCAACCACCGTCATCACTGACAGAAACCTCCGTCAACACACCACCATCTCCTCCACACCCCCAACACCACCGACCACCACCAGTCCACCTCCATCACCACATCTCCCAAACCCAAACTACCACCACCACACAGGAACCCACCACCACCGGTCCACCAGCGCCTCCCACCTTAAAATAAAACCTCTTCATCATAAGGTTTATAAAACATTACTGCACTTCATCTTCTTCCCCGTATCCAACCCTAATCTTAAAAATTAAAAACGGATTTGCAGGTTTTCAATCTTAGATTTTAAAACAATAACCCAACCAAAACTTAAAAATTGTTACCTAATATCATGATTTAGTTCGAAGATCTGAAAATAGATCGTGTTCTTCGAAGTTTCAAACGAACCTGAACCAAAAGAGCAGAGGTTGAGACGTGGTTGCGCGACGGCGGTGGAAGATGGCCGGATTATGGGAGGGTGGTATAGGAACTGATGGTCGTAGGGGGTGGCGCCGGAGGTGGAATCGCAGGTGACGATGGTGGTGGCGCCGGAGAAGAAGGGTGGCGCCGGAGAAGAAAGGTAGTGCCGGAGAAGGAGGGTGAAAGCCGGCGACAGAAAATATGAAGTTGGGGTTAGGTGGCTGACGTCTTAAAAAGGTTTTCTTAATTACATATATGGCCCCTATCTTTTATATTTTTATAAATACTTCCTCATAAGTTTAAAAATAACATTGAAATTAAAAAAAATTAAAAAAAAAAGCCACCTGGATAGCCACGTCAGCAAATCACTAACGGAGTTAGTCATCCGTTAGTTTGGGATTGTTGTAGGAAAATAGTGTGAAAGTTGGGTTTGTTAAAAAACATTTACTCAGTTGGGATTATTATCGGCCAATTAATGATAGTTGGGATTATTTAAATCCAATAACCCTTAAAAAAAATATTATTTATTTATTTATTTTTAGAAAATTAGATTTAAATAATTGAGTATAAGGAGTAAATTATTATTTGCATATCTCTTAGGTTTGGCTAATTTTGTCACATGCATCCGTTATTCAAATTATTAACAAATCTCATCTGAGGTTTGCATTTTGTTATCATATGAGTCTTTAGGACTAACAGGGGTTAGATTTTTTTAGTTAAGTGGAAGGGTATTTCTGTCATTTTATATATGAGGGACTATTTATGTAACTTACAAAGATCAGGGACTATTTTTGTAATACACTAAATTTTTAAAAAGTAAACAAATAAAAAATTAAATGGTAAGTTGTATATCCGGAGATTACCGAACAGCACTCCATTGACGGAGTTTTGGATCAAAGCTTTAGATACAGAGATTGCCGTTGTCGTTGAGCTTTAACCTTCGCAACAACCGATCGCCGTAATCGGCGATGATAAATGTCGCACCGTTTTCTAGGTTAATCATCCCGAGCTCATTTCTAGGTTAACCACCGCAATCGTAGGTCCCTCCGCGGAGGTCTCATCCCACCGACGGAGGCGGCGACATGTGTTCAAAATCCCCGGCGAACTGATCTCCAAAATAGAGATGTTATACGGAATCTGCTTCACGAATCTCTCATACAACGCGTCAAGTTTAGATCCGGTAGTAGCAGATCCGAATCCGACCTTCTAACGATGGTTACCTCCGACGGGAAGTGGGAAGAAGAAGGCGGTGTCTCCGCCTATGAAGGTATCGACGACGGCGAAGTTAAGGAGGTCGTTTTCGCCGTCAAGATTGGCAAGTCAATTGGTTTCGCTGTTAAAGAGTAGGAAATCGGGTGTGCGGAGGAGTGTCGAAGCTGTGGATATCACCAATCAACTGAATATCACGAATCGGGTGTGGCAACCTCTCAAGGCCCTTCACCATCACGCAAAAACGAAGATTGTCTCTTCATATAACAAATCAATCGCAGACCGGTCTTCGAAATCCCTAATTATTGGTTTCGTATTTGCCTTACAGATTACCGAAATACGGATCCTAAATTTATAACGATTTTTCTAAAAAAAATTAAGAGTTATTGAAGAAACCAAAAACCAACTCCTTGCTTGGTTGAGTGGATATTAGTTTCTTAGATCTTCGAGTGAGCCGTTGATGAGAAAAATGAACCTGCACACTTGGAAATAAACACGTTAGGGCGTTACGAGGTGAGCCGGAGAGGGTCCCTCGTATCGGCCCTCCGACGTGAGAATCAGTGATTGGATTAGAGAAATGATATGTATTTGAAAAATGGTGATTGATATTGTACCCCTTAAGTGAACCCTTGACTTACTATTTATAGGCCAGTGATTAGGGTTTCTTTTGAGGCTGGTGACGTCAGCGCGTGCATGGCACGGCGCGTGGGAGGTCTTTCCAGGTGCTTCTCCGTTCCACATGTCGTCTTATCATTGGCCAGGGACCACATGCAAGAATGTTGGTTTGTTAGAGTGGGGGCCACTCCTTGGAGGGGAATCGAATACCCTAACGCCTTGTACATGGGCGCATGTGTCATTCGCATGTGTGATGGTTGCGATTGCTTTATTTCCAAGCTTTAACTATGTGTAGGCTGATTCAATCTTGAGTATACTTGTTGGGCTCAATTTAAGTTGGAGCTTGGGCCCAAGAGGATAGATTTAGTATTTATCCTCTTCAAGTCTTCCCTAGTCCTGTGCGTAAGGATTAGCGCGGGACTAAGAAGGTAATGTTGTGAAGTGACTTTGTTTATAGGCCGCCTAACTGTATTTTTTAGGGAAGTCATTTGCGGAATGATTTATAGTCTATACGGATGTTTTGTTAGTATTGTGAAATTTTCGCAGTTTTTTGGCGGAAGATGCAGAGACAATCTTTGCCATTTTTGCTACTTCTGCGGGAGATGAAGGATGCGGGAGTCCCTTTTTAAACACCCTGGGCTTTTTTCTTAGCGGGTGCGCGTCAACTTTTGTGGTAAAAGCCTTGTGTTTATTTTTTAGGGACTGGCATCTGATAAGCCAATTTTGGGATAGGATAAGTGGACTTTGTTGGCCAGGGGACAGCCTTATTAAATGCGAGTTACCGAACGTCACTTATCAGCGCAGTTTTTCGGCGGTAGCGTGACATCATACTGCAAGACACTGTTGCGTAGGGACACGTGTCGCCGCAGGGAGTGCGCACGATCTCCCACTACTCTTCGCCAACTGTCAAAGGCACGTGTCAAGATCCTCTCGTATTGCCTCTTTGAATTCAACGGTCCAGATTGCGTGAAGACGATCGGTTTTTTGCTATAAAAACCACCCTCTCCCTCCTTCAAAAATTCCGTCCAACCTTCGTTCAAAAAACCCTAGAACTCCTGCAATTTTCTTTTCGCTCCTCCTTCCTTCTTGATTTCTACGTGAACTTCATCCTTTTTTCTGGTTTCCTTCTACAATGGGTACTCCTGTGATCTCTAAATATCCTCTCGACTGGAAGGAGCAAGACTTTGATTGCTTCTTGGAGGATTTTGGTCTAAAAAATGATTCTTACGGGGTCGTTCTTTCAAATCAGGGCAGTTTGATCACCGATTGTCCTGTGGGCAAAATAACTTTGTATTCTGATTTCTTTGCTTTCTCTCACCTTAGGATTCCTATATCTGGGTTCTGTGCACACCTTTTCGAGGTTTACCAGATACATTTGTCTCGGTTTCATCCCCTTGGTCTTGCCAAGGTTTTTCACTTTGAGTTTGTTCTTCGTAGCCTCCGGAGAACACCCTCCATTGAGCTTTTTAAGGCCTTTTTATGATTGGTCAAGAAGGGAGACTGGTTTACTTTTGACAAACGCGTCAGTGATAACCTCTTGGGTGCCATCCCGGATGCTAGCGGTGACCGCCAATGGCGGAAAAAATTCTTTTTTCTGAATGCCGGAGTTATTCCGGTAGACATGGTGAAGCGTCATGGCGGGGACACCATTGTTGATTTGACTGCGTCCCCCGCGACCTTGAAATCTCCCGCCTACCTTTGGTTAAAGTACAATCCTACTGACTGGCAAATTTTTGGCGAAGGGTCCTTGGTAAGGTTGGGTATGAGTTGTGAATGGGACAAGGAACGAGTGGTTCCTGATTTTGAGCGGAGGAAAAGTTCCGCCATTGAAGGTGACATCCTTGCCTTTTTTTTTCTTCGCAACGACGTTCGAGTTTTTTTGGTTGGGAAGTTGGCTGGCACGATACATCTATCTGATTTGCGGGAATTATTTCCTGTGACTTATGGCGGTGTCGGACCAGACTTCATTCCAATCAAACCCCCTTAACCAGGTATTTCCAATCTCTTATATTTGCGCGGACGTTCTTATTTGTGTCTTCTCTCACTTTTTTTTTATGTCAGGTCCTGTTGTTTGGATGGAGCTCTTGTTCCCTCACCTGAGGAGGGGGTTAAGGTACGCTCCAAAAAGGTTGGGGAAGGATGAAGAAAAGATGTTGGATAGAACTACTCTTTGCTTTGTTTATCCTCAGTTGGATGGTACCTGGGATCCGGTCCGCATTTTAAACCTTAAACCTGATGTATGCTAGGGTGGCATTTTATTCCTTTATGCGCCCTTCTGGATTTTGTGTTGTTTTTTCATAGTTATTTTTCCCTTTTCAGAACTCCTCCCGCAGGTCCACTCCGGATTATCAGGAGGACTACTTGGTTGGGTGCGGGATTGCCAGCGTGTCGTTTCCTGGTGAGGAGGCGGGCGGGTCTGACACCGTTATACTTCCCCTCCTGATGAGTTCTTGGGCCATTGGTGACGCCGCGGAACGGGAAATAGAGGAAGAGGAAGCGCGCAAGGCTTCCGCATCTGAGTCCTCAAAAAAGAGGAAAGGGAAAGAAATTGCCACTCCCAAAGTCGTTCCGCAACCAAAAAGGCGAAAGAGCTTGGTGACCCAAATGGTCCTGGATGCTCGCGCCAGTAAGTTCAACCTTTTTTCCTGATGAGTCTTGTTTTTCTCTTTTCTTAACTTTTCTTCTTTGTCCGCTGTTCTTTTCCTGAGGATGTTGAGCATGTTGCTTCTGGCCCTGCCCCTTCGCTTCCACTTCCCCCTCATGGCAAAGGCAAGGGCTTGTTTACCCTGGCTACTCTTAAAGCCACGACGGATCACCGCGCGGAAGAAGAAGCTTCTGAGCCATCTAGGCTGGTTCGTAAGTCCTCCGTGGAAGTTCTTGCTTCCAAGTAGGCTCGCGAAGCCCAACTTCAAAAGGTTAGAGATGCAACTACTAAGAGGAGAGAAGCTGCAGAGAGGGCTCTACAGGATGCGGCAGAGGAGGCCCGCTTGATGAACATGGTTATGTCCCCTCAGAGGGTTGAAACGGAGCCCGATACTACCGTTGGTGATCCCCAGGTAGGGGGTGAGGGTTTGACTGCTGAGATCCATCGAAAGGAGATGGAGGAGAAGGCAGCGACTGAGGCCCGCTAAAGAGAAGCGGAGGAGAAGGCGGTGGCAGAGGCCCGCCAAAGAGAAGCGGAGGAGAAGGCGGCGGCAGAGGCCCGCCAAAGAGAAGCGGAGGAGAAGACGACGGCAGAGGCCCATCAAAAAGAGGCTGAAAACTACAGGTGGGAGGAAGAGCTGAGGAAAAAAGAAGAAGAGAAGAAACGCTTGGCGGATGAGAAGGCCAAAAAAGCTGATGCCGACATTTCCATCCGCCAACAGGGGGTTATCACACACCCTCATTAATCCTCTGGGGGAGCGGGCTCTAGTTCTGCGGGCCCTTCCAATCTTTGGCAGTATCCCACCAGGGCTGACCTCGAAAGGCTTAAAGCTCCCCCCGCTCCTTATGTTCCTAACTAGGGGATTTTCCCCAACACTCTTCTTGATACTTATGAGAAGCGGCGGGAGTTCCTTCGCCATGCTTTTCCTGATGCGGGCAAGGATCTTCTCCACAAAACCAAGACTGACGTGATCCGCGAGGAGGCGATCACAGGAATAATGATGGTGGTGGAGCGCCTGCCCAAGCTCTTTCATAGGCAAGAATTTGATGAAGAGAGGGTAGGGCAGGCGTATGCTCTTGCGGAAGAGAGGAGGTTGGGGGTTCTTGCGGAGAAGCAGAAGGCTCTTGAGTCGGCCAATGATGCTGCAAGGGCCGAGGCCAAAAGGAGGGAGGAAGAGATACGGGCGGACCAGGTAGTGGCGGAGGCTGATAGGTTAAGGAATGAGGTGGCGACTCTCCAGGCCTCTTATGACAAGGAAAAGTTGGCCCATTCGAGGGCTCAGGAAGTTCATGCCAAAGCTTATCATTCCTATTGCAGGCGGGAGGGTGAGGTGAAGACCATGCAGGCACAACTTGCCTCTGCCCGCTCCGCCTTGGAAGATTCTGGGCGGGTTTGCCAAACTCTGAGTGATGACCTTACCAACTCCAATGAGCAATGTAAGAAACTGTAGAGAGACCTGGATCAGAAGGATGCTCAACTGGTGGAGGTGGTGTCAACTCAGACGGCTCTTGAAGCTCAACTTGCTGAGGTTCAAGAAGCCCTTCAATCCGCCCAATCGTCTTCCCATGCTGACTTGATCTCCCATCTTAGGGAAAATGTGAAATGGCTTTTAGAAGAGGGTATGGCTTTGGCGCATTATGCGGTCGTGGGGGGTGTTTCTTATCAGAATGCTCTTTTCAGGTATATGATGGCCGCCCGGGCAATTGGGCAGTATGATGGGTTGCGCGCTGGATACCGCATTGGTTTGGAGGCGGGTGATATTAGTACCCACACGTGGAACGACCCGGAAGTGAATAGCAGGTTCTCCGACGCTGGCCAAGAGTTAAGTGACCAAAGTCCCTCCATTTTCAGACTCTTTGCGACCTTTCTAATGAGGACGACCTTACTAGCGTGCGACAGCTGCTCGTTCCTGCTAAAGAAGGCGAGACAACAGAAGAGGAGACCGCCGAGACTTCTAAAGAAGGTCCTTCCAACCCTGAATTTGTGGTGACTGGGGCTGGTTCCAAACAGTAAGATTTTGTAGTAACTTGTAATTCAGTTTTCTTTTGTTTGTAATTTATGCCCGCGGGGCATAACAAAAATCGATGTAACCGAATGGGTTTTTAATCGAGTATTATGCTCTTTTTTGCGATAATTGGTTTTGTTCATTATTTTATGGCTCTGTTGCATGGCCAGCTCTTGTTGGTAAGATTAGTGTAGCGTTTTTTTTCTGATTGCTTGATTCGTTGTCAATGTACCAGTAACCTGCGCGGGAACCTTGTTTTCAAGGACGCGCCCGCGATAATACAAGCGGATTTTTACCACTCTCGTATTGATCCGCACTTGTATGTTTTAGTGTGCCGAAGGGAATGCCTGCTGCAGACAGGGTATCCGGATCTACATTCCATTATTTAGGGTGTATCGCGGGGTAAATGTGTGTGTTTACCAAGTCTCGATTTATTATATGCTTTCATGCGTGTATTTATCCTTCCATTTCTTTATGATCGATAGATTTTAACTTTATAAGCGTAATCTAGATCCAATGGTGATATAATAGAGTAAAGTAAAATGAACTAAACTTTCATTCATATGCGTAATAATTTTTGCAGTACAATTACATGTAGCATTTTCTTAATTGAGCGGAATTCCAAGTTCGCGGCACCAATTTTCCGTCTAGGTGTGCCAGCTCATAACCCTTTCCCAAATCTTTTTTTAACTACGTAAGGCCCCTCCCAATTTGGGCTGAGTTTTCCTGGCGGGAGATTTCGGCTAGCCTCATTGCTTCTTAGTACATATTCACCCTCTCTGAAAACCATTTTGCGGACGTGCCTGTTGTAGTACTTCTTCATCTGCTCCTTGTATTTTTGTTCCCTGACAGCTGCTAATTCGCGGCGTTCTTCCAGTAAATCTAGATTGCGGCAGATTTCCTCATCATTATTGATTAAGTGGTTGTTAAGATGCCTGTATGAGGGAATTCCAATCTCCGCAGGGATCATTGCCTCTGAACCATATGTGAGGCTAAAAGGAGTTTCACCGTTACTTGATTTTTTCATTGTGCGGTGAGCCCACAAGACATGCGGCACCTCGTCCACCCAAGAGGCTCCTTCGAAGTCCAATCTAGCCTTTATTCCGTTTAGGAGGCTTCTGTTAATTCTCTCTACCTGGCCGTTCCCTTGTGGGTGTGTGACCGAAGTAAATATTTGCTGGATTTGTAGTTCTTCACACCATTTTTTGAGGAGTTTATCCGCAAATTGGGTTCCATTATCAGTTACCAGATATAACGGGATACCGAAGCGGCAGACTATAAATTCCCATAAGAATTTTTTCACATTCGCGGCAGTGATCGTAGCTAGTGGCTTTGCTTCCACCCATTTGGTAAAATAATCTACCGCTACTATCAGGAATTTTACCCGCCCTGCCGCCTCGGGGAACGAGCCTACGATGTCTACTGCCCATTTCTGGAATGGCCAGGCGGAAGTTACAGGGATCAAATCATTCTTCGGACGGGAAATCATGGGCGCGTACTTTTGACAGCTAATACATTTTCTTAGTTCCTCCATCGCCATGGCATGCATGCCCGGGCAGTAGAAACCCGCATTTTTTAGTTTGGCCACTACTGCCTTGGGCCCCGACTGGATCCCGCAGATTCCCATGTGTACCTCTATGATTAAATAATTTGCTTCTTCAGGGTCTACGCATCGAAGTAACGGACCCAGGTACATCCGCCGATACAGAACCCCATTTATCATTTGGTAATTTTCACATTTGCTTCTCAATTTTCTGGCCTCCCCTTTGTCTTGCGGGAGTTTCTCGTCAGTCAAGTATTTCACAATAGGGGCAGTCCAACTGTTGGGGGACTGTTGCGCTACGTTCACGCGATGGATCTGTATGGACGGGTCTTTTATTTCTTCCACATGTACATTCTGTAAAGGCTCTGCAAAGCAAGAAGCGAGTTTGCTCAGCGCGTCTGCCTTCTTATTTTTTACTTCGCGGAACATGGATTATCTCGCAACTCTCGAAGGTTTTAATTAGTGCCTTGCAAACGCTGAGGTATTTAGCCATTGCCTCATCTTTAGCTTCATATTCCGCATTGATTTGATTAGCCGCCAAAAGAGAATCTACATGCGCGCGGATGTGCTTGGCCTTGTGCCTTAGTGCCAATTTGAGGCCTGCAATCAGAGCCTCGTATTCGGCCTCATTGTTGCTGGCCCAGAAGTTAAGTTTATATGCACGCGCATACTCTTTTTCAGCGGGGCTAATTAATATGACCCCAGCTCCAACGCCGTCCATACTGGAAGCGCCGTCGGAGTGTAATTCCCAAATTTGATCTGCAGGAATTTGTTTGATTTTTGGTAGGCATAGCTCTTCTGGTGAGAGTTCTGTCTCGGCCGGGATCTCGGAGATGAAGTCTGCTATAACCTGACCTTTCACGGTCGTTCTAGGCTTGAATGTTAAATTATACACTCCCAACTCGATAGCCCATTTACAGAGGCGTCCCGAGAGGTCAGGTTTTCTTAACACATGTTGCAGCGGATAACTTGTTAAAATTTCTATGTCATGAGCCTGAAAATACCTCCGCTGGCGGCGAGAGGCGTGTACTAGCGAGAGTACCAACTTTTCTAGTATTGAGTAGTTGGCCTCGGCGTCTGTTAAGACGCGACTTATGTAATAGATTGGAGTTTGTATCTCTCTCCGTTCTACTAGTAACACAGAGCTAACGGCCCGGGGTGAGGCTGAAAGATACATTTTTAGCGTCTCATCGATTTGCGGAGCCGTTAAGGCAGGTAAATTGACCAAGTATGCCTTAAGGTCTTGGAAAGCTTGCTCTGCTTCAGTAGTCCATTCAAAGCATTTTTCTGACAGGCATTTTTTTAGTACTGAAATGAATGGGAGAGATCGTTCCGCATGCTTGGACAAGAATCTATTGATAGCGACTAGCCTTCCATTGAGCGCCTGTACTTCTTTCAGAGAAGTTGGGGACTGCATTTTTACAACCGCGGAGACCTTTTCTGGGTGAACACGAAATCCATCTTTTGTTACTATGACACCTAGAAATTTTCCTTCCTTCATGCCGAAGGAACACTTTCCTGGGTTTAGCTTGATATTGTTTTTTCTAAGAGTAGAAAACGTTTCAACGATATCCGGCAGCAGGCGATTTTCTTCTAGGCTTTTTATTACAAGGTCATACACGTATACTTCCACATTTTTTCCAATTTGTTTGTCAAAAACCCTGTCCATCATCCGCTGATACGTTGCCCCCGCATTCTTTAACCCGAAATGCATTTTAGTGTAACAATAAATACCCTTCTCAGTGTAAAACGTTGTTTTGGCCTCGTCCTCCCTGGCCATTTTCACCTGGTGATACCCCTTGTAGGCGTCTAAGAAGCATTTGAAACGAAATGGGACGAGAGAGTCCACCTTGACATCAATTACTGGTAAGGGATACACATCCTTGGGGCAAGCCTTGTTAAGGTTGGTGTAATCAACACACATCCTCCAAGATCCATCCGCTTTTGGAACAACCACTGGGTTGGCCAGCCACGTTTGTTCTTTCATTTGACGGACAATTCCAGCAGCTTCAAGTTTCTCGACCTCTGAAGTGATAAACTTTTTTTCGTTTTTCTCCCATGTGTCTTTGTTTTTTGCACGTGTGGCTTGGCGTCTTTATATATTCTTAAATGGTGCTCCGCGATATCACGCGGGACTCCTGTCATGTCCTGGTGGGTGAAAGCGAAGACATCCATATTTTCTTTCAATAGCTGCTTTAGGTGATATCTGATTTTTTGTGACAAGGAGGCTCCCAACGCAACTGTTTGTTCTGGAAAACAGGGGTTAATAACCCACTTTTCCGTTTCATTGACTGGCGGAGCGCGCGGCTGGGATGATATTTCTGCCACCATTATTGGCTTATCGGCCCAAACTTTAGCAACCCCCCGCGGGGTTGGGAGTATTAATAGGCCGTGTGTCGTGGAGACTGCAGCCGCAAGATTTTCTAAAGTTGGCCTGCCAATTATGGCATTGTACTCACTTCTGGCTGGTACGACCAGGAAAGTTGTCATGACTGTTCTGTCCTTGATACCGTCTCCCATTGTTACTGGAAAGTCGATTTGCCCGAGAGGCATGCATGTTTCTCCGGAGAACCCACTTAGAGGTTCATAGACAGGTTCCAAGCGATCCCTATCTTCTGGAGCTAACTGGCGGAAACATTCCTCATAGATAATGTCCGCGGAGCTGCCTGTATCTACCAAAACTCGGCGCATTTTGTAGGTTCCCATATGGAAAGTAATTGTGATAGCGCCTTCGTTGTAGTTGCCTATTTGAGGCGGAAATGTCAGCGGGGCATGCATCCAGGATTCAACCCGCTGGCCTACCTTCGTTTCCCGCCGCGAGCGACTCCGCATCATGAAGACATCTTTATATTTTGGGGATTCGTCTTTTTACCTGCCATCTCCCTTTTGCAAGTGCGTCAACTTTCCTTCTTTCACATATTTTGCTATCTGCTTCTTTAGCGCGAAACATTCGCCAGCGACGTGACCATGACCCTTGTGATAGTCATAGTATTTTTTTTGTATCGCGGGTATTGCCTTCCTTTAGAGGTCTTGGCTCTTCCCATTTCAGATCTTCACTTTTAAAAATAGCGCTTGGGGACTTCGCGAGATACCAACTAGACGAGGAAGCTGTGGTTTGTTCCCGCTTTACTGCAGACATATCCCTTCCGTGGCGTGGTTCGCGGAGCGAGTTCTGTGTTTTGAAACTTGGTTGGTAGGGAGTAAAGCGGCTGCTAGGACATCTATCATTTATTCGGGAGTGTTGACTACCATTCAGATCTTTCCTGAAATCTTGAGATCTTACTTGCTCCTTTCCGCGCTCATATGCTCTGTTCAGAACGATTGTCTTTTCTGCGCGGACGTACTGTTTGGCTATAGACATTAGCACATCCATTGTCTGTGGTTGGCCGCCACTCAGAATTTTTCTTACCAAATGCTCTTCTCTTACTCCCTGAATAAAACCTGCTATCATTAAATCTTCAGTTGCCCCGCCTATCTTGAGACTTTCGATATTGAACCTAGTGATGAAGCTTTCCACAGTTTCATTGTCTTTCCGGCGGATGTGGAGTATTTCCGCTTTTTCCTTTGTATGACGTCTCTGCTGAGAAAACTGTTGGAAGAACTTGTTTATTAACTCTTCAAAACTCGATATTTGGCCCACTGGAAGAGAGTCGAACCATAAACGCGTTGTCCCAACCAAAGTCTGAAAAAACATATGGCACCATACGGGGATGGTCCATCCTGGATTCTCCAAAGTACCTGCGTTAATGAAGCAATTGTAATGGTCATTTGGGTCCGTTAACCCGTCATATTTCCCTACTACCGAAGGCATTTTAAGATTGGCAGGGAAGCTTGCTAGCGCAATTGGCGCTATGAACTTTGACTGGGCCACAACAGATGTGGGCTTATATGCAACAGTATAATCCACCGCCAGCGGAGGGGGTGATGGGATGTACGTAGACTGGTAAACTGGTGGTGGACCGTAGGCGGCGGTTGGCCTAGGCTCAGAGTATATAGGGCGCGCCACTGGGCGCGCCAATTAAGAAACCAAAAACCAACTCCTTGCTTGGTTGAGTGGATATTAGTTTCTTAGATCTTCGAGTGAGTCGTTGATGAGAAAAATGAACTTGCACACTTGGAAATAAACACGTTAGGGCGTTACGAGGTGAGCCGGAGAGGGTCCCTCGTATCGGCCCTCCGGCGTGAGAATCAATGATTGGATTAGAGAAATGATATGCAGGTGAAAAATGGTGATTGAGATTGTACACCTTAAGTGAACCCTTGACTTACTATTTATAGGCCAGTGATTAGGGTTTCTTTTGAGGCTGGTGATGTCAGCGCGTGCATGGCACGGCGCGTGGGAGGTCTTTCCAGATGCTTCTCCGTTCCACATGTCGTCTTATCATTGGCCAGGGACCACATGCAAGAATGTTGGTTTGTTGGAGTGGGGGCCACTCCTTGGAGGGGAATCGGATGCCCTAACGGCTTGTACATGGGCGCATGTGCCATTCGCATGTGTGATGGTTGCGATTGCTTTATTTCCAAGCTTTAACTATGTGTGGGCTGATTCAATCTTGAGTATACTTGTTGAGCTCAATTTAAGTTGGAGCTTGGGCCCAAGAGGATAGATTTAGTATCTATCCTCTTCAGTTATGAACATAATCGGGGAGGTAAGCGGGTCGTCTATGACAAACCGACTATTTTGTCATTTTATGACCTATTTTCCAGTTTTAGGTTTGTTTATAACTCGAGTTTCAATCCAATTATTTCTAAGCCATTTATTAGTTGAATTGTGCATTTAATTTGCTAAAGAGATATCTACAAAATATTATTATAGTAAATTAATGTAGCTGGATTTTGTGATATTTTGTATGCTGCATTTAATGTGGTTGTGTGATGCGGTGCATTAAATTAATTAATTTATTAATTGATTTAACAGAATTTAAGAATAACGGTTACAACTCAACATGAAGTACAAGGGAGGCGGGCAACAAGCTGCGCCGCCAGCACTTTAATTGATTTAATTGATTTATTAATGTGATGCGGTTCCTTAACAAATGGTGCGGTTTGTAAACCCGCATCAAATGTGAATCTATTTTTTGAAGCAACATTTAATAGAGCGGTTCAAAAATGGCTGTAAAAAATAAATTTCACCGCTGCAAAAAATCAGATTTGTACTATATGATGAATGAAGCTCACAAAGAATAACAAATTTATTATTAATACAATGGAATTTTGAAGGTGAATAGGAAACATTTTGTTTCTCATAGTTTAGCCACAGGTCTTTGTGTTTTTTTACACTTTACCCCCTTTATTTACCATGGGCTGTAAAAGGAACCGATCATCGGTATTTTTACATACTCTCTCTCTAAGATATCGCGGCGGTCGTCGACACTCTGGCAAATCAATTCCGCGCCATCTTCGTTCTCCGTCAGGTATACACAGAAGAAATTCAATTATGCTTTGATGTCTTTCTAGGGTTCTTTTCTCAAATTTTTCGTGCAATTTGGGGCTTCTTCAAATCGGTTTCAGTTTTGGATTCATGATTTCTTTACTTCCGTTTACAGAGGTTTTTAATTTCATGTTTTATTTGTTTTTGTTTTTAGCTGTTCATGTCGATCTTTGGTTGGTTCACTTTATGTCTATGGGTTTTATTTGAATTCTTCGCCATCCGTTGGCCTTGGTAACCGGCGTGTCGTCGTCGCCTTCACGATTTGGGTTCGTATAGGTGTTTTTGTGGCTCCCGACGGCAGTATGGGGGTTGTATTTAAGCATTAAGTGAAGAGCAACAACCGCGATGTAGGTATTTTGTTTGCTTTTTGGGGTTTTTTTAATGTCAATATAATTTACAACTTGCAATCTGGTGATTTAGGTTTCCAGATTTCTAATTGATTTAAAGTTATATGATTTGCAGGGTTGATTCAAAGTTTTGAACGACATTTGGATTTCTTTTTCGTGTTCTTCAAGTAATCAATTGCATGTGACCAAAGGTTTTCGTGGACCAGGATTTCAAGGGATGAACACATGAGGAATTCGAGATTTTGGTGGCACTTCTGATTTATGTTTGACAAGTTCGGGGTTTTCATTTTAATAGATTTGTACGAGTTTGAATTAGGTTTTATTGTTTCCCTAATTCTAATTCACTGCTTTTCATTGTCTGGATGGAAATATAATTATGCTTTTACAGCAGTTAGAGCAGCTAGAATTACCTTCACCGGTGTTCAAGACAGACAAAGACTGTATCTGTCTTATGAATCAGAAAAAGTGACCATTGTGTACTATCATGAGGTATGTTACTTCTAAATTGGATATAGTTAATGTTTATCGATATAAAATATATTTTGATTGTGTGCATATGTGTTTGTTTCTTTGCTTTGGGGAATATAATCAATTGTGTATTTCAAAATTAGGGTAACATTTATTTTATGTGTCTGAATTTGCATTTTGAAATGAATTATATTAATGTTTTGGTTATTACTATTGATTACGATATGAACTTATTAGTTTCTTAGTATTAGTATTCTCTTTTAATTAAAAAATGTTGATCTCATAGATTGTTAGCTACCATTTTAAAGTTTTAGTAGTTTCCTTCTCATACTTACCAATTCATTTTCGTGAATGAAGATTTGCTTCTAATGAATTAGTTGTAAGGTCAAAAAGCTATTTCATTTTTAATGGATGATTTATTCTAATGGCCGGTTGATCTATTAGGGTTCTTGGCTTACGATGTTCTGGGATTAGTGGGTTTACAAATTCATAGGTACGCTCCAAACATTTGCTCCATTCTTCATGTAAATTCATTAGAATTTTTTACACTTGCTATTCCTTTGTAATATTGGATTTTGAAATTCAAAACATGTGATGCATCAAAGTGATTTTAACTCATGGTTTTGACTTTTCAGGGATTTGGGGTTATTTAGAATTTTAGAACTAGGAAGCTGATAAGATGTATGTATCGCTTACCTTTTTTCGTTTTATAATTTTCTAACCAAGTTATATTTTTTCATATGTTAGAACACATTGCACACAATCTTCATTTCGTCTTGCACAGATGGTTGGCTTCTCACGTCTCTGTTATTGATTCATCCCAATTGTGTCTTCAACTGTGTATCAAATTCAAGGGAGGCCTCATTTTAAATATGGTATATTTAGTAACCGGACTTAATTTGTCACACCCCCGATTTCCACTAACGGAGTATAACCGTGTGGGGTGTGATCCAGACCAGGATCCAAGTCTTTAGTTACAACCAAACCATAGTTAAAGGGTAAACTAGTCATGTAATACATTTAATAAATCAGAGTTTACATTTCACAAAAACAGCGGAAGCATTAAAAGTTTACAAAGTTGTTGTTTAGCAAAAGTGATTACTAATGTATCTGAAATATAATTTCCGAAAGGGTTTCACAAAATGGTAAGTATTGTCAACGCCCGTGCCATCCATGATCCTCTAAGCAACCTGAAAAGTAATCAACGATCAAGTGTCAGCTAAAAGGCTGGTGAGTTCACTAAAACAGTCTACAAAACACCATGTAGACCAAAATGCATACGAATAGTAAGGAAATAATTTGTAACCTAGTAATGCAAGTATTATCCGTATCAATAGGTAGCTAGCCTATGCTTATGCTCACCTGAACGTTCGAAACCAAAGCTGACGAATGTATCATAGGCATAACCTATGTAGTTGCCTTCCCCGTGTCTTTCCCGATCACGGTAGTCCTAGGCTAATATTGGTCTCAGTCCGACCGCCAGTCGGGAGGGTGCATCCTGTGCACCGCTGAGCGGGGGTGTCAATCCCCAGTAGTACTACTCAACATTACCTCGCTATTCTATATTAATGGTCCGATAAGTAAGGACTTTTGATATTAAAAGCAATTCAGTGAAACATGTGATATATGTGGGATAACTACTCAAGTAAAGAAATACATTTACCGTGTGTTGTCATCCCTTACCGGATGCAACAAAAATAGTAAGTGAAACTCACCTTAGGGTGCACTGGTACGCGGCACTTGACTTTAAAGGTTGGCTATGAATGACCTATTTTGGGTAAATATGGTCTAACCGAATTAGAGGTTGTCTATAAGACGAATAGTAACACATAAGCATCTAAACAAGTTTCATGTGATCATACAAGTCACAATATGCACATACGAGTCCCAATTTGGGAGAAAATCAAGAAATTGCAACTTAAATCAAAGTTGACCCAGAAAGTCAAACTTCAAGCATCTATCTAGTGACATAGCTAAAATCCACATAACTTGGAGTTAACTCCTTAAATTTTACAGGAATATACTACAAATCATTTAGAAAATGTTGCAAAAATAATCAAGTTAAAATGTTAAGAGATGAGAAAGTTATGCGTGTTGGAAGTTGGCAAAAATTAGCATTATTGTCCTTGACACACCATTTGGTGGCATGCCTGATTGGCTCCATACTTGGAGTTAGGTTCTAAACATTTGCAGGAATGAACTACTTAACATTTAGGGAGTGTTGCAAAAAGAATCAACTTAAAAAGTTAAGTAACGAGAAAGTTATGCACATCGGAAGTTGGCAATATTCAGCTTTTTGCAAAATAGGCAAAGTAAGTTTAAAATTTGCATAACTCATTCAAAACTTAGAGTTTAGGTACCAAACCTTTAAGATCTTACTTTTAATATATAAACCTCATTTTAGTTTAACGAACCCCTCATTAAAACAAGGTTATCATGCCCGACCAAAATATAAAGTCTACTTTTCACTGAAAAAGACAGCTCTGTACACCTAACTTGCAGCTGTGTTTTGGATGACCAAACGGATGTTTTAGAAGGCGTACGAGTAGCCCAATCGAAGCTAAGACATAATACTTTACTAGGGAAAAAGAATCAACTGATTTCGAGCAAAATTGAGTAAGTTATGGCTGCTGCAAGTTGACAAAAAAAATTCTGGTCAAAGCTGTCAAAAATCTTGAGTTTGCAAAAGTTATGGTTTTTGAATTTTAACATTCAATTGATCATTTAACACCTACTGACAAGTTTGTAATCATGTTAACATGTAATTTCTGTCCTAAACAAGTTCATATCAAAATCATAGCAAAATGTGAACATGTGGCTAGCATACAAGCATATTTCACCCAAATCTCATAGCCAAACACCCAACTAACACCAAGAACACATAGAGCATAACTTAGCCCTCAAATTTCCAGGTCCAAAACTCATCTAAAATCTGTCCCAAATCAAGAGTGAGCATACCTTAACCTAAATTAAGTTTCATGAGCATACAAACTACACATTTAGCACAAAAACACTAGAAAACACACATGCAACCAACAAATTTCGAATTCAAGAGTTAGGGCTTACTAATTGGAGGTAATAATCGCAGGTTGGATAATAGGGGAGGAAGAAAAAGCTTGCTTGAGTGTTCTTGAGCCTTAGGAACCTTGAAATTTACCTCTTGGATGCTTGATTCTTCAAAAATCGCAATGTGTGTGTAGTGTGTGTGAACCGTGAGGTGAAAGGGGAAGAGGAGAAAGATACGTTCAAATGAGGGGGAGGAAGGATATGGGCAGATTTGTTGAGATAGAATGTACATATTTGGTCCCTCATCTTTTATTTTTAACATAAAAGGTATAAAACTTCATTTAAAGTGGGTTTTTACTAATACTTATAAAGTAAAAATTCTAAAAATGTTTCTAAGTGATTTTAACTTATTTAGCATGCAAGATTTAGTCGGGTTACGTAAATTTACCATTTATACATCAAAAATCCAAATTTACACACGAAGCCCGGTATCGCATAAAAATGCAAATTTTCACAACTTACATATAAGGTCACGAAGTAAGTTCACGAAACAAGTTACTAAAGTTAATTAGCAAGTAAACATAAATAAATATGAAATCATTCAAATAACGGGTCACGGGTTCGCTAACGGAACTAACGGAAAAGTTTAACGGAGTTAACTTAGGAAGTTGCAGTTGTCACATAATTTACCAGAATAGCTTATAAAGCTTTCGACCAGGAAAAAACTCAAGTGTGATTGTGATAACTCAAAATTTGAGTAATTCTTTTGTTATTGTGAATTGTGATAAATCAAAATTTAGGGAGCCTAATGCAACTTATCTACAACTTAGCCAGCAAATTAAAAATTAAAGTATATACCCGGACCTATTTTTATGGGCCTCTTCATTTTAAAGAAGATCCAAGAGATAAAATCAACATAACGAGCTTAACTGATTTATCATGAAAATTGTCATAGCAAATACGCAGAGAAGTATTTTTCATGCCTAAACTTTCTTTCTAGAGAACGATTTTTGGTAAAAGGCTTGAAGCAAGCGTGTTCTCTAGAAATGCCGTTTGTGATATTTTTCTCATTTACATTATGCCCCTTTGTTATGCCTTTCTTTATAATAATTTCTACATCAAAAACATGATTGGTGTCTACATGTATTCACTCTTGAGTATTGAATTTAATATGTTTGTGCAGAAATAACTGATTCGAACAGTTGACCTTGGTCCTTTCAAGCTTAGATTTGATGGTGGCCTTGAGTTGAGGAAAGCATCATTTGAATGTGTGGATACGCTGCTTGATAACTGCCATGATTAGTTGAACCCTTACTGTCGTGATTAGTTGAACCCTTCATCTTTCATCGTGCCTTACCTTACTTCCGGTCTTGATGGTAAGCTCATTGTTTTGACTAGGATCCGCTAGGTGAAATATGTTTGAGTTTTGTACAACCACTCTGGCATAGAACTGATTGTGAACTTTTGAAGTTAGATTTCATATTAAATTGCATAAAAGAGGGCATGTTAAAAGTAGGATACTAACAAGGAATTTTATGAGTTTGTTGTTTTTCACTGGATATAAACAACTTAATTATGAATTTAATCCATCTGAATGGTGATTGTTGCAAAGAAATACATTTAGGAACAAAAAGTTGGATACTTTTAGAATATTAGAAATAAATCTTTGTATTCTAGATTAAAGAAAATTGCTCATTGTGTTGCTGAACTTTTGAAATCCCGAACATATATAATTTAAACTATATGTTTTTGTTGTTTGTGTTTTGATTTGTTCTCATGCATGTTGTCTTTCTGTTTCTGATTGTATTGTAGTTCTATTACAACCTTTGATTTCTATGTTGTTGAACCAGATTTCATTATCTAATTTGTTCTCTTCATTTCATAATGTAATTGTTTTTCTTGCAGTTGCTCTTACTGTTTTGGCTTCTAGAAAAAGGATTTTCTTAGGCTAGTTTATTCTTATTGTTTTTATAATTGTGTTGTGGCTTCTAGGGAAATGATTTTCGTAGGTTAGTTTATCTTATTGTCTTTATAATTGTTTTAGAGCTATAAAATCAAAGCAATTGTTGTGTTAGATCTATAGGTTAACCAAGAACTGAACAAGTACATTTAAACCAAGTTCTGTGAATCTGTGACCTTTGTATTTGCTTTGTGCATCGAAGAAATATTCACATGACCGTTCATTTATTACCTATTGATTCTTGAAAAATGTAAAGAATATTTTTTAAAATTGAAAAACCTGGATAAGTGAATTGTGGTTTAGTTTGTTGTATTTGGCATTCTTCATGTGACACAAATCAATTGCTACCTTATAAATGGTTTATATAGTTTCACATGTTTGATTTGCATTGTGCATTTCTAATCTGTTTCATCAAAATTGAAAGTGTATGGACATTTGAAATAACTTTGTTTAATATAGTTTGTTAATGTCTTTCTTTTGCAGTTTTTTTTTACGAGTTCTTATTAGATTTGAACATTTTTTTACTCTGGTTTTATGCTTGCAGAACTTCTTTTACTTTCCAAAGGCGTGTGGAAACAACTTAGTGAAGGTTAGCTTTTTTTTTTAACTTTATGTTTTTTTTTAATGTTTACTACTGTTTTTTGTTGACTTTATATTTTAACAGCATCCTTTAGATGAATTACTCTCAATTCATTTCTTAAAATTTTAGGATTACAATTTCAATGTTTTGATTGTGAAGAGACTTTAACTGATCGTTTAAGGTTTCATATGTTCCTACAGGTGTTCTACAAATGTTCTATGATAGTTATATTAGTCTTTGATCTGATGTGAGCCATATGGTAGTGATATACAATTGGTTTGAATCAAGTAATTATAGATACAAATGGTTTATTTATAGTTGATACATAGCCGACAAGAAAACACGTAAATAAAAAATTAAAAAAAACTAATATATTCGCTATTCAATCCTGATGAAATAGACAATCCATTCATGATGAGCAAATGCACTATTTTGCACCTTCATAAATGTGAAATCATAAATGCATTTCATCAACAAATTACGGGTTTGCTTTGTTTTAGACGATCATCATCATAAAGAAAGTGTTCATTGAAAGAAATACCTCCATTAGTAAACATAATAAGCAATAAATAGAGGAAAACTCATGCATGGGTTTCTTGCAACTTCATTAACATATGCCTAGCTTTTCAACTTCTTGAAACTTCTTGAGTAATAATCTATATAATAATAGCATCATAATAAATATGTTAATAACAATAAGCTTTTGGCTTTCTGGGCATTAATAGGCAATAATCATGATAATAAATATGTCTTTTTCAATTTCTTTTAACCCTATTTCAATTAATTCATGACATTTCTATGATCATATATAAAGGCATTGAGACTTCATTTGTTCACCCCCTACCCGCCATCTCCTACACCATGTAAGTCATGAAAATTTTTAATTTTGTGTTATTTTGTTGACAACCCCCTCTTTGAGTCCGGCGGGAAGAAAATGTACCACCGGAACGATTGACTTCTCTCTTTGAGTCCGGCGGGAAGAAAATGTACCGCCGGAACAAATGAATTTTGTTGCTTTCGCCGGCGTGAATAATATGTAACGTCGGCGGCAAACAAGTTGTTTTTTTTTTAATTCGACTCTTTTGTTATTCACTCTATTGTGGACAATAAAACATAAATCTATATAGCCCTTCTAATTTGTTCTCCCTTGCAACTGCTTGATTAATAGTTAGGTATGATGATTCCATCTTACGTAAATACTTTTGATTTGTCTTTTTTGCAGACCGTGGCAACCTATCTCAACTATGTTATGTCTAAAATTGGTGGAAATGTTGCTGGTCCACGTTAGTTCATTAGAGCCGGAGAAGAAAATTTCTGAATTGAAAATAAAGTTGGCAGGTCTGATCAAATAGAGCCGGAGAAGAAAAGTGAATCGGTCATATTAGCAGCAGATGAGTGCCAAGAACTGAAGTTGCTGGTCTGATCAATGCTAACTCAAATTCGACATATGTGAAGGTAAAATTTCATAGTTAAAATAAAATAAATGTGTTCATATATATTCATATTTATGTAAATTAATAATTTCACAAAGGCGGCGAAAAGTGAATTTGTCATATTAGGAGTAGATACATGCCAACAAAAGGAAGCTGCTGGTCTGATTAATGTAAACTCAAATTCGACTTGTGTTGAGGTAACATTTCCTTCTTAAATCAAATAAATGTGTGCATGTGTATTCATATTCATGTAAATGAATGTCTTCACATATGTGCTTTAGTAAAAGCTCTTTCATTTGATCAGACCCGTTTGACATATTATCAATCAACCATGGTTTTAGCACAATTATATAAATTTTTTATGCGGGAATCTGATATTGACAAGAAACATGCAGTCATCTTTAATGATAAAAGTGACTACAACAAACAAGAACATCATGATTCCACTACAACAAGAAAGGTACAAAGTAAGTTGCGTGTTTTAGTATTTTATGATTTTTCAATGGTTTTTTTATATGTTATAAATTGGTGTATGGTATAATACGCCTAAAATGTCAAAGCTGGTAAATTATCCTATATAACAACTTATAACTTTTTGGCTATTAAACTTGATTATTTTATTGTTCCGTCTATTCATCTCCCCGCTTCTGTTGGCTTTCTACTCTACCTTCATGACAACCTCCTATCCATTGCCTCCTTTACGCATTTCTACGTTCGTTAATTGGTTAAGGTACTTTCGTTACATATCTCATTACCATTTATTCTCCCCTTCTTTACTTTTGTCTTATTAGCCTTCCACGTTCAGGTTCATCACTTCCGTTCTTCGTGGTTATAATTTGATAATATATGCTTACTTATTATATATATCCTGCTTTCTGATTTGAGTATACCACTTGCAACTTTACCTTCACAACCATAACATAAAAAGCTTCACCTTCTACCCTATTCACATACTCTACTATTAATATATTAGTTCATTGAACCAATCAATTAACCACTAACACTTTGTTGTAATCTTCCTTTCCAATTATCACCGTAATATCTATAGAACAATACAATCCAAATGAACTAAATATATATGCTTTTCTTTTTGAACCAAACTCAGCTATACAATGTATAACATAAACATTTTAATAAAAACTGATAACAATAATCTCCACAAAATATTACCATGTGATATTCTGACATAGTTTGCCCCTTACATATAAGGCGTGTTAATTGAGATGAAAGTTCTACCTAACATTATTAACTTAAGTAAACAATGAGACTTACTCATAAAATTAACACATTGTTGCCACAAACTGTAACATGACAATCAGATGCAACACTACAATTACGGATTTCATTTTGGATTGATCATGAATACATGTAATTCCATTCATTGTTATAGTCGTGTTTTATTTTGGATATCAGATCTTAGTTTCAAATTTAATTATATTAAGTTTATAAAATAACCCTCATGCAACTCAAAGTTATACCTTTAAAATAAACCTTTTCTAATTTTAATGGAAAATTGCAAGTGTTTGATAATTATTAACATAAATCAATGATTTGAAATTACCCTTTTCCTTTCAGTCCCTATTTTTGAGACCATATGCCTAAGGTTTAGGATGAACATCAGTTTTGAAAATGTATCATTAAGAGTTTCATACTGTATAATAAATGAAAGACTACTTCCTTAATAGTGATATTTAATCTTTGTTGTAACCCCATGATATGATATCCAGTAAGAAAAAAAATTATAACAGCCAATGGTTTTCACACACACACACACACACACACAATATATATATATAGTGAAAAGTTCATTGTAGACACCCTCATAAGTGTAGACATGTAGACACCCTATTTCACCATTAGATCTCTTGATCTAGTGGTTGTGATAATTTCATTTTTTCCTTTTTTTCCTTTTTCTAATTGTTCAGAGCATTTCACATGTGAAAAAGAGCTATTTCACATGTGAAAGTGTCTACAATGAACCTCACCCATATATATATATATATATATATATATATATATATATATATATATATATATATATATATATAATTGATTAAGGGTTTGCCAAGTGAAAATCAACATCAATAAAAATAACAGTTATCCAGAAAACACAGAATAAAATCAGAATTATAAACAACATCCACGTACTGGAACAAATTTGGGGATGACAATTGATTACAGAAAAAGCAATTAGTCAGATACATGTATTGACATCATATATATCACATTAGGTAAGGAGTATATAGCAGCCAAAACACACTGTGTACCAAGCTCACAATCTAGACCCTATCCAGGTTTTCACACCACTTATAGTGGAGATCAAGGGTTTGCCTAGATGCAAGCCAAGCACCGATAGATACAATATAGCCAGCAAAGTATATTGCATATATGCAACATAATTATATATTCAGAGGGGTACGGTTTAGGGGTTATATATATGCAATATAATTATGTTGCATATATGCAAAAGGGGTGGGGGTGGAGGTGGGGGGGGGGGGTGGGGGTGACGGGGGTGCGGATAAATGGGGGTTGTATATGTGTAACACAATTGTGTTGCATATATGTAACATGAGGGGGTGGGGTGGCAGGGGTGGAAGTTGTATATATGAAATGTAATTATGCTGCATACATGCAACACGAAGGTGTGTGTGTGTGTGGGGGGGGGGGGTGACAGGGGTGCGGATAAGTGAGGGTTGTATATCTGCAACACACTTGTGTTGCATATATGCAACACAGGTGTGGGGGTGGGCGGTGGGTGGGGGAGGGGGGGGTGTGGTGTGCACTACTACAAAAATACCCTTTCTTGACGCTTTTTGCGCGTCAAGAAAGGGGTCAGATGACGCGCAAAAAAGCGTCAAGGAAGGCAGGGTCAAGAATCCTCTTGACGCGCAAAATGCGCGTCATCTGCTTCTTGACGCGCAAACAATGACACACCATTTATGACGCTCCTTTTATGACACTTTAAATGCGCGTCAAGAAAATGTGTCGCCTGTAATTTAATATAGTTTTTATTAAATATAATTTTGTTGTCGTCTATTTTATGACGCTCATATTTGCGCGTCATCCATTTTATGACACTTAATGTGTGCGTCAAGAAAATGTGTCATTTGTCATTTTATAATGTGTCGTATCTTTATGACGCGCATAATTGCGCGTCATGTTTTTTAATGTTTTTTTTTTATATTTTTGCTGAAACTGCTGGTTTCCATTTTAAATGCTATAGCCAAAATCTGCATTTCGTAATCTGCTGGTTACCAAAATAGAATCTGCTGTAGCCAAAAACTGCATTTCATAATATGCAAATACCATAATTCGGTTTCATCATGTTCATACAATCCGATCATAACGACAAAGATAATATGTTCTAAGTTTACACATAATATTCGATCATATCCCTAGATACTACGGCCTGAAAATGAAGTTGCATGCATAGCCCAACCATTCTGCCCGAATCTCATCAAAATCCGCATCGGTGTATTGATTACTATCTCCACCAATCTATGTGAACACATACAATAAAAGAAGCAAATATAAATGCCCGTACCAAAAAAATTATCATCAAACATAAAGATAAAAAATTATGCAAAATTATAAAGAAAACATACATTGTCTTTCTGAAGTACTGCAATTCCTTGCCGAACCACCTCTTTCATAAACTTCAAGACATAGTAACCACATTCCGTAAATCCTGGTTGAGGTGGACACTACAAAAAAAAATAGAATGTTTCTAACTTATTATACACTATCTAACATTCCGTAAATCCTGTTTGTATAATCCAGTTTCATAGTAACAGTACACATGTATGGACACTTGCATCATAATTAAAAGAAGCAGATTTTCGCCAAGGTTTGACTCAATATACTAGTATAGTAAAGAAGAATATGATATTCTGTTACTATGCAACTGTGTGATTTTGCAGCCATGGCGTAACCCGTGTCTTCGTTGTCCCGATCCCCAATTTACAGATCTGAGCCTATGCGTTTATGTCCTTCATTTTAATTTATTACCAAAAGTAGACATTTGATTTCATTTATGCTTAAATGATCTTGATGTATATTTTGGCCCATAATCACAAGAACTCACTGCATCATAAATAGCAGAACACCAGCAGGATCCAACAGTTTCAGTCAAACAGATTGCCATATATAACTTTCGTAAGTATAACATGTTTGAATGGCAATCTGCAACTCTGTTTGAACTAACATATATATAACTATTAAGTATTAACTAATATTCTATATGGATAATACCATATAAATAACTAATCAAATGGCAATCTGTTTAACTTAATCGAATGGTAAACAGCAAACTAATATACAAAACTAGCTAATCACAAAAAATGCTAGTCACAGAAAATGCTAAGTAGTAACAGAAGCAGTTTCAGTTTAACTATTAAGTAGTAACAGAAAATGGCAATCTGTTTGACTTAATCTGTTTAACTATTAAGTAGTAACAGAAGCAGTTTTAGTTTCAGTTATGAGACAAAACTAGCTAGTCACAGAAAATGCTAAACAAATATGTATCAGCTGCTGTATTCTGCTGCTGCTGTTGTATGTTGCTAATGCTGTTGTATGTTGCTGCTGCTGCTGTATTCTGCTGCTGCTGTTGTATGTTGTTGCTGCTGTTGTATGTTGCTGCTGCTGCCATGGTTTAAAAAGGCGGTCCGAGGCGCGCCTCGAGGCGTACGCCTCGGCTGAGGCGGTAGAAAAACGATTAAAAGGCTTAGCCTCAATAGGCTAAGGCGCCTCGGATTGCTAATTTAGGATGTTGAACTTTCTTAACTCTTTTTATGCTTTAATGGTGATATTTATGATCTTTGTTTTACATTAAGTTGGGATTTTTATGAGATATATACATATTTTTATTTATTTTTTAATAATTTTTGAGGCTTAAGCCTCGGTCCGCCTCGAGGCTTACGCCTCGTGAGGCTAACAGAAAACGCCTTGAGGCTGCTAATTAGGAGGAGAACGTGGAGTTGTTATTTCATGTGTTTTGTTTGTTAATACAATGTCACTTGAGTGGTGCCACAGATTGTTACAATTGAGTGGTGCCACATATTGTTACAATTTACACAAGGACAGCGTATTAAATCTGACTCTGGATTATTACTTTGCGCAAACTCTAAAAAGGCATTAACACCCTCATCATATGCTTTTGATAACCTATCTGATGACATCCATGATTTATCCATGACCTTAGCAAATCAATAACTACACAATGACAATAAACAAATATGTATCAACTATAGCTAAGGCTACAAAACAGCCCCAATACAAATCATATACTTTAGCAAATCATATGCCAAAACATATTTATAAGTTAAAGCATAAACATATATGTATCAACTATCGAAAACCTTGCTGAAAACAGCCCCAAAACATATAATTTACTTTAGAAAATCATATACTAAAACATATTTATAGGTTAAAGCATAAACATATATGTATCAACTAAAAACAGTCGCAAAAACAACGCAAAAACAGCTGAAAACAGCCCCAAACCTTGCTAAAAAAGTCCCAAAACAGGTTCAAACAAAAGGCTATCAGCAGGTAGCAACAGTAGGTAAACTAGGTTAATCACTTTAAAAAAGACAATATAAATAAGAAAAACAAACAGAAACAGTGAACTAACCTTCTAAGAGAGTACCGCAATCAATATTCCCAATGAAGTGTCCAACAATCTGCAAACATAAGATAACATAAGTATAAAATACTAACAATTAACAGCAGCCTAATCACTATATGAACAGCAGAATATTATAAATTTATAATACAGCAAGTTATACACTTATACTATAAAGAACAGCAGCAACAAATACGTATTAAGAACAGCGGCAGCAGATTCATATTAAGAACAGCAGTAGGCCAGCAGCAAATTAAATATTTAAAATCTTAATACAATGTCACTAACTCACTATATGAACAGCAGCAGCCCGACAAGTTATAAATTTATAATACATTAGGTTATACTATAAAGGGTTACTACTTTATACTTAAACAAAACAATATATATTAGTTGACATCTTAGTTACCACATATAGGGTCAACTACACCAACTAGTTGACATCTTAGATGATGTCAAATATCTTACAAGAAAAGTAAAACTATATTTAAACCTTAATAGTTTGTAAAAGCATCTCAAGTTAGAAGGAAAATCTTGAAAGTTATAATTAAATAATCAACAGTTCAAAAGATATATAATCACTAGGAACAATATATATGAGCAAATCAGATTCATATATCATAAGTAACTAGAACCATCATCAAGTTAATAACAGCAGCTTAATAACAGTTAATAACAGCAGGTAGCAACAGTAAGTAAACTTGTGTGTACACTTGGTGACCATACAACATAAAGCACCAACCTCAAATTATCCTATGAATCCACAACAGCTTAAGCATTTCAATGGGGTACTCCTTCCTGCAAAAAAATTAAAATATTACTTTAACAATAAGAACAATAAACCTATTGAATTCAAACAGATATCAAACTGTTTTCTAATTAATAACAATAAACCTATTGAAAATTTTCAGCCATGATCAACTAAAATCAGTGGCAAAATCATGAACAGAAGCAATATATATAAAACTGTACCACAGCAGATTGGAATTTGGAACAGCAATTAAAAAGATATTATGCACGGATAGACCTCTTAAAACATGCTAAAAGACATTTTCAAATACATATTCACATGATCAGCAATTAAAAAATCATATCAAAATAATCTGAAAGATCATGAACTTTCAATACTGTTGTGGCTGGCAGTTCCAACTTTTCATTGATATATTTGAACACTTCTTCAAACAAAGCGTATGTAAGGTAATCCAAAGCTTTTGTTGAATTTGTCAAGTCTTGATAAGACTAATAAAAAAATAGGAATGAAGAATAGGAAGCAAACAATTTTCAAAATTAGAAGCTTGAGATGGCCATATCAAACATCTGACTGTTAGCAACAATTAGCCTCCAACAATAATGTTTTCAATAATGGAAAGGAAAACATGCATGGGTTTAATAATGAAAACTATATTCATTGACAAACTAAAGTCCAAATCAAACGGAACAATGTAATATAAGATCTGTAAATTGGGAATCATGAGTTCAGGCAGTCCCACAGCAACAAGAAATTGTCAACAGGATAATCAAATTAACCAAAAGCATACGGTTATGTCTATTTCAACTTTAGAACATGAGGCCTACATAATAAGCCCTAAAATTTAGCTAATCGAAAAAATACAGAGGGGTTGAGATTTGCAGAAGAAGGGATTTACCAGTGAAAAAATACGAGTACGCGGGACAGCACAACAACGGGACAGCGCAACACTTGTTAGTCGGCGGTATGCGGTAGCCGGTCGGCGGTCGGCGGTCGGCGGTCGGCGGTCGGCGGTCGGCGGGATCAATTTAGGGCAAAGAAACGGGAGCGGGAGGTGTGGAAACGGGAGCGGGAGGTGTTTTGGGGGAAAAGAGAAGATGATGAAAAAACCCTAATAGAAAGAGGCGGGCTATAATATCCAGAAATTTTCACTTTGGCGGGAAAATTAAAAGAGGACAGATTTATTTTTAGGCTTGACGCGCGCAAAGGTTCCGTCCTCCGTGTTTTTATTTTTTTTTCAAATGACACAATATTTATGACGCGCAAAAATGCGCGTCATCTAACCATAGAATTTTGTAAAATTTTATTGAATACGACAGTTTGTTTTATGACGCTTGTTTTTGCGCGTCATAAACTTCTGAGTGTCATTGTTCGCGCGTCAAGGAAGGGGTTATTTCTAGTAGTGGTGGGAAAGGAAGGGTGGTGTTGTAAATATATAAAACATAAGTGTGGGGGGTGGGGGGGGGGGGGGTATTGATAATATTAAAAATTAAATATTAAATTACCTTATTACCCTTAATTTAAGTGGTTTTTAAGTTTTTGGGCTAAGGAGGAGTTTTCACATGATCTTTATCCTTATCTATACTACTATTAAACACAAGTTTTTAAAGTACAAATGTCATTTTTTAAAGTGTGCCACATATGATAAATCCTATGTGTCATATGTGTCAATTTGTGAGATTTTTAAATTAAATAATTCAATAAAAAATTAAATTCTTTTCACATAAAAACTATCCATATATATATTTATTTTTAAAATAACACAACTTTAATTCATCATATCTCTTTTATTTCTCAACAAAAATTCGATATGTAAATTGCTTTGGATTCGTGACAGAAAACCCAACAAAACTAGATCCATATTGCTTAGGTTTTAATCAACGAATGATGGTGAACAAATCAAAAAACAAAGTCACAGCCTCGGGTATTTACCCGGGTTACTGACTAGTAAAAATAAAAGGAAAATTGGAATAAAATAATCCCAACTTTTGGGTATTGGCTTACAATAATCCCACTTTTTAATATAACCAATAATGGTCCCAACTTTTCACTTAATTATTTAGAATGGTCCCGCCGTCTAGTAAACTAACACCGTTAGTTTTTAATCCTATGTGGCGCTGACGTGGCGCTGGCTTGTATTTTTTTATTTTTTTTAATGTTGTAATTATCCACATCAGTTAAAATAAACCGTGGTACCCTGTTCCCCTTTACGAACCCTAATTTGAAATGCTTAAACGTCGATCACAAACCAACGTCGAGAGCGGGCAACGCCGATTCAACATAATAACTTCCTCCGCCGTAGTTACGTGGCTCAACAAAATCCCGGCGACCGGAAAGATAACTTGGAGCCGAACCTACCAGCCCAACAATTCCAGCCGTTAGCAACCACATTCAGACGGCGGCTCCTGACTGGCGTCGGATCAGCTTCCTTAGTCTCCGTCGGTGCTAACTTCGCCGGCACAACAAGCTTCCTTCTTGGTTTCTCGCCGGAAACCTTCCAGAAATCTCAAATTTGATGTGCTTTTACCCATCCAAGGTTACAGTCGTTGCATCAAATCTGAACAAGGCTTTGGTTGGTTACTCAATTCAATTGATTAAACTTCAAATCGATACCCATTATGATGTTAATGTTCAAATCATATCATTCATTGAGATTATGAATAGCTAGTTTGTTGTTTGCAGAATTTATATACCCACAAAATTGGGTTGGAGACCAGACGTTATTGTATGGAGCAGTTGGGAAGTTGGAGATGGAAAGATCACTGGATCTGCCGCCTGTGAACCGCCCTGTCGGAATGCTTCTTTCTTGTGGACGATATTAGGGTTCGTAAAGGGGAACAGGGTACGAGGGTTTCTTTTGATTGATGTGGATATTTAGACATTAAAAAAATAAAAAAAATACAAGTTAACGCCGCCACGTCAGCGCCACATAGGATTAAAAACTAACGGTGTTAGTTTATTAGACGAAGAGACCATTCTAAATAATTAAGTAAAAAGTTGGGACCGTTGTGGGTTATATTGAAAAGTGGGATTATTGTAGGCCAATACCCAAAAATTGGGATTATTTTATTCCAATTTTCCAAAATAAAATAGGGAGTTGTTACAAGTAAGTGTGTTAGAGATTATGAATCATTGAAACCAAATTAATAGGTTTGTGGTTGCTTATGCCTCGTTGTGTGAATAATTCATGTGAATATTACGTAGCCTTTTGTATAAACTAATTTACTAGGTTTTATTGATTACAATTACATTCGATCTTGAATCAAAATCTTGCCTCATTAAATCCAAATCCACCTCACCACGATAACCTTTGGTCAATTCCGGCTCTTGATCATGATTATGGGATAAAAGCAAACATTTCTAACTAATTCAATTTTAGAACAATATATTTTAACTGTACATGAGAACCGATAAATTGTTTCCTTAGCCCTCACCGCCATTCCAGTATCAATACCGAACTTGAGAAGATGTGGGTACCAAATACCATACCAAATCTCACGGTACGATACAAGTTTTGATACGGTACCAATTTGATACCTGCTTTGATATTTTCTTCTTTTGCTAAAAAGTCAAAACTTGAAAATTTCTAGCTTCTGCTTCTTATTATTCTTCACATCCGTTCCCTCCCAAGGCCGGTCCTGAAGATTTAGGGGCCCTGTTCAAACTAAAAAAATGGGTCCCATTCGAAAGAAAACTGCAAATAGAATAACTTGTAAAATAAGACAAAATTTTTAATTATAACAATAAAGATAAGAAAATTATAGTTTTAAAATCACATTTAAGTAGTAACCGATAAATCATACAAATCTCCTAGCATTTTTAATAAAAGTTCAGAAGTTTTATTTAAAAAGAACCATGTATATAATCTTTGTATTTTATTTGTATTTTTAAATATGGGCCATGTTCCGTCGCACTTCTCGCACATGTTCAGGACCAATGTTTTAAAAACCGGTTGAACCGGTCCGGTTCAACCGGTTCAACCGCCAACCGGTTATCATACCGGTTTTTTAATCCCCGGTTTTTTGGACATAACCGGACCGTTTTGAACCGGGCGGTTTTCCGGTTTTATCCGGTTCAACCGGTTTTCTGACAGTTTAAAAAAAAAATATTTTTTTTTAAATTTATTGTTATTTTTTATTATTTTTTAAAGTTTAAAACTTATATATTCTTATGAAATACCAATTTGGTATTATTTTTTAGTGAATTATCATTGTATTTTAACTATTTTCGTTGTGGTGTACAAATTTATTAACATTTTTATAAAAATATATATATAAATCCCCTAACCGGTTCAACCGGCCGGTCTAACCGGTCCGACCGGTTGAACCGGCCCCGGAAAGTTTTCCGGTTCAACTAAAAAACCGGTTTTTAAAACATTGTTCAGGACCCCCACTGCTCCCTCCACTCTTCGTAAATCACATAAGCGCGTTAACGAGTTTAACACTCTAATATTCTTTTTAAGTAAAGTTGAAAGTAAAGGGGGATGTATGGAAATACATGAATCTAGAGGGGGGGGGGGGGGGGGAAAGTAAATGTCTAAAGAATTAAAGAAAGGGGATAAGGAGATAAAATGAATTGGGGATTATCCAAAAAAATCCATGGATGCAACAAACAACGGTAGCTTTCTCGATCCACCACCCGATATAACAACCCGTTCTTCCTCATTCACGCGGGAAGAAGAAGAAAAACCAGGCAAGGTGAAAGAGAGAGCAAGAGTAGCGGCGATTTCTGTTGCTCAGATTGTTCTGATCAAAGATTAGGGTTCGTTACTGGAATTCGTTGCAGGTAACTTCGATTTCGAATCTCGTTTTAATGCTTCTGCTGTTGATTAAGTGACAGGGACGAATCACTGGTTGATTTTGTTTTAAGAGAAAAAGAATCATTAGATAAACCCTAAATTTGGATACCTCTATAGATAGTCAGTTAACTGTGATTTGTTGATTTCAGAAGGTGATGATAAGTTTGGTTACAAAAAGAAATAATTGTTTTAAAAGTTTTAGCATTTTATTTGGAACAGAAGTGCAGGGTTATAATATGATATGGTTTGACTTCAAAGTGTTTTTTTTTTTATAAATAAAATAAAATAGAGAAAGGTCAAACAAGCTTAGATTTTGGATCAAAACAAAGTGCAATGGAAAATTTTCTCTAATTTCTTTCAAGTCCCTGGTTACTATCAAATATTTCATTTGTGGGTTATTAGCTTGTCTTAATTAATCAGGGTAAGTTTATAACTCCAAAAAAGTCCCATTTACCCATTCATATTCTAGGTACCACTTTTCGATTTTTACCAGTACTGGGTACATTTAGTACCGATAGCAAAATTAGGCAAAATCAAGTACTGGCACCGTTTATGTTAGGTCAGTTACCGATACTCGGTGATCATCCCTACCTTCTAGTGTGAAATATTGCAAAAAAATGAAAAATATAAAACTCTGGACGCTAATGATACCAGAAAGTGAAAACCCATAAAAACATTTTAATGTGTCTATGGTACGAGCCTTTTCGGGTCACGGGGGAAAGAGTGATGTTTTCCTTATATTGTCAAGGGCGCAAAAAAGCATCACAACCCGTTCCAATCCAGCTCCAAATCCACCATGTTGTGGCACGCGCCATACCTACAAAGGATTGGGAAAAAAAAGTTTGTGGGTCAGCAATCTAAATCTGTTTTGGCCCATTACCCTACCCGTATAACATGCAGGTTTTCCCACATCCATTAAAATCAAGAATAACTAATAAAGCTAATAAAGGTGCATTTTTTTGTTGCTTAAATCCCGATTACAGAAGGGTTAATGACCCATTCTTTAAGAAATGAATTGATTTTGATAATTTTTCTTTGTACATGGGATAATTTGGGTACACTCAAGGGTCACTTTTAAGAAACTTGTTAACCTAGATAACAGGTCCAAATGGGCCAGCATCATCTACCATTACTATGTGCCGCCACACCTACCTGTTTCTGCCCACTTGACCACCACCGCCTCAATCCCTACTCGCCATAAAAACTAATAAAAGGGTAAACCTGCTTTATATACTTATTTTTTCTAAAACAGCCCCCTCTGACCCGATAACATTTTGCCAGGCTTAGGTTAACATAACAAGCTGGGAAAGTTATAGAAAATAACATGTACATGAAGGAATCAATATATGTTGATAGTGGTTTGACATCAACCCCGCATTCTTTTGCCCGATACTCTAGAAGTTCAGGTCTATGCATGCATTGGGCTCCTGAACAGAATGCAACAAATGAAGTTCTAAACATCCAAACAGGCAAATACTACACATGTTCACTATCAAAACTTCAAATAAAAGGTATGGAAATTGTGTCTTGCCTCGTAACATCAAATGAGTTGCTATATTTAGTAAATAAGTAGTAAGTTGAGTACATGACTAAATCCTCCAGACCTCAAAATTGACCAGAAGAACAGTGCAACCCTCTAACCTCGTCCCTATCCTTCATCGACCTTGTTTCTCTCCATCAGTTTACAAGCAAGTTGAATCCCGGAACCCTCGGTGCTCGCAAGCATCCATTGACCTCGTCCCTTTCTGTCATCAGTTTCCAAGTCCTTTGCAGAACAAGTTATCGACCCAAACCAGAAGACGCAAGAAGATTCATCCTTTTGACTTCGATTTCTCTGCTTCTCGCAGTCGTCTCCCGACTTCGCCACTTAGGTATTAATTTGTTCTATACTTCTATTCAAGTATTCAATTGACTTCAGAAATTGTTAATAACTCAGTCGACTTGCTACCATTGGAATCTTGATAACAAAACACGAATGGATATCGAAAAAGAGTTTGTTATATTTCTTTTATACAGTGGTTGACTGATTGTGATGCAAACCCATCCAAATCTCACATCCCAGATGGAAAGTTCTTATGCACCCAAGAATAATATGAAGAAACCATTCTTTTGCTACTAAGTTCTTTTCAAAAAGATTGTTAATCTTTTTTTTATTTCTATAAATTATTATTATATTGTTAATGTTTTTTGTTAGATTCGATTGTTAATAATCAATAGGTGTTGAAGTGTTGATGTCTTTCTAGATTTGATTGTTAAATGTTAATAATCAGTGATTGTTTATGTTTATTTGTAAATTTGGTTGTTTTAGATATTTTAACTAGTAATTTCAGATTGAATGGATTTTTATTTGACTAATTTCGGGTTGTTTATAGAAATTCGGATATCCGGTTCACTATCATCCATATCCGAAATTTCGGACACGAATAGTAAAAATCAACTATCCGAAATTTCAGATTTCGGATATCCGAACTTTCACATATCTAGTTTTGAACACCCCTAGTTTAGATGGCTATTTACGCTGAAGGGCGGACATCATCATGCTTTATTTGACTATTACAATGTTACAAAACTTGACGGCCGTATGGTTAAGGTAGGATAGCCATTTTTTGAAAAGGCAAACGACCATGCAACTTTGGTTTAACATTGAAAAATGCTTTCAGATTTTGAAGAAAAGAGTTGTGTGATGTTAACGTGATGCATCCGTTAGGGTTAAAGATGTTGATGATGGGGAGCGCATGCTACACGCCAGTTGCTCGTTATCCATCATCACTCTTTCGCCCCTCCTCCATAAATGGTTTGTGTTTCCGCCACTTCAATCGTCCATTGTGGGTGGCTAGAGCTGGAAAGAGTCAATTGCCTAAGGAAGACGGTGAAGCTCAGATAACTATAGGTGCTGAGGAAGACTCTCTTTTAGGAGGAAACAGTGGCATCATCTCTGCTTGTTTTGTTGGTCTACTCACTGGTCTCTGTGTCGTGCTCTTCAACAACGTGGTAATTCTTCTGTTTTTACATCTATTTTTACCATTATAGAATTCGCTAACAACCAAAAGAAGACTAGATGCCAATAAAGGATGCAAGCGACTAGATATATTTCACAACTTCAGAATAATATACAAATCAAATGAAATAAACCAACTTATAATACGATTACCAATGTGATAGGATCTGTGATTTAGGAAGTTAAACGATTGGGTGATTTAGGATAGATTAACCCAATCGGATGATTAAGGATAGTTACAAGTACGATAATCAAAATGCTGAAAGACCCCTCTAGACATGAATTGGAAAGCTATTTAAACTAAAAAAGAGATAAGAATTATACTTGGTGACCTTTTTCCTTTCACTTCCTATTAATTTGCTTGACTGGTTCCTGGGTCATTAAGTGGGTTCCAAATTTAAGTTCGCATCAGCTAATGGGGACCGCTTCTGACATGGGTCACGACTTGGCTCTTATCACTACTACTCACCCGAAGAAACCGACTTTTCCTCAAGTCGAGATGAAGCGAGTGGAGTGAAACCTCGTTGACGTGTATCAAAAACCCACTGGTGTGTTACTTTGGGCTGAAGTTGAATGTCCTTTGCGCAGTCCTTTGCGATTGATAGGTTCTGAAGGCTGTTTGAAGTAGCTATTAGCTGTTGCAAGGAGCCTGAATTCGGAGGTTCCGATGATGCTCCTTGCTGCTTGTAGGTTTTGATTTCGATGCTGGCGATTATGAACATTATGTTCCAATTAGCTTGGAGCATATTCAAGGAAGACAACCACTTTATGCCAAGTACCATAAAAGTTTAGGTGGACAGACAATTTGGGTTACAAATAAATGATTTAATGCTTTAGTAGATAGACAAGATTACCATTGTTTCTTTCGATCATCAAATTTTTGTTCAATGTTGCAGTGGCTTCTCTTGTATCCAAAGGGCTTCTCTATTTACATTTAGTTTTGGTTGTATTTCTAATATTAACTATGTATTGAATGAGCATTCTCTTTGGGTGATTAGGTGCATGAAATTCGTGATCTTTGCTGGGATGGAATTCCATCTCGAGGTGCATCATGGTTGAGAGAGGTGCCACACGAGAATACATGGCAGCGCATAATCTTGATACCAACTTGTGGAGGATTGGTTGTTAGCTTGTTGAACATTTTTCAAAGTGCTTTGAAAGAAGGAAACTCTGCAGAATATGGCTTTAAAGCTGTTTTGAAACCAATACTGAAGGCGGTAGCCGCTGCTGTAACACTTGGAACTGGGAATTCTCTTGGTCCTGAAGGTCCAAGTGTAGAGATTGGTACATCAGTGGCTAAGGGAGTTGCTTCATTGTTCGACAAAGATGCTCAAAGAAAACTCTCTCTTAAAGCTGCAGGGTCAGCTGCTGGAATTTCATCTGGTTGAGATATGCTTTCTGTTATCTATTTTCTTGAATCATAATGTTTATCACAGTATAGTTTTTGTTGTGTATTTCAGGTTTCAATGCTGCTGTTGCTGGTTGCTTTTTTGCCGTCGAGTCAGTTTTGTGGCCATCACCTGCTGAATCATCCTTCTCACTGACAAATACGACATCAACAGTCATTCTTAGTGCTGTCATAGCCTCTGTTGTCTCCGAAATTGGTCTTGGGTCTGAACCTGCATTTAGAGTTCCAGACTATGATTTCCGTTCACCAAGTGGTATCTTTCATTTCTAATTTTCTTACATTAACTGTTATGTAGTTCATAGAAGTCTGATATCCCCAAAAGAGTGGCTTTATCAAACCTGCCATGATAAACAAGTTTTGAAAACAAGCCCACCACCGCAATGGAAAAGAACCACTCTCAAACCCGCAAATGATTTAGATTTGTTTATGAAACTCTCCCGGATGAAATTCACATTCTCCATTTCTTTTGGGTATTCGTGTATTCTCCATCTATGATGTGGCTATCCTTGAGGTTGTATTCTTCAAATTTGTTGTTTAGAACCTAGAGCTTTCGTTTTATAGAGAAGTTGATAGGTAAATACATGATACATTTTCTACAATTAAACTAATAAAATTTTGCTCATGGAAACCGCCCAAACCCTCATCCTAATTATGCGTGTTGATGCTGTTATATGTTTGATAACTATTCCTTTTAATATAAAAGTTACGTATAAGCCACTCTGTGCGACAAGTTTTCACGACTCACCTCCCTTGATTATACCTTGGGGTGAGTTTTTCCAAGAAGACAAAAGGCCTAGTTTAGGTTGCATAAATTCCTTGTGCTGTGTTAATTTGTTTTCTAAACTGTTTTTTTTTTGTTGGTTCAGAACTTCCACTGTATATTTTGCTGGGTATCTTTTGTGGGCTGGTTTCCTTGAGCTTATCTTGGTGCACATCATGGATGACAGTAGCTACTGACAAGATTCAGGAGACGTTTAGCCTGCCAAAGGCGGTTTTCCCTGTAGTGGGTGGTTTTAGTGTTGGATTGATAGCCTTGATATATCCTGAAGTTCTTTACTGGGGTTTTGAAAATGTCGATACCCTTTTAGAGACTCGACCGTTTGTGAAAGGCCTCCATGTAGATCTATTGTTGCAGCTAATTGCAGTCAAAGTGGTAGCAACATCCTTTTGTCGTGCATCTGGATTAGTAGGAGGCTACTATGCTCCATCACTTTTTATCGGGGCGGCTACAGGAATGGCATATGGAAAACTATTATCTTCTCTCATTTCTCAACTCAATCCCATCTTTCATCTCTCAGGCGTTATGGATGTTGCATCGCCACAAGCATATGGTTTGGTAATGTACAATTTTTTATGCATATTCAAGAAGCTTTAGGCATTATTGGTGCAAAAAGTTGTTGTGCATTACTTTTAGCTTGATTTTACATATAGATTGTAAGTCCTTAAAACGAGAGCAGAAATAGTTCATTCTGATACAGACTTGACTTAGTTAGTTGACCCATTTGAACCTACTCTTGTTCCTCTGTTTGAAACCTTTCATCTTACAGAAGTGCGTATCTACTTAAATCATACATTTATTTATTTATTTTTGTGTAAAAGCTGCAGTTGAGTTTTGGGGGTATTTCCATTTAAATCAAAATATGTTTTCTTGGAAGTTCCAGTTGTATAATGTATCAGATGTTTCCGTGCAGTTGAGTTGTCAGTTTTAAGTTTTAACTGTTTTTATGATCTCTACTCCAAGAAAAGAATATGATTTTTGGTTTGATTTATTTGTTAAATGTTCTGCTGGCTGTTACCTACGAACAGAGAAATGTATTATCAATTAGGATTCTTATTGTTTCCTGTTCTAGAATAGGCCTCCTGTCTTATGCAAATGTGAAATAACACAATATCATGAGAGTCAATTACCACTTAGTTACTATGCACCTTTTTTATATAAGGGATGAAGAAGTAAGTTTGTTTTTTTCCTTATACGTCTTTCTTGTGCAGGTTGGCATGGCTGCTACTCTTGCCGGGGTCTGCCAAGTTCCTCTTACTGCCGTTCTACTTTTATTCGAGCTCACACAGGACTACCGCATAGTGTTACCGCTTCTGGGTGCTGTGGGGGTGTCCTCCTGGATCACATCGTGGTCCATTAAGGGAAAACCTACACAGAAACAACCCGGAAGTGGTGAGCTAAGCATGCTTACTCGTAATGATCTCGATGAACATAAATGCTTCACTCAGAAGATTCTCGTCTCACAAGCCATGAGAACCCAGTATGTCACTGTGCTAATGGACACCAGGCTAACACAAGTAGTGGCTCTGATGCTAGCCGAGAAACAATCCTGTGCTGTCGTAGTTGATGATGATAATCTCTTCATAGGTTTACTGACTCTAAGAGAGATACAAGATTTTTGCAGGTTATCAAAAGAAACAAACAAAATACCTCAGGTATCTCTCTCTCTCTCTTCTCCCAAACATATAGTTTAGAGGAGAATTCTGTCTGGATGGGTGGGTTTTAAAAAAGTACACTAATTTGGAAAATATGATTCTTGGAAACGGTACTAATTTGGTGGAAATAAAGAACATAACTATGTAGATCAATAGGCCAAAAGAAGAGAAACTCCAAGTACATTGATTGCTATCATTGAATCTTGGAGGTCACTTAGCTATGTTATAGCTAATGATGATGGCAACCAACCTCCTTATGGTGTCTCACCATACACGACTGTTGCAAATTATCGCAAAAATAAGGAAATTTCCTCATAGTATATCATAGTTCGACCTGTAGTTTAGTCTATTGTTGCTATTTTAGTATAATTGGATTAATTATGGATCGATACGTCTTCTAACTTATATCGGTCGGGTTCGGTGGTGCGGGGTAGTGCATGCTCGTCTCGATAAGGTTAGGGGGTTCCAACTCTTATTTATTAAATACTCACATCTCTCTCCTATCAGATACCAACTCTTATTTATTAAATACTAGGTTAGTAACCCGTGTACTACACGGACTGAATAGAGATTAATAATATTAGATAAACAAAAGAAAAAGATATTGATCAAGAAATTTAAAAATTATGATTTATATAAAATTCTTATAACATCTAAGAAATTTATTATGTTTGACAAGTTGTTGGATTACTTTCCACAAAAAGAATAAAATTATTGAGTAAATTAATTAAATCTACATTGATTTTATCAAAATTTTAAAATAAAAATTTAGTTTTGACAAAATTGGTAATTAATCTTAATTGATGATTTACTAAATTCGTAATTGATTGTGAGCTTGACATGTGGCGGTGGTGATGTGGACCATTTATAAATTAGACATGTGGCAGAAATTTTAGTGCTTTATTTATTAAGATTAAGATTAATGATAATGATTTTAAATATTAAATTATATAGTTAAATATAATATATAATTTTTTTTATTCGAAGATACGAAACATGCAGAGGTTGAGTATTGAGTGATGGCAACTGTAACATGCCAAACTTGTATGGGTCAAGTAACTTCTTAAGTTTTACAAGCTCTCCTTGATGAAAGCTTATATATGATAATGAAGTTGTGTTACATATTGCCTCTTGGAATTAGAGAAAGCACATGAAAAATGTTTTGTAGAGAAATCCTTAGTGCTGAGAAATGATTAGAATCTCTTCCTTAGTGAAGAAGATGCCTTATGGTATTTGATAACATTAAGACTCCTAATGACTAGATAGTTTGTAGACATTTCCATGTTGCTTTCAATGAAATGAATTACTTTATCATCTCTAGGTGTCTCAAGTATGTTGTATGCCGCGTGAGACCGTAACACCCGTCATGAATCTATATTCCGCTGAGATGATTATGAATACGCATGGTACAGACCAACTGCCAGTCGTTTTGGAGCATCGACCAGTTGGTATCTTAGACAGAGAATGCATCGATGTAGCCTGCCGGTATGTATGTTTGTATCCAACTGTTTTTCATGGTTTAATTAACTAACTAGATTGTGCTTTTGTGATGATGATGCAGGGCTTTGGCAACCACCGAATACCTTTCCACACTGACATATTGAGTCTGCAAAAATTTATAAACTTATTAAACACACCTTGTCTGTACATATCCATTATTATAGTACAATCTTAAAAATCAGCTCTATAAGCAGGGCCGGTTACAAAAACACGGCCAAAATCATCACATATCGCCATCTGTTTGTGAAGCTGGGGCAACTGCAACTCTGCAAGACATGCTGGTTGGTTTTTTGTTGTCCAGCTGACTATTCAATTGTAAAACTACAGAGTAAGCAATGAAAGAAAATGAATGAACATTGTATTTAAATCAAGTTGGAATCAATATTTCGTTTTCTCATCGATTCTAAAAGGGGTTGACGTCTATTATGAGGTTAGTTTTAAAAAGCATGAGCCACTCCGAGGTGTGTAGGTCCCGACTCCCTAAAGCCGAGGCAGAAGCTTCATAAACGTGAGGCGTTGGTCTATGTACAACCATGTAAGCTCTATGTACAACTGAAAGTTGCATCGCTCTCCTCTCCTCTCTTTTTCTTAATCCTTGTGGTCGTTTACAATTTTCTAAATGTTTTCCAGCATGGCTCACTTAAGGAGACATTCCATATGCACTAGCCTAAAAGGGTTAATATTGTATAACTCTCATCAATTAGATTATAAATGTCTCATTCTAAAGTCTATATATGGCGTTAAATAGGCTACATGTGCTCTGCACAAATAGTATCTTTAAACGCTCCTTTCTTTCTTCACTTTATTTCACATACTAAAACAGACACACTAGAAAGAGCATTTGATAAACACACCCTTAAGTGTGTTAATTTTAGAATGACGTGAGGGAATTTTTTTTTTCTTTTAAATTATATGGCCTAGAAACAAATGGAGATCAAATATATATGGCGTTAAGATTTTAAGCTTAGTCATAGACCGAAAATAACCCAATAGGTTATAACCTGGGGAATTGGGGTGGAGTTGGTGGCCCGCTGGAAACACTGCAGACCTGGAGGGATTGGTTCAAGCTAGCGAGGCTATCACGGCCCGTGTGGCTTTTTCTTCTATTGCAGATAAATGAATCCGGTGGTCGGACTCGAAAGTTGATTTTGAAACGTCTCTGCTTTGACTAGAAATTGATGAAGTCATGGGAGGGCAAGGGGTGGAGGTCCATAAATGGTGCAAATGTGTCTCGTCTAAGGTTGATATTCATGTTCATTGAGCGTTAATGGATAGAATTCCGACTAAAGAGACTCTTGTAAAACGGGGTATAGGCGTCTTGACGATTTGCATTTATTGTAATTATCATTCGGAAATTGTGGAGCATGTACTTGTGAGGTGCGAATGTGCTCGGGAGGTTTGGAGCAGGATTTTGGGGTGGATCAAAGAACATTTCTTGATGTTTAGATCCGCTAAGCTTCTTCTCAAAGCGATTGGTACATGGAACACCCATGAGCTGAAGTTAACTGTCATTTTCTTGACGATTTTATGGTGTGTGTGGAAGGCTACAAATGAGAGAATTTTTAGAGGGCATGTGAAATCCCCAAACTTTGTAGCTTGTGTCTTCTTTTGTTTTTTGGACTCCTTTGGGCCAGCTGCACATATCAAAGACTAAAAGAACCCAAAATTGTTAAGGGGCCGTTTAGTTATGGAAAATGTTTTTTAGTTTTTCATTTCTAGTTTTCTAGAAAATGAAATGAGTTTTCTATCTTTAGAAAACACATGAAAATTTTTGAACACGCGTTCAAATTTGAAAGATGGAATTTTCATTTTCAAGATTAGAAAACTAGAAAACATGTTCAAATCAACTGTTTTCTATCTCTACATTTTATTAGATTTCCGTCGACGATGCGGTGGAGCAGACGGCGACGGAGGTAATGAAGGAGAGGTCGAGCGGCTGTGCGTATAAACCCTAGAAAATGAACGCCCTTTTTCTTTTGTATATATTTGGAAAACGAAAAATAGAAAATAGAAAACAGAAAACAGTAAACAGAAAACAGAAAACTACAAAAAAAAGTGTTTTCTATTTTTAGTTAAAATTTAGAAAACACTATTTTCTGTTTTCCTAAGAAACGTTTTCTAAAAAATACAATTTGAACGCGTTTTTTGTTTTCCTTGTTTTCTTAGAAAACAGAAATGGAAAACACCCATTGTTTTCCACAACTAAACGCGCCCTAACCCATTCACCTAAACAAACGGGGCCTAAAAAAACACAAAACTGTTAACCCATACCTATTTATATGACCCGCTTCAGTTAAAGAAAAAATGTTCTAAAGATCCAGTCTAATAAAAAATATTTTTTCATAGACGTATAAAGACAAAAAATCCTTTTTTTTAACAGTAACAAATAACAATATCCATAAAGCCCACATAGAATTTTTTCATCATTATTCTTGAAGATTCATGGAAAATCATCACTACCCAAATGGGCTGGATTCCAGATCACAGGCTTAATGGGCCATTCAAGATTCCAAGGCGATCTCCTGTAGAGGTGTACGTCCAAAGGAGTTACCCGACCCGAACTGAATCCGGGTTGTTTTCAACCCGACCGTCCCAAACTGATCTCAACCCGATCTAACCTGTAGGCTCGAGACCAATTCCCTTTTCGCACTAAAAACATGCTTCAGACCCAATTTGGGTTTTACCCAAACTGATAAAAACCGGTTTATAGCCGGTTCGAGACGTTCGAAAAAAATGGACGTTAGAAGCGGTTATATAACAACTTGAGACAACATTTTTTTTCAGAGACCATTTTACCACCATATGTTAAAATAAATAGGCACTGAATGTATTAGTTTGATTATAATATTTCTCTAGCTCTAAAAAACTCAAACGCTCAAAACCCACAAAAATGCTCACATGACAAGTTCGAGTGCAATAACCGGGGTGAGAAACAAACCAACAATGTTGTACCTTGAAGTTTGGTCTAGGGCTGTAAACGAGCCGAGCTGAGCCGAGCTGGGGTGGGCTCAGGCTCGGCTCATTTAAAAACCGAGCCGAGCTGAGCCGGCTCGTTTATATTAACGAGCCGGAAAGTTGAGCTTGGACTCGGCTCGTCAAAATCTCGAGCCAGCTTGTGGCTCGTCGAGCCGACTCGTTAACTTTTTTATATTTTTTAATTTTAACACAAATTAATATAAGAAAAAACTAATATTTTTAACGCAATGAAAATAAACCACAAAACATAAGATGCAAAGTTTAACACAACTAAATTCTGATAATAATTAGTAGTAAATTTATAAAAGTAAAGATAAATGAGAGAAAGCAATCAAAGAACGAAAGAAGTAGAGAAAGTATGGTAGATACTTGACGATGTTATCAAAGACACGATTAGACAAATACTTAAAGGAAGGCAATGAAGTTATGGGAAAATGGGAAAGAAAATAGGAATTAGGGAGGCGGGAGGCAGAAGTCGTGAATATGGATCTACAAATTGAAAATAAAATTAGAGGTTTAACATGGGTTAGGTTTAATTGGGAGGTGCACTGAGTCATACAAATGAGATAATATGCATCGATAGTTATGTTATATTCTTTAATATTTTTTAATTATATATAAATTTGTACGAGCCAAATGAGCGAGCCAATGAGCGAGCCACGAGCCGAGCTGACCTTGGCTCGGGCTCGGCTCGTTTACGAACGAGCCGATTTCGAGCGAGCTTTTTTCGAGCAAGCTTCGAGCGAGCCACGAGCCACGGACGTTTTGAACAGCCCTAGTTTGGTCAAAACTCCATTTATATGAAATGTTCAACGTACCAAAAGGGCGGGATGTGAGAATCAGGGGCGGATGTAGCTCAGTGGCAGGGGTAGTGTCCGCTATCCTTGAACTTGCATCGCATAGTGGGATTTTTTTATCACATTTTAGGTATTTCGTTACCCATAAAACGATTTTTTCGCTGAACTTTATCCTTTAACTTTTAGTCAAGATTCGCCACTGGTGAGAATTGTGATATATTTTTCAAACTAGAGTCCAACACCACTTTGAAGTCATTTTGCAAAACATTAGGCGATGGGCAGATCTAGTAAGGATCCATCAGGTTCACGGGAATCCAATGAGTTTCGAACTTTTAATAGAATTATGTATAAAAAAGTAGGAGTGTATCCACATATAGCAGTAGGAGTTAATCCTAGTAAAATATTCTTCCCTAGTTCAAATGGTTCTTTGAGTGACTTTTAACTTTAAGGTACTTGGTTTGATTCTTGCAATCGCCGTTTTTTTTTCAAACAGAATGAACACAATTTGTGCTACTAAAAAAATGTAAAGGCTATGATTCGAACCCGGGGTCTGTACCCTGCATGGTTTAGGGCTTTAGGGGGAACCAACTAAGCTAAACATACATATTGTTAATTTATGAATCATTATGTATTTATATAGAAATGAAATCATGGAGATGCCCATAAAACTCGTCTAACTTGTCTAATCATGCAGGATAATCTTACCTGGCCCGAACCGACTAAATCAAAAATTCTAACTTTTAGTTGATAGAATTCCTACCACCGAAAAATAAGTAAATCCAATAAAAATAAGGAAAATTGGATTTTAATAATACGAGTTTTAGCTCATTCGCCAATAATAATACGAATTTTGATGTTGACGTACAATAATACCAATTAATCATTCCGGTCTCTAGAATGATACACCGTTAGTTTTTCACTTACGGTGTTAGTCCCAAGGTTGTTTTTGTCATTTCTAAATATGGAGTGGTTGTTTTTGAAGTATCTATAAATATTAAAAAAAAAAAGAAAGAAAGAGAAGTGGTTTAGCCCGACGACCTGGTTTCCGGCGACCTATATCTAGCCGATCTGCGACGACGGAAGATCGAGGAGTCGCCGGTGAAACCCACTCAGATTCGTACAAGTGAAACCGGATGGGGCAGGGGAGTCGTCGTCGTTCTCCATTTCTCCGGCCAAATACACTGTCGGACCCGTTCTCCACTTCCTCGCAACCCTAGCCGCCGCCGATCGAACCTATAGCGTGAGGCCTTTGACGAAGTCTCGAAGATCCTCCGTGATGCCGAACTTCTCAAGCTTCGTCGCCGACAGCTAATCGAAAGAAGCTGAAGAGGATGTGACGGAGAGGGAGGGGATTTGATCGGCGAGTGAGAGGAGCCTCGACGGCAATGTCTTTGGAGCGTTTGGCGGTCTCGAAGACGATGTCGACGATTCTGACCGGAGAAGACGTTTGGCGGTCTTCGGCTAACGATTTGGCCTTTTGCCACAAAAGAAGAAGGTTGCCGGAAACCAGAATGATGTCCACTTTTCCCTCTTTTTTTTTTATTTTTATTTTTATATATCTATAAGTATTAAAAAACAACCCCTCCATTTTTAGAAATGACAAAAACAGCTCTGAGACTAACACCGTTAGTGAAAAACTAACGATGTATCATTCTAGAGACCGGAATGGTTAATTGGTATTATTATACGTTAATATCAAAATTCGTATTATTATCGGCCAATAAGTTAAAACTCGTGTTTTTAAAATCCAATTTTCCTAAAAATAAATCGTGGATCCGCCTCTAGATAAAGCAATCAAGCCCTTGCAATGATGAAACAAAAAGAAAACCATTGAAAACATAAAGTCTCATCCCATTAAAACTAACAAATTCAATAGCTTTACACTAAAATAATTTTGAGTTGTCATGTTGGTGTTCATCTTGCCATGTCATGACTCATGACAACAGAAAATTATATTTCATGTGCCATTTCTCTTTATTTGTCTTAATCAGGGAGCGACGTTACAACCCTGAGCAGGGGCTCCACGCCTCCAACGAAGAGGATGCGACTTTTAGATTACCACCAAACAAGAAGTACATCGATGGTATATATAACACATGCGTTAATATCATTGTTGTCTTGTTGAGAATATAATAAATACTTTAAAACATGCATTCCATTAACAAATGTTTATTTTCATATTATATTTGTAGTTCATGACATATTTCGTATATATGAACATGGATAATTATAACGGTTGGATCGAATGGGAAATTGATTATTTCTTAAATAAGAATAGGAAACACTAGAACTTTAATACGTGACACAGTCAGTGGCGAAGCTTGACCGGAAACTTAGCCCGGGCTGAAACTCAAGGGTCAAAAAATTTTTAGGTTGTCGCTAGGTTTTGAACTTGGTTTATATGTTCGGGTCGGATATTCGGTTCAAGTCGGGTCACACAATAAAAAATAAAAGAACCAATTGCAATAATTTATTAAAATAACCATTGTTTAACAATTAACATAAAAAATGGAGGTCTCGTCGATTAGAGTTTTATGGGGAAGGAGATGACGCAGAAGAATACTGGATATATATTTTTGAACTGTTATATATCTAAACTCACTGGCAGTCCAATGGTTTAGTCCCTGCCTTTCAAATCGCAGGTCGTAGGTTCGATTCCTGCTGCCTTTTCTTGGTTTTTTATAAAAGCTTGATTTTCCAATTCACTATTAAAAAAAACGTTGCTTACTAGTTTCAAACTCAGGTCTTAGAATTTTAACCAACAAGGCATGAACCAGTTGAGTTGTGATGCTTTCATTAACTATATTAACTCCTTATGAATATATAGACGGGGCCAACTAAGCATATAAAAAAAATTGAACCAAACAGGTATAAATTCCTACTTCTGAGCAAAAAAACAGCCCGGGCCGGGGCCCGGTCTGGCCCTCATTAAAAATCGCCCCTGGACACAGTTAAAAATAAGAGTAAATGACATTTTAGTCTTAAAACAAAACAATACAAACCATGTTGTTTTTAACGTAAAATAGTAGAGTTATAAAAATCCAGTATATTTTTCAATGCAAACATCTCAATTAACTATATTGTTTTATTTTAAAAAATGCACAACATTGTTGTTTTAATACAAAACAACATAGAAATAGTTGTCTTAACGCAAAAAAAAAAAATTAACACATACAAAGTACAAAACATGTTTTAACATAAAACAGTATAATTTTTATAAATCGGTACACTTTTTTGAAAACCAGTGCATTTTTCACAAACTAGTACAATTTTTTAAAAGAAAAAAAAAATAATTTTAATCTATTTATATATCAATGCTATACTCAAATTAAAAAGTAAAAAATGCTCGATTTTATGGTGTAATTATTTATAAAAATATAATGTCTTTATGAAAGAGTCATGAACATAAAAAAAGTGAGAAAAAACTTTTAAAAAAAAGTCAACAAAATAGTTCAACCAAAAATACTCTTCCACCTCTTATGCTTCTCTTATTTTATTGTATTTGAATCCCAGTAATTGATTTATAAAATTAATGGATAAGATCTCTTTATATTATTTTTAGTCCAAATATGTACTTAGTGGATCTAACCCCCATAATTATATATCTATATACAAAAAAATAATAATATTTACCATTCATTTTGTCATTGGGGAAAGCTTGAATTATTTACCATGTTGCCATTGATGAGTTTTACAATTTCGCCATTTTTAATCAAACAATTCATTCTTTTAATATACTATAATCAATTAAATTATAAGTTTCTTTAAATATATATAATTTCATTTAATTAAATTGTAGATAAGATTATTTCTATATAGAAAAGACAAAAATTGATATTATTTATCATTTTCTCATTAGGAAAGTTCGAATTATTTACCATTTTGTCATTAAGAAGCTTTGTTAGAACAATTCCAAATGTAACAAAAAACAATCAGGTATTAAAAGAAAAGATCAAAATCCTCATCAAAAGAAAGGACAAAAGAATTTGTACAATTTATAGATTCTGTAGTTTTACAGAACTACTTCGGAATTTCCGAAGTAAATCTATAAGACTCGATTTTTACAGAAATCCTCATTTCTATAAAAGGCTTCTAATCGGAAGCATTCCTAGTCTTCAAAGAAGAGTCCTGAAGGAGCTCAAGACCACCAGAAGACAAAGATTACGAGAAGAACAAAATGCCTAAGTGTAAAGAACACGTAAAGAAGAATATCAACTTGACATATAATGCAAAGGTAGTTGAAGACGGTTGAAAAGAGATAATATGAATACCTTCAATTTATCTCTATATACTCTGACACACTCCAAATTCAACCGTCCTCAACCACATTATCCATTTACAACTTGCTACAACTTCATATAAATAACAAGTGCTCTTCACCAACAAATGCAAGATATTGAGATACAATTCACAAGCTTCTCAAAAGCAATTACAACTTACTCTTGTAGAAAAGTCTTTCTGTTGATGAACTCTTTTACCATAAACTCGTGTAAACCATTATTTACGTTTTAGATATACAAAATAACATTTTTTAAATTGTTGTTTTCCAATTTGATTTACATTCCGCAACTTGTTTATCTTGTTTAAATCAAATTGTGACCATATTGTTAAAGAGACCCTCACGGGATCCAACAAGTTTTTACCACTTTGTCATTTTTAATCAAATAATTAATTTGTTTAATTTATTATAATCAGTTAGATTATAATTTCTTTTTAAAAATTTATATATTTATGTTAATTAAATTATAGATAACATTATTATTTGTTTATAACCGAGTCGCGATTACTTCATACGTTTTTCCGTACATAATCCCACCTTATTTTTTAAAATATAATTTCTTTTAAATCGTTTTTATAGCGTTTCATTGGTTTTAGTGTTAGTTTCACACCGTTAGCTTTCACAATGAAACTTTTTTTTTTGCTTTTTTTTGTACCACTTTATCCATAGTAACATGCGGGTAGTAAAATCTAGTTCACTTTCATGTACCGAGATTTCTTCCCGTTAACATAAGCTTTCACACATGGAAGCTGAAACAATTGAACACTATATACGAAAATGACGACCTTAAACAACTTGCATATTCCAGATATATGAATCATGAAAGTGTATCTATACCTCAAATCGAACACGAACTTGAACACAAATAAGTTCAATGGATCAATCTCTCGGTCCATACCTATAAAACCCTTAGTATTATCTATTGGTTGTAGTGATTTGTGAACCAACAAACTTCCCCAGAACCAAACAACGAATGAGTAAGGCTTAGCTAGGGGAAGAAACCGCAAAGGACAAACGAGTAACTCATCAAGACGATAGTTAGATCTTGAACATTGTGAATCACTATAACAGTCCATCATTACGCAAGCTTTATGTTAAAACTCAAGTTCGGCTTGTGTGAGTTTAAACTCAGCATGTTTCGAGTCTTGTTTCTAAAGTTTAAACTAGACACGTGAGTAATTTTTTAAGTTCATACTCACTTATTGTTTATTAGTTACCAAAATGAAAAAGATAGAACATTGGTATCTTTCTACTCTAATAAATGATTATAAATGTTGACACATGTCAACACTATATTCATTTTCACAAAAGTTTTCCCTCCTAAATCTACTCCCTAATTAATTCTTTTTTATTAGAAATTATATCCTATTTTATAATTAATCATGATATATTTGTATTTATTTATATTATGAAACTATGACGACCATATATTAATTTTCATCTTATTTTTATTTAAAATTATTTTTTATCAACTATTAATATTTTTATTTTAATAAATATATAAAAAAACTTAAAAATATCAATAAAAACGTATTTAGTGTGTTTTCAAATATAATTGAGCAAATCATATTTAATATTTCAATAATTGAATACCTAATATTATTTTACAGATTCAATCAACATTGTGGATGATACTTTTTATAAAGAAATTAACAAACGACAAAAATCATGTTCTTAAGATCCAATATTAAATATTTTTCTACCATATCAAATGATCAATGTTCATCCAATTTGAGAATCTTAAACATGATGACTAATTCAATTGTAAGTTTCTTAATATATACCAAAATAACATTTTTATTGATATAACATTATAATATTGATTATAATTTAGATTTTATATGTGTTCATTTGATCAAACTTTATACTTACCTAACTTTCTATAAAAACTTAAAGTCTCAAGTTTGTTAAATCATAAATTAATGTTAGTTGCTATTCTGGGTCATATTATTTTTTTTAGCAATCATTTTTGTATGGTTGCATTTTTCAAATATTCAAGTAGAGACGTGAGTTTTAAATATTGTTGCTAAAGTCACTACTATCATATTATGAATTATAACTTTAACTATTTATTTAATGTGATGTAATAGGTTATTCCGGTAATAAGAAGAGTATGCAATTATCAATTATATATATTTTTAATGATTCAACTCGTATAACATACGGGTTCTATCCTAGTTTATTAAAAAACATGTTAAGAAAATAGATGGCAAAATGACCAAGTCTATCATGTTAAAATGAATAAGTTTTTGGGCAATCAAAACAATTAAGGACGGTCCCTTGTTTCTATTTTATTATTATAGCTACTATATTAAATATATAATATTAAATAACTATTTATTAGGATAATAATAAATTTCCTTAAATAAATCACCTTTGAAGGCTGTAAACCACTAAACCATCTTTTGAAACATTTCTTTCTAACTACTTGTTTTGAAATTTTATGTTTAGTTTATTAATAAATATAACAAGAGAGAAGTTCACGTAAGAAGTTTATGCAAAATAAGAAGGATAAGAAGGAGGGCAAATCTGGAAACATGCATATTTTTCACTTTCCCCCCAATTATTAAAACGTTTATAACTTTTACATACGATATTATTTTTTTATAAAAATTTCACCATAAAAACAAGCGTTTTTTTATCTTTAAAACCCATACAATATTGCTATATATATAAAAAAAATTTGTGAATGAGCTAAACATATAACACAACGACCTGAACATATGACACAATAACACAACAACTTGAACATATGACACAATGACTTGAACATTGTTCAGATCATTGTGTCATTGTGTCATTGTGTCATATGTTCAGGTCATTGTGTCATTGTGTTATATATTCAGGTCAATTGTGTCATATGTTCAGGTCGTTGTTTCATATGTTCACGTCATTGACATAATTTTTTTATTTGATTTTTTATATAGCAATATGGTATGGGTTTTAAAGATAAAAAAACGCTTGTTTTTATGGTGTAATTTTTATAAAAAAATAATATCGTATGAAAAAGTTATGAAAGTTTTAATAATTGGGGGAAAGAGAAAAGGGGCAATTTGACCAAATTGCCCCTCCATGTACCTGACCATTTATTTTTTTGTTTTAATTAAGGGATTAAATCTGGACCCTTAATCATCAGATCTAACGGATGAGAAGACTTTTTATCCTTCTTATTTTCACCTAACTTCTCATTATAACCTCACTCAATATAACAAAGTCAAATTATATATACTGGTAATCATAGGAATCCGTTACTAGAGAACGTATATGGGAGGGAGTTATCACTTTTTCTAGTCTTCTCATTCACATTCTTTTTTATCCATGTAAACATCACGTCAGATTTTTTTCAACTCACCATTAGCTCTTACTAAATCACGAAAATACTCATATGATACTCACATTCTATCATTACACACAAATTTTATAACACATTGTACAAGTTACATTCCCTCACTCCACTCTCCATCCTTCTCATCCATATATCACCATCATCACGAAAACCCTCGTGTCATGTTCTCCTCACAAAAGACACCGAAACGTTGTAACCAAAAGTACTGCATGAACACATTGCATGTGTCGTGTCGTGCCCAATGCATTCCCTCCTCCCTTATAACTCATAAGACATATAAATACCTTACTATCTAGTGATTTCAGATAAAACACATCTTAATTCGCGAATGACATTTAAAAAAGTTAAAAGATAAAACCCAATAATAATTTGAATTCAAACCTTGCATTATATATATATATATATTTTTTAAAACTGGCCCCTACTAATCCTAGTTATCACATATTGGCCGATAATAATCTCAGTTTTGATTTTTCCTTACAATAATCCAAGTTATAAACATATTGATATATATATTGATTTATTGTTAATTAAACACTAACGACTTTAGTTTTTAGTTGACTGGACATCCACATTTACCTGAAGCATTATATCACTCCTTGAAGCACATGTAAAGCCCGGCACGCATGTGTATATAGACTCAAATTTTGAATCCATTAATTAAGTACACAAAATAAACAAACAATTATATCATCGTCAAAAGTTCAATGTGGATGTCCAGCCAGATAAAAAATGACACTTAGGATCCTATGTGGATGTCCAGTCAGCTAAAAACTAACGTCATTAGTGTTTAGTTAATGACGGATCAATATAGGCCAATATGTTTATAACTGAGTTTATTGTGTAAAAAAATTAGAACTGATATTATCATCGGCTTGGGATTAATATGGGCCAATTTTCCTAATTTTTTATTTTCTTTTTCTCATTTTAATTATAAAAAAAATAATTGTTTTGAACAAACAAGTAAATTTATCGTTTATGATATGTTATGATATGGTTGGAATCATATATACAACCCTACACTCCACATGGGAAATGATACTATACAATCGTCAACGTATGTGAGATATAATATATTCCGATGAATCAACGGCGGGGATGGAATACTAGAATGTGGCGCCAATCGCTCCGCAACAAGTGTATAACATTCTAGATAAACGAATGATTAGTGGATACGTAATTAGTCGCCGGTGATTTAGGGGATAAATGCTGCCTTTTTAAGCCACTTCATGTGCATTCTCTCACATGACAACTATAAGTGATATAATATATAAAAGTACATTTAGTTAACCAAAGTATTTAAAATTAAAAATGATGTATAACATTTCTAAAAAGTTAAATTTATAAAACTTGTTGGAACATTGATTGTATTTTGCTTTTAAAAGAAAATTTACATTGACTGAATTCTAAACTCACATCACATGATGGACTACCGTTCATTAACGTATTTGGACAGTCATTGGAGCGGTTTGTCAGGAAAAATGTCATACTTTTCACATGAAGCCCACTACTAGTCGAACAACCGTCCTGTATATCGTCGAAAAGTCGTATATGTCTGATTTGACAAAGGGTATAACGGATAGGTTCAAAATACTTGTAAAATGTATCATATTATTACTATATTAACAAAAAACAAGTGTATATTTTTTTTTCGAAAGGCATAAAAGAAAGAAAAAAGTGTATGTGAATAGTGTACTCTTCTTCCATTGGTTTACGTGGTATTTCTTTTTAACTCCCAATCAATTAATAAAGGAAAGCAACTAGGAAGAAGTTAGAATTACAAACAAGTAACAATAAAAAAAAATTACATCACTCTGATCAACTAATATAATTAGGCTGTGTTTGGCGCGCCATAAGCTAGCTTATAAGCTAGCTTTTTTTAAAAGCCCTGTTTGGTAACGTCAAAAAGCTAGCTTATAAGCTAGCTCATCGCTTTTTTTAAAAGTCCTGTTTGGTAACGTCAAAAAGCTAGCTTATAAGCTAGCTTATAAGCTAGCTTTTGAAAAGCTAGTTGGAGTAGCTTTTCAACTAGCTTTTATAATATTTCCAATTTTACCCTTCCCTAACTTATAAATAAATATATTTATTTATATTTATGACATGTACTTTTATGTCATTTTATTATTTTTAAGCTAGTTTATCAGCTAGTTTTTACCAAACGTTATTTTTTATCAGCTAGCTTATAATTTATCAGCTAGCAGCTAGCTTGTCAGCTAGCTTATCAGCTAACAGCTAGCTTATCAGCTAGCAGCTAGCTTTTCAGCTAGTGCGCCAAACACAGTCATTACCACGAGTGGTTAGGGATGAGATGGGTGTGCTGCAATTGTCAAGACATGTTAGAAAAGAAATAAAAATACACGATAAGACCTTCATATAAAATTAAAAAATCTAACGAAGGTAACATAAAATATTCACAACAGGTCTTTTATTTTTTCCGAGAGATCGATAACCTTGCATTTGAAAAATAATATAGATTTACAGGTAAGATAAAGATCATATTATATATATTTGAGTTTAGTCATTTTTTTTTTTATAAAAGTGATAAATTACAAAACTAATTTGGTATTGCAAAACTAAAATCCATTTTTTTTTGCGTATATCCTTTTCAGATTAAACAAATCGAATGAATGACTTAATTGTGTATGTTTGATTAACACACGAACACACGGTCAAACGTTAAAGAAATTCAAAAGTATTCAACCTTTGATTCAACAATTTGTGAACATATATAAATAAATATACATAAAAACGACGGATGTGAAAATGGAAAATGTTATCAAACAAGATTTTCTATTCGAGCATTGTCGAGTGGCAGAGCTTGAGAAATTATAGATATGGGATCGAAAGTCACGTGACTTAAATTTTTTTCTATCATTATGTTTCGAGGTATATATTCGGATCGACGATCCGTTTCTGGTCGGATCATGTAGGGATTTTGGTCACAAATTAATTTAAAATACTCAGATATTTACAAAATACTTAATAACGAGACTCTTGTTATTATATTTGGGAAACATTGTAGTACAATACCGTTACATAAACGAAATAAATAAGAAAGTAAATATTACATATAGGATCTTGAATGACAGATTCTTGAACTCCTTCTTGAGCCATCGAGATAATCAGATCTTCGAGTCTTGAATCTGCAATTTCTAACTCCATGGTTGTTGCCACTTATAAACTAAAAGGGGGTAAGTGGTGGTTGATGATTGGTTAGACCCGGTCCTTTAAAACAGATTGTGGGTCTTCACGCGACACCCGTCTGTCTCCCAGGGTATAACTGTTGGGTTTTACAGTGGATATCCGGGTTACCGATTTTAATTTTTATTAAAACCAATTATATTTATTCAAATTAATTTATAATTAATTTAGCAGCGGAAACGAATGTAAAACGTCGCGAATACAAACCGTAAACATGATCAGTCACCGATCGCAACAAACACAGATAAATATTTATTTAAAATAAATAAATAGAATTAAATATCTAAATGAATTAGATATACCTTGGCGGGATCCGAGCAACCGCTCGAGACCCCCCGGATTCAACGGATTGTCGCTAGTACGAACTGAGACATATGACTCGAACCGGCGGGTCAGATCATCTACGGTGGCGACGCCCATGGGTGGCGGCGGCAGCAACGCCGGCGGTGGTGGCAGACTTGCCCCGGGCGGCGGTGACGACAAAACATGATCAATCGGGATCGTAACAGGAATCGTCCCCACGACGATCTCGTCACGGGTGGAGGGCGGTGATGGAGACACGGTGGTGGTGATGGCCGACGGATACAACAGCGCGGGCCACGACGAAAGGACAGGGCGCAATGGCCTCGGCTGTACCGGCAGCGCGAGGACCACCGACCAGCGATCAACCGGCGGTGGACGGCGAGATGCGTCAACAGCGGCAGCTCAGGCTTGTTCGGCTTCTTTCTCCAATCTCGAACACACACTGGCTAAATGGGGATCCATCGAAAGAGGCGATGATCGGTGGTGGCAGTGGAGGTCGATCGGCTGCGGCTCCGAAGGGGAGCCGGCTTGGGTTCGATGCAAGAGGGAGAGAGAGAGAATTAGGGTTGAGAATTTTGTAATCATTTTTGCACACCCCTCTCCTCCCTATTTTTCTAATAAAAATCGCAGACTAGGGCCCTTTCGCGGACTGGGCCTAGTAGCGATATTATCCACATCACCACTCTGATTAGTCTGTTAATCCGGTAACAACTAATCAGTCCGTTTAATTAAAAATTAAAACACGAGCGTTTTAGCCGAAAACGTTTTGTCATTTAATTAAATAAATAAACAAGTGTTTATTTAATTAATCAATTATTCGTTTTAATACTAATTAACGGGTAATTAGATTTATAGTCAGTTGACCTGGGCGTAACTCTTACAGGTCAATATCGGGTCGGGTTCGTTAATTTTTTCGGGTCAGGACACCATTTTTCTAACAATAACAACCGAAACAGTGGTTATACTGTCGGAGATGTCACACACCCGAGTTTCCACCAAGGTAGAGAACAAAGATATACAATCTCATGTTCTTGAGAGTACTCTTCTCTTAAAAATCTTGGGTGTATATAAATTGGGAAGGATAAGGGAAGGGCATGAGATACACAATCTCATGTTCTTGAGAGTACTCCTCTCAATTTGTCATTTTCAGTGTATCTACAAATGAGCCCCCGATAAAAAAAATAATGTTGTAGTTAACAACAGTTATTGGATTTTATGTGAGTTAGACCAAAATTACCATATGTATGGCCAGCTTGAAACAGCCTTTGACTAGGTCACGCACAGAAGTACCACACGCCACACACAACATCAACTGCGTCCGTGCAGCGGTGCCACCGGCTGCCTGGTTTCGCACCCGCGCTATGGATCGATGTTGCTGCGCCATCAGTTATGCTTCGTAGTCCCAACCATGCGCATCTCAGTCTGTCGTTCTGCGCGCCAAACTCGCACCCCGCCACACAGACACACAGTATGCGCCACCGCGCGTCGATACTCGTGCTCGCACCCTGGTCAATCACTTGCATTGCCGCCACATCTCCATGCACACGTGGAGAGTTGTGCCAACCTTTTACACGGATAGGTCTTGTGTGTAAGGGATTAGCCCCGCACACGCCACGGGTGAGGTCCACCCACGCGCAACCTTCATGTCTTAACTCAGCGCACCAAGTCATAAATACAAAGGCGGCTCTCAAGCGGCTCGCGACGAAGCGGAGTGCAAAGTACGTCATCAAAGCGCCACATTGCACTTATCGCCCACGCCACGTGCGCGCGTTTGTGAGAGTGCGAGTTTGGGGTGCAGCGCAGCTACACCCTTTGGGGTCCATGGGATGTCTCCTATTAAAGAAAACATTCTGCAAGGAGTGCTCCTCCTTATAAACCCTCTGTCACTACACCGAATTTGCAGTTAACGCCTCGTCATTGCTACAGTGTAGCGACAGGCCCGCTGATGTTATTTTCATGTCAGCTGGTGGAGGTTCGGGTCAACGCTCAAAATCGAGGCCAACGTGAAAATCAAGTTCAAACATAGCCAAACTTTGTATCAATTAATTCCATTTGAGTTTATTAAATCCACGTCTAATTATTTAACTAAGAGCAAATTACTGTTTACGTCCCTGTGGTTTGCATCAAATTACTATTTAGGTCCCGAATTTTTAATTTCAACAAATCTGCCCCTGTGGTTTCCGATTTGTATCCAATCAAGTCCCAAACGCTAACACCGTTAAAATTTTCTGTTAAATTTTGGTGAAATGACTACAAAACCTTAATTTCTCCTTTAATTAAAAAAAACCTTAAAACAAACCCTCCCTCATCGACGGTTTATACAACACTCCCAGATCCGTTCCTGGCTTGCCGTTCTCCTCCTCCGGCACCGTCATCTACAACACCCCCGTCACTCTCCACGACCGTGCCACCAACTTCCGCCGTCATCTTCTTCACCGTCAACGGAGGAACCGATTATCCAGATTAAAGCATATTTAAACGTAGTTACAGATTATCCAGATCTAAACACGAAGAAATGTGGCGAATTTGAGACGATTATGACAGAATGGTGTGGGGATACTCTGTTTCTTGTGTATATATATAGATACAGAGAAACTCAAGATCTGATCCCGGCGGTGGATCATTCACCGTCCACAACATCAACCAGATCTGTTGATAGAACTCATAGCGTTATAGAACAGTCGTTAGTCACCGGCGGTGGATCAATCGGATCAATCGCCTTCTTCTCTTCAGATCGCGACAAAATCGACGGCGTTTGGGGATCGGAGCTCGACGGCGGCGGTCCACGGCAGAACCGAGCGTGTCCGCTGCGCTTCAAGGCGGAGACAGCTTGTGGTGCGATTCAGGTGCTCGACGGTTTGAATTCCGACTAGAGAGAGAGTGAAGAAATTGGGGATGGAGAGAAGTGTGGTGTTCGCCGGAGGGGGAGGGGGCCGAGATCTGATTTTGGGGGTCGCCGGTGGGTTTTTTCCTAGGGTTTAGTTGGTTTAGCCGGAGGGGAAGGGAGGAGAAGGGTATATAGGTCTTCTTTTTCTTTTTTTTTTGTTTTAAATTAAAGGAGAAGGGTATTTTAGTCATTTCACCAAAACTTAACAGAAATTTTTAACGGTGTTAGCCGTTAGGACCTAATTGGATACAAATCGGAAACCACAGGGGCAGATTTGATGAAAATGAAAATTTGGGACCTAAATAGTAATTTGGTGCAAACCACAGGGACGTAAACAGTAATTTACTCTTTAACTAATTTTTGTTTAAAAATAATGTTTTATTAGAGGCGGCTAGTAGAACACAGGACTCTATAAATAGAACTCTTAACTTTCATTTGTTGGAATGAGCATCGACAATCAAGGTTTCCTACTGAGAGTCTCCACCTTGGGAAGAGCCCTCCCAAGGTGGTTGAGATCGAGCTTATGAGATATGTATGTATGCGTGTTTGTATGATTTCATTGTAAGCAGCGCCGACCCAATGGGCTAAGCAAGTGAATCAAGGGTTTGGCGCCTCCAAAATTTTGTGGCATACAGTTTAAAAATATAGACCAGAAAAACTTGTATATTAATAGGATGTGTTGGACAAGAATTATAAAATTGCTTACTAGTTCAACCGGTAAAGGTGTGTAGTGTTATTCCTCCATGCTCGATTCGTATAAAAAATTGCGGGACTTTAATATTTAATCTCAAATGATAAAACAAAAACAAAATCTATGTATTATGTAAGTGATATGTACACAACTAGATTTTCAACTTGCGTTGATGGTGATAACGCGAACACACAAAATAGTTGTATTGTTATAATGCTACTCAAAAATGAAAATAAAAAACACGTAGTGACCCAAACGCTTAATGTATTACACCACCAACTCTTTCGATAAACAAATTCGACTATACTTATTATATAACCAACTAATGTCTTAGAACTAACTAATGTCTTAGAACTGATCGTTTAGATAAGAAGAAAAAAAATCAAAAAAAAAAACAAAAAACAATAATAACATGCATGACCGTAATTATGATGAGCCACAATATCAACAGATTCGTTCACAAGGTGAATGTAGCTAAAAACATAAAAATGTAGTAGAATTAATATTGTTTGTTGTGAAATGTAGTTGGACTATCGTTATTGGTAACAATATCTAAACAGTAGACACAAATGCAAGGAAGCCATTGTTATGGTAACACTATGGACTATTCATCACTCACCAGTCTCATCAAACCGATAGTATCTAACGGTTTATATAGTTAGGTGGTTTTAGCCTTAGTAAGTAAGTAAATGAGAGGGAGGGAGTGGTTGGAAGAAGAGTGTTAAATGTCTCTTCTCTCTAAGAGAAATTTATAAAATTTTATGATTGAAAATCGTTTATCACTAATTTATCTGTTTTGAGGGTCGTATGTGTATCGTTTAATGATCTAATTAACGCTTGATTTTTATTAGAGGCAGATATATATTAGAAAAGCTAACCAGCGACTAGGAAAAAAAAGCGAGTTACATAGTAAGAAAAATAAAACCCAAAATGACAACAACCAAGACTACAAAAATACAAGTGAAGTTTCTGGAAACACTCCATTCCACTGAGACGTCCGATCGACTACTAATCCAGAGGTGACTGAGTGATTTGATTTCTCCAAGAAGATGTGCTACCGAACTGAGCTTATTCTCGTTTACTTTCTCTCGTTTCGTGCTTTCCAAATACTCCAAACAGCAGCAAACATGATCGCTTGTATTGCTTATTTTCTTTTCACGCTACCATGAACTGTTTTGTGAAAGGTTCTTGCTTTGTTAAATACCATTGCTGATACTCTATTGTTAAGATCTTCAACATTAAATATTTAACGTGTTATTGTTAGGATTTACGTTTCACGTATGAGTTATTTGGGCCAATTGAGCCTCGTCTCTATTGTTAAGATCTTAAACATTAAATCTTTAACGTGTTATTATTAGGATTTACGTTTCACGTATGAGCTATCTGGGCCAATTGAGCCTCGTTCGTCATCGCTCACGCTTTAGTTCATACGGCCCATTCTCTTATTATCCGACTCACTAATAATTTTTTTTAATCTTTTTATATAATTATATGATTCTAGGTTTGACCATATTGTTTGACTTGACTGAATTTTTGTTATCTTTAATTAAAGGTAAAAATAAAACAAGACCCGCCAAATATGTTTGTTACCAAACACAACCCTACAAGATCCATGCTTTTCACTTTTCATAATGTAGAAGATGAAATTGAGTACAAGGTACAACATTCTATGCACAAAATACAACTTACCAATCATGCCCACACTCCTCTCTCTCCGACCAACTATTTGTTGCTTCAATTTAAAGGTATCATGAAAAAAGCCACTCCCAATCAACAAAACAAAATAATGCAAACTCATGGGTGGTTAATCAAAAGCAAAAGCTTAGGAAGCTTGTGCCTTTTTATCATTTACAACACAAGCTTAATTAGCATAATTAGGTTGCAACTTGCAAGTAGAGTGGCTAAAATTAGTAATTTAGAATTTTAGATAATAAGTTAAAAAAGGTGAAATGGGTGAAAATGTGAAATTTTAGTTATAGTTATAGCGGGTGGAGTGCATCTTCGGCAATGTTCTTGTCTTTTATTACAATTTATTTTAAAATAAAAATGACAACAAAAACTATGTCATTAATGATTGAACTTTTTAAATAAATGATTTGTAGGTCTATAAAATATTAAGTTTATTATCGAACTTAGGATCAGAGATAAAAATTACGATTATGTTATACAACTATACTTATTAGACTACTGCTAATGACTCAACGGGTAAATTATTGAGTTTAAAACCTAAAATTATATTACACGACTGCACCTATTACTTTGCGTTTTAATAATAAAAAACAAAATAGTATATATATATATATATATATATATATATATATATATATATATGTTGTCACGTGGCAATCAGCCTCGTGAACACGTAAACCACTAAAAACAAATAAGTCGATAAGTATTTATTTCAACTTACAAATGTGTATTGTATAATTATTTTTTAAACCCGATATAATATCGTTTTAATTCATTTCACCATCTTTTAGTTTATTTTATTTCATTATCCTCTTCTATTACTCATTTTATAATGGATTCAAACAACCGTAACTCAATCTTTAACCCGAACAACCAACACATTTTCGACTCTAATTGACCCCCCCCCCCCCCCCTAGCGCCACCAAATGAAAAAGAGACCGGGCCTAACAATTTCCCATTGTTACTAACCGGAAACAATCTATACCCAGTCACAATGTCGTTCCCAAAACGCACCCCCCCCCCCCTACGATATTTTCTTTTTGTAACTATGGTTCGGGACTTCAGGGACCTAATTAAGATTTGTAATTTATTTTTTTATAGTACTAATATATATTTTTTTATTGCAAACAATCAAACATCATCTGCATTTTAGAAAAGGGCTCGCCAAAACTTTTTTAACACAATGGGTTGGAAATTCGGAGTGAATTGATACCACCGACATAATAACACTAGCGAAGCTTGGGCGAAAAGTTTGGAGGGGGCGAAGAGTCATGGATCCTAATCCCGGGGGGCGGTTCTCAATAAATATAAAAAAAATTCAAAAATCGCAAAAATTAGCACTACGGCCGAAAAAAACCGGGGGGGGCGGTCGCCCCCCCCCCCCCCGTCCTAACTAACCTTCGGCATTGCATAATAACGTCCAAACGGATGGACATTCGTGTAAACATCGAAAAGTTTAACGCGGTTTACAAAGAAATTAGGATATCAAATTGCTTTGGACTAATATCAATCATCTAAAAGGTTAGGCTCGTGAAAACGTCACGACTTTGAAATAAAAATACAAGGAGAAATACCGCATCCAAGAATTTGTTACTCTTATGTTTAATATATTTTTAATTATTGTTTCGACCCATTTTTACTTCTTCTGGGCAAACAAGAAATTAAGGGCGTGTGAAATGGAAAGTGTGCATGAAATGCTTAATAATGATGGTGGCCGATTAATATTAGGACCGGTTGGCAACCATTTTAAAAATTGACTAATATAGTTATTAGTTTTATTTATTTTTTTAACAACAATTTTTTAAAATTTTCAGAATAAACTAAATCATATCTGCATCTTTAGGATTTGGACTTTCAAATTTTTTTATTATGAGACTTACATCTTAACCATTATAATGAGAAATTTGGATACAAAGGGTACAAAATAACGAAGAGACGTCACGTACAGTTTAGGAAAAATGTAAAATCGTTTGTATGAAAATAAGGTAATAGTTACAATATTATCTGGAAATTAAAGAGAATAAAATGTTCGATACATGATTATTAATTTCTTGAAAAAATAATGTCATATAAAAAGTTTGAGGAACTTAGAAAGAATAAACAATTGTAAGCTATACAAATTCTACCCCTATAACTATTATCATGCTTAAAATTTCATTTCTTAGATCTAAACTATTGATTTCCTAAATCAATGTCTAGAATACTTCTTACACTTTGTACGTAAAGAGACCTTTTGTATTTAAACTTTCACCATCCCTTGTTAGTTTACTCCATTAAAAACTGACGGATAATATATTAATTTTTCACTTGTGGTTTAGTTAGATTTAGAATAGATGTAACGAGATGTTTACCTCCCCCGCACGTTGCTGCGAGGTTGAATTTGTATACTGAACGAAAGTCAAAAAGTTAAGTGGTATAAACCATAAAAGTTTAAAAGTCTCGTGGTGAAAGTATAAAACTATACAAGTATACTAAAAGCTAAAGTAGAAAGTTAAAAGTTTCGTCGCGAAATTAGAAGACAAAAAAAACTTAAAACAAAAAAAAAAATTAAAAGTTAGAGGGTTAAAAAGTAAGGAGTATAAAACGTAAAAGTCTAAAAGTCTCGTGGTGAAATTATAAAACTATAAAAATATAAGTCTAAAAGTCGCGTGGTGAAAACATAAAATTATAAATGTATATACTAAAAACGAAAGTAAAAAAGTTAAAAGTTTTCTAGCCAAAGTAAAAAACAACAAAACTTAAAATCAAAAAAAAAACTTTAAAAGTTAGAGGGTAAAAAAATTAAGGTTATAAAACGTAAAAGTCTAAAAGTCTTGTAGTGAAAGTATAAAACTATAAAAATATAATAAAAACGAAAGTAGAAAAGTTAAAAAGTTTCGTGACCAAAGTAGAAGACAACAAAACTTTAAAAGTTAGAGGGTCGAAAACATAAGAGTATGAAACATATGTGACTAAACTATGAAAACCAAAAGTTTACTATTTCGTTTAAAAAATACAAATTATAAAAGTTTAAGGGTAGAAAGCGTCATAACGCTAAAGTCACGTTCCCAAGCTATAGAAACAAAAAGTATCCATAATCTCATTAAGGACTAAATATGTCAACAAAAACAAAAAGTTGTGGCCAATTTTCAAGAAACACAAATAATACTATTAATCTTTCAATTTTTATTGTATTATATATAAATTGATGTAATTAACTCATAATAAAAGGTGCTTATATTAAAAAAAGCTTTAAAAATAACATCATGAAAGTATTTATTAATTTTAAATGGTATATGCATGATATCCTGTGTTTAAATAAAGCAATAAAAAAATTAATTACTTGTCAGTATATTAAGTTTATTTTTAATATACCAAAGAGATCATTTAAATAACATCATTTGTTGAAAGAAAGACAAAATTTGCGATATTGTAATTCTTATTAAAATAATGTTATCATCAATATAAATTAAATTTTTAATTATGTTTAATTAATCAAGAAGATTGTGTCTTCCATTTGATATGAAAAATGATATCATTCTATTTTTATCTTATTTTATTTAAGTAATAAATTAGTTTGAAAATATAAAATTAATTAAAAAAATAAAAAACGGTAATATTTCATACATAGAGTAGGGTATGAGAAAAGTACAGTAATAAGAGAAAACCCAACATATTTTAGAAGAATGAAGGGTTATTCTAAACAAGACCTAAGACTCAAAATGAAAAGATAGAATTAGAAAAGTTAATTTATAAGTATTTTTATATAACATACAAAATATAGTGAAGTACCTAAAACTGCATGCAATTATTTATTATACTGATAATTAAATTGATAAATTTATTCTCTAGGCTGTTTAATATATTTTTTAAATGACAAAGTTATATTTACACAAATTACACCATTATTTGGGTTAATATTTTTCATCTCGAGATATGATATGTTTTTTTCATGCTACCTATCATAGAAATCAGATGACACCAGACACATGTTAACGAGTTTTTAATACGTTTTAATGATGATCTATTTATTTTTCTTATTGAGAGATAATAGGAAATTATGTGTATCAAAAATAATTTATTATGTATATTTTAATAAAAATTTTAAAAAGTTCAATTAAAATGATCTACATCCATAGAAACTTCCCCCAACTTGCCACTTTTGTCCAACCTAACTCTTCTAGATATAAAAAAGCATTATGTTTTTTATAGGTATATATAAAAACTTTTTTTTATAAAGGTTTCCGAAATATAGTCTCAATATTATTGTAAAAGTTAAAAAATATATTTAAAAAACGGCTTTTTTTAATTATAAGACACCAAATATTTAACTTCAAAAAGTATGTTTTTGATAACCAAATTTTATTACTTGCCATTATGAAAATAAAAAGCTATAAATTTATAAAAAATAAATAAAAATATATTTGCCATCCAACGGAAATAAAAAAGCAAGCCACGTGGTGCCGGTGAGGCGTGTTGCACTCTGAGTTAACCGGATTAAACAAGTTAACCTAACCATGGTCAACATTTAACGTCAACATTTAACGGCAACATTTAACGGCCGTTAAGTTGCAACATATTCCGCTTTAAGTCTATAAATCAGGCGGTTACATTGAGTCTGCTGCTCTGACTTCCCGCTTCCTCCACCCACACACCCCGTCCCTACGTGCTCAGAGTCCGGATCGGAAACACGCACAAACACACACACAAACTGCGTGAGAAAAAACTGCCTTCAACGGTCACCGGAGGAGTCAGTTAAGCGCGTATGATGGCAATGGAGTTACCGAAGAAATGCTTCGCTCTATGTTCGTTTCTGTTTCTGATGCTGCTGCTTTTCACGGTGGTCGCCGCCGCCGTCGCCGTCGTGCAGAAGAATGACGCCTCAAACCCTAGGTATCGATTTCTCTTCACGAATCAATAGAGTTCCTCTGTTTTTTTTCCAGAATTTTAGAGTACGGAATCCTTCGTTTTCGTTTTCGTATTCGTATTCGCAACGTGTGATTTCATTATTCGGTGAAAATGTTGCAAAATGGACGCATCTGTTGTGAAAATTGACATTATAGAGTTGATTTAGCTTGAAATCACTAGAGTTCATCTGTTTTTTTCAGAATGTTACAGTTCAGAATCCTTCGTTTTCATTATTCAGTGAAAATGTTACAAAATGGACGCATCTGTTGTGAAAATTGACATTATAGAGTTAATTTAGCTTGAAATTAGAGATTGTTTCTGTTGTTAGATGTGCTCGTTAGTCTCGAATTTCTTTTTTAGATGATTTAGAGCCTAACATTTGTACAATTTGGATATATGATACAGAACTGAAGGAACAGAGAAGTTGCAGAATCAGAGCTCTTACAACTCGTCAATGGAAGCAAGGTAAAAGCAATCAACACTGACTCACTGAGTCGACCTCGTCTGTTTCCCTAATTGTGCTGATTATGCACTTGAGTTTCCTTTAACTCGGCACTTTTTAGTCAATCTCTGAGCCGTTCATCTCCGAAAAGGAGTGATGAATCCTCAGATCCATTTCATTATGCTCATTCGTGTGAGAGAATTCAAACGTAACACAATCTCAGCCGTTGAGATTCCGGATTTAAGATCTGGACGGTTTATTTCCGTTGTTCATCTCATGATTCCTCTTATTCATTGGTTCCTGTTCCTGCATTGCATTTCTCAGTGTTCAGATTCTCAGAACCGTTTTCGGTTGATTTTTGTTTTTATTTTCTTTCCACTTTTTGACGGTTATAACCGTATAAAAGTAACACCATTGTATTTCTCTCTCACGCACTAAAAACACACACATCCTCATTTTTTGACTGGTTGCAGAGAGAGTGTACTTTAATGGTGGTGCATCGTTTGCTTTTTGTTTTGCTTTTCAAATCGTGTATTTTTGTTATTTCGAGCTGAAGTAGATCAAATGGAAGTGTAAATCGTTTTTTTCCTTGTTTTCAAAATATATATAATTCTACTCTAATACACTTTTTGACGTTTTCTATGCAGATCAAAGGAGATTGAAGCTCTGAATGAAAATGCAGTTCAAGATCCTGAAGAGGTCGTCTCCCTCGTTGAAATGTAAGGATCTCTATATATCCTTTTTTAAGTATTTAGCATTTACATACATAGAAATTTAGTGATAATGTTGATACATGAATTTCTATTTGAAATTTAAGAAATGAGAAATCACCACAAATTGCCCCGGATTTACTGGAAATAAACACCGATATTCGTGTCAGAAATTGTTTACTGAAAAATGAAAACAAAACATTCATCAATGCGATTTATTAAATAGAAAATTAGAAACTCGACAATACTATGAAGAATTTTAAAATGGTTTAATATTGGTTTTTAGTGACATGGGGATAGGAGACCTAAGCAAATGATTTGAGCACTGTCTAACTATTTTCGGCGTCACACAAAACAACATCTTTTGATTAAATGTATTATTATATTTTTTCTAAAACCGTACCTTTAATTTTAATTTTAAATCTACGAACCATAAACTCATAAAGTATACAAACATGACTTGTTTTATTAAGAAAATACAATTTTGATTGTTTTTGAGAAAAAAACCATTGATATCTTGGTGTGTAATTAATATTATATTTTTTCTTATAGATCTAGGGCTCAAATTAGAGAAGTTAGATGGGTTTATAATTAGATTAGGAGCTTTTAAAAAGAAAAGGAGGCGAAAAAAGGTTTACTATTTTATTGATTTAAGGGTTGAAAACTTGTGTGACATGAACACCCATGTGTAAATACATATATAAAAAGTAGTTATTCGTATTATTATTTTTGAACTTGAATATCTTTTACGTGTAATTAGCGGTGGTGGGTAATTGGGTATATTGTTTTTACGTTATTTCCTTTGTTGGGTATCTAGTTTATGCCAACCACTACTTTACCCCTTCGTCAAATTTGCCATAACAGAGGAATCAACCCATGTGACCCTACACTTTATTAGTAAAATCAGTCCACAATCTACATAACTTTACACATGGTTTTCTGATTGATTTTGACATCTTTACAACCGGAGGTCAGAATAATATTGCCCTTACGGTGTTACACCTTTACCACACTTTATGGGGTGTTAGAATAGAACACGGCTCAAACGGAAAGTCGGAAACACCCCATGACGGTACCACAAATTGGATCACCGTGAACTGGTGAAGGCACCCGCTGTTCTGTCACTTCTCTTTTTTTATGGGTACAAGTGTATATAACACATGTTTTATGGTTAAATATTTGTCTATTTTCCCAAATATTCGTTTCGTATGCTATATGCATTGCCCATGTGAAATTGTTTTCTTTAAGTTATCCATAATCTCCTAACAACAATTTTAGTACGAACAAAAACTTTATCTTGACATGTGACTCACCATCCACCCATGTGCCATCTATGGAGACATGACAGAGAGATAAAAGTTGTCTTCAACCGTATATAGTATAATACCATTGGTCTAATATCTTACATTTTGATTTCGACTGTTGTCTAGTACTCTACTCTCTAGTTCCATTTTGTCCCCCCTTGAAACTCAATGACGTATTTTGACCATTGTTACGTAATAAAACATGTTTATGATGCTCAATCTATTGTTGAAAATCTTGACAAAATCCTTTGATAACACCGAGTATGTAGCAAGATGAGTTGCTAAATGATCCATCAACCCGAAGAGAAATTGTTAATTATCGTCGAAAAGTTAGAAATTTCAAAACAAACTGAATCCAAAATCAGATTAGCATATGAACCGAATTCTGAATTCGGATTTTAAATTATATATTATTAGTTTCTGAATGTCTTCACTTTGTCTTCGTATCATATGCTGCCGTGTGACATTTATTCCTGATTGGTAATTTCCAAACCTATTCAACCTTAAAATTTGAATTCGGATTATATAATATAAATTTTTATATTATATATATTTTATATTTTATTTTTCAAACAGAAATTTGAATAACCCGAGTACCCTGAAGGCTGAAACCAAATTAAATGAACATTCTAACCACATACACAATTTGTGTACGATTACTGAACTTATAATGATGTTTTGCAGGAGCATGAGAAACCACACAGAGAGGAGGGAACTGGGATATTTCTCATGTGGTACAGGCAACCCTATCGATGACTGCTGGCGGTGCGACCCGAATTGGCATCGCAACCGCAAGCGGCTTGCAGATTGTGGCATCGGTTTTGGTCGGAACGCAGTTGGAGGCCGTGACGGTCGGTATTACGTGGTGACTGATTCCCGAGACGACAACCCGGTCAACCCACGACCCGGCACCCTGCGCCATGCTGTCATACAAACAGCCCCACTCTGGATCGTGTTCAAACGCGACATGGTGATCCAGTTAAAGCAAGAACTTATTATGAACAGTTTCAAAACCATCGATGCACGTGGAGTTAATGTTCACATAGCTAATGGAGCCTGCTTAACTCTTCAGTACATTACTAATGTTATTATTCATGGGTTACATATTCATGACTGTAAACCCACTGGTAACGCCTTGGTTAGAAGCTCTCCGTCCCACTTTGGGTGGAGGTCAATGGCTGATGGTGATGCCATTTCAATCTTTGGTTCCAGCCATATTTGGATCGATCACAACTCCCTTTCTAACTGTGCTGATGGACTCGTTGATGCGGTTATGGGCTCAACCGCCATCACCATTTCCAATAACCACTTTGCTCATCACAATGAGGTCCGTAAATTTTAACATCTTAACTAAAAAGTTGCAAAAAAGACGGGATGGGATCAGGTTGGGCCGACTCAAAAACACTTTTTTATCTAAAACTAAGTATATTTTTATAAATAATTTGTGTTACAATATGAGTACAAATATATTCTTGTTTCAGTAGTAATATGTATATTTTTAAAAACACTTGTAATAATGAGTGTTGTGAAACAGGTGATGTTGTTGGGCCATAGTGACTCGTATGTAAGAGACAAGATGATGCAGGTGACGATTGCGTATAACCATTTTGGTAAAGGGTTAATTCAGAGGATGCCAAGGTATTAATACCAATTTAATTCACTGTTTGTACACAATGAGCATTAAGTGCATCTGATCTGACATGAGAAGGTCCATTTTGGTTAAAAAATAAAAAAATAAATTGCAGATGCAGACATGGTTACTTTCATGTAGTGAACAATGACTACACTCACTGGGAGATGTATGCCATTGGTGGAAGTGCAAACCCCACCATCAACAGCCAAGGAAATAGATATCTAGCCCCTCACAATCCTTTTGCAAAAGAGGTACCCTACTGTCCTTTGCCATACTTTTTTGTTGCTATACTTTTTGTCGCTCAGTTTTAGCTGGTTAAGCTTAAGCTTGGCTTGTTTCTAGCTCAACTAGGTATCGACATGTTTGATATTTAAAATTATTTAATTATTGTACATTTAAATTATCATATATATTTGTAATTAAACAAATTATATAACATAATATATATCATTTAGTTATTTTTATTATAATTTATCTTATTAACTAGTATTAATGTTAATACATATATCATATATTAAATACTAAATATATAAAATAATTGTTTCAATCCGGCTACCTGGTGAAGCTTATATGTAAAGCTCGGGCTTGGGTTCATCTACTATTGAGGCCGGAGCTTTTAAGCTTGTCTCGATTTAAGCTTTTAGTGGCCCATTACACCTCTAAGAATGTAATACTTGGTTTATATATGGGGTGTTTGGATGTTGATAGGGAAATGGGAATTGAGTATGGTATTGTTACAGGTTACAAAGAGGGTGAACACAGATGCAAGTAAATGGCATGGATGGAATTGGAGATCAGAAGGTGATTTACTTCTTAATGGGGCTTATTTCACCCCATCTGGGGCTGGTGCCTCTGCAAGCTATGCTAGAGCCTCAAGTTTAGGGGCTAAATCATCTACCATGGTTGCTTCCATTACCGCCAATGCAGGTGTTCTTAGCTGTCGTAGGGGTCGCCAATGCTAGCATAGCAGCCTCTCATCTACCATTTTATTTTTACTTGTTTTTAGTGTGTTCATTTCACATTCCACCTATTCATCCGTTTCGATCCATTTCCCTTGCCGTATTCCTGGAAAGTGTGCGTGTTTTATTCACACACTCCTTTCATCACCGTGTTTTTGTGTGTCGTGCAACCTCGGCCAAGATCGAAGCGTTGTTCACAGTTTGTTTCCTTTGTGTTTTAGATCTAACTAGGTATATTGGTTTTAGGTCACTACTGGGATTTGCTGGGCTTTCTTTCTAGTTTTTCAAGTGTAATTTTGGCTTCTTTAAGTCGATACAAGTTGTAATGTTGAAGCTATTTGGGTCACATGATTCATGAAATGGAAAAACAAGTTTTATTATTTTTTTATATACTTGTTCTGTGATATGTGGAAAGTATTTACAAAAACATAAATAAGAAGAAAGTAAAAAACACAAGCATTACAAAATGTATGAGTTTGGTTTGTTGGTTTGTTCTTGTTGTGTGCCAAGACAAGAATCATTTTGTTCCAGCTTTTCCTCTTCTATACTTAGGTGTTGAATTTAAATAGGTTGGTTGGTCTTGTCATGATTTTGGTTTCTTAAATTAATCATATTTTCTTTACTACCACCAAATAGTTTCAGGAGACTTTTTATTTATTTTGTCAACACATGTAATAATCTTGTCTCGAAAACATTAAAGGGCATTGGATCCTCCTCCACCCGTTTCTAATTTTAAAAAAGAAAACCCCCAACTTTTACAAAGTTTTTCCCTCCACAAATCTAGTGGATTAACCAATCCAAACCTATTTGATTCGTTATTCTATTAGAGGTGCGCATCTGTTAGGATCGTGATCTGAAGCCACTTTTGTAAGCGGTTTAAAACTAATCTAATTTTTCAGTTTGAAATTAGTTTGAGACTCTATCTTTAAAACCGGTTAAAACTAGTCCAAACCCATGTAAAACCAGGCTACCTGGATGGGCAGATTGATAAGGTCAGGGATGGCTAACCGAGCTAAGGGAACTTGACTCTCGGGGATAACTAGAGGACCGGACTTCACAAATCCGGACTATGACTTGTGAGCTTAAGAACCTGCAAAGCGAATAACATTAGCCATGTCGCAAAACGTCAGGACAGAGGTTGTCCCTATGACCAAGTTCAGGCCTAAGAATAAGTATTTTTATGTAGGTAATGGTTGTACTAAATGAGCATCGACAGAATTCTAACCTGGTGGTTGAAGAGTATTGATTATACACGAGTCTATCTTGTTGCGTAATAAAAGAAGTGCTAATTGGGTTACTTCAGGTCCGGACCATTCCTTTGAGCTATTAAGTGACAGTATCCGTTTTAGGTAATGTCATTAATGTGTGTCAGGTGTCGGATCAATGTTGGTTCTGACCAAGTTGAGCCATGTGTGGTCCGGATCTATTCATGTTGGGCGGACCATGTGTGGCGTATGGCGAGAAGACTCTAGTCCGGACATACACTACCACCCTCAAATAGCGGTTTGGGCCGAACTCGATGTGGACTTTCTTTGACCGAAATTAAAATCAGTTTCAAACAAAACCCGTTTGTCTCCAAAAACCAGTTTGTACCCTCTAATTCTATATACTCTTGTTTAGAAAATAAACACCCAAACAAGAAACCATATAATCAAACTGTAACCAACAAAATCTAATCGAAAACAAGTTATCAGTGGTCCCATTAAATCATCTTTCGAAAAAATGAGTTTTATAGTTCCATTTTAGTTATGGTTTTGTTTTGTAACCGAACCAAACAGATATTTATGTTTTTGTTTGATTTTAATGTTATTGTTGATGTTCAAAAACCTTTAACTGATGGTAAAGTTTACAAGTCAAGGCCCGAATATGCATTAAACTTGTTAATATCTTTGATTTTTCTTGAAGCCTAAATCTATATGAAACATTGTTGGATACAATAGGTTAACGAAAAACGAACAAAAGAAAACTTGGAACTTTGATTAGATCTTGCTCGGATTTAGGAAGGAAATTGCAAACAAATTATGCCAAAAACAAACTGAACTCTTTCGTTAATAATTGTGATGCTGCAAAACAAAACCTACATACCTATTTATAAGACAAAATAACCCTATCAACTAGGAATTAGAAACATATCCTAATTCTAATCCACCGACTTACTAGACTCAAAACTAAACCCTACTAATTTTCTAGAACATTCAAATCAAACAAACAAACTAATATTACGTAAACTAATTAAAGCTAATAATTAAACTTAATTTAACCTAATATTATTATACCATTAATATTATAGATCTCTCTCATTTCACCCCTTAACTTGTAACATGTGAACAAACAAGATTAACCTTTCAAACATGACACCAGTTAGGGTTTTGTGTCACAGTGAAAACCGGACCATTTTGTATCAAGTAACTAGATATGAAGTAAAAACCCAATTGAAACAAATTCTCCACATAGATCTTGAATCAAAACCGAAGTTTTCTTAAAATAATCGCCATGGACTAATTACTATGCTTGATTTTCAACATGAATTTTTAACCCCTTCCAAATATTGATTTTTGAATGTTGCACAGCCTAATTTGTGCGAAAACCAATCATCTCGGGAAAATCTAAAAGAAAACTAAGGCTTTGTTTGGTTGTGAGTTTGAAAATGACTTTTGGCTTTTGGAGGAGGCAAAAAGTCAAAAATGCCCCTCCAAAAGCAGCAAAAAGCCACAATGTTGTGACTTATTAGCTTTTGGAGGGGTATTTTTGACTTTTTGCCTCCTCCAAAAGCCAAAAGTCATTTTCAAACTCACAACCAAACATGCTCTAAACTATGTTCTGTGTTAGGTTTGGTTTTATGTTTTAGGAATAACTAACAAGTGAGGAAAGAAACACATGTTACCGTGGGGACAAAGAGGAGGAAAAAATGACTTAATGTGCTAAATACGAAAAAAATCATAGAAAAATGAAAAAACTGCAGAAGATAAACAAAGAAACAATACCGGAAAAAAAAAACTATCAAATCACTTTACTACTGTTAAAAAATACTGTAAGAGCACTATTACTACTATTCACCAAGGTTTTCATTGGTATATAGGTAAATTCTTTTAAACATGTTTGACACAATAATTACTTATAAACAAATAGGATTGGACGTATATCGGGTCAATTCAGTTTGACTCATATAGACTATCACCAGAGCCTCGGTTGGAGGAAACATAAAACTTATCCGTTGAGATGTTGCTTCCCTTTAGTCGGATATAATCCGTTTAAAATGACTAATATACCCCTCAGGTAGGATTAAGTAAATGTTCTTTTAAATGGATTTTAGATTTTGAATCAAAATTGATACAAAAATGAAATGTAAGACACCAAAATCAGATTTTTGAAAACTTTAGACTAAAAGGGATAAATGAGCAAACGTCAAAGACCAAACACGAAGTTTACTCTTTAAATTCTAAACAAAGCTATTTAATATGGTATGATTTTTAAGCTGCTAACTAGCCACAAGTTATCTATTGTATAATATTATATCTTTATATATTATCGGGCCAAGAAATATTGAATAGTGATGTGGGCGGGGGATTCCGAGGAATACAAATAACCTCTGGTTTTTTTCCAGTTTTGATGAGCATCTAGAATAACTAGCGACTTACAACTCTATTGTACCGGAGTCGGTGCATTGGTCTTTGTAGCGTTAATGCTTTTTGCTGGTTGGTTTCATTTTTATGATTCTTGACCGAATCGATTCTAAACACGAATCGATTCGGTTCAGGAATCGATTCCTGACCAAATCAATTCTGGTCAAAATCGATTCTTGACCGAATCGATTCGATTCAGGAATCGATTCCTGAGATAAAATCCTGAATTGGTAGGAATCGATTCGATTCCGAATTGAAATCGATTCCTAGCCGGTATCGATTCCAACCAATTCGTTCACATTTTTAATTTTTTTTAAAACTTCATAAAAAACTAAAAAAGAACACATTTTTATTGAAATCAAAGATTAAATATTACAATCCTAACTTGTTCAAACTTAAATCGATACAAAGATAGGTGTTTTTGAAAGAAAAATACAAACTATGATATTGAAGCGTTTGTTGAATCAAGCATGTCAAGCGAGGGTTGTCAAAGTGATCAAATGGTAAGCCTTTTTGAATCACTAAGTTTGCCATTTGTTCCCGAACCATTTCCAAATCGAAATTTGTGATTTGTTGTGATAAATTTTGTGTGTTTGAGTGTTTCTGAGTGTTAGAGAAGTGGGGGTAATGTTTGTAATTGAAAATGGGGGTATATATACAAAGATATAGTGTCAAAAATGTGAAAAAATGGATGCAAAGTCGATTCTAACGGCTATAAATCTGTTTGCAACGACTATATAACGGATATACGTCCTATGTGAACGAATCGATTTGGAATCGATTCCTATGGCATCGATTAGGAATCGATTCGGGAGGAATCGATTTGAGAATTGATTCTGGTCTGGAAACCTCGAATTGCTTGGAATCGATTCGATTTGGACCAATTCGTAAATCGATTCGGGAGGAATCGATTCGAATCAATTTGAAAACCAATTTGGAATCGATTCCTATCCCCGAATCGATTCGAAAGTTGCACCTCTAATCATAAATATATAGATATGAGGTTGGGCTTAAAGCTTGGATATTTGGGCTTAAACGATGGGTATAGACAAAATACCCAAATGGAATCCAGCAAACTTGAGACAAGAGGTAAGATTATAGCAAACTTGAGACAAGAGGTTAGAATATTATTTTAATAATTATATAAGCCAACATAGCCTTGGATGCATTTTAAAAGACCAAAGACGCATCAAAGCACAAAGGTTAAGCTAGGCGCAAAAACAGAACACAGGTCTGATAAGAAAAAAAAACATAATAATATATATACAAGGCCTAAATCATGTTCAAAGAAAGATCTCACATGGAGAGCCACACCATGTTTCATTACTCACCAGTCATCTCATTAGAAACACATGCAGTTTGTTGTAACCAACGACTACGGATATGGGAATTGGTACAAGAAAAAAGGGTATTAGAAGTAAGGTTCGTTCTTATCTCACCTTCTACCTTCCATAGACCTCACCTTACTGTTTTCAAAGAGATTTTACTAGGGGGCTGTTTGGTTCGTCTTTTTCGTTAAGCAACAAATGAATAAGAGGCTGTATGGTAAAGACGATATTGTCTTTTTCATACAGCAATAAATCTGGGACATGATGAAACAGACATAAATGTCTTTTTCGGTCAGACAATTTTCATTCAGACATTCGAACCAAACAACACCATATGACAAAAATGTCTTATTCGATCAGATTAAGCAAAAAATAAGCTGAACCAAACAGGACCTAGGTATGTTTGTTTGTTTATAAGGGACAATAGGAAAAAGCATATGTCATGACCTTTTACTATCATTCCCAGTGTCAAGTGAAATCATATATTTTTGCGTTATATAATATTTTATATTCGTTATTTAGTATTATATTCATATTTAATACTCGGTCATGTTCAAGCTTGGCTAGACTCTTTTAGGTCCCGGTGAGTAGAGTAGGGATGACAGTTTGAGAAGATACCCACAAATTACAATCTAGAATTATATTGTTTAGAAGTAAAACATGAATCCGAAAAGTGATACAACAATAGAAATAATTCGCGTCTTATGTATCGAAAGCATACCCGGCCTCTGCAAAGTGGGATTTTACCAATGCGAGAGCTCTTGAGCGATGAGAAATCTTGTTCTTTTCTTCCTTGGGCATTTCAGCATAACTGTAAAAACAAAAAGAAAAAGAAAAAAAAAACATAACTAATTTGATATCTTAATGTCATATGATCAAGAATTATGCATGCAAGTATGCAGAAGTGTCATCAAGATTCAAGGTGGCAAGATGCACACTAAAAGCTAACAAGTTTTCCAGCAAGCAGTTTCTGTATACTTTTACAAATATATATACACACACATCTCTAAATGAATACAACTTAGGAGGTTGTATTATGAATGCATCAAAAACAGATTCAGTGTTCCCCTTATAACTATTTTTTACTTGACATTTTTGAGATGACAAAAACAACCGAATCCACTCTCATTCACTGGTAAACTGGACAATATTGCCACCTCTAATAACGATGATAATTTAGAAATGAACGCAGAAATGAGATTACGTTAGTTCATAGCCATCAGGTTGGAAGACCGGATCCCATCCAAAGTCGTTTGGTCCTCTTGCAGGAACAATCCTTCCCTAAAAGAACACGTGTTATGTTAAAAAAATATATGCAAATCCCATTTCATTATTTCAATCCGCAAAAGATCAACTAAAACCGTCTGATATGAGTAAGAAGCAACATCCACATAATACATACCGCGGTCTTTCCCACAAATGTAATCGGTTCAGAATTTGGGCCTATAGCAAATGAAAATATACACATGGCATAGGCAGATTTATCCTCATAAGCCATCAACATATTGTTTAGACCTACAAATATGATTCAAGTTCTTAACAAACATGATAGGTATAAAGTTCGAGAATGAGATAAATTCGGGAAATAAATTATTTCAAGTACCTTCGTGACCGAGCTTTTGGAGAAACCATTTGCTATGGATCCACAGTATCACCAGCAACAAAGCATATACATGAATGTAAGAATGGTGCAACTTTGATCAAACAGTACAGACTTTTGTGCAAATATGTACAAAATCACTTATCATCTTAACAGTATTCATAAATATACAAGTTTAATAATTAAATTGATCATCATATGACTTTTGTAATTATCATTAATAATATGTAGGGTTTTTTAATTTCTGACTATTACAACTCTAACCCTGTAAAAAAATACTGTCCTAAACACAGCAACTACCGAATACCGAAGAAACTACCCAAGTAACAATTAAACAGAGACACGGAGTGAGTAATTCTTGGCTCAAAATTCAAACATAAGGAAGTCACCTAAACAGAAATACAAAATTCTAAAGTTTCAAGCCGTTACCCGGTTGCCTAATGTTAAGAATGATTCTTCAACTAAATTTTAACAAAAACAAATGGTCTTCTTGCATAACATGCCGGATTCAAATAGCCTGAGGATCTTCCTCGAATTATAAGTCCTCTAAAGAGCATGTAAATGATAGATCACAACGTTCCCAAAAAATTTACCTAGGAACAGAAAATTCTAATTCCCATAGGTACAATAATATTGCCTTGGTAAGCCATTAATTCTAGAATCCGCCACCAGACATTAGAATAACCAACGAACACAATAACAAAATTGTACTTCAATAAAACTAAATTCTAAATATGGGTTGGAGGTTCCTGTGATTGTTTAGGAAGATTTGGGCTTACACTTTACATTGTGTTCATAAGGTAAGCTACAATATCTTACCCCACAACTTTTATTGATATAATACAAATTACAACCATTCTGATTATAGATAAATCTTTTTGCCATTGGGCATTCCTTCTATGTTTTATTACCTTGAACTTGGTATTTGAGGCGCTTAGCAGTTAGCATGCAATATGATTTATTTGACTTACTCATTATTGCATCTTCCCTATGTACACCTTCACTTACTTTATATGTTTACGTCTCTGTGTTCTACGGCATGATATGATATGTTCATTGACTTATTCATTTGTGATACATGATTTGTATAAACATGATTTGAATGAACTATCAACAGTTTAACATGTGATTAATGCTTTTATAAAAGACAATTTGACAGGAAGCTATAAAACATCACCTTAAGAAGAAGCAAAAGAAAAATATAACTGCAGCACATAGAGACTTACATGTAAGGACCTGCAAACAAAACAATGGATGATGCTTAGTTGCTTACAGAAAATAATGAATCAGATATGAAAGAAAACAGTAGAACAATCAAATATATAGGCCTGGCAAAATGGGCGGGTCGGGTCAGACAGGGTGAGAGGTTAGAATGGGTTCGGGTCCATCAAAAAAATGATCATCTTTGGTTCGGGTCAAAACGGGTGAGTAAAAACTTGTCACAATATTCATGTAAAATCATCAAAATTCATGGAAAATCATAAAAACTCATGTAAAATAATAAAAATTCATGTAAAATCATAAAAATTCATGTAAAATCATAAAATTCATGTAAATCGTAAAAGTTGATGTAAAATCATAAAAATTCCTGTAAAAAATCATAAAATTCAAGTACAATTCTTAAATCTGCAAAATCACAGAATTTTTTTTACAAAGCTATATAAAAAAAGGCAACAATATCATGAAGATATAATTGCTTGTAACTAACCAGGAAGCCCCTTAAGAGCATTGAAACAGAGACACGTGTCTTCAACCAGCACCGGACCTTTCACCTACAAACACCACAGATCTCAAAACCCTAAAAACCCTAAAAAATCATCAACAGCAATTAATTACAGAATTCGAGCATTTCAGTGCACCTGATTAGCGGCCAAACGAGCTTTCTCTTTGGCGATATCTTCCGGATCGCCTTGCAGTTCCGGCACTGTTGAATCAAAGATAAGATATCTGATGATAATTAGGGCATCGTTATATCTATACAGTAGTATACATACAGTCGAGCTTAAGGGACTGAAATGGAATCGAATTCCCTAAAATGACTTTAACTTCTTCGAGCTTCTTCGCGTTTCCGGTCACGAAAGTCACCGGAGGTAACTTCACCGATCCGGTCCCCGCCACCAGCCGCGCCGCCGCCATTTTTATCAGCCTCACCGTGCACTCGCGGAGAGTTACAAATCTACGATTCTGCAGGGGTGGAAGTTGTAACTGTGCTCCTATTCGCCACTATGGGCATGAAATTCTTGTTTGGGCTAAAGCCCATATATGCTTTTATCTTGTTTTTGGTAGGGGGGTTCAAAACTGGATATCCGGAATTTCGGATATCCGAATTTCGGGTATCCGAAAATTTCAGATATTGGTTTTCTTAGGGGTGATCATAAAATCGGGTACCCGACAAATCCCGATTACCCGAACTGAGAAATCCCGATTACCGACCTGAGAATACATATTTGGTTTAGGTATCGGGTTCTATTATTAAGCAAAATCGGGTTCGGTCTTCGTATCGGGTATGGACCGAGAAATCCCGAATAAAACCGACCGACCCAAAATTTCAATCAGTACCTGGATTTTATATGACTTTGTGCAGGCCTAAAAATTTCAATCAGAGTCACAAAGTCCTCAATTTCAAACGTAAGAATCACTGAATGAGGCTGCATGATATTCATTCGGATTTAAGAAGCTGTTAGCAATCAAATTAAAGGCATTTACATGCGAATGAGAATGCTACGATATCCAGAATTACGAATCCGCCAACATTCAATGGAAAAATGAAATTGATGCTCGCTATATACTCGGAATACAAAACCAACTAGATTGGAACAAAAATATACTCAAATATAGGGAACAACGGAGAAGACTACTTGTGAATCTTCCAATTTAACCTAAACTCAACCAAAATCAAATCGGATGGTACCAATAGACTCGTAATGATCAACCGAGTATGATGGAACTAGATTTAATGAAAATCGTTGAGTTTCTAAAAAACCGCCATTAATGAGCAAGAAGAAGAAGACGACCGTGACTTCTCAAATCTCAATCAAACTTCAATTCGAGATCTCAATCGCATTGATCTTGTTCTTTAAGTCTTCGGTCTCGGTTGTACTGATGCTCCCCAAAAAAACCGAGAATGCTAATACCGACACCCGATGAAACATTCACGATCGGTTGTCGGCCTTCTAATTGAGCCTAATTCGGGAATCGGGTCGGGTCGGTTTTCCTAAAATCGGGTCGGGAAACCGACTTTGATCAGGCCTAGGTTTTCTTTATCCAAGTCCAAGTCAGAACTTTCGGATACCCGAAATTTCAGACTTCGACTCAGATAGTTATAACGGATATCCAAAAATCTTGTTTTGTTTAAAAAACAACAATTTCAAATTTGAACAGACATGTTCCAAAATATAGCATGTAGTCAAGTTAGTACCAACTTGTTTGTTACCTAAGTTCGACCTAAAAACGACAAAAAAATATGAGTGGGATAACCCTAATTCCCTAAAAGTTCATTTTTTAATATAAAAAATATTTTGATTTATGTAAAATTTTTGGATAACGGGTATCCGAAACTTCCGAAAATTTTATAAACATTGTCCAAGTCCAAGTACGAAAATTCGGATATTCGAAATTTCGGATATCCGGAATTTTCGGATAATTCGGATACGGAATTTCGAATAATTCGGATATAGATTCGAACTCGGATATTTTTGAACACCCCTAGTTTTTGATATGGATTCTCTTAATATATGAAACATAAAACACATTTTACTATAAACTCAATATATAAGTTATAGTTGATTACTTTATGTTATAAACTAGTAAAAATATTTATACATGTGACCTGCTAAATCGTTGAAAAAGTAACTTCTTTGAAAGTTTATAAAATTCGAACATGTACAGGCCCACTGGAAATCAACGGGCAATGGGCCAATTTTTAATATGTCATGACTTAGACAGTTTAATATTAATCTAAAGACTTCTAGCCTAATGAATATGTTAGTGTTTAATAAGGTGTTTTCCTCGAAGTTAAGGGTTCAAGTCCTATAATGAACAAGTGGTATTCTTAGCCGGCTAAGCCAAGCCGATTTGGTATTTCGGCTAAGCCGACAATTGTATATTTAAGTGATTCCTTCAGTCAAATGTATATTTTCACCCCAAGAAATTTTTTTTAGTAACGTTTGGAGCTATTTCCAAATCTTTAATACGTGAGTGAGCATTTCTGGGATGAGTAAGTCACCCCAAGAATATTATTGTTGATTGGGGATTAAATATTTTATTTTAGTTTTTTCTTAAACAGTTAACTCTAATTCACTCCTAATGTAACCCCTTAAATCAACAAAAAACCGTCTATGTCTTAGATAGAACTCAGGACCTCCAGATAAGAAAAAACATTACCATCTCCCGTTTGACCACTAAATAAAAAACTCATTGACAAATATATTATTTTAGTAAACGAACTTGTTGATGGAGTGTTGTATGGTTGGACCTAACAATATTCCCAAGTCTACTCTAGTCCATTCCAGAATCACATACATAAACTTTAGTCTCAAAAGAACATATAACAGGTGAAAAGAAGTTACCACTAACTTGCAAACTTTGAGAAAGATCTTAAATCACGTGTATGTTATGTTTAATATTTTAATCGTTTTACACTACTGGTTTATTATAGTACTTGAACTTTTAACCTATAAGTGATTGGACATCTTAAACAACATCAAAATACCATTAATTAGAAGCTCTTTGATATGTTATGCTTAATTATTTAGGGAGGTGGGTATACCCCTCGGCTACCCTCCTTCGGCTTCAAGACTCCGCAGGACTTCTTCGGCTACCATACCTATGATTGCAGCTTCCACCCACAGCTTGGATTTTTGAAGCAGAGTTGCTTCATGAAGCGGCAACATGTTAAACGGTTGTCAATATGGTTGAAGCTTCACGGTTTGAATTCTTGAACCATACTCTCTAATTTGAAGCTTTAAGGCTTCATATTTAAACCATACTCTTCTACGTTACACTTCTAATGAATAGTAAATTCTATTTTAGCATTGACACTGAAAATGGATATATATATATATATATATATATATATATATATATATATAGGGTTAGGTTCAAATGAGAAATTTTTATTTTGAGAACTTTTGAGAACTAAATCTCAACCACAAATTTCAGGGGGGACCACTACAATTCATGGGAGGGGGAATACATGTAATAAACATGTGGCTCAAATTAGTTCTTTTTAGTTCTCAAATTAAATTAGTTCTCAAATGATCATCTCCCTATATATATATATATATATATATATATATATATATATATATATATATATATATAGGTAAAAGATCCGTGTAGACCCCTTATTTTTTGTAGACCCCGTAGACCCCTTATAAAACTCAACAAAACTCATTAAAACTCACTAAAAATAAAACTCAGTTTTATTAATTTAGTTTTTTTTATTTGCGATAAGCTTTTAAGAACAAAAAAAGACAATTAAAAAAAAAGAAAAACAAAAAACATTAAAAATTGAACATTTTAAGACAATGAGTTTTAAAAATCAATGAGTTTAAAACTCAATAAACTCAATAAAACTCAGTGTTGCGTTTAAAACTCATTATTTTAAAACTCATTGTCTTAAAATGTTTGATTTTTAATGTTTTTTGTTTTTTTTAATTTATTTATTTATTTTTTTGGTTCTTAAAAGCTTATCGTAATAAAAAAACCAAATTTACAACACTGAGTTTTATTTTTATTGAGTTTTATAGAGGTCTACAGGGTCTACAAAATTTAAGGGGTCTACACGGAATCCTTCCCTATATATATATATATATATATATATATATTAAAAGGTTAAAATTGATAATGAATAACTTTTATATTATTACAGAGTTTGAATTTTCTTAAAAGGTTGTAAATTTTAATATCCATGTTTGAAAATTGCACTTTTAATAACAATATATATAATCATTACATATTATATTATTGTCTCATTTGTTACATTGGCACTTTTTGTGAAAAAGATAAAGATTACATATTATATTATTGTCTCATTTGTTACATTGGCATTTTTTGTGAAAAAGATAAAGAATATAAAAGATATTATAAATAAAGTCTGTTTGGGGAGTCAAAGTGTCAAACTATGCAAATTGTTTTGTGTTGTTTGTTTGTACATGTTATTGTTTATCTATCGTCGTGCCGATTCCTAATAACTTAAGGTGCACCACCCAACTCGTCGTTGTTGGAACCATGGCCGGCGTCTTCATCGTCATCACCATCATCATCATCATCGTCATCATCATCAGAGAAAACACCATCATCATCATCATCATCATTGTTATTTTCACCGACATCCGCATATTCATGACGATTTGACCAAGTATGCTCCACCAAGTCTGCCATTAGTGCGTTATGTTGTTCTCTAGACCGCATCTCCGCCGAATTTTGAATGCGTTCTTCCATGGATGCTTCGGGCACAACAACTCGGTGTTCGGGATCGTAGTAGGAACAGATCGCCATGCCTCTGTCCTCCTTCACCATGTTGTGCATGATGATGATGCTACGCATGCAATCTTTCATTTTATCAAGCGTCCAAAGTCGGCAAGGATTTTTAATGAAGTGCCATTTCGTTACCAATGTGCCGAACGTACACTCGATACCCTTTCTTGCCGCTTCTTGAACCTTTTTGAAGCGCTTTCTTTTCTCATCAATAGGATCCTTGTAGGTCTTCACCATGAAAGAATATTCTGGGTATATACCATCACCCAATAGATAACCATGTGGATAATAGTTACCGTTTGCATAAAAAGAAGCTTTGGCACCTTTACCCGATACGTAATCCTCGATGATTTCGGACCCTTGCAAGACATTGATGTCATTGTTCGAACCGGCTACCCCAAAATGTGCGTGCCAAATCCATTGATCGCACGATGCCACGGCTTGAAGAATAACAGTCGGACCCTTTTGATCTCCTCGTGTGTATTGACCTTTCCATGCCGTAGGACAATTATCCCATTGCCAATGCTTGCAGTCGATACTTCCGATCATTCCCGGTAGACCATACTTCTTATCATGTCGGTCATACAGCAATTGTAGATCATTCCACGTCGGTTTTCTTAAATAACGTGGACCGTACAATATACGCATTCCTAGCACAATTTAAAAATAATATATGATGTAAAAATTAAAAATTGGTAGAACAATTTTAAAGAATAATTATATTTAACATTTAAAATAAAACTACAACAATTTAAAAAAAAAAACAATAACAATTTAAAAAAATACCTTTTGCAAAGTGTTCCAACGTATCTCGTGTCGTCTTTTCCGCCATTTTTAAATATTCGTTGTTGATGTCGGTCGTTGTCCCGTACGCCAAGACACGTAATGCGGAGGTAACCTTCTGAATAGCTGTAAATCCAAGCTTCCCGCGTGCGTCACAACGTTGTTGAATACGGAAACTCTCGTTCAAGATCGTTTACAATACGTAAGAACATTCGTTTACTCATCCGGAAACGATTGAAGAACGTCGCAGCACTTCGGTATGTAGGTCTGGCGGAAAAATAGTCGTTCATCAAGTTCCTATTTGCCGCCTCACGATCGCGTTCAACTTGCGTTCTACGTATAACGGGACGAGGAATGGGAGGTGGTTCCATTTGCATCACGTACGAAACGATCTCGTCTTCTATCTCATCGTCGAAATCGTAGAAAATAGAAGAAGAACTTGATTGTGGAGAGCTCATTTTTTAAAAAAAAATGGAAGAATATATATGTAGATGGAGAGTGTTGTGTGTAAAATATTGAAAGAATGTTGTGTGTGTATATATATATATGAATGGTTTAAAAAAAAAAAAAAAAAAAGGATTGAAACTAGCCGTTCAACGGCTAGTTTTTTGGGAAAACAAATTTGTCCGGCGCCATGTACAAAACGCCCTTTGCTAATTTTCCTAAGATGGCGCCCCGGGGGGGCGGTGGAGGGCGCTATAGGGGCGCTATGGGGCTCCATGGCGCCCCCATGGAGCCCCATTACGGATAGCCTAAGGCTAAGTGTAGTGGATGGAGCCCCTTGTGGGCGTTATGCGCCATGTGGCGTCCACGTCAGCATGAGGGGCTCCATGGCAAAAGTGGTGTAGTGGGGCTCCATGTATAACCCCCCTACCAATCATTACCTAATTATTTATTTAATCATTTTTTATATAATATAATATTAAACATATTAAAAACTAAAATTAAAAAAAAAACAAGACATAAAAACTAGAAGATTTTTTTAAAAAAAAAAAACAAACTTACAACATTTTAAAAAAAAAAAACATGACAACTAAAAAAAAAACTAATCATCGTCTTGAACATCATCATACGCCTCATCCTCGTCGTCATCCCCATGCTCGTCGTTGTTGGAACCATGGCCGGCGTCTTCATCGTCATCACCATCATCATCATCATCATCATCATCGTCATCATCATCAGAGAAAACACCATCATCATCATCATCATCATTGTTATTTTCACCGACATCCGCATATTCATGACGATTTGACCAAGTATGCTCCACCAAGTCTGCCATTAGTGCGTTATGTTGTTCTCTAGACCGCATCTCCGCCGAATTTTGAATGCGTTCTTCCATGGATGCTTCGGGCACAACAACTCGGTGTTCGGGATCGTAGTAGGAACAGATCGCCATGCCTCTGTCCTCCTTCACCATGTTGTGCATGATGATGATGCTACGCATGCAATCTTTCATTTTATCAAGCGTCCAAAGTCGGCAAGGATTTTTAATGAAGTGCCATTTCGTTACCAATGTGCCGAACGTACACTCGATACCCTTTCTTGCCGCTTCTTGAACCTTTTTGAAGCGCTTTCTTTTCTCATCAATAGGATCCTTGTAGGTCTTCACCATGAAAGAATATTCTGGGTATATACCATCACCCAATAGATAACCATGTGGATAATAGTTACCGTTTGCATAAAAAGAAGCTTTGGCACCTTTACCCGATACGTAATCCTCGATGATTTCGGACCCTTGCAAGACATTGATGTCATTGTTCGAACCGGCTACCCCAAAATGTGCGTGCCAAATCCATTGATCGCACGATGCCACGGCTTGAAGAATAACAGTCGGACCCTTTTGATCTCCTCGTGTGTATTGACCTTTCCATGCCGTAGGACAATTATCCCATTGCCAATGCTTGCAGTCGATACTTCCGATCATTCCCGGTAGACCATACTTCTTATCATGTCGGTCATACAGCAATTGTAGATCATTCCACGTCGGTTTTCTTAAATAACGTGGACCGTACAATATACGCATTCCTAGCACAATTTAAAAATAATATATGATGTAAAAATTAAAAATTGGTAGAACAATTTTAAAGAATAATTATATTTAACATTTAAAATAAAACTACAACAATTAAAAAAAAAAAACAATAACAATTTAAAAAAATACCTTTTGCAAAGTGTTCCAACGTATCTCGTGTCGTCTTTTCCGCCATTTTTAAATATTCGTCGTTGATGTCGGTCGTTGTCCCGTACGCCAAGACACGTAATGCGGAGGTAACCTTCTGAATAGCTGTAAATCCAAGCTTCCCGCGTGCGTCACAACGTTGTTGAAAATACGGAAACTCTCGTTCAAGATCGTTAACAATACGTAAGAACATTCGTTTACTCATCCGGAAACGATTGAAGAACGTCGCATCACTTCGGTATGTAGGTCTGGCGGAAAAATAGTCGTTCATCAAGTTCCTATTTGCCGCCTCACGATCGCGTTCAACTTGCGTTCTACGTATAACGGGACGAGGAATGGGAGGTGGTTCCATTTGCATCACGTACGAAACGATCTCGTCTTCTATCTCATCGTCGAAATCGTAGAAAATAGAAGAAGAACTTGATTGTGGAGAGCTCATTTTTTAAAAAAAAATGGAAGAATATATATGTAGATGGAGAGTGTTGTGTGTAAAATATTGAAAGAATGTTGTGTGTGTATATATATATATATATGAATGGTTTAAAAAAAAAAAAAAAAAGGATTGAAACTAGCCGTTCAACGGCTAGTTTTTTGGGAAAACAAATTTGTCCGGCGCCATGTACAAAACGCCCTTTGCTAATTTTCCTAAGATGGCGCCCCGGGGGGCGGTGGAGGGCGCTATAGGGGCGCTATAGGGGCGCTATGGGGCTCCATGGCGCCCCCATGGAGCCCCATTACGGATAGCCTAATAACTGAAATTTTAAAAGACTTAGTAGTTTAATTGACGGTATTAAGATTATGATAAATGCGTTATTATCGAGTGACTAAAAGTTGAAGTCTTATAAAAAAGAGTCACATTAGTTATTGATAAAATGATCATTTGAATAAATATTTCAGTTATTGATGCATAGTTTATTTTAGATTTGAGTGTAATTCAGAAACGGGATACTAAAAAATAATATAGTTAATTGCAAATTTAGTCTCTATTGTTTGAGTCAAATTGTTTTGTTTTTCTTCATAGAATGCTTTATGATATGAGTTTGTTGTAAAACACTGCTCGTTAGAAAAATTCTGTTAAGTCCAAAGATGTTTTGGTCTTTTTATTTAGATACAACTTGCTAATGCTGGATACAATCTCTTAATGCATATAGTTAATTAGAAAACTTAGGGGGGGGGGGGGGGGTATGGAGAGGAGCCGGAGGCCGGTTTCAAAGGGAGCCGGGTGGCTCCATGTGACTCACCATACCGCTTTGCGCGGTTCTTGTTCCTGACTTCCATTTGGCGGTTCAACCTGGCTTCCACAAGCCAGCCAAAGCCGGCCCAATAGATCCGTTGAATTCGACCGTTGGTAGCCAACGGCTACCCCCCCCCCCCCCCTTTTTATTTTTATTTTCTTTAACATTTTAAACATACACTATATATACCCATTCATTTTTTTATAAAACACCTCTTTCTCTCTACAAACATTTTCTTCATCTCTTTCACTCTATAAAAATGAGTCTTTACGATGAAGAAGACTTTTTTCCACCACCCGAGATTCCGACATCGTCAAGCAGTTCCGATGGTTCGTACGAGAACGCGATGTAGTACTTTAACCTATGTCTTAACGTCATCGAACAGGAAGAACAAGAAGAGGTTTCCGCTCCTAAACGGAGGAGACGTATTTACCGTGATCGTGAAAACGGTCACCAACGATTGGTGGAAGTGTTTTTAACCGAGGAGGAAGTGAACGCAAATCCTCTAACCCTAGATTTGTATTTTTTTGTTAATAAAAGTTGTAATTTTTTTTTATTTTTAATGAATGTTGTTTAAGTTTATTAGTGTTTTAATATTGTTAAATTTTAATTGTGGATTAAGTTTAAAAAAAAATCGTAATGAATGTGGTTTCAATATTGCACCACAACCTTACCATGTGGTGTGACTTCAATTGGCTCCAAATTGAAAGAATTTACATGGCGGAATATTATTAGTTGATGAACATGCTTCACCAAGCCTCCACCACTGACGATAAGATCGAAGGGTCATTTATGTAAATTTATTAAACTAAATAAATATTAAAGCTAAAACTAAACTCAAACCTCACCGTTGATCTCGGTGACCAAACCTCCCGGAACACCGTACACGCGGTCCTGGTCCTATCCGCCGGCGATGATCAGGCGGTCGAATTCATTGGCTTCATTTGATGAGATTAAGGCTTCATTTGATGTAATTTGGCTAACTAACATTGATGGTGACAATGAGATTATAAAGGGGATCTCAAGATGATGAAAATTGGAAAATGTGGTCGGAAAAGCGAAGACGGGTTGGCGGCAGACTTTTTAAAGCTTCATCAAGAAAAAAATACTATGTTTTAGATCCGAACTTCAAAATCACATACGAGATTCATGAAAGAAATGTTCATTTCATTAAGGAAAACGCGATATAGTGACTGGATTTTAGGATGGTTCCAATCATGGCGAAATTTCTTCGGTGGTGGCTCTTCGATTTTACAACCATTTTTTTTTTTAATTTGCAGGTCTTTCAATTTGAAAAAAATCTATCAGTTCGAGTTCACCGGTTAGGGCTAGGGTTTTGACAGGACGTCGTAACGGCGATAGGGGTGGTGACCGGTGTGGTGCGGCGGTGGTCGGATATAGTTGATCGTGAGGAGGAGAAAGAAATAAGTTGGATCTGCTTTTTCTATTAGTTTAACTAATTACATAAATAGTCCTTTAACTTTAAGATATACTTTTTAGTAACTATATGCATTAATAGCTTGTACTAACATTAGTTAATTGTACCTATACTTCAAAAGACAAAAAAAATGCCTCTAATCTTAACCGTGATTCTTTAACGGAGTTAGTGTTTTGGACCTAATTTGCAATTAACGCATACCATAGTGTAGAACGTTGCATTTTGGAGCATTCTGTAATTCGGTCTAAACCACAGAGACGGAATTTGCAATTAACTCAAAATAATATATGAAAATATTAGAACAAATGCAAAGACGACTCACATAGTTTACGAACTTGAAATATAGACCTTCTCCCAGTGAAACAAATCTAACTTCTTTTATTAGTATCAGTGATTCGCATACCATAATGAGCGTAAATGTGAGAATGTCGATTCATACTTACACTTACAATCCAGCAATCCCCTTTATTAGGGCAAATAACCAATATATCATAATTACGTAAAGAGAGAATTGCATATTTCCCCCTATTTTCAATCCTAATTGCATATTTACCCATACCAAAACAACAATTGCATATATCCCATTTTCTAATCAAATGATAATTATACCCTTTAGAGTTAATTACATAAACAGTCCATGTGGTTTAAGGAAAGTAACATGATAACGTACTAACTTCTTTATACCGACATTGAGTCCTATGATTTTCAATTTGTACTAATGTTAATTTATGTTCGTATTTTTTTTCTTCGTTAAGGGTATACTAGTTCTCTTATACTAAAAGGACTAATTGTATATGTTCTTTAGCTTAGGGACTCTTTGTGTAACATAAATATTAACGTCGCATCCTCTCCACCATCGGCCACCACCACCATTGTCGGTGCCACCCCCTCACAATCGTCGTCTTCCTCATCCAAGAAAACCAAAAGCCTAGAACCTAAATCAATCATCGCAAATTAGCAATCGAAGCCCTAGATAAAAAAAATCTGATGGAACGAAGCTGCCGACCAAACACAACTACCAGAATACAAATCTGCGTTACTGTTGATTTCGTCTTCGGCAACGCCGTTGTAGTCTTCTGAAAATACAATCTATACGCCCGGAAATAAGATCCAAATCAGAAAACCTTTTCACCGCTCGAGGTCGAGATGATTCATTATGGAACACAAGAGACTGTTTATGGCAGACACAAGGAACATGGATCCTTACTAGGTGTATTCATCGGATCGGATTTCGGTTTATTCGGTTTATTTGGTTCGGTTTAATCGGATTGGAATATTCTTTGTCCAGATTCGAATCCGAACCCGATTAGAATAAGACACTTATCTGAACATATCCTAATCTAAATCGAATCAAATCCAATCCGAACCGAATAAACGAAATTTGTTTCGAATAAACTGAATTCGGTTTTCGGTTTCCAATCGCGAAAATCAAACAAATAACAAAACATGTTTTCTAACATATCCTCAAAACAAGAGTTCACATCCACAATAAAAACACACAAATGGAAAGAAAAAACTTAAAATGGATAATAAATAAGCATATATATTTATATAGGGTAAGGTTCATGTGAAACCAACTTTTATTACTAAAACACGAAAGCAAATATTAAAACCTCTATAACTTTTTCATACGTTAATAATTTTTAAAAACAATTTGCACCAAAATCCTTAAAATTATGTTATCTTTAGTTCTGGAAAAAAATTAAAAAAAATAATTTTTTTTTAAAATTATTATTGCACAGGTGCAATAAATTTATTATTATTATTATTATTGCACATATGCAATAATATTAAAACCTTTATAACTTTTTCATATGTTAAATTTTCTTATTAAAAATTACACTATAAATCTTATAATTCTGTTATCTTTAATTCTGGAGAAAATAAAAAAAAATTCAATGTTTTTTTTAATTATTGCACATGTTCAATAAAAAACTATTATTGCACATGTGCAATAATATTAAAACCTCTATAACTTTTTTCATACGTTAATATTTTTGATAAAAAAAATTGCACCATAAGTCTTATAATTCTGTTATCTTTAATTCTTAAAAAAATTAAAAAAAAATAACGTTCTTTTTGTTAATATTGCACATGTGTAATATAATTAATACGTATTATTGCACATGTGCAATAATAAAAAAATCACGAAATTTTAAATGTTTAATTTTTTTTTCCAAGAATTAAAGGTGATATAATTTTAAGACTTTTGGTGCAAATTTCCTAAAAAATATTAACGTATGAGGAAGTTATAGAGGTTTTAATATTTGTTTTCGTGTTTTCGAATAAAATCTTGTTTTTATTTGATCCTTCCCCTATTTATATATAATATAAATATAAATTATATTTGAATTAATTAATCAGGTCGAATAACCCGAATAAACCGAATAACCCTAATAATTTTTTTATCCATATCCGAATCCGATCTGAAATCCGAAAAGGAATTTGGTTCGGTTTCAATCCGATCCGAAATCTGAATAACGCTTTTGGTTCGGTTTTTTCGGTTTCAGATGCGGTTCGGATTTCGGTTTTATTCGGATTTCGAATTTGTTGAACACCCCTAATCCTTACGCACTAGCCATCCATGAAAATATTTGTGACGAGATTAGGAAGACATATAACATAGCACCCGCCACCTGGACGCGAATATATTTGTTAAAGTTTAAATAAGTATTTTGTTGTATTTTTAATTATGTATTTGGTTTCTTAATTTTATTAATCATTTATGTATTTGTTTAGTTTTTTTTAAATAGTTGTTATATTTAATATTCATTTATTTAAATATTTAAATATTTAAATAATTAAAAATTAAAAAAAAAGTAGTCATTTTTTAAAAACTAGTTGTTATACTTAATATTTATTTAGTTAATTATAATTTTAATAATTTATATATTAAAAATAGAAAATAAATGATGTGGGGATGACAAATTTGGCGAAAAACTACTTGTGAAAAGGATTTGAAAAGATGAGTAAAAAACTAATGTGACATGCTAATTATGACGGTTTGTAAGAAGGACAGACGTTTGAGACGTCTAAGTTGCCGGTAGTCTAAACCAAGTAAAACCCATAATCGATCCATTCCTTGTGACCCAAACTTAATCCATTCAAAGGATTGATTAAAAATCAAAATCAATTCATTCCTAAAATCAAACAAAAACCCACCGCTATTCTATGTTGATGTTTCTTCTTCGTCTTATCAAGTCGTTGAACAATATCGTTTTTCTTTTTTTGCTCTAGTTGTCTAAAGTGATTTCGAAAGTCTTGGCGGAAAGAATGAAAGGTGTTCTTGGCTCTATTATCTCGGATTCCCAAATGGCTTATGTCGGAGGGAGGAATATCGTGGAGGGACCTCTCATCATAAATGAAATTTTGGCTTGGGTTAAACATACTAAAGTGCCTGGGATGCTCTTTAAAGTTGACTTCTCTAAAGCGTTTGACTCAGTCGATTGGGGCTTCATTGATTCGATGCTAGGTTATATGAATTTTCCTCTAATGTGGAGGAATTGGGTTCGCGGGATTCTCTCATCGGCTCGGGCCTCGGTTCTCGTAAACGGTTCCCCTACAAACGAATTCCAGTGCTTTAGAGGTGTGAGACAGGGGGATCCGCTCTCGCCTTATCTCTTCTTAGTGGCAATGGAAGGGCTTAATTGGATGCTTGAGGAAGCAAAAGGGCTGGGGATTGTTGAAGGCTTCCAACTGCCTAATGGGGGTCCGGTTATCTCTCACCTGGTTTACGCGGATGATGTGCTGGTCGTTGGTAAATGGAGTGAGTCTTCTATTGCGAACATCATTCGTATCCTGCGTTGTTTTTTTTTTGGTTTCTGGACTCAAAATAAACCTGGCCAAGAGCGCCATTCTTGGGATAAATGTGGAGGATTCTGATGTTGTAAATAAAGCCTTAGAGTGTGGCTGTAGCGTGGGTACTTTACCTCTAACGTATCTGGGGATGCAAGTAGGAGCGAATATGAATAGGAGGGTCAATTGGCAAGGAATAATTGATGTGTTTGAGCGAAGGTTGTCGAGATGGAAGGCGAAGAGCATTTCGCTCGCTGGTAGGTTAGTTCTTGCTAAGAGCGTCCTCGAGAGCTTGCCAGCGTACTATTTCTCGATCTATAAAGCTCCAAAGAAGGTAATTTAAATTCTGGAAAAAATTAGATTTAACTTTCTTTGGGGTGGCACGGACGGAAAGCGGCGTATTCATTGGGTTAAGCGTGATATTGTTTGCCTGCCAAAAGAGGTTGGTGGATTGGGTCTGTCGAAGCTTAGTCATGTTAATCAAAGCCTCCTTTGTAAATGGCTTTGGCGGTATAAAACGGAGGATAACCGTCTTTGGAGGAGGGTTATTCACAGCATTCACTTTGTCCCTGGCAGCAACTTGTTTTTCCCTTGTAAAAGATGGATCGCTGGTCTGTGGAAAGGGATAATAAAGGTTAACAGTGGTTTATCTAACCTGAATGGAGGAATGCAGGTCTGGATGAAGGAGGAGAATGGAAGGTGGATCTGGAGGGATGGCAACGTCGGTTCCTTCTCCACTAAGGATGTTCGAAGTTTACTCAGGGGAGGTCAGTCGGAGCAGCATGAGTTCGTTCTTCACTGGTGCAAACTTATCCCAAATAAAATAAACATTTTTGCTTGGAGGGCCCAACGCAATAGGATCGCTACGTTCGACGCGCTCGTGAGAAGGAATATCCCGGTCAGTTCTTCGGTATGCAGGATGTGTGGGGATGGGGACGAGTCGGTGTCACACCTTTTCACGGGGTGTGTTTTCGCGGCTGCTGTTTGGCATTGGATTGCGGGTTGGTGCAAGATTCCCCTCATTATTGCCTTTTCTCTTAACGACATTTTGGAGTTGCGCAATGGTTTGGAGGTCTTAAGGAAGGATGTCGTTCATGGTATCGTTCTTACGGCGTGCTGGTGCATCTGGATTGAGAGGAACTCGGTCGTCTTTCAGAACACCACGCCCTCGGTTTTCCAAAGTCATTAAGGAGATTAAAAGCCTAAGTTCTCTATGGATGAATAATAGAAGTCATAGATGTATTGATTGGGTTAATTGTGCTTTCATGTAACATGTAACTTGCTTTTGGTGTTTGGGGTGGGTTCTCTCTAGTGTCTTGCTAGTGGGTTCTCCTGTTATTAATAAATTTGGCCGTTCAAAAAAAAAAGTTGTCTAATGAAGGTTAATAATTCTATTAAGTTATGGACGTACAATTTACTCTTATTTTAATTTCTACAAATCTAATTGAAACAATAGTAGCCGTTCAAAAAGAAAAATCTATTTGAAAGTGAGTTGAGGGGTTTTGTTTTCCAAGAAGACGACCCTTAAAATTGGGGCTATGCCTTGTCGTGCCCCGCCGTTGCTTTTCTCTTTTTTCAACTTGAGCCCCACTAGTTTATATTAATTTATAATATACCCCCCTTACTTTCTTCCCCAATAATTTATTTATAAGACCTTTATTGCTTATTTTCTCCATATTTAAGTAAGATAAGATTTTTTATTTATTGGAAATACAAGTTATAATATATAAAGAAATTTAAAAAAAAAATCGTTCTTCTTGTTTAGGATCTATAACAATATTTTATAACCCACGCATTGCCAAGGGAATAACGCAAACGTACAAAACATATACATTGCTATGACGGTATGTAAAGAAAACATATTAAAAGCGTGTAACGACCTAAATACCTAAAGTATTGCATACCACCTTGAAAAACTATGTTATATGACTGTACATATTATATCACCAACCCCTTACTAAATCCATTGATATTAAAAATAGAAAATAAAAAAATATATATACTATATGACTATGCTTATCAAACCACCAACTACTAAACGGAAACGACCATACATATTAAACCACCAAACCATGTGTTAAATTTTATATGTTTGAAAAAACAAATGATAATAAACAAAAATAAAATAGTCGTGCCACGTGGCATCACTAGAGACTGCCACGTGGCTTCTGGTTAATGGACATCGTGGCGAAGGTTAGTTGAGACTGCGCGGGGGGGGGGGGATTTTTTTCGGCCGTAGTGTAATTTTTGCGATTCTTGAATCTTTCTTATATATATTAGAACCGCCCCGAATTAGATCCATGACTCTCCCCCCAAACTTTTCCCAGCTTCGCTAGTGATGGACATGTTAATTATTGCCTATATAAAGTATATTTAACTTAATGATAAAAGAAATATATTCTCATGTTGTCATAGTTTACATCATTTTTATTAATTTGGATTAATTAACTTTCTCTTACTTTTTTCAAAATAACAATTTTGTTGGATATTTTAGTGTAATTTGAGATTGTGTATGATATTCAAACAAGGGGGCAAGCGTCCCAGGAGAAGCGGGGTCCAGGAATGACAACCTTTGACAGGGTCCAAAATGTAATTATTAAAGAAGGAAGGACCAAATGTAAAAGTTCGACATTAGATAACTGCATAGCAGTTATCTAATACGCTCATGACTCCCAATTCGTCATTCATTTTGTTCTTACAAAAATTCCATTGCAAATGAAATTCCATACTCGAAATCTAGAAATCAAATTATTTTTGTCCGATTAATACATTTGAAGTATAGTCTAAATAGTTTTGATCTGAAAGTGATTCACACTACTATAAATTATGTCCAGTTATATATTATGTAATTCTTGAAATTCCTTAACACATCTTATCTTGAGCAACATGTATATTTTTCCCCATTTTTTATCTTTTATTCTTGTCATCAATTGTATGTCATAAAAAAATAAACCTTTTTAATTAATTATTTGTTTATTTTATAAAATATATTTTTAGAACTTTTTAAAATTTATTTATTTTCCTTTATTTGATTAAGTAACTTACCTTCTTTTTATCATTATTATTTTTCAGATAAATTAATTAATAATGAATCAAGTCAAGCTTGAGCTTTGCATGAACTAGATCTTGGGCATTTATATCTTAACTTAAAAGATATCGAACTTGACTCCCAAGTAAATAAATAATTAATTAATAAGTATTCGAGCTTTTTCATAAGTTACTCGAGATCAGCCCATCCAAAAATCACTTCCTAACATTTTCAATCTTTAAATCATCCATGTAAATAACTTTTAGATTACAAAGAAATCTAAAAATTTCATTTATAAGTTTGAAAGAGAGTTAAAATCATAGATACAAATGGATTTTGGTTTATTGTATTATACTATTGGATAAGGCTTATCGTTTTTATGTAGTAAGTGTTCAAATTCCATTTATGACAAAAATTATGTAATTAAAGCCATTCGAAAAAAAAGTTTGGTCTTGCTTGGTACAAGATCACCAAACTAGGTTACGATCATAATTAAAAACATAGATCGGGTAATTATTTATATAAATAGATTAATAATTATTTTAAACGTAATTATAAACATAATTTGCATAATTAAAAGCACGGGTTATGTGATTATCATTTATATGTTCCACGTTTATTTACATTTTGTGTGTAACTAGATCTTGTTGTGCTCAAAGGAAAATAGTATAGTGTACTAGAGATAAGTAGAGAACTTAAAACAAAAGCAACATTCCTATTAGGTTGAACTTTGTTTATATGTTAATCCTCGCTTCTGAAAACATAAAACACAATAATCTCTTATAATTTCATAGCCTTTGTTTTGAATGCTTTTAAGCCTTCATATCCCCACGTTTGTTCCTTTTATAATTTTAAAATCCAATCACATTGATGATATGATATGTATTGTCCCGTGTATAGTTGGAACCAAGTGACATGCTCATTTTAAGGAAATTGTGGACAACTTTTCGTTTGTCACGTTCCTCTCTCATCAATATTTAACCCCCATCAATTGTTGATCACGTCATAAATTCGTTATGCCACTTCATCCGTTTGCTAATTGGGTTTCTAATATTAAAAGACAAAACCTTTCCTAAAGAAGATTTAAGTTCAATAAAGAAGAATGATTTAAAACTATTGTATATGGTTCGAGAAAAAAACTTCAATCCTTCATCTTATGTTACAATTATCAAGTTTCGCTACACTCGAAAGATTTACTGTTTCTTTTAGGCTGTCCATAACGCTAAGCTCCATCCTTCCTATAAACGCATTCAGTCAACATGTTACATCAGCTTTTTATCATGCGAGAGCTCTTAGGTATTGTGACCCATCTCAATACCCTTTGAAGCGTCCCAACTTCTCTCTCACATAGGTGATTCATCACGTGTGGCTGCCTCAGCTGAATCATTAAAAGCCATAGGCTTAACCTCGTACTTGTCAATTTTAGGAATGGACTAGGAGATGTATCAATTTCAATTATACATCCCCTTCTTAAAGTGCGCGGGTTTATCAAATCTTCCCCCACAGTGACCTCACTAGTTCATACAATTAGGTTGTCCTATTGAACTCAGATCTTGGGATCTCCAGTCAATTGAGTTAGGTTTTCTTTCATATAAACTTTAATCTTTCAAAGGCTCCAGTCCCATTCCCATGGACGAGTTCTGAACTAACTCTCTACTTAGGCTGTTTGCCAGCGATCCGCAATATTATCCTTTGACTTCACGTAGTCAACAGTGAGAATTCCAATAGAGATTAGTTGTCGTATCGTGTTATGTCTACGTCTTATATGTATATTCTTACCATTATACATTGTGCTATGAGCTCTGCCAATTGCCGATTGGCTATCACAATGTATACATATGGCCGTTGTCGGCTTAGGCCATCTTGGTATATCCTTAATAAATTGACGTAGCCATTCTTCCTCTTCACCAACTTTATCTAAAACGATGAATTCTGCTTCCATCGTGGATCTAGCAATAACCGTTTGTTTCGACAATTTCCACGATATGCTGCACCTCCAAGTGTGAATACATATCCACTCGTTGCTCTAGAATCCTTCGTATCCGATATCCAATTTGCATCACAGTGCCCTTCAATCACTGCATGATATCTGGTGTAGTGCAACCCCTAATCCCTAGTGTACCTTAAGTACCTAAGTAACCTAGTTACACATCTCCAATGAGTTGAACTTGGAGTACTCGTGTACCTACTGTTGGGTTATATAACAAATTATCACACGAGTACGCAGCGGAATAAAACCTATGAATTAATCTAACTAACCGGATAGAACATGTTTACCTTATGAGCTCGGATTGACTTGATCTCTTGGAGGATTTAACGCAAATCCCTCTACGATCGCACACACGACACACCAATGCTATGTGCTAGCACTTGATCACGAACTCCTCTTGATGAAGTAGCTTTGGTCGAACCACACAAGAAATCGAAACCCCTAGGGTTCTTTCTTGTTGCCGAAAATTAGAGAGAAAGAGAGAGAGATTAGGGTTTGCACTTTTATCAGATAAATGCAGTAACTAAACCTTAAACCCAGAGGGTCTATTTATAGGTTTAAAAGACTTGGATAAACAAGTTAAGGATTGGCATAGGAGCCCTAGCCGAATTCGGCCTAGAGGCCCTATCCAAACCCTTCTCTCAATTGTAATCCAATTACAACTCTCTCTAATTACAACTAACACCCCTGTTAACAATTAACTGTCAGTTTTTAACGAAACCTCGTTAAATGTTCGTGATAAATATTAATTAACCATTAATTAATATTAATACATTTGGTGTCGAGACGTGTGACCCCGTAGGCTTAAATAATTTCCGGACATACGCTTAATATTACATGATCATATCCCTACACCTACTTAGCTTGCTTACAGCATATGCTAAGTCTGGTCTGGTACAACTCATCAAATACATCAAACTGCCAATAATTCTTGAATACTCTAATTGGTTAACAACATCTCCTCTGTTCTTAACTAGATGTTGACCTGTGTCAATGGGAGTTCTAGCTACATTAAAGTCATTTGCATTGAACTTTTCAAGAATTTTATCCACATAGTGGGTTTGTCCTAAAGCAAGTGTTAGGTTATACGCACGCGGAAGCAACACACACGATCAACGAACACACTGCAGAAAATAAACGAACACGAGAACACACAAGGATTTACGTGGTTCGGTCGATGTGACCTACGTCCACGGGCTGCAACCAAGATTATTTTATTGCTTTATGCCTTACACCTCTCGTGATATAGGATTACAAGTACTAGCCACTATATAGAGAGATACAATTAGGGTTAACAACTTAATCCTCAAGAAAATTACTAACGGGCTATAATTAAATAAAACGGTCCAGGTCTTCAGTTTAATTAACCTGCCACCGAATGTCTTCTAAACTGGATCAGGCCCAAAGCAATCGAGCCTCCACAAAATCCAACAATCTCCCACTTGGAGGCTTGACCATCTTCAACTGCCATCCACTACTGTGAATACTTGTACGTCTAGTAATCCTTATCAACTATCATGGTTGCAACGGCCTTTTCATTAGTCAACTGAAAGGCCCGTTGAATCTCCACCGAGCTCCAACACATCAGTCATGGCGATATATGCCCCTGACTCATTCTCCGTCCCTACCGGCTCCCACTGACACGAACTGCCGGATCCTGGAATACCATGAGAATAAACACTCTCCGAATAAAGCAGATAATCCTCTGGAGAGATTTTAACAGCTGGAGTACTGGTTCTCGCAACCCACTATCTAGTAACTCTGGCTGAAGCTTTGACTGGCTGACTACCAATGCTCCCACTGCTACAAAAACCCTTGACACGTTTTTCTGAACCTTTCCTAGTACGTTCAACCTGAATCTGACCTGTGGCTCTGGGTTTGTCATCTGCAAAACAAACCTTCTTATGCCCACGAGACTCTGTGAACCGGATTTTGTTTTTCTTCTGATATGGGACGGTCACTCCCTCAGATGGTAAGCTAACCATATACAACGAACCTTGTTTCTTTCCTCGAGCAATAATTAGACTCTCCTTAGCAACTTTCCACTGCCCGTTTCTGAACTTAACCTCATGTCCCTGTTCATCCAACTGCCCAACAGAAATCAAACGTTTCTTCAAACCTGGAATAACTCGGACATCCTTCAAAGTCCACGAACCGGCTGAAGTTTTTAGATCTATTTCACCCATGCCCGTCACGTCAAGAACCTCATCCTTTGCTATCCTGACCTTTCCAAAATCACCATCTTTTAGATTCTGTAATGCTTCACCGCTGTGGGTAGCATGGAATGAAGCACCAGAATCCATAACCCAGGAATCCACCATGCTCTCTACACTACAAACCAAGGCATCATCTTCTTCATCAGTGTAGTTTCCTGCATAGTTTGCTTGTTTCTTTTCATTCGGACATTGATTCCTAAAATGCCCCACCTCCTTGCAGTTCCAACATGTTACCCCGGAGTAATCCCGAGTCTTTGACTGACTCCTCTGTCTGTTCCTGCTCCCACTACCTCTGCTATTTTTTCTTCCTCTACTGACATTTAACAACCCACTTGATTATTCCCCAGAACTCTTTCTTCTGACATCCTCGCCCAGAATAAGATCACGAATCTTCTCAAAAGTGAATTTATCGGTTCCTGAAGAACTAGTAACCGCTGTAACCATTCCAGACCAACTGTCAGGCAATGAAGATAACAGTAACAAGGCTTGAACTTCATCATCGAACTTAATGCCCACGGACACGAGTCTGGCTAAGATCGAATTCAACAGATTAACATGCTCGGTAACTGAACTGCCCTCTTTCATCCTTGTGTTAACCAACTCACGAATTAAGAAGACCTTATTTGCTGCCGACGGCTTCTCGTATATGTTAGAAAGAGCCAACATCATACCACTAGCGGTGGTTGCCTCGGGGATGTTAAATGCCACACTTCTAGTCAATGACAACGTGATAACTGCCCTCGCTTTCTTGTCTTTTAATTCCCACTCGACTGGTTCCATCTTTTCCGGTCTCTTCCCCGTTAACACAACATCAAGATCTTTTTGACACAGTGCAGCCTCAATCTGCATCTTCCACCAACTAAAATCCGTACCGTTAAACTTATCGATTGAAAATTTCCCATCCTCTGCCATGTTAAACACAAACACGACTAATAGAAACTGAATCGAAAAAAACAAGAACAAGACTAAAACAACCGAAACAGAAATCACCTAATGCACGTTTCTCCGATCTTCTCAAACGGTACTCTGAATCACTGTTGGTTAATAGATCAAAAAACTAATCTTGAATAAACAGTTACCATGGAATTAAATAAAAAAATTATTAATCCCTCCTCGTCCGACGTGCCAATCCAAAGAAACAAATAGAACAGTTTGTTCTACTTTCTCGTTTTGGATACTCACGACAAAACACGTAAACGGCGGCGGAAAGAAAAAAACCGGTATTTGTTTTTTTCAGACTCACAAATAACCAAATTATTTCCTTTAATCTGCAACAATCCGATAACAATTAACAACGAGGAACCGACCAAATAGATAAAAGACGGTGATCGCTGGGGTATATGGTGAGACGACTGCCCTCAGAACCGAAAACCATAGATCGATCCACAACCTTCTGCTGGAACGGATCTCCGGTGTGTAACAACGTAGCTCTGATGCCACTTGTTAGGTTATACGCACGCGGAAGCAACACACATGATCAACGAACACACCGCAGAAAATAAACGAACACGAGAGCACACAAGGGTTTACGGGGTTCGGTCGATGTGACCTACGTCCACGGGCTACAACCAGGATTATTTTATTGCTTTATGCCTTACACCTCTCGTGATATAGGATTACAAGTACTAGCCACTATATATAGAGATACAATTAGGGTTAACAACTTAATCCTCAAGAAAACTACTAATGGGCTATAATTAAATAAAACGGGCCGGGTCTTCAGTTTAATTAACCTGCCACCGAATGTCTTCTAAACCGGATCAGGCCCAAACCAATCGAGCCTCCAAAAAATCCAACAACAAGTCCACTTGGGTTCGTGTGATTTTAACTCCCAAAATCACATCTGCTAAACCCATGTCTTTCATATCAAATCTTGCTTTCAAGATGTCCGTTGTTGATTTTATCATTTTGTCATTACTTCCAGCAATGAGCATGTCATCAACGTAAAGACACAAGATGACATAACCATCTTGTGTGTCTTTCACATACACACACTTATCACATTCATTGATCTTGAATCCAGAATCAAGCATGACATGATTAAACTTTTCACGCCATTATTTTGGAGCTTGCTTTAGTCCATACAAGGATTTGACTAGTTTACATACTTTCTTTTCTTGTCTAGAGACTATGAAGCCCTCTTGTTGTTCCATGTAAATCTCTTCATCTAAATTTCCATTTAAGAAAGCGGGTTTCACGTCCATTTGATGTACTTCCAAATTTCTGATAGTAGTGATAGCAAGTACCAACCTGATTGAGGCTATTCGAGTTACTGGTGAATACGTGTCAAAGTAATCTAGACCTTCTTGTTGTTTGTATCCTTTGACCACCATTCTTGCCTTGTACTTGTCTATGGAGCCATCAGGCTTTAACTTCTTCTTTAATATCCAACAATGACCTAGTGGTTTGCAACACGGAGGGAGATCCAATAGTTCCAATGTATGGTTTAGTAAAATAGAATCTATTTCACTTTTGATGGCCTCCCTCCATTGAGGTCCTTCTGAGGAAGTTACCGCTTCACGGTATGTATTGGGTTCACTTTCTACCATGTACGTGTAGAAATCAGGACCAAAGGACTTTTCAGTTCTAGCCCTCTTGCTTCGCCTAGGCTCAATATCTTCTTCCTCAGATTGTTCTCATTCTTCGGAACAAGTTCTAGTTCTTCCGGAATAGGTTCAAGTTCTTCCGGAACTAACTCATTTAGTGTTTCAACATGAACATGTTCATCGTCTGCCCCAGATGTGTTTCCATATCCTTTTGTGATGCATGGAAATATATTTTCAAAGAATGAGGCATTATCTGATTCCATTATCGTTCCTTTGCGAATATCAGGAATCTTGGATTCATGCACAAGGAAACGATATGCGCTACTGTGATATGGATATCCAATGAATATGCAGTCAACAGTTTTGGGTTTTATCTTTTGAGCCTTAGGTAGTGAAGCAACCACCTTGGCTAGGCATCGCCACACTTTGAGGTAACCGAAATGTTTAAAATATGTTTTTCATAATTTCTATAAGTCTTTTGATTTTATTTTTATAAAATCATTTTTAAATAATTTTATTTATTAAATAAAGCTAGGATTCTTAATTTAAGAATTTTTATAGAATATTCTCTAACATAAAATATTTTCCCCTTTTGTATAAAAGCCAAGATTTTTTTTTCAAGTCATTTGTCATAAACATGATCTTTTACCATTTTTGGTATATAATATATTTATATATATTTTAATCCATTTTATTTTTATAAAATCCAAAACAAGCATTTTAAGTCTTGTGTTTTTTATAAATTATATTTATATAAAATGTGACCATTTTATATATCAAATTCCATGGTGAGATTTTATGGTTTATTTTATCCAATAAATATTTATAAAGTTACTAACTTTGTTATTAAACCATAAAATTTCATTTAAAGGTTTTTAAAGTTATCATTTTATGTCCAAGATCAAGTTAACATTCCTAATGTCCAATCTAGTCCAAATGTGTTACTAAATATCATATTAGTCCATGATAATTGTCATTAGCACATATTAGTCCATAAACAAGATAATTAATAACTAAATATTCCAATAACATATCTAGCCATTTATAATCCACTAAAACATGATAATAACCAACATCAACCATGCAAAGTATATAATCATCATAGAATAACTAAATGATTAATTTAAACCATTAAACTAGTAACATTAACCATGGGTTTTCATTTTTAAACAAAAACACCAAACTTTTGTGCTACAAAACATAAGATGATCATATTTGATTAGCGAGTTATAAGCTTCAAGTTCTATATATTTTTCATGGATGAAATCACATATTAACCATAGTTTCAAACCTTACAACTCTAAGGTTTAATAAAAACACAAAAAAAGGAAAAAAATATAGTTAGGTGTTTATGATCGTTAGAAAAAATCGAGCTTTAACGAGTTCGTTGTCAAGACATGGAGGATCATTTTGGATGTTTAAAACGATAGATAAAATGAAGAAATGAAGTTCAATGAACTCACAAAGGTGTGGGGGTGAAACCGTGAAAAGAGAGGAAGGTGGTGGTGGTTCACAGCTGCACAGTAGCGGCTCCGCGGTGACAGGAGGTGGCACGGAAACAACAACAACAGCGGAGGTGGTGGTGGTTCGGTCTGGCAGCAGGTCGTGGAGGGGGGAGGTGGTTTACGGTGAGAGTGGTGGTGGTTAATGCATTGCCGAGAAAAGAAAGGATGAGGAAAGGTGTTTGGTCCGATTAAAAGGGAGGAGGAGGAGTGGTGTTTGGGGCTTGCTTGTTCACCGAGAAAGAAGAAGAAGAGAGTGGGGGGGGGGGGGGGGGGGACTGCCGACTCTCAAAAGAAGAAGAGAGGGAGGGAGTGAGGTGTGAGTGAGGGTGTCATTGTGTGTAAGTAGGTTGGGTTGGTGAAGAGGATGTGGTGATGTTGAGGTGCATGTCACACTAACTATTTGGTGATGATAAGGATAGGTGGTAGGGTGGTAGAGTGAGGAGGTGGTCAAGATGATCTCCACACTTTGACTAACAAAAGATCTCCCACAATTTTTTTATAAGGGTTTGAAGTGTAGGTGATAGTTTTTATAAAAAAAAATATGTCATGTTTTTTTAAAAGTGTTGTGTATTGTAAATGTTTTATAAAACATATTAATATCTGAGGAGAAATAATCCACAACTTTTATATTTAAACAATGTATAAAAATTATACAAGTTCATGTCTAATTTCTATAAAAATATCAGGTGGTGACATTTTTATAAAAATTAATACAAAGTTGATGGGTCAATTTATTTAAAATTAACCCATTAGGTTTTGGACTTGATATTGGGTCTAAACGATTAAAAGATAATGAAATTGGGTCGGTTCATCGGTTATGGGTCGTACGAGTCTAAACGGGGTGTCGGTTCGAGGCCCGAGCCCGTTGTATATCGTTTGAGGTTGTGGATCGCCACGATTGTTTGGTTATCAAGTTTATGTAACGGGTTAAGGTTTCGGGCTCGGTTTCATTGTTTTTGACTCATTGGGCCTAGTTGGGCCCAATTGGGTTAACGATTGAGGTTTGGCTTAAGTCTTGACAACGATTTCAGTTTGTGATGTTTATATTTTGTAAAATTAATAATAATAGCTCGAGTCGTTATGTCAGTTTTTTCAATAATTAGTTATAGTTTCCAGTTTTTCACACGCGTTACGGTTAACGTTTTCAGTTTTGTCAGTTCGCGACAGTTTTAAGCTCGACCGTCTAGATTATTTAAAAACCGAATAGTTTTAAACATACGATCGCTTATTAGTTTGTTGTGTCGGTTACACAACTGTACGACACCAGTTCCGGATAAAATATAAAAATAGATTTTATATTTATTTTTTCTTGTTATTGAAATTCCACGATTATTCCATGGAAATCAATGCAATTTACGGGTAGACACAGTAATTTAGGCAGCGGTTCAACCATCAGTTAACGGTCAGACACAGTAATTTACAGTTTAACAGTAAATCAGATTAGTTGATACACATTAATGCTTAATTAAAAGTTAAGGTAAAATGGTTTGACCTAGATTTTCGGACGAGGTGTCGCATGTTTGAGATAGTTCTTGAAATCAACCCAGCTTGGTGGCAGTTTCTCGATCATGGCATCAACTTGAAATGTCTCTCTAAGCGACATTCCCTCCGTATGAATATATGAAGAATGATGTGCAATTCTTGGATTTGACTCATAACAGTTTTTGAGTCAATCATTAAACAATCCAAGAATTTGGCCATCACAAATTTCTTTGTGCCAGCATCTTCGGTTTTGTATTTTCGTTCCAAAGATTTCCATAGTTCATTGGTCGTGTTTACTTTACAATAAACATTGTAAAGCGAGTTCGCCAAACCATGAGCACATAGTTCTTACACAAGAACTCAAAATGCTTCCAAGCCTAAACCGCGCTCACAGATTGAGCATCCATTTCCCCTTCAGAAACTTAGGGAGCGCTTTCAGTCAAGAACCTCGCAAGGTTCAACGTTGTTAGATAAAATAGCATCTTTTACTGCCAACGTTTGAAGTTCAGACCATTGAACTTTTCATGTTTTTCAGTGTGGCTTGCAACCACGTTAGGCAGCGGTTCAACCATCGCAGTGGTAACAGCAACGGAAAAGGTGAATACAGTAAAGACACCAGAGGTCTACAGTGGCTGAGACAAACTAATTCTGAAACGAGATCAGAGGAGAATAGTAAAAAAAATCGTACACAGAGTGTACACCAATCTGTTTAAGTTTGTTAGTAATCCAGTAACGTTTCTCAATAATCGTTCTCACAATTACAATACAGAATACAAGTAATGAACGAAGATACAACGGATAGAAACAACTAAACGTAATCACCACAGAAATCCAATCACAAACAGCAGCATGATTAGTTCCTGCAAAACAGAAAACACACAGAAGAGAAAACGAGAGGAATCAGGCTTGTGTTTGACACAATTCCCTTAAACAGATTCGTCGTTTGTTCACAGGGTACAGCGGTTCAAAACTGTGTGTGTACAGCCGGACGGGATACTTGCCTGAAACGAAACCGAAACGAAGCAGCAGACGGAGATCAACAGCAGCAGAGTGGTGTTGGAATGCGAATTTCTGTGTATGTTCTTTCTGCCCAATTCGTGTTTATATACACAACCACAAGCATATGATTAATGTACAATTGATCAGTTAGTACTCATACAATTAATCAGTCATTACCATTGTAATGAATGATCGGTCGGTTTGGAATGCAAAAATGTTTCTGATAAACCAAAAGCCACTTCTAGAATCTGCTCAAGGTGCTTCGAAAATAGCAAAAACTTGTCACGCTTAGACACAGGTTTCGAAGCTGCAATCGTGTCCGCAGGTCGCGCGTTCAGAATTTCGACCCGAAAAGACATTTTCCGCACCCCCCCCCTCCCTGCACGAGGATATGAGCCAGAGTAAAACATGACGCAAGTGATGTCAAAAGCTTTGAGGTTTATTCTTATAAACCAATCAACCTTTTGTTCTCACACAAATATGGGATAGCTTACTCCACATTTTTAAAATTGCACAAAGTAACTTTAAGATTAATTATCTCATTCACACACATTTTCCAACAATAACAGAAAACAAGTTCTTATTTCCTTAAAGTTATAGTTTTATATAGTTGCAATCTTATATACTCTTGTTTCTCTAAGATTAGTTGTAATTTATGTCAAACACGATCCATTTAATCCAAATAAAACCAAACTCCATAAATGAAAAATCTAGGTAATCATCAAGTTAACCCAAAACAAAACCACTTTAGAGCATTCACAATGGATTCCCTATAATTGGTGTGTGTAAACTGTAAAATTTAAGGTGTAGTTGTGAGTGGTTGTGAGTAGAGGAGAGAGAAATATTTGAGGATAAATTTAGTGAATCCCTATATTTAAGGAAAAATTTGGTGAATTGTTAAAATTTGAGGTTTGAAGAGAGAGAAAATGTAATGATAAAGGTATAAAAAGTATTATTTAATTGTGGTTGTGAGTGAAAGAGAGAGAAAAAGTAATGATTTATAGGGATAAGGATAAAGAATCTAATGTGAATGCTCTTAGATTGATTAGCACCAACTCCGGTTTTGGTTTAGATTATATTTATATACATTCATGACCACCCATGTAAAGTTAATCCACTTTTGACAAATTCTTTGACCAATACATTACATTGATGGAGGGGGAACCAAAGAAACTCGTGGGACACTCGACATCAATTAATTTTTTTTTCGTATTAGTATATATTTGATTTAATCTTGATCGTTTTCTAAAAAATTTGGTCACCAACCCCCATTAAATTTTTAGACTGACTTTCAACACTAAAAAAGTTTAATCTCTAGTTTTAGAAGATTAAAATTTTAAATATAAATGTATTACAAACAAATATTAAGAACAAACTAATCTATAACCAAAACTTATTATTAATAATTTAATATGTGATACACTTGATCCAAGATTTAACTATATAACACTAATGAAGCCCAACAATATTTACATTTCTAACTCACTTACCCAATACCCATTAGCCATTAGCTAATTACCAAATAAATAAAAAACTAAATATGATATGTCGATAACCCATAACCCCAAATTAAGCAGATCAAATTTTGAATTCCAGCACCACACGACACTAACAAAATTCCGGCAAAGAGAGTCACCGTCGACCCGAACCGAGCTGAACGGTATAAAAGAAATATGTATATAGTGGTGTTAAAAATATGAAATAAAAATTCATTCAAACACTTGTATGGTTATGATTTAATTCAATTTGTTTTCTTTGGGCTTTTAAGGTATTGGGCTTACAAGAGAAGCTGGGTCAGGAGCTTATGGGCTGCGTTCGGGTCGAAGATAGCAGTTCCGGTCGAGGATAAGTGGAGCAGCTGGAGCTTATAAAAGATAGCGATAAGGATTAGGGTTTCCTAATCTTCGGGAGTTTTCTGGTTATTCTCCGTCTGTTCGTTTTCTCAAAGATCTGGTGAATCGATTCAGTTTAGATTGTTGAGTCTTTCAATTCCTCTTGAAGATTCATCTTCTTTCTGATTTTGTTGTATGAGTTCTGGATCATGTTGTTATGATCCAGTTTCTTTGTTGTAATCATCTTGTTGTATTTTTTTGAGATCTTTAGTTGTTTGTGGTCTTGATTGTTTGTTCATATTGTTCGATCTTCAATACCAGTAGATCTCTCAAAATTTCACATGGTATCAGAGCTAATTTGGCTCTGATATTCACTGTTGTCCTCGTTGTTGAGATCTAGGGTTTGAACCCGAGTTTGGTCTCGGTTTTTATTTTTCGCTTCTCTGGTCTATTCTTCTTGTTCTTGAGAATCGCTCTGATTCTGGGTGTTCCGCTGCGTTGAGAAGAACAGATCTAGGGTTTCGGTGTTAAAACCCTAATTCTGTGTGTTCGAGGTCTCGCTCAAGAACGTGATTGTTTGGTTCTGGTTGAAGACTCAAGACCTCACCCTAAGTGAAGGTGAGGAAGCTTGGAGGTGCAGTTCAGTGTTCGAGGATTGTTCATGCTTGCCTGAGTGGTTCTGACCCTAAGTGAAGGTCACTACTACTCAGTCGCAAAGGGTGAGATCGTTTCGTGCTTTACTCTTTTAGTTTTAATTGTTCATATCGTACGTATTTGCTTGTGTCCCGTTCTCCTAAGCGCTCGGTTATTCCTTGAACTACCACTAAGAGTGGTGTGGAATCCTGGCTCTGGCCGTGCTGCGTTTTTAACCAATTCTGTGTTTAGACCTCTGTGTGGTATATTGCTGATTGTTTGTTAACGTGAAGATTGTTAGAAACTTAGAATGACAACAGAAGGGGACACGTCCAATCCTGCTACTCTTGTTAGCAAGATTGAGGCCAGTGATCCTTTATATTTGCATGCTAGTGATACCAGTACTCTTACTTTGATTAGTTTCAAATTAAAAGGGGTTGAAAACTATACGGTTTGGGCAAGTGCTATGGAACTGGCCTTAAAAGTGAAGAATAAAATTGGGTTTCTGGATGGTACTTGTGAAAAATCGTTTAATGACTCTGTTTTGTCTAATCAGTGGGAGAGATGTAACTCAGTGGTGTTGTCATGGATTCTGAATTCAATATGTGAGGAATTGTATGTAGGTCAGGTTTTTTCTAAGTAAGCTTCTGTTGTGTGGAATGATCTAAAAGAAACTTATGACAAGATAGATGGGTCTGTTATATTCAATCTGTACCAAAAGATAAACTCTGTTACACAAAGTGGTTCATCTGTTTCTGAGTATTCTAACAAGCTCAACACTATGTGGAAGCAATATGATAATATGATAAAACTGCCTGCATGTTCTTGTAATGCATCAAAGAGTTACAATGACTTCAATAATTCTATAAAATTGATGCAATTTCTCATGGGCTTGGATGAAGTTTACATGCCTCTTAGAACCAATCTACTAACTAGAGATCCTTTACCTTCCCTTAAAACTGCTTTCTCAACCATTTCAAGGGAAGAATCTCATAGAGTTAGCAATAGTGGTTCTAAAGGACAGTCTTCTGTATTTGTATCCAAGGGTGGTGTTTTTTCTGATAACACTAAAAGACCTAACAAAGGACCTAATACCAATGTTAGATGTACTCATTGTAATAAGGTAGGACATTTAGTTGATAAATGTTTCGAATTAATTGGTTACCCACCTGGATACAAATTAAGAAACAATCGGTGGAATAATCAGGGGTCAAGACCTGCTAGTTCTAATGGGTCTTTGGGGGAAACTGGGACTAGTTTAAATAATTCATCTATTTCTAGTTCTTTGAGTCATGAGCAAGTATGTAGGTTGTTGAAACTTTTGAATGAACGGACTGGTGAAACTCCCTCAAGCAATAATGTGGGAGGTAAAACTAGAGATAGTATGTCTTTTAGTTGTTTGAGTGCTTGTGATAATAGTGTTTATGTGTTTGGCACTGGAATGGATAGGGCTGGTTGGGTCATAGACTCTGGAGCAAATCAGCATATGGTAGTTTCAGATAAAGGATTGTTGAATTCTGTAAATGTTTCAGAATATGGAATTAAGATTAAGCATCCAAATGGAACTTTTGCCACTGTTTCAAAAATTGGAAATCTAAGGTTTGCTGACAAAATTATTTTGAAAGATGTATTTGTTGTTCCAGAGTACTTTGTCAACCTTATATCTGTCCACAAACTTGCCAAAGATAATAAACTTAGATCTGTGTTTGATGAAAATACTTGTTATCTTCAGGATTTGTATACAAACCAGATAATTGTGACTGGTAGACAACTTGATGGGTTGTATTTGTGTGGTGATATACCTGTATGCTCCAAGGTGTGTTTTAATTCTTTAGATGTAATTAACCTTTGGCACATTAGACTGGAGCATCCAGCAGATCCTGTTCTGAAATTGCTTCAACATGAGTTAAAAATTAAAGGTTTTGAGTCCACTCCCATATGTGAAGTCTGTCATAAGTCTAAACAACATAGACAACCTTTTTCTTTAAGTTCTCATAAAACTAATAAGGTTGGTGACCTTGTACATCTTGATGTGTGGGGTCCCTATAGGGTGAGTAGTAAGGAAGGGTTTAGATATTTTTTAACCTTGTTGATGACTATAGTAGGGCTGTGTGGGTATATCTTTTAAAACATAAAGGTGAAGTTGGAAAGTATATTGAAAACTTTTATAATTTGGTGCAAACTCAGTTTAAAACCTGTGTTAAGATATTTAGAAGTGATAATGGTACTGAGTTTGTTAATTCTTATTTGGAAAACTTTATGCACACTCATGGGATTTTACACCAAACTTCATGTGTTCACACCCCTCAACAAAATGGTATTGTTGAGAGGAAGCACATACATCTGCTGAATGTGGCTAGAACTCTTCTTTTTCAATCTGGTATTCCTTTAAATATGTGGCCTGAATGTGTTTTGACTGCTACCTATCTCATTAACAGGCTTCCTTCCTCTGTTCTTCATGGCATGTCTCCTTATGAATTAATGTTTAGTTCTAAACCTCCTCTTGATCACTTGAAGGTGTTTGGATGTTTATGTTTTGCAACAATTTTAGATAATAATGATAAGTTTGGGAGTCAAGCAGAAAAATGTGTTTTCATTGGTTATTCAAATGAGAAAAAGGATATAAACTTTGGAGTTTGGATAGGAAAACTATATTCTTTTCAAAAGATGTTATTTTTTATGAGTCTGTTTTTCCTTTCAAACAAACTAGGTCTGATGAAACTTCTTCTGATACTTCTGTTTCTGCTAATTGGTTAACCTTTTTTGATTCTTCTGATACTGTGTTTTCTTCAAACCCTTCAAGTGAAAAACCCGATGATGAAGGGGAGGTCCATAGTGACTCAGAACACTCTGATCAGCCTCAAAGTGAAACACAGGGCAGTAAGACACCTGTCACTGATCCTAGTGATGCCACTCTTGAGCCTGGTAGAAGTGATACTGAGGGTGAACATCACCCATCCTCTGAGGGTACCAGCATAGCCAAAAGGCATTCTACAAGACCAGTTAGACTACCTCCTAATCTTAAGGATTATGTGGTGGGGGGGGGGGGTGTATGTATGGTCTTGAGAAGGTTATTAGCTATTCTGGTTTGTCAAAAGACAATTTCTGTTTTACTACTGCCTTAAATAAAAGTGTTGAACCTGGAACCTTTAATGAAGCTAAACATGATCCAAATTGGGTCAATGCCATGGATGAGGAGATGGAAGCTCTGCATAGAAATAATACTTGGACTCTTTGTGAATTGCCTGCTAATAGGAAGGCTATTGGTTGTAAGTGGGTATTTAAGATAAAGTACAAATCCACTGGTGAGATAGATAGATTTAAGGCTAGGTTAGTGGCTAAGGGGTATAGTCAAAAAGAGGGCATAGATTTTGAGGAGACTTTCTCTCCTGTTGTGAAGTTTGTTACCATTAGATGTGTGTTAAATCTTGCTGTGATTAAGTCTTGGCCCCTTTATCAGTTAGACATTAATAATGCCTTTTTATATGGATACCTAAATGAAGATGTTTATATGACTCTACCAGAAGGCTATTTTTCTGTGAATGAAACCAAGGTGTGTAAACTAAACAAATCATTGTATGGCTTGAAACAAGCACCAAGAATGTGGAATGAAAAATTGGTTAGTGCTTTAACTGAATCAGGTTTTGTTCAAAGTAAAAGTGATTATTCCCTTTTTGTTAAAAATAGTAAAACTGACATTACTATCTTGTTAGTGTATGTAGATGATATAATTGTCACTGGTAGTAGTTTTGAAAGTATTAAACAAGTCAAAATAGATCTGCAGTCAAAATTCAGAATTAAGGATCTAGGAGAATTGAAGTATTTTCTTGGTTTTGAAGTAATTAAAACTGAAAAAGGTCTATGTTTGAGTCAAAGAAAGTATTGTGTTGAATATGTTTGATGCATTTGGTGTTTGAATGATGGGGGCGTGTTAAAAATATGAAATAAAAATTCATTCAAACACTTGTATGGTTATGATTTAATTCAATTTGTTTTCTTTGGGCTTTTAAGGTATTGGGCTTACAAGAGAAGCTGGGTCAGGAGCTTATGGGCTGCGTTCGGGTCGAAGATAGCAGTTCGGGTCGAGGATAAGTGGAGCAGCTGGAGCTTATAAAAGATAGCGATAAGGATTAGGGTTTCCTAATCTTCGAGAGTTTTCTGGTTATTCTCCGTCTGTTCGTTTTCTCAAAGATCTGGTGAATCGATTCAGTTTAGATTGTTGAGTCTTTCAATTCCTCTTGAAGATTCATCTTCTTTCTGATTTTGTTGTATGAGTTCTGGATCATGTTGTTATGATCCAGTTTCTTTGTTGTAATCATCTGGTTGTATTTTTTTGAGATCTTTAGTTGTTTGTGGTCTTGATTGTTTGTTCATATTGTTCGATCTTCAATACCAGTAGATCTCTCAAAATTTCACAAGTGGTGGACGATCGGACCCCGAAGATTTCCGACCCCATAAGATAAGTTTTTGAATTCGCCATTGATACGTACTATGTTGATAAAGTGATAAACTGCAAATATTATTTCCCAATCTAGTTCGTCTCTTCCTACAAACGGTTTTTAACTAATCAAAACATTTCGGTCACTAAATCCAATCAAGTTTCGGATCAAGTAAAAAACAACAAATATGTTAATTTATATAGAAGAATAACGAGATATAAAAGAATATTTTGAAGTATATAAACAAATTAAAAGTATAAACAATCGCAGTTGTGAGTACTAGTTGTTTGATGCAAGACGATCGGGTAATCTAATGATAAAAAAATAGGAGATCTAGAGAGAATTTAGATTGAGAGAATACTTGAGTTAGTTTCCTACATATTAATGTTCATTAGCCAAACTCAAATGCCTTAGGATGGGCGGTATACTCGCCGCATCCATCTACATCAACTCGGCGCCGATTAGGCGAGTATACCGCCACCCACAATTACTTCGGCATCAGCATAGTTGGATGGATTTTCGGCATATGATTGCCGATTGATGCCGAGACAATATGACCGTTGAACGGTCATTTTTTTGACCGTTGAGTTTAATTTTTTTTTAATCAATTCCTCTCCTATATAAACACACATTTGCCCAACAAATATTATACACTTTATTCTCTTAAACAAAACAAAAAAACCCTAGTTTCTTTCTCTAAAAAAACATGAATCTCCCTCGCCCTAGATTTGTATTTTTTTTTAAAAAAAATAAACAATAAATGTTGGTTTTTTTTAGGAATTTGGTAATTTTTGTTATTTCTAGGACTTTGTAAGTTTTTTTTTTAATCTAATGAATTGTTATGTTTTTATTTTATATTAAATGTTTTAGTTTAATTTTATTTGTTTTGGTTTAAAAAAAATGAAAAAAAAAGGTTTTAATCCATGCCTAAACCATGTCTAAATCAATCATACCCCCTACCAAATCATCAAATCTACACCAATTTTCTCTCTCCTGTTGGCATCACCTCATTGGTCAATTTTGATGCCTAAACAATGCCTTAGGGTGAGCGGTATGCTCACCGAATTCAATCGGCATAGCAACGGCAATGGGTATGCCGAACTCGGCATGTATACCGAGTGTGTAGGCATCAGCGGCATCGGCAATGTGGGGGGTAGTTTTCGGCATATGTTTGCCGAACCATGCCGATATTTATGTGTGAGTGAGGTGGTGCCCACTTCCAACTTTGCCGAGATATCATGGTTAGCATGCATACCCACCAATTCTACATCAATTCTACACCAATTTTATCTCTCGTGTGGCGGCATGTGATTGGGCAAAAACTATGCCTAAACCATGCCTTAGGCAAGCATACCCCCCACCCTTAAATGAGCATACCTCCCACCCTTATAAGACTCGCAAGAAATAAGAAATCGTAAGTACATGAGAACATGGAAAAAATGGAAACTTGGGCGATAGTCTAGGGTTTTGAGTCATAGAGTCTTGTGAGAAGTGTTGCTAATTTTGGTGTTGCCCGTATATAACGATAAGCCAAGTATAAAACCAATTCATTCGATTTTGAATTTATTGGTATTTCGCTTTGGTTTTTAGTTATTCATTTTTCTTCTCTACACCTACTCTACATTACTACTCTTATATGTTTGTATGTTCTCCTTTCATAATACCTAGAATATCATGGTTTAAATAGTTTCTGAACTTCTTTTTCTGAATGGCAAAATTTATTAAGGAATAGGCCAGCAAAGGACTAGCCCTTCCAAGAGAAACAGGAAGCAAAAACAAAAGAAATAACACGACAAAGAAACAAGAAAGCTAAAAAAATCCGAGACATTACAAAATGACTATAAAATCCCTCCAATGCTCCCAGGAAATAGTTTCTAACTTCTAATTTTTAGGGAATCGATTTTGAATAACATTGACTTATTTAGACTGAAATAGAGAGAGTGTATATAGAAGATGCGAGTGGTTGGACGCCAAAATTTGAGGAGGAGGAAACTGTTCATCGGACCGGAAGCTCGCCGGCGCTCTCGCCGGTCCGGGAGGTGGAAGACGAAGAGGAAGATTGGGAGGATGGTGATTTCCAAGAAGATTGGAGGGGGGATGAGACTGACGACCTAGATGGTTTAGGCGGCGCTGCCATCTTGGAAAATGGTGAGTCTGTTTTACGAGGTTCTGGTGAACAGGATGGGACGGCGAATGTGTTGAATTCCTCGGCCTTTGAAGGGACGTATGTGCATGAGGTGGGGTCCAGCGAGGAAATGCCGGATGGTCTTCATCATTTGGGCCGGGTAGACCAGGGTAATTTTGATGCGGATATTGGGCCGTTGGGTGATAATGATAGTGGGCTTATTACGAATAAAGTGGGCCTGTCTCTTGCTCATCATTCTGACCCGGGTCCAATTCTTTCTGACTTGAATAACTCAGCTTCCTCGGGTAATTCAAACGGAAATCCCCATTTCTTTACCTTCTCAATCTAGGGCTCATGGAAAAGGAAAAAAGAGCTGCAATCATGGGAGAGTGCAACAAGGGGGTGGCAAAATTCTGGGGTTCGATCGGGAAATCGCGTGGAGGTCAGGTGCGACATAACGGGGATGCGGCTTGTCATAGTGCCTCAATTTCTCAGTCTTTTGTTCCGGATTCCTTTCCGGATGATGTGGAGGATGAAATAACAAGTACCATCAAAGTGGGGGCTTGTGTAAGAGTTGACTGTGGGGGATTGGAGAAGGAGGTGGCTGGGGTTATCAGGGGTGTGGTGTTGGAAAATTAAGATGGATTTCTTGAGTATTAATAGTAGGGGTTTAGGTCAATCGAAGGTGGATTGGCTTAATCAGCTTCGTAGGAGTTATCGTCCCAACTTCGTTTGCATTCAGAAATCCAAAGTGTCGGATCCCCTTAGGATCCCTTTTAGGGGTATTTGGGGCAATGATAGATGCAATTGGGAGTGTGTTCTGGCGTCGGGGCAGTCGGGTGGTCTAATTACGTTATGGGATCCTTCGATCTTCACATTGCAGTCCTCGACGAAGAATCAAAATTTTCTCCTTATCTCAGGTATGATTACTGGGTTGAAGATCCCGTTAAACATTGTTAATGTGTATGCGCCGCAACCTCTTAGAGAGAAGAAACGTCTTTGGCAAGATTTATTGAATGTTATGGAGTCGGGGACGGGCTTATGGGTTTTGATGGGGGACTTCATTGAGGTCCGAATTCCTGAAGATCGGCTGTTTTCCTCCTTTGATGCCCGGGGGGCAAATTCTTCAATGAATTCATCTGTGGTGCGGGTCTGTCTGAATATAATATGGGGGGTGATCGGTACACTTTTTCGTATGGCCAAGGAATAAATTTCAGCAAGATCGATCGCTTCTTTGTCTGTAACGAGTTTCTAAGCAAATGGCCAAACGCTTCCCTGACGGCGCTCCCTAGACTTCGGTCGGATCACAATCCGATCCTGCTTAAAACTTCGACAGCGGATTTTGGTCCGATCCCGTTCTGATTCTTTTCGTCTTGGTTAAACAACCCGGAGTTGAGAATGGTTGTGGAAAAGGCTTGTCGCGAGGCTAACGTAACGGGGAAGGCTGATAGGGTTCTCGTGCGCAAACTTAAAAGTGTAAAGGAGGCTGTAAAAAATGGAATCAAAAGATCAGATCGAATTCAGAGGTCGAGAAAAAGGATCTGATTTTGGTAAATAACAGATGGGATAAGTTGTCTGAAACTCGTCCGTTAACTGATGTAGAAATTGGCGAATGGGGTAAAGTAAAACATAAATTGGAAGAAGTGGAGTTGAGGAAGCGAAGGGATTGGGCTCAGAAGGCCCGGGTTAAATGGGCTGCGTTTAGAGATGAGAACTCCAAGTATTTCCACGGGTTGATGAAAGCGAATTGGGCCGCTAAACGTATTAATGGGCTGCTCATTGATAATTCTTGGGTTGATGATCCGGCTCGAATCAAAGATTATGCCAGGAAGTTCTTTGAAGACAAATTCAGTCCAAACATGTATCCTCGTCCTTCCATGGTGTGCCACGAAATTAAAAAAATTTCTGAGCAGGATGCTTCAATGCTTATCGAGCAGTTTTCGGCCGAGGAGATCAAGAAGGCTGTTTGGGAGTGTGGTGGAGACAAGGCTCCAGGCCCGGATGGATTTAATTTCGATTTTCTCAAACACTTTTGGGACATCTTGGGAAATGATTTTGTAAACCTTTTAAGTATGTTTCACAGGGACGGAAGACTAAGTAAAGGGTGTTCGTCGTCCTTTTTATGCCTCATTCCCAAAGTGGCGGATCCTCAAGCTTTTGGTGACTTCCGTCCCATTTGTCTTCTTGGTTGTATAGTGAAGGTGATTTCGAAGGTTTTAGCCAATCGGATGAAGCTCGTTCTTGACTCGGTTATATCGGAGACTCAGATGGCCTTTGTAGCTAATCGAAATATTATTGATGGGCCTTTGATTATAAATGAGGTGCTTTCTTGGTTAAAACGATCTAGGCTTAAAGCCTTATTCTTCAAAATCGATTTTAATAAAGCCTACGATTCCCTCAATTGGGATTTTTTGGATGAGATACTTAGTCAAATGAACTTCCCGGAGGTGTGGCGTAAATGGGTGAGGGGAATTCTCATGGCGTCAAGGACATCCGTTCTTATTAACGGTTCCCCAACCGATGAGTTCGATTGTTTTAAGGGGGTTCGGCAAGGAGATCCGCTCTCCCCGTTTCTTTTTATAGTGGCCATGGAAGCTTTTCATATCATGATGGATCGGGCGGTGTCCTCGAACATTTTTCAAGGAATCAAATTACCTCATGAGGGCCCATCGATATCTCATTTACTTTTCGCAGATGATGTGATGCTGTTGGGTTCCTGGACTGAAGAAAACTTCTCAAATTTGTGCCGGCTGCTATGGATTTTCTTTTTATGCTCTGGCCTTCGTGTGAACATGGCTAAATGCGGGCTCACGGGAATTAATGTGGCGGATATAGAGATGCAAAGCAAGGCTGATTTCATTGGGTGTCGTAGGTGTTCGTTCCCCTTTGAGTACTTGGGATTGAAAGTTGGTGCTAATATGAATTTGAAGGTTAATTGGAATGGAGTGATTGACACTTTCAATCAAAGACTTTCTTCATGGAAGGCTCGGATCCTCTCGATGGGTGGCCGTTTAGTGCTTGTTAAATCCGTGTTAGAGTGCCTCCCTACTTATTATTTTTCTTTGTATCGGGCGCCAAAAAAAAGTCATCGATGAACTCGAAAGAATTAGGATGAACTTTCTATGGGGAGGAAAAGATAACGAGAAGAAAATCCATTGGGTTAAGAAGGCCAATGTCTTGAAGCCAAAAAATGAAGGTGGGCTTGGGTTAGAACCTCTGGATCGGGTTAACATGGCCTTCCTTGCGAAGTGGGCTTGGCGGTATAAGTCAGAACAAGGCAGGTTATGGAGGAAGGTCATTAGCAGCCTGCATCACAGGGATAGAGCGAATCAATTCATCCCTGTGCAACCGGCTTCCAGCGGCGTTTGGAAGGGCAATCTCAAAATGTTAGCAAGGATCTTGAGCAATGGGGAGTGGATATTACTGAATCAATGGTTGAATTAAATGGTAGGTTGACTTGGATGGAAGATAGCTCCGGTCACTTCACTGTCAAATCGCTTAGGAAGTGCTTGGCGTCGGCGGCTTCCTCGGGTATTTTGTTCGGTTTCTCTTGGTGCAACGCTGTTCCTCTTAAGGTAAACATTATGGTCTGGAGAGCTGTTTTAGGCCGCCTTCCCACGGCTGATGGTCTGATACGGAGAAAGGTGGAGGTCCTGTCGTTGTGTAAGCTGTGTGGCGAGTGTGATGAATCACCGGAACACTTATTCACCAGTTGCTCTTTCTCGGATCCGGTTTGGCAAATTGTGGCTCAGTGGATTAAAATCCCTCCTCTATATGCGTTTACGGTCATGGATCTTTTGAAGATGCACATGGATCGAGCGGCTCCACCTTGGAAGAGGGTGGCGATCAACAACATTATTCTTTCGAGCATGTGGATGATTTGGTTGGAACGCAATGGGTGCATTTTTATAGATCGTTCTCCTTCGGTTCACCGGGTGATTCTAGGTATAAAATATTGGAGTTTTGTTTGGTATTAGAATCGTTGTAATCTCCGTTCCCCCTCTTGGGAGGAATGGATTGCTTTTTCCATGTAGTGTGTTTTTGTTGGCGCGTCTAGCGGCTTGCTAGGCGTTTGCCCGTCCTAATGAATTGCCGTTCAAAAAAAAAAAGGTTTGGAAGAGTGCTTTTGGGGAAAGCAAGACAAGTTTAAAATCACCAAATCTTGGGTCGGCGTGTCGTGAGATTAAGAGGAAGGAATAGAAGCATGAGTCCAATTTAAAGAGGAAGCAAAGAAGAAGAGTTGTATTGTTGGAGCGAAAAGCAATAGCCCCGTCTTAAAGTTTTTGAACCAAAGAGTGAAAATAGACGATATAAGTAAGATGAGATGTCTCTTAGGTAGTTGACCCAGCGGTAAGACATACGCTCATTCATGACTAGTTGTGTGTTTTCTTCTTTTTCTTATTTTGTTTCTCGTTTTCATTATTGTGTTTTAGCTTCTTGTTAGCTTGTTAATAAAATTATAGTTAAAAAAGAAAAAGATATATACAGATTGCGACAAATAGACACACTCCACTCATGCTAGAAAGTAGATATATATTTTCCCCTTAAACCAATGAAAAAAGGTGAATAATTAGATGATCAGAACATTGACTTGACTCATCAATTTATGTCTACACGTGGACTGGATATTATTAGACCCTGTCAAATGGTTACATAGGAAATCCGTTATGCCACCTTTCCAGTTTAACCATTCAAAATAAATTTACTTCAACAATAATTTTCATCAGATAAAAACCTAAACATAAGACCACCCACATCGGTGGTTTTTAGCCCCGGACGTACGTACGTACGCTGTACGTACGCGATGTGGTGTACGTACGTGGAGGCGTACGTACGTATCTACGTACGAAGACATACGCGTCTAGTGGGTCCCAGCTGATCAATTTTTTTTTTTAATATCCAACGGCTATATATTTAAAACTCAATTTTGTATGTTTTATTTTAAACATTTATTAATTTAAATAAAATATAAAAAAATTTCAAAAAAATCTGAAAAAATTCTAAAATTCATAATTAATTAAAACATTAATTTTAGTATTTTTTTAAAAAAATAACGGCTAATTTTTTTTTGTCTTATTATAACGGCTAGTTTTTTAATATAAAATATTAATAACGGCTAGTTTTTTTGTATTTTTCCTAACGGCTAGTTTTTCATCAATACTATAAATACACTCAGTATTCTCATTTCATTTCACACATCTCTCACAAAACCCTCTCAATATCAAATCTCTCTCAAACTCAAAACTCTAAAAAATGAATCCTGGTTTCCCTGGTATCCCTGATCTCAACATTCCCGACCACCTTCCCGAGCACATCAAAATAGCACTAGACATGAGTGATATTGTCCAACTGGCGGAAGAGTACGAAGCGATGGAAGCTTCAATTGCTGCCAGCGAAGCTGGTCCATCCCAACCAAGGAAGAAGCGAAGAGAAATAAACAGAGAACGTGAAAAAGGTGATGTGGGTTTGTTCAATGACTATTTTGCTGAGAAACCTGTGTATCATGAAGGCCTCTTTAGAAGGCGATACAGAATGACCCGTCGCCTTTATAACCGCATTGCTGCCGATATTACTACAGAAGGTATGTCTGTTAACTGGCGATACTTTACACAACGTCGTGATGCTGCTGGCAGACTAGGCCTTTCAACAAACCAAAAAATCACATGTGCCCTTCGCCAGCTAGCATATGGTGCTTCAGCTGATCAATGCGATGAATACATACGCATTGGTGAGAGTACTGCCATCAAATGTCTACACAACTTTTGTAGATCTATTGTGGAGATCTATAGGGACAAGTACCTAAGAAGGCCAACCCAAGAAGATGTTGATCGATTAACAGCCTTCCATGAGGAGAAGCATGGCTTCCCAGGGATGCTTGGTAGCATTGATTGTGTCACACCCCCAAATTCCACTAACGGAGTATAACCGTGTGGGGTGTGGGCCAGACCAGGATCCAAGACTTTAATTACAACCAAGCCATAACAGTAAATAAGTAAAAGATAAGGGGGGGGGGCTTTAAAATAACATTAGGGAAATATTGTTTCACAAAATACATAAGTCAGATTTAGCAGGATCAGCGGAAGCATAATAACGAATACAAGTTTGGTTTTTACAAAATACAAGTTCATAAAGTTTGGAATTTATAAGTTTCCCAAAAGGTTTGCAATGGAGAGTACTGCCGCCGCCCGTGCCGTCCGAAATCCATCTAGCGATCTGAAAAGAAAACAATGATCAAGTGTCAGCTAAAAGGCTGGTGAGTTCACTAAGTAGTCTACACTACACCATGTAGGCCACAGTGCATACGAATCATAAAGCAACAAATTCGTAATTTAGAATGTAAGTATTATCCGTATCATTAGGTAGCTAGCCTATGCTTATGTTCCCCTGAACGTTCGCAACCAAAGCTGACATGGTATCTGATAGGCATTCACCTATGTATTCTGCCTTCCCCGTGTCTTTCCCGATCACGGTGTTCCTAGGCTAATATTGGTCTCAGTCCGACCGCCAGTCGGGAGGGTGCATCCTGTGCACCGCTGAGCGGGGGTGTCAATCCCCAGTAGATCTACTCAACATTACCTCGCTATTCAATACTAATGGCCCGATAAGTAAGGACTTTTGTTATAAAGCAATTCAGTGAACATGTGATATAGTGGGATAAATACTCAAGTAAAGAAATACCTTTACCGTGTGTTGCCATCCCTTACCGGATGCAACTATAACTGTAAGTGAAACTCACCTTAGGTTTGCTCGGCTTAGACTTCGATTAATCCGGTTATGATTGTTTAATGAGGACCTAATAATCACATTTAGATCTTAGGTATAAGGTTGTGTTTAAAACTAGTAACACGTTGGGAAAACACGACAAGACATAACGACACACGACACCGATGGTTGATCATAAATAGGGGTTCACTTAATACAGAAACCAAACATGTTCATCATAGCATAAATGTATAAGTCATGGTGAGGCATTTAAACAAATTGCACAAGTATGGATTCTGGTCACAATTTCGCTAGCAGTTTCGCTAGGCAGTTTCGCTGTGTGCACGGGCAGCACTTTCGCTAGGCAGTGTCCGGTGACACAGTTTCGCTAGGCTAGTTTCGCCCGAAACTGCTGACGCAGTTTCGCTAGCCTAGTTTCGCAGAGAAACTGGTTTGAACTTTCGTTCAGGTGTTTCGCTCAGCAGATTCGCTCGAGCAGGTCTGGTCGGTTTACTGGGCGACACTATAGTTTCGCTGGTCTAGTTTCGCTATAGGGAGATAGGCAAAATTTCGCTACACAATTTCGCTGGATGAATACACAGTTTCGCTAGTCGTAAGAAAAACCCGTAAATTGGCCTAAAACCTTTCTAACAGCTTCTGAATCACATGCAAGTCAATATCTAGCATACCTAAACGTTTAGGAACATCACAGGAGCATTTTGGCCATCAAAAACATGCATTTTAGTCATCAATTTACCAAGAACACATTTTGCACTAAAAAGCCTAATCTAGCATGGATCTTCACATTGGCATGGTAAGATACAGAATTCAGGTTACATCTAGCATCCCTAAGTGTTATGGCAGTAGCAGAAATCATTGCATGTAGAATCTAAGCATACATTTGAGTTAAACATTCAAGAAATTCATGAAGGAGAGTTCTTATGACTCACGGGTGATCTCCAAGCTTGAGATAGATGATGATTTGGTGTTGAAAACACTGTGGTTTGTGCTGGTTCTTGCTGGCCAGAAATCTCAGGAGAGGGAGAGAGCAGGTGTGTGTGTTTTTGTGAGAAGTGAGTAAAAGTGAGAGAGTTGGCTTAGGACTTCTATATATCAGGTCACAGTTTCGCTGGCAGTGTCGCTGGTAGTTTCGCTGGCCACGCGAAACTGATCCCGTAGCCCAAATGGCTTGGCTACCGGGCGAAACTGTAATTTCGCCTGGTAGTTTCGCTAACTACCAAAAAGTCAAATTTTCATTTTAAGCACAATTTCTCGATAATCACACAAGTACACCTTTAATTAATTCAACATGTTGCATATAACTTCACATAATGGTAACAAGTAAATAACACATAACACATATGGTCGGGTTCGGTGATCAACCAAAGGTCATGGACGTATTCGTTCTGGACACGCATTAGTTACTGTTTACTGTTTATAACATGGCTAACGGAGATTGTCTAACGGAACTGATGGAATTAACGGAAAAACTTAACGGAGTTAACTTGGGAGGTTACAATTGTCACAGCCTCCCCATGTTAAGGAATTTTCGTCCCGAAAATTAGCTAGTACCTTGGGTTGGAGTAGAGGCTTGATCGAACAGGTGAGGATACTTCTTTCTCATCTGGTCTTCCCGTTCCCACGTGAACTCCGGTCCACGCCTTGAATGCCATCTGACCTTGACGATTGGAATCTTACTTCTTTTCAAAGCTTTCTGTTCGCGTCCCATTATCTCAACGGGTTGCTCTATAAACCGAAGTTGCTCATCAATGTGAAGTTCCTCTAGCGGTACTATCAAGGTTTCGTCGGCTAGACACTTCTTTAGGTTTGAAACGTGGAATACATTATGCACTCCGTCTAGCTCAGGTGGCAAGTCCAGACGATACGCCACCGTTCCAATCTTCTCTGTTATTGGGAAGGGTCCTATATAACGGGGATTCAACTTCCCGCGCTTTCCAAAGCGCACGACACCTTTCCAAGGTGAGACTTTCAACAGTACACGGTCACCCACCTCGAATTCTAATGGCCTTCTACGCTTGTCTGCATAGCTCTTTTGACGATCTCTGGCGGCTTTCATACGGTTCTTGATCAGTACAATTCTTTCTGTCGTCTCATACACTAGTTCTGGTCCAGTTAGTTGACTATCACCAACCTCGGCCCAACAGACCGGTGACCTACACTTTCGCCCATACAGAGCTTCAAAGGGGGCGGTTCCAATACTGGAATGGTAGCTATTGTTGTAGGAGAATTCGACCAGTGGCAGGTGAGCTTCCCAATTCTTGCCGAAATCCATTACGCACGCTCGGAGCATGTCTTCAAGGGTTTGGACTGTGCGTTCGGTTTGGCCGTCTGTCTGAGGGTGGTATGCGGTACTCATATCCAAACGAGTGCCTAAGGCAGATTGCAATGATTTCCAAAAGTGCGAAGCGAATCTGGGGTCTCGATCAGAGATAATTGATAAAGGTACTCCATGGAGCTTGACGATCTCGTCAATGTAGATTTGTGCCAACCTATCGGTCTTGTCTTTTTCCTTGAGGGCAATAAAGTGGGCGGATTTGGTTAATCGATCCACGATCACCCAAATCATGTCGTTTCCACGGGGAGTACGGGGCAATCCCGTGATGAAGTCCATCGAGATTTCTTCCCATTTCCATTCGGGAATTGTCGGTTGTTGCAGCAATCCTGGAGGCTTACGGTGTTCTGCTTTGACCTTTGAACATGTCAAACACTTACTGACATATGCAGCAATTTCAGCTTTCATCTTAGGCCACCAGTAGAGTTCCTTTAAGTCTTGGTACATTTTGTCTGAACCAGGATGGACCGAGTATCGAGACTTGTGAGCCTCGTCCATCACTAGCTCTCGAAGGTTTCCGTGTAGAGGTACCCAAATTCGATCTTTATAGTAGCGGATTCCATCTGACTTAACCTCCGAAGTTCCATCTATGCCATGTAGGGATTCTGACTCGAAATTTTCCTCTTTCAGGGCCTCTTTCTGAGCATCTCGGATTCTATCCGGCAATCCTGTATGAATCGTAAGTTGTAAAGCTCGTACTCTTCTAGGTTTTTCGTGTACCTTTCTGCTCAGAGCATCGGCCACCACATTGGCCTTCCCTGGGTGATACTTTATCGCCAAGTCGTAGTCATTGAGCACCTCGATCCACCTACGCTGTCTCATGTTGAGATCTTTCTGTCCCATTATGTGCTGGAGGCTTTTATGGTCAGTGAATATAGTGCACTTGGTACCGTATAGGTAATGTCTCCAAAATTTCAAGGCGAATACAACAGCTCCTAACTCCAGATCATGAGTCGTATAATTCTTTTCGGTCGACTTTAGTTGCCTTGACCCATAGGCGATGACTTTGCCTCGTTGCATTAAAACACATCCAAGTCCTTGGATCGAAGCATCACAGTAGACTTCGAAGTCGTCGACACCTTCAGGTAGGGATAGTACGGGCGCGGTACAAAGTTTTTCTTTCAAAGTTTGAAACGCTGCTTCTTCCTTGTCGCCCCATCGGTACTGAACGCCTTTATGCGTGAGAGCGGTTAACGGTTGAGCGATCTGAGAAAACCCTTTAATAAAACGACGGTAGTAACCCGCCAACCCTAGAAATTGTCGAATTTCTGTCGGTGCTCGTGGCGTAGACCAACTCTTGATTGCCTCAACTTTGGCAGGATCAACATGAATACCCTGCTCATTGACGATGTGACCTAGAAACTGAACTTCCCGAATCCAGAAATCGCATTTTGAGAATTTGGCGTAGAGTTGTTCCTTCCTTAATAACTCTAAAATTAACCGTAGATGCTCCTCATGTTCCTCTTTCGTCCTTGAATAAATGAGGATGTCGTCGATGAAAACAATAACAAACTGGTCCAGGTAGGGCTTGCATACACGGTTCATGAGGTCCATGAACACCGCTGGCGCGTTTGTTAGGCCAAAAGGCATAACCAGAAACTCGTAGTGACCGTAGCGCGTTCTGAAGGCAGTCTTTGAAATATCCTCCTCACGGACTCTAAGTTGATGATATCCGGACCTTAAGTCGATTTTTGAATAGTAGCTGGATCCTTGCAGTTGATCGAAGAGGTCGTCGATGCGAGGGAGAGGATACCTATTCTTAATAGTAACTTTGTTGAGCTCGCGATAATCTATACACATTCTGAATGTTCCATCCTTCTTCTTGACAAATAACACAGGCGCACCCCATGGTGACGAACTAGGTCTAATAAAACCTTTATCCAATAATTCTTGCAGTTGGGTAGACAACTCATGTAGTTCATTTACTGCCAGTCGGTAAGGAGCTCGGGCAACCGGAGCTGCACCGGGGACAAGGTCGATTCCAAATTCGACTTGTCGATTCGGAGGCAAACCAGGTAACTCCTCTGGGAATACATCGGGGTAATCGCGAACTATCGGGAAATCTTCGATTTTCTTTTCAGCCAGGCTTTGATCCGTAACCGTTGCTAGAATGGCTACGTGCCCCTTCCGTAGATATTTCTGGGCCTTGAGGTACGATATGATTCCGGAGACAGTGCCTCCCTTCTCACCCTGAATCGAGAGTACGTCTCCGTTTGCAGTGGGTATACGTATGATCTTCTCTCGGCAGACGAGTTCTGCCTGATGCGCGGATAGCCAATCCATGCCAACTATTATGTCAAAACTACCAATGGTGAAGGGCATCAAATCTATGCTGAACTTATGACCAGAGAGTTCTAAGGTACAATCCTTAACTAAATGTGTTGCATCAACAAGCTTACCATTGGCTAGTTCAACAGTGTACCTAGCTTCTAAAGGTTTCGAATTGGCCTTTATCAACTTACAAAACTTAGTTGAAATGAAACTTTTCTCAGCACCGGAATCAAAGAGCACATTTGCAAAGTAGTTATTGAGAAGAAACTTACCGGTTATCACGTTGGCATCATTCTTTGCTTCTCCTGAGCCCATGACGAACGCTCGTCCTCTAGCGCCGTTTCCCCCGTTTCCACCACCACCACCGCCATTGTTGTTGTTATTGTTGTTGTTGTCGTGGTGGTTGTTGTTTCCAGTTCTCCTGAGTTGGGGGCAATCCTTCTTTATATGACCCGGCTTTCCGCATTCAAAACATCCTCTGGGACCATCATTGTTTTGCCTTGACCGGTTTGGTAATTCACCCCGACAGTTCTTGGCCATATGCCCCATCTTACCACATCGCTCGCAGGGAGGTTGATTGCAATCACCTGTGTGATGTATGCTGCACCTGTTGCAGTAGGGTGCCTTCCCCCTGTATCTGTTTGAACCCTGACCACTACTGCCTTGGCGGTTTTGATTACCGCCTCCACTGTTGTTGTTGAAACCACCTTTAGAGTTATCAAACCTCTTGTTCTGAGTTTGGGAGCCAGAAAACTTTCCAAGGTTATTACCGGCATTGTTGTTACTTGGTTCCTCTTCACTCTTTCTCTTCCCATCAAGAGCAGTCTTGGGAGATTTCTTTGGTGGCAAGGTGCCTTGAGCCACCGCTTGGTCTGTCAACTTGTGTGCCAACCTGATTGCTTGCCGCACATTGAGAGGGTTTGAAGCGGTCACCATCCCCTGAATTTGTGGAGCCAAACCATCCACATACCTTTCAATCTTTTTGTAATCAGCATCGACCATTGAAGGACACAGAATTGAATACTCGTGATATCTATCAGTGTACTCCTCCACCTCGGAGCCTACCATCTTGGAATTCACAAACTCAAGTTCCAACCTCTTAACCTGATCGCGGGGGCAATACTCTTCCATAATCGCATCTTTGAACTCTTGCCATGTCATGGCATTTGCAGCATCAACACCCAGCATTTGAATCTGAGCATTCCACCATGTCAGGGCGGAATCCTCAAGTGTACCTGTCGCATACTTCACCCGATCCCCCACCGGGCAGTTACACATGACAAACACCTTTTCCGACTTTTCGAGCCATCGCAACAGGCCCACAGCTCCTTCATGGCCCTTAAACACAAGGGGCTTACAATCCATAAACGTCTTGAAGGTGCACTGATGCTGAGGTTGTTGTTGTCCTTGAAACTGGAGCTGAGCGGCTGCCAAGGCTGCAGCAACGCCTTGGTTGATCATGTTCTGAACTTGAGCGGCAGTAAAGGTTCCCTGGTTGGTTTCTGGCGCTCTTCGCGGAGGCATGATTTTCTAGCAAATCGATGCAAAACTTCCAAAGGTTAGTATGTCCAATACTAAGAAGGTGTTAAGTTCCGTTAAAACAAATCTCATAAAATATCTATTTATATGAACGACACATTTTAATTTGCTAGAGCTATACATGAGACAAGGATTCTGAGTGAGGATCATCTTCGGCACGCAGGGCAGTACTCTTGAGAAATGGGTTGTAACAAAAATCTTTTCAAAAATAGTTACAGTTCAGAAATCTTTATCCTTTAAAAGAAAAATGTTCTGGTTCGCTGTAACCAATGGCTCTGATACCAATCTGTCACACCCCCAAATTCCACTAACGGAGTATAACCGTGTGGGGTGTGGGCCAGACCAGGATCCAAGACTTTAATTACAACCAAGCCATAACAGTAAATAAGTAAAAGATAAGGGGGGGGGCTTTAAAATAACATTAGGGAAATATTGTTTCACAAAATACATAAGTCAGATTTAGCAGGATCAGCGGAAGCATAATAACGAATACAAGTTTGGTTTTTACAAAATACAAGTTCATAAAGTTTGGAATTTATAAGTTTCCCAAAAGGTTTGCAATGGAGAGTACTGCCGCCGCCCGTGCCGTCCGAAATCCATCTAGCGATCTGAAAAGAAAACAATGATCAAGTGTCAGCTAAAAGGCTGGTGAGTTCACTAAGTAGTCTACACTACACCATGTAGGCCACAGTGCATACGAATCATAAAGCAACAAATTCGTAATTTAGAATGTAAGTATTATCCGTATCATTAGGTAGCTAGCCTATGCTTATGTTCCCCTGAACGTTCGCAACCAAAGCTGACATGGTATCTGATAGGCATTCACCTATGTATTCTGCCTTCCCCGTGTCTTTCCCGATCACGGTGTTCCTAGGCTAATATTGGTCTCAGTCCGACCGCCAGTCGGGAGGGTGCATCCTGTGCACCGCTGAGCGGGGGTGTCAATCCCCAGTAGATCTACTCAACATTACCTCGCTATTCAATACTAATGGCCCGATAAGTAAGGACTTTTGTTATAAAGCAATTCAGTGAACATGTGATATAGTGGGATAAATACTCAAGTAAAGAAATACCTTTACCGTGTGTTGCCATCCCTTACCGGATGCAACTATAACTGTAAGTGAAACTCACCTTAGGTTTGCTCGGCTTAGACTTCGATTAATCCGGTTATGATTGTTTAATGAGGACCTAATAATCACATTTAGATCTTAGGTATAAGGTTGTGTTTAAAACTAGTAACACGTTGGGAAAACACGACAAGACATAACGACACACGACACCGATGGTTGATCATAAATAGGGGTTCACTTAATACAGAAACCAAACATGTTCATCATAGCATAAATGTATAAGTCATGGTGAGGCATTTAAACAAATTGCACAAGTATGGATTCTGGTCACAATTTCGCTAGCAGTTTCGCTAGGCAGTTTCGCTGTGTGCACGGGCAGCACTTTCGCTAGGCAGTGTCCGGTGACACAGTTTCGCTAGGCTAGTTTCGCCCGAAACTGCTGACGCAGTTTCGCTAGCCTAGTTTCGCAGAGAAACTGGTTTGAACTTTCGTTCAGGTGTTTCGCTCAGCAGATTCGCTCGAGCAGGTCTGGTCGGTTTACTGGGCGACACTATAGTTTCGCTGGTCTAGTTTCGCTATAGGGAGATAGGCAAAATTTCGCTACACAATTTCGCTGGATGAATACACAGTTTCGCTAGTCGTAAGAAAAACCCGTAAATTGGCCTAAAACCTTTCTAACAGCTTCTGAATCACATGCAAGTCAATATCTAGCATACCTAAACGTTTAGGAACATCACAGGAGCATTTTGGCCATCAAAAACATGCATTTTAGTCATCAATTTACCAAGAACACATTTTGCACTAAAAAGCCTAATCTAGCATGGATCTTCACATTGGCATGGTAAGATACAGAATTCAGGTTACATCTAGCATCCCTAAGTGTTATGGCAGTAGCAGAAATCATTGCATGTAGAATCTAAGCATACATTTGAGTTAAACATTCAAGAAATTCATGAAGGAGAGTTCTTATGACTCACGGGTGATCTCCAAGCTTGAGATAGATGATGATTTGGTGTTGAAAACACTGTGGTTTGTGCTGGTTCTTGCTGGCCAGAAATCTCAGGAGAGGGAGAGAGCAGGTGTGTGTGTTTTTGTGAGAAGTGAGTAAAAGTGAGAGAGTTGGCTTAGGACTTCTATATATCAGGTCACAGTTTCGCTGGCAGTGTCGCTGGTAGTTTCGCTGGCCACGCGAAACTGATCCCGTAGCCCAAATGGCTTGGCTACCGGGCGAAACTGTAATTTCGCCTGGTAGTTTCGCTAACTACCAAAAAGTCAAATTTTCATTTTAAGCACAATTTCTCGATAATCACACAAGTACACCTTTAATTAATTCAACATGTTGCATATAACTTCACATAATGGTAACAAGTAAATAACACATAACACATATGGTCGGGTTCGGTGATCAACCAAAGGTCATGGACGTATTCGTTCTGGACACGCATTAGTTACTGTTTACTGTTTATAACATGGCTAACGGAGATTGTCTAACGGAACTGATGGAATTAACGGAAAAACTTAACGGAGTTAACTTGGGAGGTTACAATTGTCACAGATTGTATGCATTGGGGTTGGAGGAATTGTCCAACTGCTTGGAAGGGGCACTATACTCGTGGTGACCATGGTTATCCAACAATCATGCTTGAGGTTGTTGCTTCACAAGACTTGTGGATATGGCATGCTTTCTTTGGTGTTGCCGGATCAAACAATGACATCAATGTGATCAAACAATCTCCGTTGTTTAACGAGATTTTGCAGGGGCAAGCACCTAGATGTGACTTCCATGTGAATGGGAATGTCTATAGGAAAGGTTACTATCTTGCAGATGGTATCTATCCTGCATGGTCAACACTTGTGAAGAGTTTCACATATCCCCCTGAGAACAACTTGAAGATGAGGTACTTTAAGCGTCGACAAGAGTCTGCCAGGAAAGATGTTGAGAGGGCATTTGGTGTTCTCCAGTCTAGGTGGGGAATAATTAGAGGACCATCAAGGTCAATGGATCTACCAAATATTGGTGATATTATGTTGGCATGCATCATCCTACACAATATGATTGTGGAAGACGAAGGACGTGATGTGTTGAATTGGACTCCTGAGGATGGTACACCTCCTCCACCTCCATATAATCATGGGGCACCTCAAGCATTTGTCCATAACCTTGAGAGGTTCATAGACTTGCGTGCTAGGGATCAGCATACGGCTCTAAGAAACGATTTAGTCGAGCATCTTTGGACAAACAAGCCGGTGTGGGATGAAGATTAGTGCTCAAGGCCTTACTTTGAATCTGTTTGTGTTTCCTTTCAATTATTGAATAAGTTGTGTTTCCTTTCGGTAGTTGAATAAGTTGTATTTCCTTTTAGTAATCTTGTATTTCGTTTAGTGGTTTGAAATTTATGTACTTCAGTTTAATATGTTATTGAGTTCTCAATTAAAACATAATTAGATTAAACAGACAACCTAAGATACTTATTCAAACTGAAAAACAACCTAAGCTACTTATTCAAACTAAAAAACAACCTAAGCTACTTATTCAAACTGAAAAACAAACATTAAACAGACAACCTAACCATTACACACACACGTAGATTATTAACCATTAAACGAGTTATCAGACGAGTAGCCGTTGTATCCATCTGAGACGTAGTCCTCTGGATAGTGTACTTGTCCATAGTACCAAGTCTCAAAATCATCAACGTTGTGAACATCTTCAATGTTCATCCCAGCTTCTGCTTCCCGTTCCAACTCAAAGAGTGCTTCCCACTCTTCAGCATGGTCATCATCAACAAATGGTGGGGATGGTGTACGACCAACACGACGTTGTCGTACTCTTCTTGCAGCAGCATTGCTTGACTCGCCGCAGTGGAGGTTGTTCATTTGGGTGATTGGTGGAGGTGGTGGTGGTTGGTAAGGTGGAGGTGGTGGTGGTTGGTAAGGTGGAGGTGGTGGTGGTTGGTGATGATGGTGGTGGTGGTGGTGGTGCTGGTGCTGGTGGAGGTGATTGTGGATGTGGTTGAACTAGTTGGGTACTTGAGCTTGAGGTGGTGGTGGTGGTGGTGGAAGTTGTTGTTCATAGTGGGTTAACCACAACATCCGGTAGTGCTCTGAGACATCTTCAGGAGGTGTGCTAGACATGGTGGTGGTAGAGGTTGGTTGATGGTGGTGAAATGAGACTAGATGTGTGAATCTGAGTTCTATTTATAACCTTTTGAAAACTAACCGTTGGCTAAAATATCTAAGTTTGAAAAACTAGCCGTTGGCTATTAAATATTATTATTTTAAATGATTTAATATTCAAATAATAATGAATGAAAATTTAAATAAATATTTATTTATTTATTTATTTTATAAAAAAAATATTATTTTAATTATGTCGATAAGTTTTTTTTAAATAATTAAAATATACGTTTTAAATAAAAGAATTAATTTGTTAACTAGTTTTTTAAATAAAGATTAAATAAAATGGTGATGTGGAAATAAAATGTGGTATGTGAGGAACTACTTGATGTGGAAAAAAAGTGGGTTTTGTGGTATGTGGGAAGTACATGACGTGGCATGCTGACTGGACCAAAAAGGTGATATATAGTGGTATTTAGTGGTTTATTGATGTGGGTGGTCTAGTAATTACCTATCTAACCAAACCAGTAGTTTAATATAATACTATTTATACATGTAATGAAATGAAAAGAAACAATGGACTACACCTATCTTATTGTTAGAAGAGTATAAAGGTTGAATATTGTCTTCTGTTACCTATTTTTACTGCAAATCTTCTTTTACTTGTATATATGTTTTAAAAAAACTTGTATCAAAAACCAAGAGAAAGAGAAGGATTATAAAAATGGTGATGAAGAAAAACAGAGTGAGTTCAAATTGATACCTAACTGCTCCCACACTCACTTGTCTTGTGTGTTACTGATAGAGTCAAGAACAAGCTTAATCAAAGCACCATTAAACTATAAACAAACCTCAAAACTTACACAAGGGTGGGGTAGGGGGTGGTGGTGCCTGCTAATTTTGCAAATCTCTAGGTATTTCTTTTATATTTCTTTAATGTTATTGTAAGTTTTTTAAATAATATTCGCCATGAAACCTGTGCTATTTCTTGATCACCACACCAGTGTTTAAACCATCCAAGAAAACCCAGAAAAAAAGGGGAAGGTTTTAGAGAGAGAAAGAGAGAGAGGAAGAGAGAGAGGGGAGGAGAAACACAAAGATTAAGAAAACAAACGGCAAACCCAAAACCTCAAATTACACAAACCCAAGAAAAGTTTGCAATTTGAGGCAGATGTCAATGCTGTCTTGCCCTAAACCCCATAACCATTACCATTTTAATCTTCTTCATTGCTTCTTTTTCTTTTTTCTGTTAACCCTTTTCTTCAACTTCTCTTCCGCCGCCGCCGCCGCCGTCGCCGGAGGAGGTTCTAACCATGAAGCCACTCTGCTTTCCACTTGGGTCCACGGCGGCGGATACGGTGGTCCTTATTTCTCAAGCTGGACACTTTCTGGCGAAACAAATAATCCATGCAAATGGGATTACATTCAATGCAACTCAGAAGGTTTTGTTTCCGAAATCAAGATTCAGTCAATCCCATTACAACTTCCATTACCCACCAATCTTTCTTCACTAACCCATCTCAAAACCCTCACAATATCCGATGCTAACATCACCGGAACTCTCTCCGACGACCTTGGTTTCTGCCGGGAACTCGTCGCCGTTGATTTAAGCTCAAACAGTCTCGTGGGTCCCATTCCATCTTCCATTGGCAACCTTGAAAACCTTCAAGATTTGATACTAAACTCCAACAAACTCACCGGAAAAATCCCACCGGAGATTGGAAGCTGCCGGAGCCTCAAGAATCTTTGGTTGTTTGACAACCGAATCTCCGGCGAAATCCCACCTGAAATAGGCCGGTTGGGAAGCCTTGAAGTCATCCGTGCCGGCGGGAACAACGAGCTCGCCGGAAATATCCCACCGGAGATCGGAAACTGTGGTAACCTCACATTTCTTGGTTTTGCTGACACTCGGATATCAGGTTCTCTCCCCAGCTCAATAGGTAACCTAACAAAACTCCAAACACTGTCAATCTACACCGCCATGCTCTCCGGCGAGTTGCCGCCGGAGCTCGGAAACTGTACGGAGCTTGTAAACTTGTTCTTATATGAAAACAATCTTTCTGGCCCCATCATTCCACAGCTTGGAAAGCTGAAAAAACTTGAAAAACTGTTGTTATGGCAGAACAATTTTATTGGATCAATTCCTGAAGAGATAGGAAACTGTACCATATTGAAAATGTTTGATGTTTCTTTAAACTCTTTATCTGGGATTCTTCCAACTTCCATTGGTAATCTTGTTGAGTTGCTAGAATTCATGATCAGTAACAACAATGTGTCTGGTTCCATCCCTGCTGTTCTTGCAAATGCCATTAATCTTCAACAGTTACAGCTTGATACTAATCAAATTTCAGGGTTGATTCCTTCTGATCTTGGAAGATTAACAAATCTTGAAGTGTTTTTTGCTTGGGATAATGTTCTTGAAGGAAGCATTCCCATAAGTTTAGGAAGTTGTAGTAATCTTCAAGCATTAGATTTATCACATAACTCACTCACTGGCACTATTCCTCCAGGGTTGTTCCAGCTTCAAAACCTCACCAAACTGCTTCTAATTTCCAATGACATTTCGGGTTCTATCCCGCGAGAAATTGGAAATTCGACCTCTTTGGTGAGGTTAAGGTTGGGCAACAATCGAATCACAGGCGAAATCCCTAGGGAAATTTCGGGTTTGAAAAGCATTAACTTTCTTGATTTGTCAGGAAATCGCATTTCGGGGGTGGTTCCAAATGAGATTGCTAGTTGTACCGAGTTAGAAATGATAGACCTTAGTAGTAACATGTTAGAAGGCCCGTTACCTGACACGATATCGGCATTATCAGGTCTCCAAGTTTTGGATGTTTCAAGAAATCGCCTTCATGGTCCCATACCGGCTAGTTTAGGGCGGTTAGCGTCATTAAACAAACTCATTATGGGCCAGAATGAGTTTTCTGGAGCGATCCCTAGATCGCTCCAGCTCTGCTTAGGTCTACAGTTTCTAGACCTAAGCAGTAACAAACTCTCAGGCGAAATCCCGCCTGAGTTGGGGAACATCCAGACACTCGAGATTGCACTGAACTTGAGCTGCAACGGGCTAACCGGCCCTATCCCAGCTCAAGTTGGTGCGCTTAGCAAGCTTTCAACCCTTGACATGTCATACAACAAGCTAGAGGGAAACTTGAGCCCACTTTCGCACCTTGACAACCTTGTATCGTTGAATATCTCGAATAACAACTTCACAGGATATTTACCCGACAACAAGCTGTTTAGGCAATTATCCGAAGCGGATTTAGCCGGGAATCAAGGGTTATGTTCATTTGGTAAAGATTCTTGTTTTCTAAGTAGTGTGGAGGAATCAGGAAATGGGAAAGATGAGTACAAGTCTAGAAATGCCAAAAGGTTAAGACTTGCACTTGCATTGCTCATTACTTTGACCATAGCTATGATGATCATGGGTGTGGCTGCGGTTCTACGGGCGAGGAGGAGGATGAAAGGCGACGATGAGTCAGAGCTAGGCGAGTCATGGCCATGGCAGTTCACTCCGTTTCAGAAGCTTAACATTTCGGTTGACCGAATCTTGAAATGTTTAGTGGACACAAATGTGATCGGAAAAGGGTGTTCGGGGGTGGTGTATCGGGCGGATACAGACAATGGTGAAATCATAGCTGTGAAGAAACTATGGCCATCAATGACAGTTGATGGTGGTTACGAAGACGAGAAATCTACAGTCCGCGACTCGTTTTCAGCCGAAGTGAAAACTTTGGGTTCGGTTAGGCACAAGAACATAGTTCGGTTTCTCGGTTGTTGCTGGAACAAGAGAACAAGGTTGCTAATGTATGACTACATGCCAAACGGGAGTCTCGGTAGCCTACTCCATGAACGAATGCGAAGCTCGTTGGAGTGGGAGTTAAGATACCGAATCCTGCTAGGGGCCGCGGAAGGACTCGCGTACTTGCACCATGATTGCGTTCCACCGATTGTTCATCGAGATATCAAGGCTAATAACATCCTCATCGGGCTCGAATTCGAGCCTTACATTGCGGATTTCGGGCTTGCAAAGCTAGTCAATGATGGCGATTTCGCGAGATCATCGAACACAATCGCAGGTTCCTACGGATACATTGCTCCTGGTATAAACTTCCATCATAATTTCATTCAATTCTAACTTTTTTTTTTCTCATAGGCATTTTATCAAACAGGTTGTGTGCACTAACTTTTTACCTCTGTTTTTCCCCTTTAGAATACGGGTACTCGATGAAAATAACAGAAAAGAGCGACGTTTACAGCTACGGGGTGGTCATGCTCGAAGTTTTAACCGGAAAACAACCGATCGATCCAACGATTCCCGACGGATTACACGTCGTCGATTGGGTAAAACAAAGGAAAGAATGGAACCAAGTACTTGACCCGAGCTTACTATCCCGACCCGAATCCGATATCGAAGAAATGATGCAAACTTTAGGCATCGCGTTACTCTGCGTCTACTCGTTGCCGGAGGAAAGACCGACGATGAAAGATGTTGCCGCAATGTTGAGGGAAATCAAGCACGAAAGAGAAGAGTATGCAAAAGTCGACGCTCTTTTGAAAGGCTCGCCGAAAAAACCCGCCGCCGGTGGTAGCGGAGAAACTCCGGCGACCTCGTCGTCGGCGGCGGCGGCGGCCGGCGGCGAGGTGATGAGAAGTAACACAAATAGCTTCTCTGGTTCTTCGTTGCTTTACTCGTAGAGAGGATCCGTACAAGTGAATAAACGGCTTCCCGGGAATATGGTTTCTATTTTCGCGGGAAAAAAAAGGTGTGATTTTAGTTATTTTGTGTGGAGTTTAGTGAAGATTTTAATGGGTTTAGTTTGTATATGTAAGACTCTTGTGAAAGAAGAAGAGAACTCAAAGGCCAATTTTGGGTTGTGACTCTTCTTCGGTTATTATTAGTATAATAAATTGGTAATCAATAGTTATTTAGCATAATTTTGTGTAATATTGATCTATATATGCTAAAATTGGACTAGCTGGTTCGACCTGTTGAATCAGAAACCGTGGGTGTTTGTTTGTTGGTTAAGTTAATGGTTTGTGCACAAATGATGAGCTAGTAAAAGACATTTGATGCTTGAATCTTCCTCTTAGAGAGTGGTTGTTTTAGTGCGGAAATAGATCATGAAAGCTGACGTGGCTAGTTGTTTTTGTCTGGAACATCACACAATAGCCAATTGATTTGGGAAATGCAGTGAATGCCACCCCCATCTTTTCAAGTTGAGCGGGAGATTGGAGATGCCTAAGATGTCACCGAGCTGGTGAACTAACCAGGGATTCAAACGAACTAGTTGAACGGGTGAACTAATCATGGATTTGACTCCGGTCATAAGGCATTGTTGACTAGATAGCATTGTTGACTAGATGTATAATAAATAGTTGATTCTGTTGCTATACTCTTGTGTTGCTTGTATGATTTTTTTTAAATGTGCAAGTAATGTGATGTTGATAGAACAAGTTACACCTCTCTATTAGAGTTATTTTTAGGGGAAAAACATAACGTTAAAAAATCTAGCAGTGTTAAGCACGCCATGTTGACAAATTGAGTTGTTAAACCCAAAAAATAGCCACATTTTATTATTTTTATTTGTATAAAAATGTCAACCCTAACCTACACACTATTAAAATTGTGTAACCGGAAAACAACTCGCTTAAAACCAGTGGCTGATCTAGAAAATTTATTCAGTGGATATAAATAAATTTAGTAAAAAATAAAATAAATAATAAACAGTATTAAAATGAGTTGTTTTTATTAAAAAGTATGGTAACATTGGGTGTTTTGGGTGCTAAAACAATTAAAAAGAAACTATTTTCATAAACCTTGGGTGCCAAAAGCAACTAAAATTAAGTCATTTTCATAAATTTTGGGTGTTTTAGATGCCTCGGGAAAAAAACTTAGATGCCTTAAGCCTTTAATCTTTCGGTTCAAGTAATTACCTATAAAACTTGCAATCTGAGTGGGTACCTAAGACCCTACTAAGTCCTTGGTAGATCCGCCCCTGCTTAAGACGTTTATCTAATGTTATTATTCATGCTAGCGGGCTGGCTGGTAATAAATTTATGGAAAATTGGAATTTAATAATACAAGTTTTAAGTGATTGACGGATAATAATATGAGTTTCACATTTGCATCACAATAAAACGAATTAAACATGTTGGTGATTATAATGATACGCCGTTAGTTTTTTATCTTTCAATTAGGGTTCGAATCAACTCTAATCGAATAATAAGAGAAAGAAACAAAAAGAAAACGAAGAAACCTCATATTATTATCCTAATCGAACCCTAATCGAAAGATAATATAATCACCAACATGTTTAATTCGTATTATTGTGATGCAAATGTGAAACTCATATTATTATCCGTCAATCACTTAAAACTTGTATTATTAAATTCCAATTTTCCTAAATTTATTATAAACGTGTTAATCGAGTTGATGAGTTGTAATAAAGTTAAATAAATTATAATCTGACTGATAAATTCACAGGTTTTATTAAATATTTTTTTACCGTCAATCAGTTTAACTAAACCGCAAAAGAAATAACAAATCAACCCCAACAGGAATCATTTGTTTAAAAAATCAACCTAAACAATATTTTTTAAACAAGTTAAATGCCCCAAGATAATATGTGACTTTTTCATATCAAAATTTATACAATGGATTTTATTTGCCATAAGGGTGATTGTAATACCCACCCCGAGCTAGCTCGGGAGAGGGTTTGGGAGGCTTGGGATCGCGGGAACACCATGACGGAGTGCTCAGGAGAGGTGTGTGGGAGAGGTGCTCGGGGCTGGGGCACCGAGAGAAGAGAGCTCGGGAGAGGGGTAAAAAGTGTGGGTCCCCCTACTTTTTAAAGAGTTTGGGGTCTTGGGATGCTCGGGAACACCATGACGGGTAAAAAGTGTGGCTCGAGGAGGTTGCTCGGGATGCTTGGGGTCGCGGGGTCGCGGGGTGGATATTACCATTACCCTAATAAATGGAGTGAAGTTGAACTTTGTTGTTGAACTTAGTTTGAATCAAATAATTGATTCCTAAACTAGAACCTTTTTCCTTTTTTTTCTGACATGTCTATTTTCAACGAAGTACACATTAGGATACACGGTGTACAACTCTGTTATGCCATCTATTACAAATATAGAAAGTTAATTTTGAAGCTTTGGCTATGATAACGGTACCATGGGGTGTGAATGGCGAAAAGTAAATGCAGGTTAACGTGGGCTTCTGAACAAAATTTTACCTTGAGAATTGAGATTCATCATTCACGTATTCCGATTGTTTAAATTTTGAAATATTATTATTACCTTATATTCACATGCAAAACTTGAACAAAAACTCAATCGGAATCATAAACCAAAAGGAAAAGACATATAATATATATATATAAAATTTTCAAGAAAAAAACATAAAAAGATACACTACTTCATGAAAAGACCAACTCGACGTCGCTAATGAATATCATAGGTAATACCATAAACGAATAAACAACTTATAATTTATAATTAATCTGGACAAATTGCAATGATTTTCTAAACCCCTATGTATATAAATCCTAAACCTTAACCCGTCAGTGATCCAAATTTGCCATTAAAAAAAGATAGCCGGGATTTACCGGCCACACAACCATGGTTTAGATCTAGTGGTCTTATAGCGGTAGCATACCAAATAGTTAGAACATCAATTGCTCAATGATCTTTACTTAAGTAAAGAATATATTTTATTATATATAGTAAATTATAGTATTTCGTACTTCAAAGTTAGAACATCAATTGCTCAATGATCTTTACTTTAAAAAGATGCTGACCATAACAATAACAAAAGTTATTATTATTCATGTTTACTTGAAATTTTGAGAGGATGTTAAGGGATAATTGAAACATGTTGAAGAGAATAATTTAACACATAGAAGTTATTATTTCTCGTTTATAAAGGGTGCTAATCATTACAATAATAAAAGTTAGGATTTAAAATTCTATTGTTCTTCGTTTTTTTCGATAACTCTCTATTTCCATACATTTTGGTTTGTTATTGTCCTTCCGGTGTTTAAATTCACATAGTATGGTGAATCTTATCTTAATCCAATAAAGCATTAAATTGGTTTCCACATGTTTTCTTTTTAAGGTGTCCACATCAGTACTGCCACATTTCAAAACCACATTTAATTATCAATTTAGTAAATTACCAATTAACTCTAATCACCAATTTTATCTTAATTAAATTTTCATTTTAGAAAAATTTGGCAAACTTAATGTAGATTTGATAATTTACTAAATAAATTTTAGTTTTTTTTAAGGAAACTAATCAAGAATTTGTCATATTTAATGTATTAAATTATCAGTTAAAATTTTGTCATTTATAATTTTTAAATATTTTAATCATTATTTTATTTTATATTTAACTAATATTATGAACCTAAATTCAACCCGTGTAGTACACGGATTACTAACCTAATAATATAATAGAGTGGAAAATAAAGTGAACCACTAGACAACACTATGAACTATAATATGACAACTTTCTTAGAGAATTAAAATATTAATCATAATGCACTTCAAATTTGAAAAAAAAAACATATATGTATTTAAATGTAAAAGCAAAAGAAAGTTTGCAAAGACACCAAGAAAGTATAAACCTCTTTTTTAAAACCAGGAGGCAGAAGCAATAAGTTATAACCAGATAAATAGAAGATAAACCAATATTTGTCTTTAATAAAATGATGAAAATCTACTCAACAAACCATTCTTTTTTTAACATCCGGCATTTTATTAAAATAAACAATTACCAATGAGCTAGATTACATGTTTGAGGTAAAATAAATGTTACACCAATTATCCCAATTGACAACATCAAGCTTACCCCAATTTTTAATCCAAAAGATAGCCAAGGCCTTAATGTCTCCAAAAACAAAATCCGGACCTTTGTTGTAACATTTAAACACCTTCCCGTCCCGTGCCTTCCAAATACATCTAGGGGTGTTTAAAAATATCCGAGTCCGAATCCGTATCCGAATTGTCCGAAATTCCGTATCCGAATTATCCGAAATTCCGTATCCGAATTTCCGAAAATTTCGAATATCCAAAATTTCGGATATCCGAAAGTCGGATATCCGGATTTTTCGGACTCGGACTTGGACACGAATATACAAATTTTTTGGAAGTTTCGGATACCCGAATTATCCGAAAACTTTAAATAAATTATTTTATATTTTATATTTATTAAAAAAAATTAGGGTTAGATGAGATAGCTATCTTCTCGAGTTCTCTCCAGCGCCTCATATTTTCCAAATTCCCAGCGCCTCTCTTCTATGAGTTCTCTCCACCTGACGAGTTACCCCATTCCTTCATCTCCGCAGTCTGCCCCCCAAATCCCATCTGCGATTCCGCCTCCCGACTCCCCCTCTGACGCGGTGACGCCTCCGTGGCTCCCCCTCTGACGCTTCCGTGGCTCCGTGACCCTCCGGCCCTCGGCTCCTCATCAAGTCTGGATCCACCAATTCCAGATTTCGACCCGACGATATTTAGAAGCAACAACATCACTGCAAATATATTTCACCGTCAGATTACAACTCCTTCTCCTGGTACCTCTGTATGTATTGTATTCTCATGTTTTAACCTAATTTTACTCTCTTACTTCTGTTAATTTATGATGAATTGTTGCTTCATTTGAGCTTAATTTGCTGTTAGTGCGTGTTTTAGCCTGATTTCTGGCGAACTGGTGCTTGATTTGGGCTTAATTTGCTGTCAATGCATGTTTTAACCTAATTAGTGTTTTAATTATGTTTTTGTTTGTGTGTAGTTTTTGACGAATTGTTGCTTGATTTGGGATTAATTTGTTGTTCATCCGAGTTTTGAAAACAAAGGCTAAATCGAAGCCCCAATCTCCGTTCATCTGTTTAGAACCCTTGCAATCTGATTTGATTTGGAATTACTGTTTTCTTGTTTAGAACCTTGCAATCTGTTTATAACTTTTGATTTGGATTCATTATGGTTTAATTTGCAATTCATTATTTTTTGCAGCCTACTAGATAAATGGAAAAGCATAAGGGTGAAGGAAGAAATCAAGATATTATGTTTGTTCTTTTTGGTTAATTTGATTTGTAGTTTGAAGATTTGAACTATGTTTATGTTTGTTTTTGGGTCGAACTTGGACTATATTTGTTTTGGAACATGCTTATTTAACTTTTAAAATTGTTGTTTTTTAAACAAAATTAGATTTTCGGATATCCGTTTAAATTATCCGAGTCCATGTCCGAATTTTCGGATATCCGAAATTTCGGATACCCGGAAATTCGGACTTGGACTTGGATAGCAAAAATCAATATCCGAAATTTTCGGATACCCGAAATTCCGGGTATCCGGTTTTGAACACCCCTAAATACATCACAAAGATGTAAAAAAGATGCAATAATAAATTTTCTTGATCACTTCTTTAACCGGTCAATCCATCATGCACCCGAGAATGTCGTTTATACAACTATAAGTCACAAGAGGAGCATTATACCATCTGAAAATGAGCCTCAACAACTCAAAGTTGCATCTCCCACAATGAGCATCAATCCCCATGCCACGCTTAGATAAGTTAGCGTTAGATGGTATACGGTCCAACCCAACACGCCACTCGAAAGCATAAAATTTGAGAGGGATCTAATTTAACCATCTAAAACCTGTGGAGACAATTGGGAAAAGGCGATACTAAATCAACGAGCGAACAGTCTTGACCTCAAAATCCCCCATGTACGGGTGGGACAAATTATCCTTTCACAGTTTTTTTTTTAATAGAAAAATCTTAAAAATAAATATTAGGATCACATGAATGATCAAATTACAATAAAGTGGTCGTTAAGCAGGAAATAAGTTGCGCTCCTATCTCCTTTTGGAGGTCGGTAAGCAGGAAACAAGTTGCGCTGTTATCCCCTTTTGGATAGCAAGACCGATCCTACTAAAAACAAAGCTATGATTTTTAGAGGTCAAGGAATTGTTATGCACGACCCACTGAACTCTATTATAGAAACCCACCGTCTCGGGGGCCAGGGACCCAGATGTATCAAACGCAACGAGATAAACACATGTTGATTATCTGAACAAGTTTCTCGTCTTTAGAGACTTTGCCTGATTCCGCCTTCAACAGAGTTTGGCCAACAACAAACACATTACCCATAAGCCTAACAAGAGGGGATACTCCTGTAGGGTTCACACATGCGTGTCCCCACCCCCCCCCCCCCCCCCCCCCCCCCACATCCCCCACCCCTTGGTTATCCGAACACAAGGACGTTAGTTGGTCGTAGAGTATATCTTCCTTCAAGAGGATCCGTCAGAAAGTTAACATGAGCTTCCATTTTATCTGAGATCCCCGCCTGTTTGAGCATATCACAAAGAACCATTGGAAGGATCTCCGAGACCCACTCCATTTCCTAGGCCGAAAGACCATTCAAAATCCAGGCCCAATTAAAAGATCTTCTATCATTGATTAGGTGAAGTCCATCCGATATTTTGCACCTGGGATCTTTGTCAAGCATAAATAACGCGAGAAATTTAGCAGACAATCTTACATCCTCCACCCAAGTGTCCGTCCAGAACCTCCCCAAATCATCATAAACCTTCATGATATTTTTTTTCACAAGCCCAAAATGGACTTCTTACAAGGGAAGCACGCATCATCTCTTCATTTAGAATGCAAAGCCAAGATGGTTTTTACCCATAAGGCATGAGACTCTAATTTGAAACGAAAGAGTCATTTGGCTAAAAAAAACCATATTCATCGCCTTTAACGAGCAAATCCCCATGCCCCCTAAATTTTTGTTCATCATCATTTTGCTCCAATGAAGAAATAAACCAAGCAATATTTGCCTTTAATAAATAATAAAAATCTACTCAACTAATTGTTACTTTGGAACTTTGTAAACAACCAACATATTGTAGAATGCAAACAATCTAAAAGCCCAAACGTCGCCGAGGGATATTTTTTTTGGCCTTCAAGATATTTCGAAGCCCTAAAAGTCGAAATCGAATTCAAGATTCAATGATGTAAACGTAATAGTAAACGAAAATTGATTCTTCGCAATGAATTCCAAAATTAATGTTCGTATGATAGATTCAATCTTCTTGGCAATTACATAATACATATTTGCCGAATAGATGATACTGCAATACAAAACAAAGTTGTAATTTTATGAAAGTTGAACAATGACTAGTTTCTTAACATTGAATGGGTCTTCCCTAAGTGGTCGGGTATGAATCTTAAAGATCCGTGTGAGTACAATCGAAATTCAAAATTGTTTAATTTAAATTTGGTATGATTGATATTTTTTATCAATAAATAAGAGTGATTATTATTAGAAACTCGAAATTGAAAGTTACATCTCTTAAAATCGAAAAATTCAAAATAATTTATGTAAATTTGGTAAGGTTGACATTTTATAATTAATTTTAAGTAAATGCAATGTTGAATTTTAGATTTCGAAAGTTGAAATATTAAATTTGAAAATTTTGAATTCTTCGATGAAGTTTGAAAGGATTGAAGACTTGAAGTTGAGTGTGGTGTTGATAGGTGAACAAATCTTAGGTGGAAGCCCTAGAACAGGAGAATATGACACCCACGCTAGTCTTTTATTAGTTTGTAAAGATAGACATGTGAAAGAGTAGCTAAGTAACTAAGTTTATTATAGTTTTTTGGGTAGGGGTTGTGTATATTGGTAACTTGGTAAGAGTTAGAGTGGTGTTTCATCCTAACTAAAGTGTGTGGGTTTGAGTCTTGAGGTGAGTAACCGGGTTTAGTGATAACTTGGTAAGAGTTAGAGTAGTGTTCTCATCGTAACCAAAGTTTGTGGGTTTGAATCTAGTGGGTTTGAATCTAGTGGGTTTGAGTCTTAGGGGTGACATTTTGGATTGTATAAGTGTTGTCAATTCTATCCTAGATAATCTAGGTGTTGTTATTAAAAAATGTTTATTTAGTGTTTCACTAATGTCACTAGATAATCTAGGTGTTGTTATTAAAAAATGTTTATTTAGTGTTTCACTAATGTCACTGAATTTTATTTTCTCTAATAAAAACACAACTTTTATTATATGTTTCAATAATCTTGTATAATGAATTTAACAAAGTGACTAAATTATCTTTCCTTAAATAAAAGACTATATTTTTCTTTCACTTGACATCACCATGTCACCATATCCGTTCTATGGTACTTTTTCTGTCTCTTTTACCTATTAAATACCAACTTTCCTCCTATTAAATACTATAGATTGTAAATAATTATATCATGTAATTAAATATAAAGAATATAAATATTTGAGTTCTAATAATTTACTAAAACTTAATAAATCACAAGAAGATTTCAAATATATCTTATCTTAAAATATAATTTTATAATTCTTAAATATTTTATTTTTGTGATTAATTGTTCTTAGTATTCATTATTTCTTATTTAATCAACGGCTAATGATATCTAACATACAAATCTTCACATAAATTATTCTTTAAATTATTCTTTACAACATGTTGTATTTATTCAACATGTAATACAAAAGTTTCTAACCTAGTATATATATTATTTATAACATATTGTATTTATTTATAACATATTGTATTTATTTAACACATATAATACATAAGTTTCTAAATTAGTATATAATATATGGTAAATCATGTACAACTTATAATAAAAATTATTGTATTCATTTCAGATTCTTCATAACCTTTTCTTTAGCTTTCTGGGCTGCAACATCAACAACATTTTCTCTTGCCCGCTTTGTTAAATTTCCTTTGGCTGCCGCTAGGTTTCCTTTTATATCGCTTTTGATTTTTGAAACCTAAAATGAATAAAATCAACAAAAAAAACATCACATAAATCGACTAAAGAAAACATTAGTACAAAATAAATTATCGTCTTCTAACGTGTGAAAAATGAATAACTATTACGAAATCCAACAAAATCACCTCTGTAAACCCTTCCTTTACTTTATCGGCCGCTTCTGTTACCTCTTGACATGTTTGTTCGACTTTCTCATCCGTCTTTTCCTGTAACTTACATGTCGTTTTATTTTCGTTTGTAGATTAAAACATGCAGTCTAACAAAAACTATAGAATAAATGGTATTTGTCGGTAACTAGATACATAAAAATATGTAAATATAATATAGTTCCAAAGATAATCACATCTTATAACATTATTCTCAGACATCAATGCTTAATCAGAATGTATGTGATTCTTACATTTTGTAATGGTTTAGATGCGGTGACAAACGCCCTAGAGATTCTCCATGAACAAGACCGGGGTACGACATCGATGATTTTGTTTTTAGGAACCTTAACAATGCTAAATATGAAACTCTTCATGTTTTAAGAATTCTAGAACCGATATATTTGGATTTTATTTGATTTAAAGTATAACTATGAAATTGCAAGAAAAGTGGAGACATGATTCAAACATAACCCCACATGTTGATTTAAACATAACCCCACATATTCTTGAACGAGGCTTTTTTAGAATTTAGATGGATGATTATGAACCTCATAATAAAAAAAAACGTGGGATGGTATGATTATGGGCTGAATCGAACCGGTTTCACATGTTTAGGTTTTTCTCAATAAAAATCGGTTTAGAACGGAACCGGTGTCTTCACAAACGGGTTTAACCTTCGTTGATTGTGACCAATTCAGTTTAAAACCAAACCGGTTTTTAGAAAAAACTGATATGTGCACCTCTAAGTTGATACTACTTTACAAGTATATCTTTTGGTATATAGATAGTGTAGAACACTGTGTTTTCAGAATGAGACTGGACAGTGAACCAACCCGTCTAGCGGTTTACTGGTTGGATCGGAGTTAAGAACCGGATGACATAATAATCAATTTAATATATTTTAAATTTTTTTAAATATATAAAATATTTTTATGACAAAATATGGCCAGGTTTGATTTCAATTGTCGAAAGATATTAAAATAGTTGTTTTTAGTTTAGAAAATAGTTTTCTTTTCAAATGTTTTGATTATATTCATTATCATCATACTCACTAAGATGTTGTTTGTTTTTAACTTCTGCAGACATCACATCTATAGAAGAAGAGGTGACTAAACGTCTGCAGTCTGTAAGAAGAATAATGTTTGTTTTTTAACTTCTGTAAACTGCTAAAATGAACTGAAATTTAAATAACCATTTTTTAAACTTATAAATAATTAGTTTTCAAAGCTTTTGATTTTCTTTCGGTATATTTTAACCAATAGTTTTAATTTAAAAAAGTTTTCTTTTAAATAAAATTACAAAAATGTTATATAAAAGCTATTTAAAAAAATGTTTTTAAACAATATTAAAACATCTTTAAAAAAATGTTTAAAAATGTTTTTTTAATAACTGTTTAAACCGTTTTAAAAAACTATTTAAAAAACGTTTTTTACAAATTGTATACAAAAGTTTTTTTAATTTTTTTTAAATATTAAAAAACCTTTTAAAAAAGTTTTTTTAAAAATTAAAAAACGTTTAAATTTTTTTAAAAGAAACTGTTTAGAAACGTTTTTTAACTGTTTAAAATGTTTTTTTATGAAAAAAAAACAGCTTAAAGAGAATGTTAGAAGATGTTAAAAGTTGTTGAGGCACATCACATCTGCACCAGGAGAGGCCGCACATACATTTTAATGAAATTTCTTCGAAAAAATAAACAGTTTGTAGACCTAAATGTCTGTGCGTGGTCTGCGTGGCGCGAACATAAGCAGATAGAAGAGTTTTTCAGAAAAATAAACACCACCTAAATCCCACCAATATCAAAGCTAAAGTGGGGTCTGAGATAGACAAGATGTAGATAGGGGATAAACGAGCCGAGGCGCTTGTGAGCTACTCCAGATCGAATAAATAAAAAGCTCGAAACGAGCCGAGTCTTAACAAGCCCGAGTCGAGCTCAAGCTTTGAAATAAGTCCCATTTACTAAACAAGATCGAACCCGAGCTTTATGTAGCGAGCTCGAGCTAGCTCGCGAGCCTTAACGAGTCTTTTGTTTATATAACTTTTATTTAATTTATTAAATATATTTTTTAAAATAATTATTATTATATATAAAATTATAATAAAATAAGTAAATAATATGTATTATTTTCTTCCAAAAAAGAATAATTCTAAATATATACAAATTTAATTATAATAATATACAAAAAAAAAAATTAATTAATTATAAACGAGCCGAGCTTGAGCTTAAATAATTCTCTACGAGTTGAACTCGAGCTTCATAAATAAAGCTCGAATCGAGCCGAGCTCAAGCTCGAGCTCTGTTAAATTTAAACAAGTCGAGCTTAAGCCTAAACAAGCTCGAACTAGGCTTGACTAGCTTACACCCCTAGTCTCAACTCTCAACTCTCAACCCTCAACCCTCAACCAACCTACACTTTTTACAAATGTTGCCATTACTCCGATAGTTATCCACATTAGTTTTGTTTATACTCGTAAACACATACTCTTTAGTCTTTACTCTACAATCTACACATACTATATTTTTAAAATCACAACCAGAGGCGGACCTAGGGGGTTCAAGGGGTGGCACGTGTCACCCCTTAAACTTGTATGCATTGTAAAAAAATTGGAATTTTTAGATTTTGTCATCGTGTGTTACCCCTAAATTTTTTTTTTATATGTTTCTAGTTCCGCCCCTGATCACAACATGTAAAATAAGAAGAATTTAAGCATATCCACACCAGTTCTACTACATAGTCATCTACAGGGATTCTATTGGTCTATCCTTAATTTATGAACTTATTAGCTCTTCAACGCCAACGAAATTACAGAAATGATTATGAGCGAACGTGTCATTTAACTCATTTTATAATGAGATTATGCAACCAGTTCTCTAAATTATATCATACCTAGGTCATGGAGCAACTTGATAGGGTAAGACTACGTATCTCAGTTCCTGAAACGATCATGCCCCTTTGTGAAACCTACGTAAAACAAGAGCTAAGTCAAGCATCGGGTTCGTATTTATAATACTCGGAGATTGTATGTTATATTTTCTTTTCTTTTTTCTTCTAATTCCTTCTTGAAACCACTGGGGTTGGTGGGTTGGTGCTAGACGTGTAAAAGAACCGAACGTTCAGTAAACAGTTTGGTGGAAAGTACGTTTATGTTCGTTTATTTAATAACTGAACGAACACGAACATAGTTTTCTGTTCATTTAATTAAATGAACGAACATGAACACATGTCCCTTTGGTTCGTTTATGTTTGTGAACATTTGTTTATTTGTGTTTGTTTTTGTTTGTTTATTTTTGTTGGTTCATTTATGTTTCATTTTATTAATAAATAGATTATGTATAAATTATAATTAGCTCAACATATTTTTGAGGATTTCACATTTTCACTTGAGTCATTTTGTATATTTACTTTACTTTTATACTCACCACTACACCACCATTTTCTAATATTTGAAGTCATTTTATTACTCCTTGTACTCTCAGTGTGTTAGATTTTTTATTTGTTAACATGTATGTGTGTTCATTTAAATTTTTGTTTGTTTATGTTGTTTAAGTTTATTAATGAATTATTCATTTAATTTTTAACGAACGAACATAAACGAATATGAACACATTCTTTTTTTTTTAGTGAACGAATACGGACATAAATGAAACCACAAAAATAAACAGTCTAAAAAAAACTGACCACTACCAATTGGGGCAAAATCGCAAGTTTGAAAGAAGCAGAAAACAATTATTCCGTACAGGGTGTAAAAATTCCCAATTATGGCGGAGCAAGAAGAAACCAACCCATGGGGTTCAAAATCCTGGTCCTATCTCTCAACTCTCCGGCAACAATCCCCCCTAATTCAATGCATCACAAACCTAGTATCCATGGACTTAATGGCCAACACCCTCTTAGCCGCCGGCGCCTCGCCGGCGATGATCCACTCGATTCTCGAAATCCCAGACTTCACTCCTCACACCCAATCCGTCCTTATAAACGTCGGCACACTCACCCCGGAATGGCTGCCGGCGATGAAGGCCGCCGCCGGGGTCGCAAATCAGTTCGGCAAGCCCTGGGTTCTCGATCCCGCCGCCGTCGGCGCTTCCGGTTTCCGGTTGAAGGCTTGTTTGGAGCTTATTGAACTGAAACCTACGGTTATTAGAGGAAATGGGTCGGAAATTATTTCGCTTTCTATGGCTTCTATTGGATCCGGCAAGGTAAATTGGTACAGATTACAAACCCTAGGAATTGGTAGTTCTTGATTTGGTTCTTTGCATGGTTGCATTCTTGTGAATTTGCAATTAGGGTTTGAGAAATGAAATTTGAACTGGGAATACATGGATAAGCTACCAGTTTGAACTGAATTTCCTAATTTTGTCTTAATTTTGGTGTTTGGTGCTGTTAAAATTCAAGAATCAGACTGGTCATTACTGTTAATTTCGAACGAAAATCGGTTCGAAATCTTGTTGTTGTTCACGGGTCAAGAACCGGATAGTCCCGGAGTCCCGGCCATACCCCGGACTCATCGGCCCGGGACCAAAATGGAATAAGGTGAAAAACGATGATAGATAACCGAGGACCGGACTGGTTTCGTGTGTTTTGGGTTGGTCTGGCGACAGTCCATGCCGGTTCATCGGTTATAATAAACTGGGTCAGCAAAAACTGACTCGGTCAGTCGGTTTTTTGGGCCAAACAAACACGCCGAGTTAGTGAGTCAGGTCTGATTGGACTGGGTCAGACGTTTTCAAACAGCCCCTAAACCGGGCCGAGACTAGAATGGATTATTTTGAAAAAACGAGGACCAAAGACAACAAAACTGATTTTGTGTGTTTTGGGTCGGTCTGGTGACGTTCCGTGTCAGTTCATCGGTTTCCTAGAATTGGCCCGTGAGACCCCGACCTCTAAAGGGACGAGTGGTCATCGGTCAAGGGCCAAACAGAGCCGAGACCAAAATGGAATAAGGTGAAAAACAAGGACCAGACAGATTTTGTGTGTTTTGGGTTGGTTTAGCGACAGTGCGGGTCGGTTCATCAATTTTCTAGGGTGATTATGGGTCAAGTACCAGACCGACCCGTAACGAAACCGAATAAGGTGAAAATTTAAGGACCACAGGCTGGATCATTCTTGTGTGTTTCGGGTCGGTTCATCGGTTTTCTTGGGTCGGTCTGGTACTTGACCCATAATCTTGCAAATTGCCTTTTGAATCTTGATTTTACAAAAGCTAATTTGGTTTTCAAATTTTCCTATATATGGTTATCAACTAGCTGTTTTGTGCATGATTAGGGTGCTGATAGCTTGCATGAATCTAGTGATGCTCTTGAAGCAGCAAAATCTCTAGCTAAATCAAGCGGAGCCATAGTTGCAATATCCGGATCAGTTGACTTCGTTACCGACGGTCAACGTGTTGTCGGTGCACACAACGGTCTGCCGATGATGCAAAAGATAACCGCTAGCGGATGTGCAGTCACCGCCCTCATCGCCGCTTTTGTCGCAATCGACCCTACCCACGCCTTTGAAGCCACAGCATCTGCATTTTCGGTATTCGGCTTGGCTGGCGAGATTGGCATGGGTTCGGCTAAAGGACCCGCGTCCCTACGGATGCATTTGATCGACTCGCTCTATGCCCTTGATCAAGAAACCGTTCTTCATCGTGTCAAAATAACAAGCTTTTCGTGATTTCGTGAACGGTATGGCGAAATCCGCTCTCTTGAAAGTTACATAATTGCGGTTTTTATGTTGATATGACTACTGATTTGGTTCTTATATGCGTTTTGAAAGTGATTATGTGATATTGAATAATACGGGTTTTTTAGGTTTTATAAGCTATAGTTAGTTAAATCATTTTGCATTGATGAAATGAAGATTACAAACAAGAAGACATTTTCTTTTTTGGTTCAAACAAGCACACGAACAGAAACACGAACATGAACATGAACACGAAAACTTAAGAGTTTCGTTTAGTAAGAAAGGTGGACGGTGAGCCTGAGTAACGACTCGACTCCATCGGCAACGATTTGACCGGCCGGTATGAGTGACCGCACCTCGGCAAACCCGCAAGCATGAAGGAACTTCCCGGTCCCACCGGTTATCGACAAGCGGGACATCGTGGTTCCGATCCTATACACTCCGAAAAAGTTGATACTATCCCCGTACTCCCCGCCTTCCATCATCGCGGTGAATGTCATCATCTGCGTACTCCCATCCGCCGAGCTCGAAACATACACTCCCTGCGCCTTCCCTAGTGTCTGCGAACCCAACTTGGCGTCAACCGTTAACAAGTCATCGATAACCGTGATGGTTCCAAACCCGAGCCCAAGCCCGTCTGGGCCGAGCTGGGCTGCAATCTGGTTCTGAGCATTGTTTTGGTTCAGATTCCCGGCGAATTGCGTCCCGACTAAGCCAGTTCCAAGCGGGATACCGTTGGCGTTTACAGTCGGGATGGCTCCGTTAGCGTTAGGAATCGCTACCCCGCCTGACGGTGCTCGGAAACCTATACGTCTAGCGAACGGGACTTGACCGCTATAGATGTTGCCTAGCAGCCCGGTCACCGGCCTAGCCGTTGGGTTGCTTCCACCGAGGATGTCGTGCATATAGAGCTCGAACACATGGACTCCCGGTTCGGGTGTTGGGTCGATTGCCGAGACGGTCAAGATTCCGAGATGAAGAGCTGCAAGGAGTAGTGTGAATATGATTGTTGATGGTGAATGTTTTGCCATAATGAAATGAGTGTGTTTTGGATATTGGTTTTGGAAGATGAAGGTGGGAGATTGTTTGAATGATTATGGTGAGGTGATGGAGGTGGTGATTTATATTGCAGTTTGTGTGAAGAAGATGATGGAGTTGTTGCAGGTGTTTTAGTTATGGAAGTTTTAATATAATTTGTGGCTTGTGTTTTGGGTGAATGCCATCAACATTTTGTGGGGTCTTTGAATATTTGGTATGAAAGACATGATGAAATAGGCTGGATTTTCTGGGTTTGGTTTGGTTTTAAACTGGTTTGTGTGCTGGTTCTCTAGTTGAATTGATTTTATACTAAATTCATTCGAGTGTATATTTTAGATAAAACACGACTTATGACTTTATACCCCAACACATATTTATGGCAAACAATATATAGTTTTCTACTTTCTGAATCGAATAAAAAATCTATTCGATTTAGAAATCATAAATTATTTTTTGATGGCACCCCTTCTTTAAAACTATAAAAAGGCCTCCGAACACAAAAGAGAAGGATGAAAGCGACTTGTTATGTTAATTCCTCTTGCAAGTCAACCCATCTCCTGAGTTATTTTCTCAATGAATAAGTAATTCTTGAAATAAAACCTTTATATAATTCTAAAAAACAAAGTACATGTCCAGGGCAATAAAATACTATAAATAAAAAAGTTTCATATTTTGAATATTAAACAATAATGATTAGAAAATAAAGTGCTAATGTTACAACCAGGCTATACATTGTTAAAGCTAGGACTGACAATTTTGACACGAACACGAAAACACGACACGAAACACGACAATGTTAACAGGTTTCGTGTTTGGGCTTAACAGGTTTCGTGTCGTTAACAGGTCGACCTGTTAAGACCTGTTAATTTTCGTGTCTTAACAGGTCGAAACCTGTTAACCTGTTAAGACACGTTTATATTTTAATAAGGGTGTTGCTATTCGTACCCCTCTTCCATCTTTTTTACTTGTTGCACCCCCTCCCTCAACTTTTAGATTTATACAATTCAAACCTTTTTGTTTTTTTCAAATAAAATAAACTTTTGTGTATGAAATATATCTATTTTCTTAAATTAAAATTTTTTATTTTTAGTTTATATATACATCATAATAAAATCTTAATTCCAATATTAAGAAAAAAAATCTAATAACCTCAAAAAAAAAATCGAACTCTCTTTATATTGTGTTTAAACAAGTCAAATGATTATTTTTAAAGATACTTTTTTTATATTTTAAATAACAATTTTGTCTATAGCTTTTAAACGTGATTACTTTTACACAAAATTTTTTCTATATTTTTAAAAAAGAAATATATATTTTAATTTATTAGTAAACGTGGTTTTTTTGTATTTGTTGTTATTTTCGGTATTTTTAAACTAAAATATTAGTTTTTATTATTGAAAATAGTTTTTAATTTCTTTTGTTTTATATTTGTTGTTATTTTTCCAATTTTTTTCTAAACTACAATGTTCTTTTTTGATCGAAAATTGTTTTTAATATTTTTCCCAAAAAGAAGTTTTAAATTCCTTGTTAAAGAAAAGTATTTTTTTTAATATTTTTCAACGAAGTCTTTATAATATTTTTTTAGAAAAAAACATTTTTAAAGTACATATATTTATGAGGGGTAAATATGACAAATTTTAATTTTTCAGGGAGGGGGTACAACAAGTAAGGGAGGGGGGTACGAATAGCCTACCCCTTTAATAATATATATTTTTTAAATAATATATTAAAGATATCTTAGAATTAGATTATTAGATGACTTCTCTCAAAATTCCATTCCATTTCGTGTCTAAACAGGTTAAAATACAGGTTGTGTTCGTGTCTAAACAGGTTGAGTGAAACAGGTTTTAGCGTGTCGACCATCGATTAGTTAAAATTTCGTGTCTAAACAGGTTTTATCGTGTCGACCCGTTAAAATACAGGTCGTGTTCGTGTTTTGAAAACTAGACACAAAAAGTTTTCGTGTCGTGTTCGTGTTTGAGACCAATCGTGTCGTGTCTTATCGTGTCGTGTCTTAACAGGTCGTGTCTGACACGATTTGCCAGCCCTAGTTAAAGCTTCCATAAGAGCTAGATTAAGCACTAAAGTACCTTGTATTTTTCCCTTCATCTCTGGTTGTCTCGCGCTACCTTCTACTGCTTGACCTGTAGCGAAACCTTGACCAATGCTAGGTCCAATAGAAGCAAGGCCTACAGCCAATCTAGCAGCAATAACATAAGCTGTAGAAACCAGTGGATTCATGATAAGTTCCTCATACAAAAATGGTTAATGATAACTATGACGTAATTATTCCATTGCCACGATTCATAGAGTCGAAGTAACTACGAAATTTGAATTCAAGTAATAACATTCTTGAATTATCAAAGTGACTATGATCTATCTTTTTTAGTTTCCCTCGATCAAGTATTTGTGAATCCATACAACTTTAGTTTTTTTCGTTTTTGTCCCAAATCGCTCTTTCATCTCACAGTAATAGATGAGACGGGAAGACTTATATAGAATCCCCATTTACACTTACATTCGAGTGGTAGCGAAAATTAGATAAATCTTTTGCTCGTATATAACTAGTCAAACATAGCAAACCAACGTAGTTAAATACAAAGAAACAAAAATTACGTAAGGGAAAACATGGGAAATAAGTGGCAGAAATTAGGGGTGAGCATGGTTCGGTTCGGTTTTTGGCTTGAACCGAAACCGAAACCAAAGTTTTCGGTTCCAAAAAAAAAAACGTTCGGTTTCGGTTTTTTTTCTGTTCGGTCTTTTCGGTTTTTTTTTCCGGTTTTGGTTCGGTTTCGGTTTTTTTATATCTTTTTATGTTGTTAATATAATTTAATTTTAAATGCCCATCTTAAAAGATAAATAAACTATAATAAAAAATAAGTACCGTCATAACTATTAAATTAAAAAAAAACAAAAATATTTACGTGAAGTGTGTGACCATAGAAAGACGAAGTAACTTTAAATTTAAAAGATTTTAATACTAAAGTTTTTGACGTAAACTATTAAATGTTAACCTAAAATATAAATTAAAGGAATGATGGTCACTAAATTTTTTAACTTAAGTGTTAAGTGTTAACTTAAAATATAAATTAAGGTTTAAAGATTTACAATATGCCCTCATAAAATAATGTTAGTTCACACATTTGCCCCTCGGTTCGGTTCGGTTCTTAATCAGACTTGAAACTGAAACCGAACCATTATTTTCAGTTCGGTTTTTCTCAGTTCGGTTTTTTTTGGTTTTTTCTCCGGTTCGGCTTCATCGGTTTTTTCAGTTTCGGTTCGGTTTTTTTCTCACGCCTAGCAGAAATCATGGATTAATCACTCGACGTACATGCATAAATTTAGCATATAACAAGGACTAGTCAACTGCTTGGTTTATTAATTATTTGGGCTGGTATGAACGATTGGGCTGGATCGTATCAGACAAAGAAGAAGAGGATAGGTTAGGGGGTTTAGGGCAAGAAATATGAATAATGGTAGTCTGGTTTACTTGATTTTTAATGGTTCAGAGCTTGTTAGAGATTGCTAATTAATGTCGCGGATGTGTGGTGTGATGTAGACACATTATTTAATATTTATTTTAATTTTTTAATATAATAGGTATTTTAGTCATTTTACCTCTTACCTAATTGAGAAACTTAACACCTATTAAAGTTGGGACTAAACATACCGACTTTTGTAAAATGTTAGATGTCTTTAGCACTTTTACTAAACTTAGGAACCCAAACTGTAGTATCTACAAACCACAGGGACGGTTCATACACTTTACTTCGATTGTGATTTGACAAGTATTCCGGTTGCTTAGAACTTGTCTTTAATACGGGAAGGTAGTAAACCCTAACAAGGTCACCTTGTTAGAAGAGGTTTCTCATAAACATAAAACATTGATGTGCGATTGCTAATCGTTCCAGAAATAAGAAACTTAATGCCTTAGATTCTCAAAAAGTAGTTAGATACCCATGGGGCGAGTTTTCGGATGCCAATCAACAAAAAAACACATGAATCTTTCACAGGTATTGACGGGGTACAACTTAGGCTTTTCGTAGTGGGAGGTGGAGATGGCGCCATAGCGCCTCACCGTACTGGGGATAGCGCCCATGGCGCCGGAAAGTGAGAGAGGGTTAGGCGTGATGCTGGTAACGCCCAAGGCCCATTTCTGCTAACATGGCGCCCCGGGGGGGGGGGGGGTGATGGGCGTTATAGGGGCGTTATGGGCTCCATGACGCCCCCATAGAGCCCCACTACGGATAGCCTTAGTAAAACCATATCAACAAAATACGCCAAGTCCACATAACTCTCCAACGATACCCTTCTTTAAAGGAATACAAGAACTAGTTTTTTTTTTTTTATATGCTAATTATGTTTTAGGTCTAAAAATATACTCTTTTATATGAATTATTATCATTTTCATTTGTTGCAAGTAATTATATCATTTGTTTAATATTTTATATAATGCAGTGATACGTCTAGATTCTAGAATCGAACTTCCCAACGTGTATTGTATTGGTTGTAACAAAACCATAATAGGAGACCGTGGGATGATGAGTGGAGGATGCCGTATTGCGTAATTTATAATAGTTTCATTTTAATAAATTATATTATTAGCTAAAGTACAATATTTATTTACAAGACTTCGGAGTAAATGGTTATCCGATTAAAAATTTATATATTATACAAATAGGAAAAAGTAATTTATAAGGTTTTTATATTGTCATTGTTTTGAGTTTTGTAGATGTTTGAACAAAGTAAAAGGAGATGCAAACGATGGAGATGGAGAGGAAGATCCATCTGTTGGTGAACTACAATCCGTTTTTATCCGATGATTGATCTTTGTTCGTTTGTCTGAAATGGTTAGTGTTAATTCTGTTGGGGAAAATCGAAAACAAACACGAAACAACGAACTTTTGATCGACTCTTGATCGAAGCTTAAACGATAAATATAGCTTTCCTCCAACGAATATATGAACACAATTAGATCGAATTTTCAATTCGTATTGTGGTGGTACCAAAATTAGATCGAATTTTCAAGACATGAGGCTTATTAAATACCTTTGCACTGACTCTCCTTATAAATTCCACCGACTTTTACTTCTTTTTTTTTGAACGACCAACCAAATTATATTAACAAAAAACCACCGAGGTGATGGACCAAAGTTACAATACAAAAAGAAAACGTAAAGGCTAAACCCCAAGGAAAACCCCAAGGAAAAGTAGACTCCTAATTACAATATGAATCTATTAAGCTCAAATGAACACCATTGTCTCCACGGGATAGCTATTTTTGATCTACTTGTCGTCCAAAGATAGCTTAGATTTTTGATGCTACCGATTAATCTTGAAACAACCACATCTTCATTGTTGAACCTTTTCTCGTTTCTTGCTTTCCAAATACTCCATATTGTTGTGAATACTACCACTTGAATGATTTTTCTCCGCTTGGCGTTTCCCCAAGTATGTCGATGTATGGTTATTAGATCTTGATGGCCGAACATATAAAGGTTTTGTACCCTACACCAACGCCCAATATAGTCCCATAGGCTTTGTGCAAACCTACATTCAATGAAAAGATGATCCACTGTTTCTATGAAATCAGAGCAAAAAGGGCATGAGGTATCCTGGAGGGTTACGCCCCTTGTCGCCAAAACATCAGCAGTTGGTAATCGGTCTTGTTTAAATCTCCATAACAAACTAACAATTAATAATAATCTTAATATCAAGATTGATCTATCAAATTCTGTTTTATGTGTTTGATTTTAATAAAATAAGTTTATTAAAAATTGGATTTTATGTTTTTTAATTGGGGTGAAAATTTGATGAATGAGGGACGATGTGTTGTGATAGAAGTAGTATTCTATTGAATGTGTGTATGATGTGAGGAGATATAAGAACTTATTTGTCTTCATTCTGAGTCATTAGTGGGGTTCGCCAGGGGGTGGGGTCTATGATGACCAGTGTTGGGTTGGAGCTCGAGGGAGCTTCACCTGGCCCTTCTAGAACTTGAAGATAAGGGGTTGCTGCAACTAAGACGATATAATTATATTCTTAGCTTGTTTTTAGAAACTGAAGGCTTAGAAGACTTATCTGATTGAAGATTACGAAAGTTACTGAATATCGGGTTTGTTTGAATGACAGTTTTATGGATTGTACAATGCCTTTAGAGAGAAATTGTTGGGTTATGAAGGCTTTTGGGCTCGATATGGGCTCATGATGGTGGACAGGAAACATGGAGAAGCAAAGGAGGCTTGTTTAGTTGTTTAATTAAAGGCCCGTTTATCTTTTCCTGGTTCCTAACTCATTAACCCTAATTTCATCTACCTATACCCGTGACGTAATTGTAATCTTTGATGTGATGAGTACAACAACAACAACAAACAACAACATATATAGTAAAATCCTATTAATAGCATTTGATACTATTAGTAGGGTTTGAGATGGGTGAGATGTAGGCAGACCTTACCTCCATCCCGAAGGATGAAGAGACTGCTTCCAGAGAGACCCCCAGCTCCGAACCACAGACGAAGTGCTGAGTATAATGAGATAACATGGTTGCAGCCCGTGGATGTAAGTCACATTTACTGATGAACGACATCAAATAAAGGTTTGGGTGGAATCGAAGAAGAATCCTAATGTTTAAATTCATAACTTTTGCATAGATTTTGGGCAGTTTTGCAAAAGTTATATATAATTAGATATCTGATTAAGGTGTTCTTTCTTATTTTTAGAGAGCTATACGAGTTTATTATAATTTTGTTTTAAACACTAGGCTTGTAAATTGATCAAAATAATGAATTAAAATAGACTACACATGTTGTACAAAAAGTGGGTTTATGTGTTCAATTTAAGTTACATGTTTGGTATAAATGGTATTAAACTTGTGCAATTGTACCCCCAATGATTGTCATTAATCTTTGCCTCTTTGGACCTAAAATTTATTTAGAATTATACCACATCTTATTTATTTGATAAGATTTTTGTATGAATTGATAGTTTAAGTTCAGATGGTCCAATAAGCATAATTTTATTGATTAGTTGATCAAATTGATCAACATTGCTTCTACCATGTTTTAAAATACTCATTGAAGTATCCTAAAACCATTAGTATTACAAGAAAAGTGGTGAAATTTATTTTTTGATGTTATAAAGTTGTAAACATGTGAAAAGAGTAAGGGTTGTGATAAGAGTAAGGGTCTAAATCATGTAACCTAAAAATGGCATGTTAACCCATTTATTAAAAATGTCAAACATGTAGTAATCAAGATGCATGCGAAAAGGGCCAAGAGTCCAAACGGCCTACATGTAATAATCAAGATGTAAACGTGTTATTTACGTTGGTGGGTTGTTAAAAGAAGGTTAAGTGAGTCGTAAACAGTTGTCAGATAATTAAACACGTTAAGTTGGTCAACCTGAATACAACATGTTTCATCACACTTCAATCAAAATCTCTTTATTAAATGGATCATATACGCCAACCCAAATCTAACCATTTCCGTGTCGTGTTCGTGTTGTGTTTCGTACAATGCTGGAAGTTTCTACCCCTACTAAGTTTACAATGTGTTTTGATAAACCAGAAGAACATGATCAAAAGAAATTTCCAAAACTAAAACACAAATCTAGTACAAACAAAACCTTAAACATAATTCAATCAATTGGAAGATAGGGACCGGTTCCACATTTCATATGAGCATCAGGAACACTAGAGTAGCAATATAGGTGGTTCGACATCTCCCAGCCCCAATCAGGTCGTCTAGATACGTGCATTTGTGGCCAACGGTTAATTCTTACATAATGCTCTCTTATCTTTCCATTTGCTAAGAAATTGGTGACGACGGAGTATCACGACTCATGGCCGCCCCAAACCTGGTCATCAGAATCCGCCGTCTGGGTGCCATCTTGATGAAAGTAGCAGTGCATTGGTGGATGGTCCCCGGTCCAATACGGGTCCAAGTTACGCCAATATTCTGGGGCCTCCTGTAATAAAGAATACAACTTATGAGATGCTTTGACATGATCATGCATTTATGCCAAACTGGTTTAGGTTGGGTCAACAAAAGTCAAAACCGTTTTTTCTGGAAAGGTGTTCGGGTTCGGAATCGGTTTTTACGAGAGGAAATAACCTGGGTGATATCGGTTCGGTTTTGAAACCAGTTTTATATCGGGTCAGGTTATACCACTTTGGGACAGGGTTTAGGGTCACAAAGTTAATTGATAAACGAGTTAAAGCGAAACATGTCTGGAAAAACGGGTCGGGTCGGGTTAAAATTGCATGCCTCTTTGAAGTGAAACTCCCAAGCATGATCCCAAAGATCCTCCTTCATGATCCGGCTCTGATTAAGAAAATTAAATTAAAAAATAACAAACTAATTCTGTTAAAATGGTTAACAAAAAAGTTAAAGAAAATACCCTTTTGCCATCTTGAATGGATAGTGAGTATGCAGATAACTTTGATAATCCCAGAGTTTGAAGAAAACGAGGTAGATGAGCTTTTCCCGCCCAAAGTTCTTCACACTATCAACAAGAAATATACGTATCAAGATAGGTGATTATCTGGTATAATCATTTTTAAAGATAAGATTGTTACATTGTAACATCTAACCCGGAATACCGAATAGAGATGTTGACGTGTCAGTTTTATAGCATAGATAGAGTTGACATGTCACATTTATAGAAGTTAGATCACAAACATAAAAGGGGCTCATGTGAAGTGAAATAAGCGAGGTGTTGGGATCTGAATTAACCTTCACGATTGATGTCATATCATATTATGCCACAAGTGCCATCATCCTCATGTAAAGGGGCCAACGTGGGTAACGTATCACATATAGAGATATAAACATGCTTGTAAATATGTAACTTCATAAACTTGAAAACTCGTGAACTCTGAAACCTGTAAACATATAATCCCGTGAACTTCTAAAGTCATAAATATGTAAACGCATAGTATCATACTAGTTAGTGACCCGGGTAAATACCCGAAGCTGTGATATAAAATGAATTATACGAAGTAAAAGATGAACATAAATGGAAAAGAAAAATTGAATTAAATAATACATAAAGCTAAAGATCTGATAAATATTCAACAATTTTAAGTTTACAAGTTTGAAAAAAGAAACCTGAATATAATGTTTTTGGTTACATTCGTTTGGCGGTCATCTTTATCTAAAATTAAGATTTCGAGACCCTTTTTGCTCTTCACAATTGATTGAGCAACGTATAGATGGCAATGGGAGAATACCGGGACACGCAGATCAAAGCTTCCTTTCTAACTATTAACATGACCTTTAGAAAG
>JBCNJP010000023.1:88237450-88388930 GCA_039602395.1 Deinandra increscens subsp. villosa | reverse complement strand
CACCTTTCCGGTTTAACCATTCAAAATAAATTTACTTCAACTATAAGGGTATTTGTTAGGGTGCCCGGTATGGGGGGTTAAAATTTTCGGCAAAGAGGTTTTCGGCAAGGGAAGGAAATCGGCAAACTTCGGCATGTATACCGAAGTCTCGGCAACACACATTTTCGGCAAAAAATTTGTAAAAAACGGCATTTACTTGCCGAGGGTTACCGAGGGACGTTGGCTAGTAGCATTTATTTATTTTTATTTTTTTTGATTTTTTTACAAGATTTCATCTTATATAAACCCCAAAATCTCATAACTTTTTACACCACCATCTACTTTCTCATAACTTATTCAACATGTCTCCAATCCTCCCTCCCGAGTTAATGACTTCGTCTAGTAGTTCTAGTGACTCGGACACGGAGGCGCTGATGTTTATGAAAACTTGTTACCAAGCCATAATTTCACAAGAAGAAGAGGATACGGCACGTTCGAAGAGAAGGAGAAGTATACGTCGAGATCGTGAGGCAGGGCATGAACGTTTGGTGGAACTCTATTTTGCCGATCATCCTCGTTTCAACGAAGGTATTTTTAAAGACCGTTTTCGAATGTCTAAAAGGTTGTTTTTAAAAATTGTTAGTGACATTGAACAAAATTTTGAATGGTTTCAATTACGTCAAGACGCAAGGGGGAGGACAAGCTTCTCCCCTTTACAAAAGTGTACGGTAGCTATTCGCTAATTGGCGACCGGTAACGTATACGACGAGTACGATGAAACCTTTTCGATGTCGGAAAGAACAACGCGTGAATGTTTGATAAATTTTTGTGATGCTATACTTAAGCTTTATAAAGATGAGTTTCTTCGTTCTCCTACCTCCCATGATATCGAGCGTGAATGTTTGATGGCATCTACCCTACTTGGTCAGTCTTTTTGAAAGCCTTTCGTCATCCATACGAGATAAAAGAGAAGAAAATGAAGAAAATACAGGAGAGTGCAAGAAAAGACGTTGAAAGAGCGTTTCGCATGTTAAAATCAAAGTGGGCGGTTACTAATCGCAAAGGGCGTCTGGTTTCTAAAGATCTAATGGAGAACATCATTTACACTTGCATGATATTTCAGAACATGATACTTAAAGACGAAGGCAGGGCAATATCACCGATACACATTCGTGATCCTCCGGTACAAGCGCATATCGACGAAACTGTGTTGTATGAGTTACGCGACGCTGAGACACATTTTAGGCTACGACAAGACATAACGGAGCACATCGAGCAAAACGTGGAGGTCGTATTAACTGAGCAAGAAATAAACCAACAGTTCTAGCTTTGAAATAAAAATGTTGTCGTTTGTTTTAAGTAATGTAATCGTCATGTTTTATTTAATAAATTGTTGTTTGATTTATAAATATAATATAATATAAAAGCAAAAAAAAAAACATTTAACTTATCCTACCCAACTTATCCTACCCATACCACATCAAAAAACAAAAAAGACATATATTTTTTTCTCTCTCCTGTGTCACTCTCCTATTGGTCCATCAACTTATCCCATTTTACTCATCCTAAAAAATTTATCCCCCATACCGCCCACCCTTATACCCTTCCCGAATGGATCGGGAGGGTGTTTCGGTGGGATCGAGATCGCGGGAACACCATAATCCGGTGTTCGGGAGAAAAAATCGGGAGAGGGTTCGGAAGTCTCGAGAGTGGGAAATGGGGCTTGGGCACCGAAAATGGAGGGGTTCGGGAGAGGGTTTATGGAGAGTTTTTGAAGGTTTGGGAGAGTGGGAAGAGTGGGAGAACCATAATCCACTAAATTTGCCCTCCCGATCCCTACTCTCCTGAACCCTCTCCCGAACTAGCACGGAAGAACCATTACCATTACCCTAATTTTTATCAGATAAAAACCTAAACATAATAATTACCTATCTAACCAAACCAGTAGTTTAATATAATACTATTTATACATGTAATAAAATGAAAATAAACAATGGACTACACCTATCTTATCGTTAGAAGTGTATAAAGGTTGAATATTGTCTTCTGTTGATACCTATTTTTACTGCAAATCTTCTATTACTTGTATATATGTTTTAAATAAACTTGTATCAAAAACCAAGAGAAAGAGAAAGATTATAAAAATGGTGATGAAGAAAAACAGAGTGAGTTCAAATTGATACCTAACTGCTCCCACACTCACTTGTCTTGTGTGTTACTGATAGAGTCAAGAACAAGCTTAATCAAAGCACCATTAAACTATAAACAAACCTCAAAACTTACACAAGGGTGGGGTAGGGGGTGGTGGTGCCTGCTAATTTTGCAAATCTCTAGGTATTTCTTTTATATTTTTATAATGTTATTGTAAGTTTTTTAAATAATATTCGCCATGAAACCTGTGCTATTTCTTGATCACCACACCAGTGTTTAAACCATCCAAGAAAACCCAGAAAAAAAGGGGAAGGTTTTAGAGAGAGAAAGAGAGAGAGGAAGAGAGAGAGGGGAGGAGAAACACAAAGATTAAGAAAACAAACGGCAAACCCAAAACCTCAAATTACACAAACCCAAGAAAAGTTTGCAATTTGAGGCAGATGTCAATGCTGTCTTGCTCTAAACCCCATAACCATTACCAATTTAATCTTCGTTGCTTCTTTTTCTTTTTTCTGTTAACCCTTTTCTTCAACTTCTCTTCCGCCGCCGCCGCCGTCGCCGGAGGAGTGTCTAACCATGAAGCCACTCTGCTTTCCACTTGGGTTCACGGCGGCGGATACGGTGGTTCTTATTTCTCAAGCTGGACACTTTCTGGCGAAACAAATAATCCATGCAAATGGGATTACATTCAATGCAACTCAGAAGGTTTTGTTTCCGAAATCAAGATTCAGTCAATCCCATTACAACTACCATTACCCACCAATCTTTCTTCATTAACCCACCTCAAAACCCTCACAATATCCGATGCTAACATCACCGGAACTCTCTCCGACGACCTTGGTTTCTGCCGGGAACTCGTCGCCGTTGATTTAAGCTCAAACAGTCTCGTGGGTCCCATTCCATCTTCCATTGGCAACCTTGAAAACCTTCAAGATTTGATACTAAACTCCAACAAACTCACCGGAAAAATCCCACCGGAGATTGGAAGCTGCCGGAGCCTCAAGAATCTTTGGTTGTTTGACAACCGAATCTCCGGAGAAATCCCACCTGAAATAGGCCGGTTGGGAAGCCTTGAAGTCATCCGTGCCGGCGGGAACAACGAGCTCGCCGGAAATATCCCACCGGAGATCGGAAACTGTGGTAATCTCACATTTCTTGGTTTTGCTGACACTCGGATATCAGGTTCTCTCCCCAGTTCAATAGGTAACCTAACAAAACTCCAAACATTGTCAATCTACACCGCCATGCTCTCCGGCGAGTTGCCGCCGGAGCTCGGAAACTGTACGGAGCTTGTAAACTTGTTCTTATATGAAAACAATCTTTCTGGGCCCATCATTCCACAGCTTGGAAAGCTGAAAAAGCTTGAAAAACTGTTGTTATGGCAGAACAATTTTATTGGATCAATTCCTGAAGAGATAGGAAACTGTACTATATTGAAAATGTTTGATGTTTCTTTAAACTCTTTATCTGGGATTCTTCCAACTTCCATTGGTAATCTTGTTGAGTTGCTAGAATTCATGATCAGTAACAACAATGTGTCTGGGTCCATCCCTGCTGTTCTTGCAAATGCCATTAATCTTCAACAGTTACAGCTTGATACTAATCAAATTTCAGGGTTGATTCCCTCTGATCTTGGAAGATTAACAAATCTTGAAGTGTTTTTTGCTTGGGATAATGTTCTTGAAGGAAGCATTCCCATAAGTTTAGGAAGTTGTAGTAATCTTCAAGCATTAGATTTATCACATAACTCACTCACTGGTACTATTCCTCCAGGGTTGTTCCAGCTTCAAAACCTCACCAAACTGCTTCTAATTTCCAATGACATTTCGGGTTCTATCCCGCGAGAAATTGGAAATTCGACCTCTTTGGTGAGGTTAAGGTTGGGCAACAATCGAATCACAGGCGAAATCCCTAGGGAAATTTCGGGTTTGAAAAGCATTAACTTTCTTGATTTGTCAGGAAATCGCATTTCGGGGGTGGTTCCAGATGAGATTGCTAGTTGTACCGAGTTAGAAATGATAGACCTTAGCGGTAACATGTTAGAAGGCCCGTTACCTGATTCGATATCGGCATTATCAGGTCTCCAAGTTTTGGATGTTTCAAGAAATCGCCTTCATGGTCCCATACCGGCCAGTTTAGGGCGGTTAGCATCATTAAACAAACTCATTATGAGCCAGAATGAGTTTTCTGGAGCGATTCCTAGATCGCTCCAGCTCTGCTTAGGTCTACAGTTTCTAGACCTAAGCAGTAACAAACTCTCAGGCGAAATCCCGCCTGAGTTGGGGAACATCCAGACGCTCGAGATTGCACTGAACTTGAGCTGCAATGGGCTAACCGGCCCTATCCCAGCTCAAGTTGGTGCGCTTAGCAAGCTTTCGACCCTTGACATGTCATACAACAAGCTAGAGGGAAACTTGAGCCCACTTTCGCACCTTGACAACCTTGTATCGTTGAATATCTCGAATAACAACTTCACAGGATATTTACCCGACAACAAGCTGTTTAGGCAATTATCCGAAGCGGATTTAGCCGGGAATCAAGGGTTATGTTCATTTGGTAAAGATTCTTGTTTTCTAAGTAGTGTGGAGGAATCAGGAAATGGGAAAGATGAGTACAAGTCCAGGAATGCTAAAAGGTTAAGACTTGCACTTGCATTGCTCATTACTTTGACCATAGCTATGATGATCATGGGTGTGGCTGCGGTTCTACGGGCGAGGAGGAGGATGAAAGGAGACGACGAGTCAGAGCTAGGCGAGTCATGGCCATGGCAGTTCACTCCATTTCAGAAGCTTAACATTTCGGTTGACCGAATCTTGAAATGTTTAGTGGACACGAATGTGATCGGAAAAGGGTGTTCGGGGGTGGTGTATCGGGCGGATACAGACAATGGTGAAATCATAGCTGTGAAGAAACTATGGCCATCAATGACAGTTGATGGTGGTTACGAAGACGAGAAATCTACAGTCCGCGACTCGTTTTCAGCCGAAGTGAAAACCTTGGGTTCGGTTCGACACAAGAACATAGTTCGGTTTCTCGGTTGTTGCTGGAACAAGAGAACAAGGTTGCTAATGTATGACTACATGCCAAACGGGAGTCTCGGTAGCCTACTCCATGAACGAATGCGAAGCTCGTTGGAGTGGGAACTAAGATACCGGATCCTGCTAGGGGCCGCGGAAGGACTCGCGTACTTGCACCATGATTGCGTTCCACCGATTGTTCATAGAGATATCAAGGCTAATAACATCCTCATCGGGCTCGAATTCGAGCCTTACATTGCGGATTTCGGGCTTGCAAAGCTAGTAAATGATGGCGATTTCGCGAGATCATCGAACACAATCGCAGGTTCCTACGGATACATTGCTCCTGGTATGAACTTCCATCATAATTTCATTCAATTCTAACTTTTTTTTTTCTCATAGGCATTTTATCAAACAGGTTGTGTGCACTAACTTTTAACCTCTGTTTTCCCCCTTTAGAATACGGGTACTCGATGAAAATAACAGAAAAGAGCGACGTTTACAGCTACGGGGTAGTGATGCTAGAAGTTTTAACCGGAAAACAACCGATCGATCCAACGATTCCCGACGGATTACACGTCGTCGACTGGGTTAAACAAAGGAAAGAATGGAACCAAGTACTTGACCCGAGCTTACTATCCCGACCCGAATCCGATATCGAAGAAATGATGCAAACTTTAGGCATCGCGTTACTCTGCGTCTACTCGTTGCCGGAGGAAAGACCGACGATGAAAGATGTTGCCGCGATGTTGAGGGAAATCAAGCACGAAAGAGAAGAGTATGCAAAAGTCGACGCTCTTTTGAAAGGCTCGCCGAAAAAACCCGCCGCCGGTGGTAGCGGAGAAACTCCGGCGACGTCGTCGGCGGCGGCGGCGGCCGGCGGCGGGGTGACGAGAAGTAACACAAATAGCTTCTCTGGTTCTTCGTTGCTTTACTCGTAGAGAGGATCCGTACAAGTGAATAAACGGCTTCCCGGGAATATGGTTTCTATTTTCGCGGGAAAAAAAAGGGTGTGATTTTAGTTATTTTGTGTGGAGTTTAGTGAAGATTTTAATGGGTTTAGTTTGTATATGTAAGACTCTTGTGAAAGAAGAAGAGAACTCAAAGGCCAATTTTGGGTTGCGACTCTTCTTCGGTTATTATTAGTATAATAAATTGGTAATCAATAGTTATTTAGCATAATTTTGTGTAATATTGATCTATATATGCTAAAACTGGACTGGCTGGTTCGATCGGTTGAATCAGAAAACGTAGGTGTTTGTTTGTTGGTTAAGTTAATGGTTTGTGCACAAATGATGAGCTAGTAAAAGACATTTGATGCTTGAATCTTCCTCTTAGAGAGTGGTTGTTTTAGTGCGGAAATAGATCGTGGAAGCTGACGTGGCTAGTTGTTTTTGTCTGGAACATCACACAATAGGAAATTGATTTGGGAAATGCAGTGAATGTCGCCCCCATCTTTTCAAGTTGAGCGGGAGATTGGAGATCCCTAAGATGTCACCGAGCTGGTGAACTAACCAGGGATTCAAACGAACTAGTTGAACGGGTGAACTAATCATGGATTTGACTCCGGTCATAAGGCATTGTTGACTAGATAGCATTGTTGACTAGATGTATAATGAATAGTTGATTCTATTGCTATACTCTTGTGTTGCTTTTAAGATTTTTTTAAAATGTGCAAGTAATGTGATGTTGATAGAACAAGTTACACCTCTCTATTAGAGTTATTTTGAGGGGGAAAACATAATGTTAAAAAATCTAGCGGTGTTAAGCACGCCATGTTGACAAATTGAGTTGTTAAACCCAAACATAGCCACATTTTATTATTTTTATTCGTATAAAAATGTCAACCCTAACCTGCACACTATTAACATTGTGTAACCGGAACACAACTCGTTTAAAACCAGTGGCTGATCCAGAAATTTATTCAGTGGGTATAAATAAAATCAATAAAAAATAAAATAAATAAAAAACAGTATTAAAATGAGTTGTTTTTATTAAAAAAAATATGATAATATTAGGTGTTTTGGGTGCTAAAAACAATTAAAAAGAAACTATTTTCATAAACCTTGGGTGCCAAAAACAACTAAAAATAAGTCACTTTCATAAAATTTTGGGTGCTTTAGATGCCTCGGTAAAAAAACTTAGATGCCTTAAGCCTTTAATCTTTCGGTTCAAGTAATTACCTATAAAACTTGCAATCTGAGTGGGTACCTAAGACCCTACTAAGTCCTAGGTAGATCCGCCCCTGCTTAAGACGTTTATCTAATGTTATTATTCATGCTAGCGGGTTGGCTGGTAATAAATTTATTATAAACGTGTTAATCGAGTTGATGAGTTGTAATAAAGTTGAATAAATTATAATCTAACTGATAAATTGACAGGTTTTATTAAATATTTTTTTACCGTCAATCAGTTTAACTAAACCAACTAAACCGTAAAAGAAATAACAAATCAACCCCAACAGGAATCATTTGTTTAAAAAATCAATCTAAACAATATTTTTTAAACCAGTTAAATGCCCCAAGATAATATGTGACTTTTTCATATCAAAATTTATACAATGGATTTTATTTGCCATAATAAATGGAGTGAAGTTGAACTTTGAAGTTGAACTTAGTTTGAATCAAATAATTGATTCCTAAACTAGAACCTTTTTCCTTTTTTTCTGACATGTCTATTTTCAACGAAGTACACATTAGGATACACGGCGTACAACTCTGTTATGCCATCCATTACAAATATAGAAGGTTAATCTGTAGCTTTGGCTATGATAACGGTACCATGGGGTGTGAATGGCGAAAAGTAAATGCAGGTTAACGTGGGCTTCTGAACAAAATTTTACCTTGAGAATTGAGATTCATCATTCACGTATTCCGATTGTTTAAATTTTGAAATATTATTATTACCTTATATTCACATGCAAAACTTAAACAAAAACCCAATCGGAACCATAAACCAAAAGGAAAATACATAATATATATATAAAATTTTCAAGAAAAAAACATAAAAAGATACACTACTTGATGAAAAAGACCCCACTTGGACGTCGCTAATGGATATCATAGGTAATACCAGAAACGAATAAACAACTTATAAAATATAATTAATCTGGACAAATTGCAATGATTCCCTAAACCCCTATTTATACAAATCCTAAACTTTAACCCGTCAGTGATCCAAATTTGCCATTAAAAAAAGATAGCCGGCATTTACCGGCCACACAACCATGGTTCAGGTCTAGTGGTCGTAAAGCAGTAGCATCACCCAGGGGCGGACCTACCCTATGGGTAGGGGTAGCCCCCGCGACCCCTGAACCGTTAACGCGAAGAAGGAATTTTTTTTGGGATTTTACGTTTTTGGTATTTTGCGACCCCTGAAACGAATTTTTCGCGACCACTGAAAGAAATTTTATAGTTTTTACCTAAAAATATGATTAAAAGCCCCTTGAAAATATGATCAAAAGCCCGTTAATTACCTAAAAAAAAATTCAGGAGCGCTGCCCCCGAACCCCCGTTAGTTCCCGCTACCCCTGATTTTCTTTCCTAGATCCGCCCCTGGCATCACCGCCATGGTCAAGTTAGTTATTACAGCATACCAAATAGTTAGAACATCAATTGCTCAATGATCTTTACTTAAGTAAAAAATATTATTTATAATATATAGTAAACATCAATTGCTTAATGATCTTTACTTTAAAAAGATGTTGACCATAACAATAACAAAAGTTATTATTATTCATGTTTACTTGAAGTTTTGAGAGGATGTTAAGGGATAATTGAAACATGTTGAAGATGATAATTTAACACATAGAAGTTATTATTTCTCGTTTATAAAGGGTGTTAATCATTACAATAATAAAAGTTAGGATTTAAAATTCTATTGTTCTTCGTTTTTTTCGATAACTCTCTATTTCCATACATTTTGGTTTGCTATTGTCCTTCCGGTGTTTAAATTCACATAGTATGGTGAATCTTATCTTAATCCTAATAAAGCACTAAATTGGTTTCCACATGTCTTTTTTTAAGGTGTCTACATCAGCACTACCACATGTCAAAACCACATTTAATTATCAATTTAGTAAATTACCAATTAACTCTAACTACCAATTTTATCTTAATTAAATTTTCATTTTAGAAAAATCTGGCAAAGTTAATGTAGATTTGATAATTTACTAAATAAATTTTAGTTTTTTTAAGGAAACTAATCAAATATTTGTCATCTTTAATGTATTAAATTATCAGTTAAAATTTTGTCATTTATAATTTTTAAATTTCTTAATCATTATTTTATTTTATAATTAACTAATATTATGAACCTAAATTCAACCCGTGTAGTACACGGATTACTAATCTAGTAATATAATAGAGTGGAAAATAAAGTGAACCTCTAGACAACACTATGAACTATAATATGACAACTTTCTTAGAGAATTAAAAATATTAATCATAATGCACTTCAAATTTGAAAAAAAAGAACATATATGTATTTAAATGTAAAAGCAAAAGAAAGTTTGCAAAGACACCAAGAAAGTATAAACCTCTTTTTTAAAACCAGGAGAGAGAAGCAAATAAGTTATAACCAGGTAAATAGAAGATAAACCAATATTTGTCTGTAATAAAATGATGAAAATCTACTCAACAAACCATTCTTTTTTTAACAGCCGGCATTTTATTAAAATAAACAATTACCAATGTGCTAGATTACATGTTTGAGGTAAAATAAATGTTACACCAATTATCCCAATTGACAACATCAAGCTTACCCCAATTTTTAATCCAAAAGATAGCCAAGGCCTTAATGTCTCCAAAAACAAAATCCGGACCTTTGTTGTAACATTTAAACACCTTCCGTCCCGAGCCTTCCAAATACATCACAAAGATGTCAAAAAGATAAGATAATAAATTTTCTTGATCATTTCTTTAACCGGTCAATCCTTCATGCACCCGAGAATGTCGTTTATACAACTATAAGTCACAAGAGGAGCATTATACCATCTGAAAATGAGCCTCAACAACTCAAAGTTGCATCTCCCACAATGAGCATCAATCCCCATGCCACGCTTAGATAAGTTAGCGTTATATGGTATACGGTCCAACCCGCCACCCCCCCACCCCCAGCCCTTGGTTATCCGAACACAAGGACGTTAGCTGGTCGTAGAGTAGATCTTCCTTCAAGCGAATCCATCAGAAAGTTAACAAGAGCTTCCATTTTAACTGAGATCCCCACCTGTTTGTTTGAGCATATCACAAAGGACCATTCGAAGGATTTCCGAGACCCACTCCATTTCCTAGGCCGAAAGACCATTTGAAATCCAAGCCCAATTAAAAGATCTTCTACCATTGATTAAGTGAAGTCCATCCGATATTTTGCACCTGGGATCTTTGTCAAGCATAAATAACTCACAAAATTTAGCAGACAGAGTCTTACATCCTCCACCCAAGTGTCCTTACAGAACCTCCCCAAATTGCCATTTCCCACAGCACACCTGGTGTAAGAGTTGAGGTCAATGTCTAAAGCCATAAAATCATCATAAACCTTCATGATATTTTTTTCACAAGCCCAAAATGGACTTCTTACAAGGGAAGCACACATCACACATCATCTCTTCATTTAGAATGCAAGCCAAGATAGTTTTTACCCATAAGGCATGAGGCCTAATTTGAATCGAAAGAGTCATTTGGCTAAAAAGGCCATATTTATCGCCTTTAACCAGCAAATCCCCATGCCCCTTAAATTTTTGTTCGTCATCATTTTGCTCCTCAACGAATCCAATGAAGAAATGAACCAACCAATATTTTTCTTTAATAAAATGATAGAAATCTACTCTAACTAATTTTTACTTTGAAACGTTGTACACAACCAACATATTGTAGAATGCAAACAATCTAAAAGCCCAAACATCGCCGAGGGATATTTTTTTTGGCCTTCAAGATATTTCGAAGCCCTAAAAGTCGAAATCGAATTCAAGATTCAATGATGTAAACGTAATAGTAAACGAAAATTGATTCTTCGCAATGAATTCCAAAATTAATGTTCGTATGATAGATTCAATCTTCTTGGCAATTACATAATACATATTTGCCGAATAGATGATACTGCAAATACAAAACAAAGTTGTAATTTTATGAAAGTTGAACAATGACTAGTTTCTTAACATTGAATGGGTCTTCCCTAAGTGGTCGGGTATGAATCTTAAAGATCCGTGTGAGTACAATCGAAATTCAAAATGTTTAATTTAAATTTGGTATGGTTGACATTTTTTATTAATAAATATTAGTGATTATTATTAGAAACTTGAAAATTGAAAGTTACATCTCTTATAAAAATTCAAAATAATTTATGTAAATTTGGTAAGGTTGAAATTTTATAATTAATTTTAAGTAAATGCAATGTTGAATTTTAGATTTCGAAAATTTGAAAATTTTGAATTTTTCGATGAGGTTTGAAAGGATTGATGTGACATCCGAGAATTTCAAGTTTTACTTCCGTTAGACAAATTCCGTTAGTTACGTTATAAGTGTTAACTTAGTAACTAATGCTTAACTAGGCCGAATACGTCCACGTCCTTTGGTTGATCACCAAACCCGCCCATATGTGCTATGTGTTCAGTTATTAATGTCATTATGTGCAATGTGATTTAAACGCATGATTTAATATTATGAATAGCATGACAAATTGTAAATCCTTGATTATGTGAAAATTGCCTAAGTTGTGCAGCCAGCGAAACTACCGGGCGAAACTGTAGTGTCGCCCGGTAGCCAGCTAAGTTAATCAGTTAAAGCGTGACCAGAGCTAGTTTCGCCTGGCCAGCGAAACTGCCAGCGAAACTAGCCTCTGATATAAATAATCTTAATAAACCCTAGTTCTCCTATTTGCCTCATTTACACAAAAACACACACACTCTTCTCTGGAGATCTGGTCAGCCGAAAACCATCAAGAAAACCAAGATCTCAGCCTCAAGACAACATCCATTCGATTCCTTGATCGAATCGTGAGTCCCAAAACCTTCCTTTATGCCATTTCTATGTGTTTTCTATGTGTTTCTTCATAAAGCATGCTTAAACCTTCACGATATTGTTAGATCTTCTGTAGGAATGCTTAGTAATGCTAGATCTATCATAAAGTTTGCAACTTTACGTTTGAAATCCAACCATGATAGAGATTTATGCTATTTAGGTCACTTTAGGGTTTTAAATGTATTTTGGTGATTTGATGATAAAAATGCATGTTTAAGGTGTTAAAGCTTACTGATTTATGTTGGTAAATGGTTATGTATGCTAGATAATGAATTGCATGTAATATGGAAGCTGTTAGATTGATTTTTTAGGCTGATGTATGTGTTTTTCGCGACCAGCGAAACTGTCATGTTCTCTGGGCGAAACTGTCCAGCGAAATTATGCATATCTTCAACCAGCGACACTATGGAGCGAAACTGTAGTGTCGCCGGGTAAACCAACCAGACCAGCTCGAGCGAATCTACCGAGCGAAATTCCCTGAACGAAAGTTCAAACCAGTTTCGGGCGAAACTAGGCTAGCGAAACTGTGCCAACAGCTTCGAGCGAAACTAGCCTAGCGAAACTGTGTCATCGGGTATTGCCTAGCGAAAGTGCTGCCCGTACACACAGCGAAACTGTCTAGCGAAACTGCTAGCGTAACTGAGACCAAAATCCAAACTTGTGCAAATTGCTTGAATGTTATGCCATGACTTACATGATTATGCCATGATGATACATGCTTTGACTTCTGATATATATATATGAACCCTTGTTTATGATCAACCATCGGTGTCGTGTGTCTGTATGTCGAGTCATAGTTCCAACGTGCTATGTTATGGGCCATAGTGACGTTAAGTAAAGATTAGACACAAAACTAATACTTAAGACCTAAACGTGTTCATAGGTCTTCGTTAAGCAAAACTTGGATTATAAAACAAGTGTAGCAGTGCAACCAAAGGTGAGTGTCACTAACTCGTTTACTGTGAGCCCGTTTGGGACACACTGAATAACATAGAAAACAATGCTGACAACTTTACGAGTGCTATGCACCACTTGATGAAACTGAAAACTTAGAATGCTATGCATCTACTTGATGAACTTGAAGTGTTTTATGGGAAACACTTGTGAAACTTAACAAACTATTTCTGAAACGAAAACCGTTTTAATATGGCTAGTGTAGGTTAAAGTCTAAACCACATGATATCACATGATTTCTAAGGATTGCCTTTTTAACTGAAAAAGTCCTCAACTTAATTGTGCCATTAATTGTAAAGCGAGGGGATGTTGGGTAGATCTACTAGAGTTTGACAAACTCCGCCTCGTGACACTGGAGGTGCACGGAGGTACAATATCAGCCTATCTGACCGTGATCCCGAGAGGACACGGGGGAGGCAAAGCCGCGATGACGAATGTCCGCAAAACAAAATGGCTGAAGGCTCTGCCTCTACTATACTTAATCGTCAGCTTTGGTACAAACTTCCTTAGTGCATGGAAACAACGGATTAGCTACCCGCGATATCGGTTGAGCACTTTAATTATACAAGACTAGTACATACCTGATAACTTTGTTACGGACAATAACTTTACTAAATAACAAATGTTTATGAATTGACGTATATAACTGAGCATTGCTTTTCACAAACAAATATTACGAATGTATATGTTGATACGATTACGATTATGAGACCGGGCCAATGCATGACATGCCCACTGTGAACTCACCAACCGTTAGGTTGACACTTGTGTGGTTTTCACTTTTGCAGATCGTTGAAGAGTATCCATTGAAGGTTGGCATGGCACGTGAAGACTTTTACTTTCATTTAACTAACTGGGGATTTTGATTTGAAACAATGATTTGTAAAGCACGTGGCTAGTGCTAAGATACTATTGTTTTTATTTCGTTGCGTAACTTTTGAAACTGTTTGAAATGAATGTTTTGGACTTTACTCTGATTCGTTTAGTATTTGTAACTAATGGTTGTGGTCCTGGTTTGCTCGCACCCCTTAACGGTATAAACTCCGTTAGTGGTTATTTGGGGGTGTGACAGATTGGTATCAGAGCCATAAGTTGCAGAGAACTGGAATCATTTTGAAAAACGATTTGGAAACTGCAACTTGAAACCTTAGTTACAAACAAACAAACAAATTCCCAAAACAAAATTTTTACGTGCCAACCTGGGATACTCGCTCCACTGTGTAAGTAAATACTCCATATGTAGATATATATATGTAGATATATATAGAGACCGTGTCTAAGTAGTCTAACGGAAAAGCCTTAGGAAATTTTCACACACGAATACGAAATGCGAGCGATAATACACGCACTACTCTGGGGGAAAGCGACAACGAAACGATGCTACACGCGACGTCCTGATTTCTGCTACGATGACTACGCCGACGGTGACTTTTATGGGGAAGCCGACTTTCGACGATAGCTATTTACGACTTACGACATTCCTCGACGACGCCTCGATTGTGCACAAAAATTTTTCTGGACTAATAGAGGGATAACGGGAAATTGCTAATATACATATTATGGGATATGTATAGAATATAATTGTTACTGAACACTGGCTACTTTAACTGTTCAGCAAAATGTCTGGAAGAGCGGGAAGGAATAACATCAACCTGACGCCTGCACAACTGCAAGCAATGATCAACGAGCATGTGCAAGCCGCCGTGGCCGCCGTGCAAGCTACAATTGCCGCGCATGGTAATTATTATTCCGGTTAAGGCACAAGGCGATATATATTTTGACCTGTTTAAATTTGAAAACCCGAACTATTAATTGCATCAGGAAACGTTCATCACTGCACATTTAAGACTTTCATGGACTGCAAGCCGATGACGTTCTCCGGCGAGGAAGGAGCGGTGGGACTCCTCAGGTGGATCGAGAAGTCTGAGAAGGTCTTCTCCATGTGTAACTGCCCGGCTGAGAACACGGTGAAATTTGCGACTGGTACATTCGAAGGAGCTGCTCTCTCCTGGTGGAACGCTGAAATTCAAATGGTCGGGGTAAATGCGGCTAACAACATGGAATGGGAAGCATTTAAGGAACTGATCATGGAGGAGTATTGCCCTCGGGACCAAGTCAAGAAGCTAGAAGGAGAATTTCTGAACTCCAGGATGTCTGGGTCTGAAGTCGAAGAGTACACTGCGCGTTACCACGAGTACGCGGTACTGTGTCCGTCCATGGTTGATGCTGAATTCAAGCGCATTGAGCGTTATCTGGAGGGTCTCGTACCCCAAATCAAGAGTTTGGTGACTGCCAGCAACCCAATCACTGTGCAACAAGCCATCCGTCTGGCTCACAAGTTAACTGATCAGGAAGTTGAGAGGGGTACACTTCCTGCAAGAGTTTCTGAAAAGACTGCCTTGAGTGGCAAAAGAAAAGCTGAAGGAGAAGCTCCTGAAAATTCAATGAACAATCAGAGTGTTGGAAACAACACGGGGAGATCGTTTAACTCCCAGGGTCAGAGTAAGAGGTCTGGAAACAACAGTGTTAACAATCACCAGGGCGGGAATGGTCAAGGTAACTACAAGGGTAACCTGCCCAGGTGCAACAAGTGTGGGAAGCATCACACCGGTACCTGCAGAAAAAGTTTGAACTGCGAAAGATGTGGCAAGAGGAGCCATGAAGCAAGAGACTGTTGGGCAATTCTTCCTGAGCAACAGAACCGTCAAAGGCACAACAACAACTATGGAAACAACCGGGGCAATGGAAACAACAATGGTCAGAACCGTAACAACAATGAAGCTCCCAGAGGAAATGGTAATGGGAACTGCTATGAATGTGGTGCTCAAGGCCACATAAAGAGGGACTGCCCGCAGTTGAGAAGACAGGGGAATGGTAATCAGGGAAACAATGGTGGAAATGGTAATGGCGGAGGTAATGGCAACGGGAATGGAAATGGCAGGGGAAGAGCTTTTGTTATGGGTCAAGGTGAAGCTCGCAATGATGCCAACGTGATTAACGGTAAATTCATCCTTAATGGTTTCTTTGCTACTGTATTGTTTGATTCTGGTGCTGAAAGAAGCTTTATTTCCACTAAATTTGCTAAGTTGATTAATGCTAAACCAGTTGCCTTAGACGCTAAATATGTGGTAGAACTAGCAAATGGTAAACTTCATGATACAACTCAGATAGTTAAGGACTGTAAGTTAGAACTAGCTGGCCATACATTAGGAATTGACCTTATGCCTTTCCCGATTGGTAGTTTTGATGTTATAGTAGGAATGGATTGGTTATCTGAGAATCGAGCTGAAATATTATGTAAAGAAAAAGTGGTTCGTGTCCCACTCGGAGGAGGTGAAGTGTTAACAGTCCAAGGTGAAAATGGTGGAACAGTAACTGGTATTATTTCGTTTCTCAAAGCTCAAAAGTGCCTTCGCAAAGGTCACTTCGCGATTCTTGCAAACGTCACCGATTCGACACTTCCCGTGCGCAGAATCGACGACTACCCGATAGTCCGCGACTTCCACGATGTATTTCCTGAAGATCTGCCTGGTTTGCCTCCATTTCGACAAGTTGAGTTTGGAATCGACTTAACTCCTGGAGGCGCTCCGATTGCACGCGCACCTTACCGTTTGGCAGTAAGTGAACTCAACGAACTCTCCTCACAACTTCAAGAGCTACTCGACAAAGGGTTCATTCGTCCAAGTTCGTCTCCGTGGGGAGCTCCGGTATTGTTTGTTAAGAAGAAGGATGGAACGTTCCGAATGTGTATTGACTACCGAGAGCTTAACAAGGTTACAATCAAGAATCGGTATCCACTTCCTCGAATCGACGATCTCTTCGACCAGCTACAAGGTTCAAGTTACTTCTCAAAGATTGATCTACGGTCTGAATATCACCAGCTTCGCGTTCGCGATGAGGATGTACCCAAGACTGCTTTTAGGACTCGATATGGTCACTACGAGTTTCTAGTTATGCCGTTTGGGCTAACTAATGCGCCTGCCGTATTTATGGATCTGATGAATCGAGTGTGCAGGCCGTACCTCGATAAGTTTGTGATAGTTTTCATCGATGATATTTTGATCTACTCCAAGACAAAGGAAGAACACGAGGAGCACCTGCGACTTATCTTGGAATTGCTCCGCAAGGAACAGCTTTACGCCAAGTTTTCGAAATGCGATTTTTGGATTCGCGAAGTCCAGTTTCTTGGACACATTGTTGATCAGAATGGAATTCATGTCGACCCAGCTAAAGTGGAAGCTATCAAGAATTGGCCTACCCCAAGAGCACCGACCGAAATCCGACAATTTTTGGGACTTGCCGGATACTATCGAAGATTCATCAAGGGTTTCTCGCAGTTGGCTCAACCCTTAACGGCTTTAACGCACAAAGGAGTGCAATACAGATGGGGTGAAAAAGAAGAACGTGCATTTCAAACTCTTAAAGATATGTTATGTTCGGCTCCAATTCTCGCGTTACCCGATGGGATTGACGACTTTGTAGTCTACTGTGATGCATCCATCCAAGGACTCGGTTGCGTGTTGATGCAACGGGATAAGGTGATTGCCTATGGGTCCAGGAAACTGAAGGATACTGAAAAGAATTATACAACGCATGATTTGGAAATGGGAGCCGTTGTTCATGCACTCAAGATTTGGAGACATTACCTCTACGGAACAAAGTGCACAATATTTACCGACCACAAAAGCTTACAGCACATCTTTGATCAGAAGGATCTCAACATGCGACAACGACGATGGGTCGAGTTACTAAATGACTATGACTTAGCAATTAAGTATCATCCGGGAAAAGCCAATGTTGTGGCTGATGCCTTAAGTCGGAAAGAATACGAAAAGCCTCGACGAGTACGAGCGCTGCAACTTACCATCCACACGGGATTGCCGGATCGGATCCGCGATGCCCAACAAGAAGCTTTAAAGGAAGAAAACTTCGCAGCTGAAGCACTGCGTGGTGTAGATGGTAGCTCCGAAGTTAGGTCCGACGGACTCAGGTATTATAATGACAGAATTTGGGTCCCTTTGCTTGGAAATCTCCGTAAGCTCGTGATGGACGAGGCTCACAAATCAAGATATTCGGTGCACCCTGGATCGGATAAAATGTACCAAGATTTGAAGGGTTTGTATTGGTGGCCGAACATGAAAGCCGACATCGCGCGATATGTGGCTAAGTGTTTAACGTGCTCAAGAGTGAAGATTGAATACCAAAAGCCTTCTGGGCTATTACAGCAACCAAAGATCCCAGAATGGAAATGGGAGGATATCTCCATGGATTTTGTAACGGGATTACCTCATCGATCGAATCGACCAGATGCGATTTGGGTTATCATTGATCGATTAACCAAATCTGCACATTTTATCCCGATGAAGGAAAACGACAATATGGACAAGTTAACGAAGCTGTACATTGACCGAATTGTGGCACGTCATGGGGTGCCAAAGACTATTATCTCTGACAGAGATCCCCGATTCACTTCCCGATTATGGCAATCTATGCAAGAAGCATTGGGAACCAGACTGGATATGAGTACAGCCTATCACCCGCAAACCGATGGTCAGACGGAAAGAACTATTCAGACTTTAGAAGACATGCTCCGAGCTTGCGTTCTCGACTTCGGTAAAGACTGGGAAGCTCATCTTCCGTTGGTGGAGTTCTCCTACAACAACAGTTATCATTCGAGCATCGGTGCAGCACCTTTTGAAGCTCTTTATGGCAGGAAATGCAGATCGCCCGTGTGTTGGGCTGAAACGGGTGAGAAAGGACTCACTGGGCCGGAAATTATTCATGATACCACAGAACGAATTATACAAATCAGAAAACGGATAGCCGCAGCACGTGACAGACAAAAGAGCTATGCCGACAAACGCCGTAAACCTTTGAAGTTCGAGGTAGGCGACAAGGTGCTATTGAAGGTATCTCCCTGGAAAGGTGTGATACGCTTCGAAAAGCGTGGAAAGTTGAATCCTCGCTACATCGGTCCGTTTGAAATCATCGGGGAAGTAGGCCCGGTGGCCTACCGATTACAACTCCCTGCCGAACTCGATGGAGTTCACAACGTGTTTCACGTCTCTAACCTAAAGAAATGTCTGGCTGAAGACATCGAAATAATTCCTTTGGAAGAATTGGAAATTGATGAACATCTGAGATTTATCGAGCAACCGGTAGAAATCATGGGACGCGAGGAGAAAGCCCTCAAACGTAGCAAGATTCCGATCGTCAAGGTTCGATGGAACTCAAAACGTGGACCAGAATATACTTGGGAACGAGAGGATCAGATGAAGAAGAAGTATCCTCACTTGTTCGAGCACACGTCCACAGAAACTCAAGGTATGATTTAATTTTGGGGACCAAAATTCCTTTAACAGGAGGAGGATGTGGCAACCCTAAAACTTTTGCTTTCTTTCCCCAGCGACGACAGCCGAGGCTGCAAACGCTACGACGCAAGAATAATTTTCGGGACGAAAATTCCAATTACAAGGGGATGATGTGACATCCGAGAATTTCAAGGTTTACTTCCGTTAGACAAATTCCGTTAGTTACGTTATAAGTGTTAACTTAGTAACTAATGCTTAACTAGGCCGAATACGTCCACGTCCTTTGGTTGATCACCAAACCCGCCCATATGTGCTATGTGTTCAGTTATTAATGTCATTATGTGCAATGTGATTTAAACGCATGATTTAATATTATGAATAGCATGACAAATTGTAAATCCTTGATTATGTGAAAATTGCCTAAGTTGTGCAGCCAGCGAAACTACCGGGCGGAACTGTAGTGTCGCCCGGTAGCCAGCTAAGTTAATCAGTTAAAGCGTGACCAGAGCTAGTTTCGCCTGGCCAGCGAAACTGCCAGTGAAACTAGCCTCTGATATAAATAATCTTAATAAACCCTAGTTCTCCTATTTGCCTCATTTACACAAAAACACACACACTCTTCTCTGGAGATCTGGTCAGCCGAAAACCATCAAGAAAACCAAGATCTCAGCCTCAAGACAACATCCATTCGATTCCTTGATCGAATCGTGAGTCCCAAAACCTTCCTTTATGCCATTTCTATGTGTTTTCTATGTGTTTCTTCATAAAGCATGCTTAAACCTTCATGATATTGTTAGATCTTCTGTAGGAATGCTTAGTAATGCTAGATCTATCATAAAGTTTGCAACTTTACGTTTGAAATCCAACAATGATAGAGATTTATGCTATTTAGGTCACTTTAGGGTTTTAAATGTATTTTGGTGATTTGATGATAAAAATGCATGTTTAAGGTGTTAAAGCTTACTGATTTATGTTGGTAAATGGTTATGTATGCTAGATAATGAATTGCATGTAATATGGAAGCTGTTAGATTGATTTTTTAGGCTGATTTATGTGTTTTTCGCGACCAGCGAAACTGTCATGTTCTCTGGGCGAAACTGTCCAGCGAAATTATGCATATCTTCAACCAGCGACACTATGGAGCGAAACTGTAGTGTCGCCGGGTAAACCAACCAGACCAGCTCGAGCGAATCTACCGAGCGAAATTCCCTGAACGAAAGTTCAAACCAGTTTCGGGCGAAACTAGGCTAGCGAAACTGTGCCAACAGTTTCGAGCGAAACTAGCCTAGCGAAACTGTGTCATCGGGTATTGCCTAGCGAAAGTGCTGCCCGTGCACACAGCGAAACTGTCTAGCGAAACTGCTAGCGAAACTGAGACCAAAATCCAAACTTGTGCAAATTGCTTGAATGTTATGCCATGACTTACATGATTATGCCATGATGATACATGCTTTGACTTCTGATATATATATGAACCCTTGTTTATGATCAACCATCGGTGTCGTGTGTCTGTATGTCGAGTCATAGTTCCAACGTGCTATGTTATGGGCCATAGTGACGTTAAGTAAAGATTAGACACAAAACTAATACTTAAGACCTAAACGTGTTCATAGGTCTTCGTTAAGCAAAACTTGGATTATAAAACAAGTGTAGCAGTGCAACCAAAGGTGAGTGTCACTAACTCGTTTACTGTGAGCCCGTTTGGGACACACTGAATAAATAGAAAACAATGCTGACAACTTTACGAGTGCTATGCACCACTTGATGAAACTGAAAACTTAGAATGCTATGCATCTACTTGATGAACTTGAAGTGTTTTATGGGAAACACTTGTGAAACTTAACAAACTATTTCTGAAACGAAAACCGTTTTAATATGGCTAGTGTAGGTTAAAGTCTAAACCACATGATATCACATGATTTCTAAGGATTGCCTTTTTAACTGAAAAAGTCCTCAACTTAATTGTGCCATTAATTGTAAAGCGAGGGGATGTTGGGTAGATCTACTGGAGTTTGACAAACTCCGCCTCGTGACACTGGAGGTGCACGGAGGTACAATATCAGCCTATCTGACCGTGATCCCGAGAGGACACGGGGGAGGCAAAGCCGCGATGACGAATGTCCGCAAAACAAAATGGCTGAAGGCTCTGCCTCTACTATACTTAATCGTCAGCTTTGGTACAAACTTCCTTAGTGCATGGAAACAACGGATTAGCTACCCGCGATATCGGTTGAGCACTTTAATTATACAAGACTAGTACATACCTGATAACTTTGTTACGGACAATAACTTTACTAAATAACAAATGTTTATGAATTGACGTATATAACTGAGCATTGCTTTTCACAAACAAATATTACGAATGTATATGTTGATACGATTACGATTATGAGACCGGGCCAATGCATGACATGCCCACTGTGAACTCACCAACCGTTAGGTTGACACTTGTGTGGTTTTCACTTTTGCAGATCGTTGAAGAGTATCCATTGAAGGTTGGCATGGCACGTGAAGACTTTTACTTTCATTTAACTAACTGGGGATTTTGATTTGAAACAATGATTTGTAAAGCACGTGGCTAGTGCTAAGATACTATTGTTTTTATTCCGCTGCGTAACTTTTGAAACTGTTTGAAATGAATGTTTTGGACTTTACTCTGATTCGTTTAGTATTTGTAACTAATGGTTGTGGTCCTGGTTTGCTCGCACCCCTTAACGGTATAAACTCCGTTAGTGGTTATTTGGGGGTGTGAAATTGAAGACTTGAAGTTGAGTGTGGTGTTGATAGGTGAACAAATCTTAGGTGGAGGCCCTAGAACAGGATAATATGACACCCATGTTAGTCTTTTATTAGTTTGTAAAGATAGATATGTGAAAAAGTAGCTAAGTAACTAAGTTTATTATAGTTTTTTTGGGTAGGGGTTGTGTATATTGGTAATTTGGTAAGAGTTAGAGTGGTGTTTCATCCCAACTAAAGTGTGTGGGTTTGAGTCTTGGGGTGAGTAACCGGGTTTAGTGATAACTTGGTAAGAGTTAGAGTAGTGTTCTCATCGTAACTAAAGTTTGTGGGTTTGAATCTAGTGGGTTCGAGTCTTGGGGGTGACATTTTGAATTGTATAAGTGTTGTCAATTCTATCCTAGATAATCTAGGTGTTGCTATTAAGAAATGTTTATTTAGTGTTTCACTAATGTCACTAAAATTCTATTTTCTCTAATAAAAACACAACTTTTATTAAATGTTTCAATAATCTTGTATAATGAATTTAACAAAGTGACTAAATTATCTTTCCTTAAATAAAAGACTATATTTTTCCTTCACTTGGCGTCATCATATCCGTTCTATGATACTTTTTCTGTCTCTTTTACCTATTAAATACCAACTTTCCTCCTATTAAATACTATAGATAGTAAATAAATATATCATGTAATTAAATATAAAGAATATAAATATTTGAGTTCTAATAATTTACTAAAACTTAATAAATCACAAGAAGATTTCAAATGTATCTTATCTTAAAATATAATTTTTTATAATTTTATAATTCTTAAATATTTTATTTTTGTGATTAATTGTTTTTAGTATTCATTATTTCTTATTTAATCAACGGCTAATGATATCTAACATACAAATCTTCACATAAATTATTCTTTACAACATGTTGTATTTATTCAACATGTAATACAAAAGTTTCTAACCTAGTATATATATTATTTATAACATATTGTATTTATTTATAACATATTGTATTTATTTAACACATATAATACATAAGTTTTTAACTTAGTATATAATATATGGTAAATCATGTACAACTTATAATAAAAGTTATTGTATTCATTTCAGATTCTTCATAACCTTTTCTTTAGCTTTCTGGGCTGCAACATCAACAACATTTTCTCTTGCCCGCTTTGTTAAATTTCCTTTGGCTGCCGCTAGGTTTCCTTTTATATCGCTTTTGATTTTTGAAACCTAAAATGAATAAAATCAACAAAAAAAAAACATCACATAAATCGACTAAAGAAAACATTAGTACAAAATAAACTATCGTCTTCTAACGTGTGAAAAATGAATAACTATGACGAAATCCAACAAAATCACCTCTGTAAACCCTTCCTTTACTTTATCGGCCGCTTCTGTTACCTCTTGACATGTTTGTTCGACTTTCTCATCCGTCTTTTCCTGTAACTTACATGTCGTTTTATTTTCGTTTGTAGATTAAAACATGCAGTCTAACAAAAACTATAGAATAAATGGTATTTGTCGGTAACTAGATACATAAAAATATGTAAATATAATATAGTTCCAAAGATAATCACATCTTATAACATTATTCTCAGACATCAATGCTTAATCAGAATGTATGTGATTCTTACATTTTGTAATAGTTTAGATGCGGTGACAAACGCCCTAGGGATTCTCCATGAACAAGACCGGGGTACGACATCGATGATTTTGTTTTTAGGAACCTTAACAATGCTAAATATGAAACTCGTCATGTTTTAAGAATTCTAGAACCGATATATTTGGATCTTTATTTGATTTAAGGTATAACTATGAAATTGCAAGAAAAGTGGAGACAGGATTCAAACATAAGTACATAACCCCACATGTTGATTTAAACATAACCCCACATGTTCGTGAACAAGGCTTTTTTTAGAATTTAGATGGATGATTATGAACCTCATAATATAAAAAAAAGTGAGATGGTATGATTATGGGCTGAATCGAACCGATTTCACAGGTTCATGTTTTTCTCTATAGAAAACCGGTTTAGAATTGAAGCGGTGTCCACAAACGGGTTTAACCTTCGTTGATTGTGACCAATTCAGTTTAAAACCAAACCGGTTTTTAGAAAAAACTGATATGTGCACCTCTAAGTTGATACTACTTTACAAGTATATCTTTTGGTATATAGATAGTGTAGAACACTGTGTTTTCAGAATGAGACTGGACAGTGAACCAACCCGTCTAGCGGTTTACTGGTTGGATCGGAGTTAAGAACCGGATGACATAATAATCAATTTAATATATTTTAAATTTTTTTAAATATATAAAATATTTTTATGACAAAATATGGCCAGGTTTGATTTCAATTGTCGAAAGATATTAAAATAGTTGTTTTTAGTTTAGAAAATAGTTTTCTTTTCAAATGTTTTGATTATATTCATTATCATCATACTCACTAAGATGTTGTTTGTTTTTAACTTCTGCAGACATCACATCTATAGAAGAAGAGGTGACTAAACGTCTGCAGTCTGTAAGAAGAATAATGTTTGTTTTTTAACTTCTGTAAACTGCTAAAATGAACTGAAATTTAAATAACCATTTTTTAAACTTATAAATAATTAGTTTTCAAAGCTTTTGATTTTCTTTCGGTATATTTTAACCAATAGTTTTAATTTAAAAAAGTTTTCTTTTAAATAAAATTACAAAAATGTTATATAAAAGCTATTTAAAAAAATGTTTTTAAACAATATTAAAACATCTTTAAAAAAATGTTTAAAAATGTTTTTTTAATAACTGTTTAAACCGTTTTAAAAAACTATTTAAAAAACGTTTTTTACAAATTGTATACAAAAGTTTTTTTAATTTTTTTTAAATATTAAAAAACCTTTTAAAAAAGTTTTTTTAAAAATTAAAAAACGTTTAAATTTTTTTAAAAGAAACTGTTTAGAAACGTTTTTTAACTGTTTAAAATGTTTTTTTATGAAAAAAAAACAGCTTAAAGAGAATGTTAGAAGATGTTAAAAGTTGTTGAGGCACATCACATCTGCACCAGGAGAGGCCGCACATACATTTTAATGAAATTTCTTCGAAAAAATAAACAGTTTGTAGACCTAAATGTCTGTGCGTGGTCTGCGTGGCGCGAACATAAGCAGATAGAAGAGTTTTTCAGAAAAATAAACACCACCTAAATCCCACCAATATCAAAGCTAAAGTGGGGTCTGAGATAGACAAGATGTAGATAGGGGATAAACGAGCCGAGGCGCTTGTGAGCTACTCCAGATCGAATAAATAAAAAGCTCGAAACGAGCCGAGTCTTAACAAGCCCGAGTCGAGCTCAAGCTTTGAAATAAGTCCCATTTACTAAACAAGATCGAACCCGAGCTTTATGTAGCGAGCTCGAGCTAGCTCGCGAGCCTTAACGAGTCTTTTGTTTATATAACTTTTATTTAATTTATTAAATATATTTTTTAAAATAATTATTATTATATATAAAATTATAATAAAATAAGTAAATAATATGTATTATTTTCTTCCAAAAAAGAATAATTCTAAATATATACAAATTTAATTATAATAATATACAAAAAAAAAAATTAATTAATTATAAACGAGCCGAGCTTGAGCTTAAATAATTCTCTACGAGTTGAACTCGAGCTTCATAAATAAAGCTCGAATCGAGCCGAGCTCAAGCTCGAGCTCTGTTAAATTTAAACAAGTCGAGCTTAAGCCTAAACAAGCTCGAACTAGGCTTGACTAGCTTACACCCCTAGTCTCAACTCTCAACTCTCAACCCTCAACCCTCAACCAACCTACACTTTTTACAAATGTTGCCATTACTCCGATAGTTATCCACATTAGTTTTGTTTATACTCGTAAACACATACTCTTTAGTCTTTACTCTACAATCTACACATACTATATTTTTAAAATCACAACCAGAGGCGGACCTAGGGGGTTCAAGGGGTGGCACGTGTCACCCCTTAAACTTGTATGCATTGTAAAAAAATTGGAATTTTTAGATTTTGTCATCGTGTGTTACCCCTAAATTTTTTTTTTATATGTTTCTAGTTCCGCCCCTGATCACAACATGTAAAATAAGAAGAATTTAAGCATATCCACACCAGTTCTACTACATAGTCATCTACAGGGATTCTATTGGTCTATCCTTAATTTATGAACTTATTAGCTCTTCAACGCCAACGAAATTACAGAAATGATTATGAGCGAACGTGTCATTAACTCATTTTATAATGAGATTATGCAATCAGTTCTCTAAATTATATCATACCTAGGTCATGGAGCAACTTGATAAGGTAAGACTACGTATCTCAGTTCCTGAAAGGATCATGCCCCTTTGTGAAACCTACATAAAACAAGAGCTAAGTCAAGCATCGGGTTCGTATTTATGATACTCGGAGATTGTATGTTATATTTTCTCTTATTTTTTCTTCTAATTCCTTCTTGAAACCACTAGAGTTGGTGGGTTGGTGCTAGGCGTGTAAAAGAACCGAACGCTCAGTAAACAGTTTGATGGGAAGTTCGTTTATGTTCGTTTATTTAATAACTGAACGAACACGAACATAGTTTTCTGTTTATTTAATTAAATGAACGAACATGAACACATGTCCTGTTCGTTCATTTATGTTCATGAACGTTTGTTTATTTGTGTTTGTTTTTGTTTGTTTATTTTTGTTGGTTCATTTATGTTTAATTTTATTAATAAATAGATTATGTATAAATTATAATTAGCTCAACATTTTTTTCAGGGTTTCACACTTTCACTTGAGTCATTTTGTATATTTACTTTACTTTTATACTCACCACTACACCACCATTTTCTAATATTTGAAGTCATTTTATACTGTGTCAGTGTGTTAGATTTTTTATTTGTTAACATGTATGTGTGTTCATTTAAATTTTTGTTTGTTTATGTTATTTAATTCATGAATTATTCGTTTAATCTTTAAGGAACGAACATAAACGAATATAAACACGTTCTTTTTTTAGTGAACGAATACGGACATAAATGAAACAACAAAAATAAACAGTCTTGCCAGTGGTGGTATCCGGTAAAGACTAAATTTGTTCTTTAATTTGGTCTTTTATTAAAAAAACAAAAAAAAAATTAAAAAAAAAACTGACCACTACCAATTGGGGCAAAATCGCAAGTTTGAAAGAAGCAGAAAACAATTCTTCCGTACAGGGTGTAAAAACTCCCAATTATGGCGGAGCAAGAAGAAACCAACCCATGGGGTTCAAAATCCTGGTCCTATCTCTCATCTCTCCGGCAACAATCTCCCCTAATTCAATGCATCACAAACCTAGTATCCATGGACTTAATCGCCAACACCCTCTTAGCCGCCGGCGCCTCGCCGGCGATGATCCACTCAATTCTCGAAATCCCCGACTTCACTCCTCACACCCAATCCGTCCTTATAAACGTCGGCACACTCACCCCGGAATGGCTACCGGCGATGAAGGCCGCCGCCGGTGTCGCAAATCAGTTCGGCAAGCCTTGGGTTCTCGATCCCGCCGCCGTCGGCGCTTCCGGTTTCCGGTTGAAGGCTTGTCTGGAGCTTATTGAACTGAAACCTACGGTTATTAGAGGAAATGGGTCGGAAATTATTTCGCTTTCTATGGCTTCTATTGGATCCGGCAAGGTAAATTGGTACAGATTACAAACCCTAGGAATTGGGAGTTTTTGAGTTAGTTCTTTGCATGATTGCATTCTTGTTAATTTGCAATTAGGGTTTGAAAATGAATTTTGAATTGGGGATACATGGATAAGTTACTTCAGTTTGAACTGAATTTACTAATTTTGTCTTAATTTTGTCTTAATTTTGGTGTTTGGTGCTGTTAAAATTCAAGATTCAGACTGGTTATTACTGTTAATTTCGAACGAAAATCGGTTCAAAATCTTGTTGTTGTTAAGAACCGGATAGTGTCGGACCAAACCGGCCCGGGACCAAAATGACTAAGGTGAAAAACGATGATAGACAACCGAGGACCGGACTGGTTTCGTGTGTTTTGGGTCGGTCTGGTGACAGTCCATGCCGGTTCATCAGTTATAATAAAGTGGGTCAGCAAAAAATGACTCGGTCAGTCGGTTTTTTGGGCCAAACAAACACGCCGAGTTAGTGATCAGGTCTGACTGGACTGGGTCAGACGTTTTCAAACAGCCCCTAAACTGGGCCGAGACTAGAATGGATTATTTTGAAAAAAAGAGGACCAAAGACCAAACTGATTTTGTGTGTTTTGGGTCGGTCTGGTGACGTTCCGTGTCAGTTCATTGGTTTCCTAGAATTGGCCCGTGAGACCCCGACCTCTAAAGGGACGAGTGGTCATCGGTCAAGGGCCAAACAGAGCCGAGACCAAAATGGAATAAGGTGAAAAACAAGGACCAGACAGATTTTGTGTGTTTTGGGTTGGTTTAGCGACAGTGCGGGTCGGTTCATCAATTTTCTAGGGTGATTATGGGTCAAGTACCAGACCGACCCAGTACCAAAACCGAATAAGGTGAAAATTTAAGGACCACAGGCTGGATCATTCTTGTGTGTTTCGGGTCGGTTCATCGGTTTTCTTGGGTCGGTCTGGTACTTGACCCATAATCTTGCAAATTGCCTTTCGAATCTTGATTTTACAAAAGCTAATTTGGTTTTCAAAATTTCATATATATGGTTATCAACTAGCTGTTTTGTGCATGATTAGGGTGCTGATAGCTTGCATGAATCCAGTGATGCTCTTGAAGCAGCAAAATCTCTAGCTAAATCAAGCGGAGCCATAGTTGCAATATCCGGATCAGTTGACTTCGTTACAGACGGTCAACGGGTCGTCGGTGCACACAACGGTCTGCCGATGATGCAAAAGATAACCGCTAGCGGATGTGCAGTCACCGCCCTCATCGCAGCTTTCGTTGCAATCAACCCCACACACGCCTTTGAAGCCACAGCATCTGCATTTTCGGTATTCGGCTTGGCTGGCGAGATTGGCATGGGTTTGGCTAAAGGACCCGCGTCACTACGGATGCATTTGATCGACTCGCTCTATGCCCTTGATCAAGAAACCGTTCTTCATCGTGTCAAAATAACAAGCTTTTCGTAGTTTCGTGAACGGTATGGCGAAATCCGCTCTCTTGAAAGTTACATAATTGCGGTTTTTATGTTGATATGACTACTGCTTTGGTTCTTATACGCGTTTTGAAAGTGATTATGTGATATTGAATGATACGGGTTTTTTAGGTTTTATAAGCTATAGTTAGTTAAATCATTTTGCATTGATGAAATGAAGATTACAAACAAGAAGACATTTTCTTTTTTGGTTCAAACAAGCACACGAACAGAAACACGAACATGAACATGAACATGAAAACTTAAGAGTTTCGTTTAGTAAGAAAGGTGGACGGTGAGCCTGAGTAACGACTCGACTCCATCGGCAACGATTTGACCGGCAGGTATGAGTGACCGCACCTCAGCAAACCCGCAAGCATGAAGGAACTTCCCGGTCCCACCGGTTATCGACAGGCGGGACATCGTGGTTCCGATCCTATACACTCCGAAAAAGTTGATACTATCCCCGTACTCTCCGCCTTCCATCATCGCGGTGAATGTCATCATCTGCGTACTCCCATCCGCCGAGCTCGAAACATACACTCCCTGCGCTTTCCCTAGTGTCTGCGAACCCAACTTAGCGTCAACCGTTAACAAGTCATCGATAACCGTGATGGTTCCAAACCCGAGCCCAAGCCCGTCTGGGCCGAGCTGGGCTGCAATCTGGTTCTGAGCATTGTTTTGGTTCAGATTCCCGGCGAATTGCGTCCCGACTAAGCCAGTTCCAAGCGGGATACCGTTGGCGTTTACGGTCGGGATGGCTCCGTTAGCGTTCGGGATCGCTACCCCGCCTGATGGGGCTCGGAAACCTATACGTCTAGCGAACGGGACTTGACCGCTATAGATGTTGCCTAGCAGCCCGGTCACCGGCCTAGCCGTCGGGTTGCTTCCACCGAGGATGTCGTGCATATAGAGCTCGAACACGTGGACTCCCGGTTCGGGTGTTGGGTCGATTGCCGAGACGGTCAAGATTCCGAGATGAAGAGCTGCAAGGAGTAGTGTGAATATGATTGTTGATGGTGAATGTTTTGCCATAATGAAATGGGTGTGTTTTGGATATTGGTTTTGGAAGATGAAGGTGGGAGGTTGTTTGAATGATTATGGTGAGGTGATGGAGGTGGTGATTTATATATTGCAGTTTGTGTGAAGAAGATGATGGAGTTGTTGCAGGTGTTTTAGTTATGGAAGTTTTAATATATTTTGTGGCTTGTGTTTTGGGTGAATGCCATCAGCATTTTGTGGGGTCTTTTGAATATTTGGTATGAAAGACATGATGAAATAGGCTGGATTTTCTGGGTTTGGTTTGGTTTTAAACTGGTTTGTGTGCTGGTAAATTGATTTTATACTAAATTCATTCGAGTGTATATTTTAGATAAAACACGACTTATGACTTTATACCCCAACACATATTTATGGCAAACAATATATAGTTTTCTACTTTCTGAATCGAATAAAAAATCTATTCGATTTAGAAATCATAAATTATTTTTTGATGGCACCCTTCTTTAAAACTATAAGGGTATTAGTAATACCTCTTCCGAGGGGGGTCTCCCGAGCTCGAGACCCTCAGGAGGCTCGGAAACACCAAAACGCACGGGGCTCGGGGAAGGGGTGCACGGGGTCTCACCACCGAGAGAGAGGAGCTCGGGGAAGGGGTCTTAATTGTGGGATTGTGGGCCCTCCCCCCACTTTATATATTGTTTATTAATTTTTTGATGGGTTTGGAGTCTTGGGGTGAGTATTACTTGCAAAAAGTGTGGGAGTGGTGAAAAATGATGTGACACCTAAAAAAACTTGGGATCGCGGGGTCGTGGGGTGGGTATTACTCTTGCAAGTTAATTCCTCTTGCAAGTCAACCCATCCCCTGGGTTATTTTCTCAATGAATAAGTAATTCTTGAAATAAAACTTTTATATAATTCGAAAAAACAAAGTACAAAGTACATGTCCAGGGCAATAAAATAACTATAAATAAAAAAGTTTCATATTTTGAATATTAAACAATAATGATTAGAAAATAAAGTAGTAATGTTACAACCACGCTATACATTGTTAAAGCTTCCATAAAAGCTGGATTAATTCCTTGTTGCCATGGAAGCTCTCGATTGGATGATAGTTCAGGCTAGAAACTGTGGGATCTTTGAAGGGATTCAACTCCCTAATGGTGGCCCGATCTTGTCTCATATCTTTTATGCGGACGATGCCTTGATCTTGGGCAAATGGAGTGACTCCAACCTTGCCAATCTAATCCGTCTTCTCCGATGCTTCTTCCTTGTCTCGGGATTGGAAGTAAATCTCAAGAAATGTGCTCTCCTTGGCATTAATGTGGACGTTGAGGAGGTCAGGGGTAAAGCCTTGAATATTGGTTGTGTGGCTAGGGAATTTCCATTCATCTATTTGGGTATGCAAGTTGGGGCTAACATGAATAGACGGTGTAGTTGGCAATGTATCATCGACACGTTCGACAAAAGATTAACCAAATGGAAAGCCAAGCATTTATCTCTCGGGGGCCGACTCGTGCTCGTCAAGAGTGTTTTGGACAGTTTACCCACATACTACTTCTCTCTATATAGGGCTCCTAAAAAAGTGTTGGATAACTTGGAGAAAATTCGCTTTAACTTTCTCTTGGGGGGATCGGCCGGTTCGAGAAAGATTCATTGGATTAAGCGGGACGATGTTTGCATGCCAAAAAAAGACGGTGGCCTTGGTCTGTTCAAGCTCCGGGACAGTAATATCAGTCTTATTTGCAAATGATTGTGGCGTTATAAAACGGAACAGGGTCGTTTATGGAGGCAGGTTGTTGATTCGATCCACTACGTCAGCTCCGCTATTCTCTTTTTTCCTTGCAGGTCCTGTATTAGGGGCTTGTGGAAGTCGATTGTTAGGGTCAACATGGACCTGACTCGAGACAATGGGGGGATGCAGGCTTGGATGACGGAGGTGGATAACCGGTGGACATGGACTGGTTCTGACTCGGCCTCTTTTTCTGCTAAGAAGGTCCGTAATCTCATCGCTGTGCATCTGTCTTCACAGCAAAATGCCCGTTTCCATTAGTCGAAGTTGGTTCCCAGTAAAATCAACCTCTTCGTTTAGCGTGCTCAAAGGAATCGTATCGCCACTTCCGATAATTTGGTGAAAAGAAATGTTGCTGTTGTGTCATCGAGTTGCAAATTATGTAGTGAGGGGGAGGACTCTGTAAGTCATATCTTCACGGCTTGTTCATTCGCTTCTTTATTTGGAATTGGCTTGGTGGCTGGGTTAAAATTCCCCCCATATATGCCTTCTGTTTCGATGACCTGTTGCTTATTCACAAAGATTTGGCGGTGAGGAAAAAGGAGGTCGTTCATGGTATCATTCTCACGGCGTGTTGGTGCATTTGGGTGGAAAGGAATGCGGCCCTTTTCCGGTCCTCCACGCCTTCGATCAGCAAGGTTATCAAAGAAATCAAAACCTGGAGTTCCCTTTGGCTTAATAATAGATGTAAAACTAGTATTGATTGGGATAATTTCACCTGTATGTAACCCCTTGGTGTTTGGTGTTTTGGGTTTCCTTTTAGTTTCTTGCTAGAAGGCCCACTGGTGTTAATAAAATTTTCTGGCTGTTAAAAAAAAAAACACTAAAGTACCTTGTATTTTTTCCTTCATCTCGGGTTGTCTCGCGCTACCTTCTACTGCTTGACCTGTAGCGAAACTTTGACCAATTCTAGGTCCAATAGAAGCAAACCCTACAGTCAATCCAGCAGCAAATAATAACAGAAGCTGTAGAAACCAGTGGATTCATGATAAGTTCCTCATACAAAAATGGTTAATGATAACTATGACATAATTATTCCATTGCCACGATTCATAGAGTCGAAGTAACTACGAAATTTGAATTCAAGTAATAACATTCTTGAATTATCAAAGTGACTATGATCTATCTTTTTTAGTTTCCCTCGGTCAAGTATTTGTGAATCCATACAACTTTAGTTTTTTTCGTTTTTTGTCCCAAATCGCTCTTTCAATTCTTTGATTTTGAATTTGACTTCATTCATTTATTCATCTCACAGTAATAGATGAGACGGAAAGACTTATATAGAATCCCCATTTACATTTACATTCGAGTGGTAGCGAAAATTAGATAAATCTTTTGCTCGTATATAACTAGTTAAACATAGCAAACCAACGTAGTTAAATACAAAGAAACAGAAATTACGTAAGGGAAAACATGGGAAATAGGTGGCAGAAATTAGGGTGAGCATGGTTCGGTTCGGTTCGGTTTTTGGCTTGAACCCAAACCGAAACCGAAGTTTTCGGTTCCTAAAAAAAAAACCGTTCGGTTTCGGTTTTTTTTCGGTTCGGTCTTTTCGGTTTATTTTTTTCCGGTTTCGGTTCGGTTTTGGTTCGGTTTCGTTTTTTTATATCTTTTTATGTTGTTAATATAATTTAATTTTAAATGTCCATCTTAAAAGATAAATAAATAATAATAAAAAATAAGTACCGTCATAACTATTAAATAAAAAAAAAAAGCAAAAATAGTTACGTGAAGTGTGTGACCATAGAAAGACGAAGTAACTTTAAATTTAAAAGATTTTAATACTAAAGTTTTTGACGTAAACTATTAAATGTTAACCTAAAATATAAATTAAAGGAATGATGGTCACTAAATTTTTTAACTTAAGTGTTAAGTGTTAACTTAAAATATAAATTAAGGTTTAAAGATTTACAATGTGCCCTCATAAAATGTTAATTCACACATTTGCCCCTCGGTTCGGTTCGGTTCTTAATAGACTTGAAACTGAAACCAAACCATTATTTTCAGTTCGGTTTTTCTTGGTTTGGTTTTTTTCGGTTTTTTCTCCGGTTCGGTTTCATCGTTTTTTTTCAGTTTCGGTTCGGTTTTTTCTCACGCCTAGCAGAAATCATGGATTAATCACTCGACGTACATGCATAAATTTAGCATATAACAAGGACTAGTCAACTGCTTGGTTTATTAATTATTTGGGCTGGTATGAACGATTGGGCTGGATCGTATCAGACAAAGAAGAAGAGGATAGGTTAGGGGGTTTAGGGCAAGAAATATGAATAATGGTAGTATGGTTTACTTGATTTTTAATGGTTCAGAGCTTGTTAGAGATTGCTAATTAATGTCGCGGATGTGTGGTGTGATGTAGACACATTATTTAATATTTATTTTAATTTTTTAATATAATGGGTATTGTAGTCATTTTACCTCTTACCTAATTTAGAAACTTAACACCTATTAAAGTTGGGACTAAACATACCGACTTTTGTAAAATGTTAGATGTCTTTAGCACTTTTACTAAACTTAGGAACCCAAACTGTAGTATCTACAAACCACAGGGACGGTTCATACACTTTACTTCGATTGTGATTTGACAAGTATTCCGGTTGCTTAGAACTTGTCTTTAATACGGGAAGGTAGTAAACCCTAACAAGGTCACCTTGTTAGAAGAGGTTTCTCATAAACATAAAACATTGATGTGCGATTGCTAATCGTTCCAGAAATAAGAAACTTAATGCCTTAGATTCTCAAAAAGTAGTTAGATACCCATGGGGCGAGTTTTCGGATGCCAATCAACAAAAAAACACATGAATCTTTCACAGGTATTGACGGGGTACAACTTAGGCTTTTCGTAGTGGGAGGTGGAGATGGCGCCATAGCGCCTCACCGTACTGGGGATAGCGCCCATGGCGCCGGAAAGTGAGAGAGGGTTAGGCGTGATGCTGGTAACGCCCAAGGCCCATTTCTGCTAACATGGCGCCCCGGGGGGGGGGGGGTGGGAGAGGGGCGTTATAGGGGTGTTATGGGCTCCATGACGCCTCATAGAGCCCCATTACGGATAGCCTTAGTAAAACCATATCAACAAAATACGCCAAGTCCACATAACTCTCCAACGATACCCTTCTTTAAAGGAATACAAGAACTAGTTTTTTTTTTTTATATGCTAATTATGTTTTAGGTCTAAAAATATACTCTTTTATATGAATTATTATCATTTTCATTTGTTGCAAGTAATTATATCATTTGTTTAATATTTTATATAATGCAGTGATACGTCTAGATTCTAGAATCGAACTTCCCAACGTGTATTGTATTGGTTGTAACAAAACCATAATAGGAGACCGTGGGATGATGAGTGGAGGATGCCGTATTCCGTAATTTATAATAGTTTCATTTTAATAAATTATATTATTAGCTAAAGTACAATATTTATTTACAAGACTTCGGAGTAAATGGTTATCCGATTAAAAATTTATATATTATACAAATAGGAAAAAGTAATTTATAAGGTTTTTTTTATGTCATTGTTTTGAGTTTTGTAGATGTTTGAACAAAGTAAAAGGAGATGCAAACGATGAAGATGGAGAGGAAGATCCATCTGTTGGTGAACTACAATCCGTTTTTATCTGACGATTGATCTTTGTTCTTCACAATCCGTTTTTATCTGACGATTGATCTTTGTTCTTCTGTCTGAAATGGTTAGTGTTAATTCTGTTGGGAACAATCGGAAACAAACACGAAACAACGAACTTTTGATAGACTCTTGATCAAAGCTTAAACAATAAATATAGCTTTGCTCCAACGAATATATGAACAAAATTAGATCGAATTTTCAATTCGTATTGTGGTGGTACCAACAATTGCACAAGTGTAATATATAGAGTTCATAAGGAACCCTAGAATACTAATCGGGCCTGTGAGCTTAACCCTAATATTTAATAATAATAATAATAATATACTATCTAATACTTATAAATCCCACCGACTTTTACTTCTAAACAGTTAAACTCTAAATAATAAACAAACTAACAATTATAATAAACTAACTAATAATAATCTTAATATCAAGATTGATCTATCAAATTCTGTTTTATGTGTTTGATTTTAATAAAATAAGTTTATTAAAAATTGGATTTTATGTTTTTTAATTGGGGTGAAAATTTGATGAATGGGGGACGATGTGTTGTGATAGAAGTAGTATTTTATAGAATGTGTGTATGATGTGAGGAGATATAAGAACTTATTTGTCTTCATTCTGAGTTATTAGTGGGGTCGCCAGGGGGTGGGGTCTATGATGACCAGTGTTGGGTTGGAGCTCGAGGGAGCTTCACCTGGCCCTTCTAGAACTTGAAGATGAGGGGTTGCTGCGACTAAGAGGATATGATTATATTCTTAGCTTGTTTTTAGAAACTGAAGGCTTAGAAGACTTATCTGATTGAAGATTACCAAAGTTATTGAATATCGGGTTTGTTTGAATGATAGTTTTATGGATTGTACAATGTCTTTAGGGAGAAATTGTTGGGTTATGAAGGCTTTTGGGCTCGATATGGGCTCATGATGGTGGACAGGACACATGGAGAAGCAAAGGAGGCTTGTTTAGTTGTTTAATTAAAGGCTCGTTTATCTTTTCCTGGTTCCTAACTCATTAACCCTAATTTCTATCTACCTATACCCATGAAGTAATTGTAATATTTGGTGTGTTGAGTACAACAACAACAACAACATACACAGTAAAATCCCATTAATAACACAAGTTGGTGACCCGCCCTAGCTTCGCAACGGGCCACCAATTTACCAGTCAGTTTAAGTGAAAAATGTTTTAGTGTAGTTAAAATATAAAACTATAAAGAAGTCTTGGCTAAAGTCGAAAACTCTAAAAGTATAATAATAAAATAAAGTAGAAAAGTTAAGGAGCATAAAACGTTTCGCGGAAGGCCACTCATTTACCCGTCAGTTTAAGTAATAGACATTTTAATGTGGTCAAAGTATTAAACAATAAAAAAATAGTGGCTAAAGTCGAAAACTCTAAAAGTATACTAAAAACAAAAGTAGTAAAGTTAAGGGGTATATAACATAAAAGTCTAAAAGTTTTGTAGTCAAAGTATAAATCTATAAAAAAAGTATACACTAAAAACAAAAGTAGAAAAGCTAAAGGACATAAAACGTAAAAGTCTAAAAGTTTCGTGATCAAAGTATAAAACTATAAAAAGGTCGTGGTCAAAGTCGAAAAATCTAAAAATATACTAAAAACGAAAGTACAAAAGTTATGAGGTTTAAAACGTAGAAGTCTAAAAGCTTCGTGGTTAAAGTATAAAACTATAAAAAGTATATTAAAAACAAAAGTATAAAAGTTAAGAGTTATAAAACAGAAAACTTTAAAAATCACGTGATCAAAGTATTAAATTAATTAAAAAGTAATAGTGGCCAAATTATAAAAAACAAAAAACAAAAAACAAAAGACATGAACCAAAAATGTAAAAATAAGGAAATGTTTATGGCCAAAATAAAAGAAACTAAAAATGTTGTGGTAAGAATAAAAGTAACTAAAAGTATACTATTCATCTTCAATTCCTATTGTATATTATATAAATTAGATACTATTATTTATTTATTTATTTATTTATTTATTTATTTTGGTGAGATGTAGGTAAACCTTACCTCCATCCCGAATGATGAAGAGACTGCTTCCAGAAAGACCCCCAACTCCGAACCACAGACGAAGTGCTGAGTATAATGAGATAACATGATTGTAGTCCGTGGACGTAAGCAATGTTGCAAAAGACGCTAGGCGGTACCTAGGCGGTCGACTAGGGAATTAGGATTAATCGGCCTAGGCGGGGATTAATCGGGGATTAATCGGTCCTAGTAAATTACAAAGATTTATAGATTTTCTAGAGATTATATATTGTAATATGTCAAAATACTAAAAACACTTCAAAAACTAGTAGTAATAAAGACTTCTAATATAAATATATAAGTGAAAAAAAGAATTTAATTTTTTTTTTTAATTTAACCCGATTAATCCCCGCCTGGCCGCCTAAAACCCGCCTAAAACCCGCCTAGAACCCGCCTAGCCGCCTAGCGCCTAGCCGACTTTGACCGACTTTGACCGACTTTGACCGATTTTGACCGATTTTGACCCAGGGCGCCTAGACAGCCCGCCTAGCAAAAAAGCACTACGGACGATGCCCGCATAGCGCCTAGGCGCCGATTAATCGGCCGCCTGGACCGCTTTTTACAACCCTGGACGTAAGTCATATTAACTGATGAACCACATCAAATAAAGGTTTGGGTGGAATCGAAGAAGAATCCTAATGTTTAAATTCATAACGTTTGCATAGATTTTGGGCAGTTTTGCAAAAGTTATATAAAATTAGATATCTGATTAAGGTGTTCTTTCTTATTTTTAGAGAGCTATACGAGTATATTATATTTTTGTTTTAAACACTAGGCTTGTAAATTGATCAAACTAATGAATTAAAATAGATTACACATGTTGTACAAAAAGTGGGTTTATGTGTTCAATTTAAGTTACATGTTTGGTACAAATGGTATTGAACTTGTGCAATTGTACCCCCAATGATTGTCATTAATCTTTGCCTCTTTGGACCTAAAATTTATTTAGAATTATACTAACATCTTATTTATTTGATAAGATTTTTGTATGAATTGATAGTTTTAGTTCATATGGTCCAATAAGCATAATTTTATTGATTAGTTGATTGATTGATCAACATTGCTTCTACCATGTTTTAAAAATACTCATTAAAGTATCCTAAAACCATTAGTATTACAAGAAAAGTGGTGAAATTCTTTTTTTGATGTTCTAAAGTTGTAAACATGTGAAAAGAGTGAGGGTTGTGATAAGAGTAAGGGTTTAAATCATGTAACCTAAAAATGGCATGTTAACCCATTTATTAAAAATGTCAAACATGTAGTAATCAAGATGCATGCGAAAAGGGCCAAGAGTCCACACGGTCTACAAGTAATAATCAAGATGTAAACATGTTATTTACGTTGGTGGGTTGTTAAAAGAAGGTTAAATGAGTCGTAAACAGTTGTCAGATAATTAAACGCGTTAAGTTGATCAACCTGAATAAAACATGTTTCATCACACTTCAATCAAAATCTCTTTATTAAATGGATCATATACGACAACCCAAAACCATTTTCGTGTCGTGTTCGTGTTGTGTTTCGTACATTGTTGGAAATTTCCACCCCTACAAAGTTTATAATTTGTTTTGATAAACCAGAAGAACATGATCAAAAGAAAGTTTCAAAACTAAAACACAAATCTAGTACAAACAAAACCTTAAACAGAATTCAATCGATTGGAAGATAGGGACTGGTTCCACCTTTCATATGAGCATCAGGAACACTAGAGTAGCAATATAGGTGGTTCGACATCTCCCAGCCCCAATCATGTCGTCTAGATACGTGCATTTGTGGCCAACGGTTAATTCTTACATAATGCTCTCTTATCTTTCATCTGCTAAGAAACTGGTGACGACGGAGTAACACGACTCATGGCCGCCCCAAACCTAGTCATCAGAATCCGCCGTCTGGGTGTCATCTTGATGAAAGTAGCGGTGCATTGGCGGATGGTCCCCGGTCCAATACGGGTCCAAGTTACGCCAATATTCTGGGGCCTCCTGTAATGAAGAATACAACTTATGAGATGCTTTGACATGATCATGCATTTATGCCAAACTGGTTTAGGCTGGGTCAACAAAAGTCAAAACCGTTTTTTCTCGAAAGGGGTTCGGGTTGGGAACCGGTTTTACAGGAGGAAATAACCTGGGTGATATCGGTTCGGTTTTGAAACCGGTTTTATATCGGATCGGTTATACCACTTTGGGACAGGGTTTAGGGTCACAAAGTTAATTAGGAAACGAGTTAAAGCGAACCAGGTCTGGAAAAACGGGTCGGGTTAAAATTGCATGCCTCTTTGAAGTGAAACTCCCAAGCATGATCCCAAAGATCCTCCTTCATGATCCGGCTCTGATTAAGAAAATTAAATTAAAAAATAACAAACTAATTCTGTTAATATGGCTAACAAAAAAGTTAAAGAAAATACCCTTTTGCCATCTTGAATGGATAGTGAGTATGCAAACAACTTTGACAATCCCTAAGTTTGAAGAAAACGAGGTAGATGAGCTTTTCCCGCCCAAAGTTCTTCACACTATCAACAAGAAATATACGTATCAAGATAGGTGATCATCTGGTATAATCATTTCTAAAGATAAGATTGTTACATTGTAACATCTAACCCGGAATACCGAATAGAGATGTTGACGTGTCAGTTTTATAGCGCAGATAGAGTTGACATGTCACATTTACAAAAGTTAGATCACATTATAAAAGGGCTCATGTGAAGTGAAATAGGCGAGGTGTCGGGATCTGAATTCACCTTCACGATTGATGTGATATCATTTTATGCGACAACTGCTATCATCCTCTTGTCAAGGGTCCGATGTTGGTACGTATTACATATAGAGATATAAACATGCTTGTAAACATGTAACCTCATAAACTTGAAAACTCGTGAACTCAGAAACCTGTAAACATTTAATCCCGTGAACATCTAAACTCATAAATATGTAAACGCATAATATCATACTAGTTATTGACCCGGGTAAATACCCGAAGCTGTGATATAAAAAGAATTATACGAAGTAAAAGATGAACCTAAATGGAAAAGAAAAATTAAACTAAATAATACATAAAGCTAAAGATCCGATAAATATTCAATAAGTTTAAGTTTACAAGTTTGAAAAAAGAAACCTAAATACAATGTTTTTTGTTACATTCGTTTAGCGACTATCTTTATCTAAAATTAAGATTTCGAGACCCTTTTTGCTCTTCATTCTTGATAGAGCAACGTACAGCTGACAATGGGAGAATACCGGGACACGCAGATCAAAGCTTCCTTTCTAACTATTAACATGACCTTTAGAAAGTCCACGTTTCTTTTACCCTTCTCATAAACATCAAAAGTGAATAAATTATAAGTTGTATACCCCATTAATAAAAAACTCATAATAAAAAACATACTTTAGAGTTCTAAAATCTACTTTACACAATTGTATTCATATAAATTTTTGGATATATAAAAAGTATGAGTAGTAAACATATATAATGAGGAGTGTACTAAAGTTACAAAAGCTTATCTACCCAATTGGTTGACGCTATGAGTTACAACGGAAATTTTTCCGTTTTGATTCTTTATCCCATCCGTTTTTTATAGAAATTATTATGATTTAAATTTGAATAACACAAATTTAGACGAAGCTTAAGTTTGCTCACTTTTTCTTCTTCTAAACTTAAGATCTTTGTGATTTCTAAACATCTCTGTGATTTATGCTTAATTTTGCTCACTATATGTTGGGCTCTATGAAATAAGGGCTTCTAACCCGACCCGACTAAACCGAAATCTTTTATATTTGTTGTTAGAATTTCAACCACAAAAAAAAGTGAACCTATAGGAAAAAAAATCTTGGGTCCACCCTTAGTTTGACCCGACCAAACAGGATAACCGATCCGAACATATACCTCGAAACATAACGACAAATTTTTTTTGTCACATGACTTTCGATCACCGCTAGAAATTTTCTGAAGCTCAGCCACTATATGTACGTACCATTTTAGACCAAATTATATCACTCGAAACGATTTGCACCGTGGACAAGAAACAAAAAGCATGGAGACGGTTCAATATCATCAGCACAATACTTTTGTCCATGTTTTTTTGTGATTGGTTACAAGAAAGTGGAGTTGAGTGAGAACCCACGTGAATAAATATGTGAAATTAAGGAAACTTGTGGGCTAAGGAATGAACTAGGTGATGATACGTATTTCCCATGAACCAAGTTACTCAACTGTTTTGTTTTTATTTGAGTTGTTTTCCTGTTTTTCCCTAATTTTGTTGTTTTGTGAAGGGTGATTCATCTGTTGGGTTTTTGTGCCAGGCTGCTATTTCTTTTACTAGATATCATCGGATATTGGTCTGGTCCATAGGAGGTAGGACCGTAGGATCTTTTGTTTCATGTTTTAGAAACATTTTATATTTTGAAGGTTTTTCTAACAGAATTTGAAACTACACTCAATATTAGTTTGAAACTACACTTAATATTCGAGTGAGTTTTACTGAGACAGAATTATAACTATCTATATTGGATTTAACAATACTCTAGGGTTTACTTACCCACGAACACCATCAAAAAGAAAACTCATCACTTGAACGAGATGACGACAACGGACAGACAGACCCAAATGCTCTTGAGAAACTTCTGATTAGACGGCCTGCATCGGAGGTATTTAGCCTCGTACGTACGTACGTACGCTGTACGTACGCGTTGTGGCGTACGTACGTGGAGGCGTACGTACGTACACACGTACGCACACATACACCATCAAGTGGGCCCCATGTTTTTCTTTTTCCTTTTTCTTTTTCTCTTAAACGGCTAGATTTTAAAAAATTCAAACTTTTTGTTTTATTTTAACATTTAATAATACAAATAAAATATAAATAAATTTCAAAAAAATCTGAAAAAAAAATCTAAAATTCATAATTAATTAAAACCTTAATTTTAATATTTTTTAAAAAAAATAACGGCTATTTTTGTATTTGTCTTATTATAACGGCTAGTTTTTTAATATAAAATATTAATAACGGCTAGTTTTTTTGTATTTTTCCTAACGGCTAGTTTTTCATCACTACTATAAATACACTCAGTATTCTCATTTCATTTCACACATCTCTCACAAAACCCTCTCAATATCAAATCTCTCTCAAACTCAAAACTCTAAAAAATGAATCTTGGTTTCCCTGGTATCCCTGATCTCAATATTCCCGACCACCTTCCCGAGCACATCAAAATAGCACTAGACATGAGTGATATTGTCCAACTGGCGGAAGAGTACGAAGCGATGGAAGCTTCAATTGCTGCCAGCGAAGCTGGTCCATCCCAACCAAGGAAGAAGCGAAGAGAAATAAACAGAGAACGTGAAAAAGGTGATGTGGGTTTGTTCAATGACTATTTTGCTGAGAAACCTATGTATCATGAAGGCCTCTTTAGAAGGCGATACAGAATGACCCGTCGCCTTTATAACCGCATTGCTGCCGATATTACTACAGAAGGTATGTCTGTTAACTGGCGATACTTTACACAACGTCGTGATGCTGCTGGCAGACTAGGCCTTTCAACAAACCAAAAAATCACATGTGCCCTTCGCCAGCTAGCATATGGTGCTTCAGCTGATCAATGCGATGAATACATACGCATTGGTGAGATACTGCCATCAAATGTCTACACAACTTTTGTAGATCTATTGTGGAGATCTATAGGGACAAGTACCTAAGAAGGCCAACCCAAGAAGATGTTGATCGATTAACAGCCTTCCATGAGGAGAAGCATGGCTTCCCAGGGATGCTTGGTAGCATTGATTGTATGCATTGGGGTTGGAGGAATTGTCCAACTGCTTGGAAGGGGCACTATACTCGTGGTGACCATGGTTATCCAACAATCATGCTTGAGGCTGTTGCTTCACAAGACTTGTGGATATGGCATGCTTTCTTTGGTGTTGCCGGATCAAACAATGACATCAATGTGATCAACCAATCTCCGTTATTTAACGAGATTTTGCAGGGGCAAGCACCTAGATGTGACTTCCATGTGAATGGGAATGTCTATAGGAAAGGTTACTATCTTGCAGATGGTATCTATCCTGCATGGTCAACACTTGTGAAGAGTTTCACATATCCCCCTGAGAACAACTTGAAGATGAGGTACTTTAAGCGTCGACAAGAGTCTGCCAGGAAAGATGTTGAGAGGGCATTTGGTGTTCTCCAGTCTAGGTGGGGAATAATTAGAGGACCATCAAGGTCAATGGATCTACCAAATATTGGTGATATTATGTTGGCTTGCATCATCCTACACAATATGATTGTGGAAGACGAAGGACGTGATGTGTTGAATTGGACTCCTGAGGATGGTACACCTCCTCCACCTCCATATAATCATGGGGCACCTCAAGCATTTGTCCATAACCTTGAGAGGTTCATAGACTTGCGTGCTAGGGATCAGCATACGGCTCTAAGAAACGATTTAGTCGAGCATCTTTGGACAAACAAGCCGGTGTGGGATGAAGATTAGTGCTCAAGGCCTTACTTTGAATCTGTTTGTGTTTCCTTTCAATTATTGAATAAGTTGTGTTTCCTTTCGGTAGTTGAATAAGTTGTATTTCCTTTTAGTAATCTTGTATTTCGTTTAGTGGTTTGAAATTTATGTACTTCAGTTTAATATGTTATTGAGTTCTCAATTAAAACATAATTAGATTAAACAGACAACCTAAGATACTTATTCAAACTGAAAAACAACCTAAGCTACTTATTCAAACTAAAAAACAACCTAAGCTACTTATTCAAACTGAAAAACAAACATTAAACAGACAACCTAACCATTACACACACACGTAGATTATTAACCATTAAACGAGTTATCAGACGAGTAGCCGTTGTATCCATCTGAGACGTAGTCCTCTGGATAGTGTACTTGTCCATAGTACCAAGTCTCAAAATCATCAACGTTGTGAACATCTTCAATGTTCATCCCAGCTTCTGCTTTCCGTTCCAACTCAAAGAGTGCTTCCCACTCTTCAGCATGGTCATCATCAACAAATGGTGGGGATGGTGTACGACCAACACGACGTTGTCGTACTCTTCTTGCAGCAGTATTGCTTGACTCGCCGCAGTGAAGGTTGTTCATTTGGGTGATTGGTGGAGGTGGTGGTGGTTGGTAAGGTGGAGGTGGTGGTGGTTGGTAAGGTGGAGGTGGTGGTGGTTGGTGACGATGGTGGTGGTGGTGGTGGTGCTGGTGCTGGTGGAGGTGATTGTGGATGTGGTTGAACTGGTTGGGTACTTGAGCTTGAGGTGGTGGTGGAAGTTGTTCATAGCGGGTTAACCACAACATCCGGTAGTGCTCTGAGACATCTTCAGGAGGTGTGCTAGACATGGTGGTGGTAGAGGTTGGTTGATGGTGGTGAAATGAGACTAGATGTGTGAATCTGAGTTCTATTTATAACCTTTTGAAAACTAACCGTTGGCTAAAATATCTAAGTTTGAAAAACTAGCCGTTGGCTATTAAATATTATTATTTTAAATGATTTAATATTCAAATAATAATGAATGAAAATTTAAATAAATATTTATTTATTTATTTATTTTATAAAAAAAAAATATTATTTTAATTATGTCGATAAGTTTTTTTAAATAATTAAAATATACGTTTTAAATAAAAGAATTAATTTGTTAACTAGTTTTTAAAATAAAGATTAAATAAAATGGTGATGTGGAAATAAAAGGTGGTATGTGGGGAAGTACTTGATGTTGAAAAAAAGTGGGTTTTGTGGTATGTGGGAAGTACATGACGTGGCATGCTGACTGGACCAAAAAGGTGGTATTTAGTGGTATTTAGTGGTTTATTGATGTGGGTGGTCTTAGTGAGTTGCAAGAGTACTTCAGTGATGGTGGGCTCAGGTGTGTTGGGGTGAGAGGCTTAGACGTGAACAACCGCTATGTGTAACAATAACGCCTGACCATGCATACCCAAGAGCTCGTTAATTACCACGGAGATCAGTGAGGCCAAAAGCTCGTAATCCGCATAATTGATGACTGCCCCTACTAAGCTAGGAAAACTTCAAAGTGAGGTTCTGCTAGCTAACTAATCTAAACTTGGTCGTGGGCTATAATAATAAACTTAATATAATCTTATGGTCCAATACACCGGACCTAGGGTCTTAAGCCACTGCACACCTACCACAATTGGATAAAAAGCTAGTCGAAGAATGAAGAAATCGATGGAGTTAGTGTAACCTTGGATCAGGATAATCATGCAACCGACCCACACACGCCATGCAAACATCCGATCAAGAATGACCGAAGAAGGTCATCCACTTGATGCGAAAGCTTCTCAAACTGCTCTTGATAAGAAGCCACGATGGTACGTAGTTTGCTTCAATCAAGTTAAGGATGAGGGCGGTCTGGATCCTTGGAGCTCGGTGAAAATTCGCTTGAATGTAATATGTGTTTCTTGCTAGATTTCGCGTTCTTTTTTTCTTTCCATCATCGGCTATGAGATCAACAAGATACCACTGATGTGGCTGAACGGATTCACAGGTGGTAGCAAGTTGGAGGAAACGAGATAGATATTACAGGGAGAGTTTGGGATATTTTTCTACATATCTTCTATTGATGAACAACCTCCTTTAAATAGGGTTACAAAAATCATTAGGAAACTATCACTATTAGAACATGAAGAAGATGGCATCCCACCCTCCCTTTTATTAGCAACTGCCAACCAAATAAGTAAATCACATGTGCTTAATCAATAATAGAGTTTTGTTGTGACCCATTCCTCACATGAACACATGCATGTAGCAAGATATCATCTAGTACAAACAAAACCTTAGTAAACATAAACCAAAATCTTAATTCAAATGATTGGAAGATAGGGACCGGTTCCACCTTTCATATGAGCATCGGGAACACTAGAGTAACAATAGAGGTGGTTCGACATTTCCCAACCCCAATCATGTCGTCTAGATACGTGCATTTGTGGCCAACGGTTAATTCTTACATAATGCTCTCTCATCCTTCCATCAGCCATAAAACTTGTGACAACCGAGTAACACGATTCATGGCCGCCCCAAACCTGGTCGTCAGAATCCGCCGTTTGGGTGCCGTCTCGATGAAAGTAGCGGCGCATTGGCGGATGGTCCCCCGTCCAATATGGGTCCAAGTTACGCCAGTATTCCGGGGCCTCCTGTAATGAAGAATAGAACAACTATCAGATGTCTTGACACGATCATGACAAACCAGTTCGGGTTGGGTCAACAAAACTGAAAATTGTTTTTCTTGAAACGGGCTCGGGTTTGGAACCGGGTTTTATTGGGAAATAATCGGGTTGATAATGGTTCGGTTTTGAAAGCGGTTTTATATCAAGTCGGGTTATATCAGTTTGGGACCGGTTTAGGGGCACAAGGTTAATTAGGAACCGGGTTAAAGTGAAACAAGTTTATCCGAGTGGGGTTAAAATTACATGCCTCTTTGAAGTGAAACTCCCAAGCATGATCCCAAAGATCTTCCTTCATGATCCGGCTCTGATTAAGAAAATTCAGTTTTAAAATAAATAAAAAATTAGTTCTATTAATATGGTTAAGAAATTTTTTTTAAGAATTACCCTTTTGCCATCTTGAACGGATAGTGAGTATGCAGACAACTTTGACAATCCCTGAGTTTGAAGAAAACGAGGTAGATGAGCTTTTCCCGCCCAAAGTTCTTCACACTGTCAACAAAAAATATACGTATAAGGATAGTTGATCATCTGGGTATACTTTTTTTTTTGTAATCATTTCTAAATATAAGATTGTTATATTGTAAAATCTAATTACCCATAATACCGAATAGAGTTGTTGATGCGTCATTTTTATAACACAGAGAGAGAGTTGGTGTGTCACATTTATAAAAGGTAGATCACAAACATAAAAAGGGCTGATGTGAAGTGAAATAGGCGAGGTGTCGGGATCTGAATTCACCTTCACGATTGATGTGATATCATTTTATGCGACAACTGCCATCATCCTCTTGTCGATCAAGGGTCCGATGTTGGTACGTATTACATATAGAGATATAAACATGCTTGTAAACATGTAACCTCATAAACTTGAAAACTCGTGAACTCGAAAAACCTGTAAACATATAATCCTGTGAACATCTAAACTCATAAATATGTAAACGCGTAATATGAGATTTAATACATGTAAACTTTCATAAATCATTTCTTGATTGAACAAATTTGATACATATCGTGAACTCAAAAACCTATAAACATATAATCCTCTGAATATCTAAACTCATATATAAATATGTAAAGTCTTAATATGATATTTCATACTTGTAAACTTTCATAAATCATTTCTTAATAAAAAAAATTTATGCATAAGATCATTTCTTGATCAAACAAATTTGATGCATAAGAGAAAGTAAATTAAGGAGAGAAAAATATATATAGGAAATATATAGGGAAGAAAATATCTAATTTTATTATGTTTTTCTAGAATTCAAAAGATGAGAAAAACACAAAGTATCTGTTTTTGAATCAAACGGTTTAGAAAAACATTAAAAAAAGTCATGATTATACCCTTACATATATTTTTTACTTGAGATACAATTGTTCTAATCAACTACAATTGTTCTAATGAAATTATACATCGCGCGCTACTATTCCCATATATAACATCTCCATATTTTATCACTTTTCTAATCTTATGATGTTTTAGCCACCCGTCTAAGATTGTATCGGACGGTCTTATAACTTTTTTGAACACTAACTTTGAAAAGTCAAATAGACATGTAAGGTCGAAGTTACTTAAAATTTAAGAAATTTAGACTGTGGTATAAATCTAGTGTAAGATAAGAAAGATGAGTATAAATCCGGTGTAAGATAAAAAAAAGTGATGATCTGATGTTGCCTATTTATATCAAAATAACTATACCTTTTTAGACCAAATGATATCACTCGAAGCGATTGCACGCCATGAACGAGAAACAAGAAGCATGGAAGCCAAACTACGTGCATCAAGACGGTTCAATATCATCAGCATAATATCGTACCCATATACGACTAATGGGTCTTGCAAACTATCATCATCTTCTTCTTCTTCATCTTCATTTTCATCTTCCATAGTACTTTTGTCCGTATTTTTAGCCATTGAAAACAAGAAAGTGGAGTTGAGTGAGAACCCACGTGAATAGATATGTAAAAATAAGGAAACTTGTGGGCTAAGGAATGATGTGGGTGATGATACGTATTTCTCATGAAACAAGGCACTCCAACTATATTTTGATTTTATTTGTTTTGTTTTTTTCTCCAATTTTGTTGTTTTGTGGAGGGGGGTGATTCACCAGTTGGGTTTTGCGATGCTGCTATTTCTTGTACACGATTTCATCTGATATTGGTTCATATGATCTCTTTAATTCATAGCATCTCTTTATTCATGTTTTATAGACATTTTAAATTTTAAAAGTTTTAATAATAATTCAGATTATACACAACGGCAGATAATAATTCGTAATAGTAAGTTAACCGGTAAAAGTAAGAAATAGAAGTCGGTAAGGTTTGACTCGTTTATTATTAAATTGTTTCATTTATATATTTGTAGGATTAAATTTGTGCATATGTATATTAATACCTTAATTTTATATATGACATGATACATATATAGTTTTACTATATTTCAGGGTTCGAGCTCTTTTAAACTCCGATAATTTAAGTTTTTTTATCGATGAGTAACTTAGAAGCTGACTTGACTTTTTACACCTGTACCAAAAAGTGAGTGGGCCTCTCCACATATCATTAACAAGACAAAAACACTTCAAAGTGAGCTCACTATATACTCTAAGTCTATCTAGTATGTATATATTATAATATGTTTGTGGATAACTGACTCTGAGAATAATTTATGATACAATTTGTTAACTATTTTGTATTTTGTCCTTAAAATGAGTTTTGTTTTAGCTTTTTGTGTGTCCTTCATCCTTGTTTGTTGGTCCAATGGCCATGTCTTCTTTATGGTTTTCAAGTATTATCCTCTAACCTATTTTATTCCTTTTTGACCATTTGATTACCAATAGACCCACACTAATATTTAAATTCTTTTAATGTTACCTTTGTATTAACAAAAAGATTTTCAGAATATACCACTTTAAAAAGAAAACTATAATCAGTTGGGCATGAACATCAATGATCTCTAGCTTAATTAGCTACAGTAAGGTATCCAAAAAGACATTAAAAGTAGAAGGTCTTGAATTCAAGTTTCACCTGTAACAAAAAAATAAATAGGGGTCTAGATTGAGCAGGGGGTTTCTCACCTATAATGAGTCTCCTCCTGCTAGGGAATGGAGATGATCGGGTGGGTGGGTAATGCCCCCGTTAGTGATCCAAAATTTCCGTTCAAAAAAAAAATTGACAATGAGATGAGCATCGCTCTAATACTGTGTCTGAACGGATTCACATGTGGTAGCAAGTAGGAGGAAGCGAGATAGAAATTAGAGGGAGAGTTTGGGACATGTTTCTACATATCTTTCATTGATAAACAACCTCCTTTAAACATGATAAAAATAAACATAAGAAAATTACTACTACTAGAACATGGAGAAGATGGCATCCCACCTTCCCTTTTATTAGCAACTGCCGACAGAAGAAGTAAATCACACGTGCTTAATTAATAATAAAGTTTTGTTGTTGACCCATTCCTCACGTGAAAACATGCATGTATCAAGTATTCGATGCATATCATCTAGTACAAATAAAACCTTAGTAAAACATAATCCAGAATCAGAATTCAAATGATTGGAAGATAGGGACTGGTTCCACCTTTCATATGAGCATCAGGAACACTAGAGTAACAATATAGGCGGTTTGACATTTCCCAGCCCCAATCATGACGTCTAGATACGTGCATTTGTGGCCAACGTTTAATTTTTACATTGTGCTCTCTCATATTTCCACCAACCATGAAACTTGTAACAACCGAGTAACGCGATCCATGGCCGCTCCAAACCTGGTCGTTAGAATCCACCGTCTGGGTGCCGTCTCGAAGAAAGTAGCGGCACGTTGGCGGATGTTCCCCAGTCCAATATGGATCTAAGTATTCTGGGGCCTCCTGTAATGAAGAATACAACTTATCAGATGTTTTTAAATGATCATCCCAAATTGGTTTGGGTGCGGTCATTAAAAGTCGAAACCTTTTTTCTTGAAACGGGTTCAGGTTTAGAACTGGTTTTTATGGGAGGAAATAACCAGGGTGATATTGGTTCGCTTTTGAAACCAGTTTTATGTTAGGTCGGGTTATACCAGTTTGGGACCGGTTTAAGGGCACAAGGTTGATTAGGACCCGGGTTAAAGTGAAACAGGTTTGAAAAACCGGGTCGGGTCGGGTCATATTAGGTTAAAATTGCATGCCTCTTTGAAGTGAAACTCCCAAGCATGATCCCAAAGATCCTCCTTCATGATCCAGCCCTGATTAAGAAAGATCAATTAAAAAATAACAAATTAATTCAACTAAGATGGTTTAGGGCTGGAAATTTCTGACACGTACCTGTTAACCCGACACGATACGAGACAGAGTTAAACATGTTTGGGTTTAAGTTGTAATACGTTTCGTGTCAAAAGCAGGTCGACAGGTTTATGACACGATTAGAATTAGGGGTGTTCACGGTCCGGTTTATACGGTTTTTGGGTCAAACCGTAAACCAAACCGTTAGCTACGGTTTTTTATAATAAAAAACCTAAACCGAACCGTTAAAAATTAAAACGAAACCAAAACGAACCGCTATTTTCGGTTTGGTTTCGCGGTTTAGGATATTTAGGCTTTCAATATAAGTTTACAATAATAAAATTTAAATTAAAAGAAAATTCGAAATCAACTTTATCAAATGAGACAATGAGAGTATAAGCTACTCTACTATACTTGACATCTCTAATTTGTTAATACAAAATCCACCTCCAAATAGGACATGTAACCTTCAAAACGTGATGCAAATATTAAAGTTCATAATATAACAATAGTGTACTAAAGTTCTAGATTTCTAGGATGAAAACATGTCTAAATTTCCAGATTTTTACTTTTTAAACGCTAAACTCAAAATCTCATTACAAAAAATAAGTCGATGTAATTTATCTGTATATATATAATTATATATATATATGTATATATTATATAATATATATTATATACATGGTCCGGTCCGGTTTTTTACGACCGGTTTTTCATATAAACCGTAAACCAAACCGTTCACTACGGTTTAAATTTTTTGAAACCGACCGACCGTTCGTTAAGATAAAAAAACCAACCGCGAAACCGAATCGATGACCGGTTTGGACTGTTTCGCGGTTTAAAACCAAACCATAAACACCCCTAATTAGAATTGTGTCTAATCAGGTTTCAAATCGTCTAACCTGTTTATGACACGATTAAACACGTTTATAGGTTTAACATTTTTTAAAATAATTAAATACATAATAAAAGTTAAACTCCTTTTATAATTTGAGATTTTCACCTTAACCTTTTGATTTTCACCACCCTACTAACTTTGACAACTCAAATTCTTCGAATTCGTCAACTTTTTTCATTTTATATTCGTTAATTTATTTTTGTTCCATTTTTACGATATTAATCGTGTCTAAACATGTCATGTCATCTAATACATTTATAAACATGTCTGTGGTCGTGTTTGAAGAAAATGACATGATTAGTTAATAGTGTCGTGTTCGTGTTTAGTATCCGTGTTTATCGTGTCGTGTCTGACATGTATAACACGTTTAGACCTGTTTTGTCAGCTTTAATATGGTTAAGAAAAAAGTTAAATAGCTACCCTTTTGCCATCTTGAATGGATAGTGAGTATGCAGACAACTTTGACAATCCCTGAGTTTATAGAAAACGAGATAGATGAGCTTTTCACGCCCAAAATTCCTCACACTATCAGCAAGAAAGTAATTTACATATAAAGATAGGTGATATCTGGTTATACTTTCTTGTAATCATTTCTAAATATATATAAGAGTGTTATATTGTAACATCTAATTATCCATAATACCGAATAGAGTTGTAAATGTATCATTTATATAACAAAATAGAGCTCACATGTCACATTTATAGAAGTTATTTTAACCAAAATACTTGTGCCTTAGGTCTCCAAAATTTTAAGGTTCCAATTTTATAAAAATTTGTAACAACTAAACATATATGTGTATATATCTTTAAATCTAAAGCCTCTAATTCCGTATGTGTAGATTAACTAGTTTGTCTTTGAAATCTTCCTATTTTAATAAACAATTACAACTCGTAACACATGTCAACACTAGAATCATTCTCACAAAAGTTTTCCCTCCCAAATCTACTCCCTAAAAAATTCTTTTTGACTGGAAATTATATCATATTTTATAAACATGTTATATTTTTATTTATTCATATATATAGAATTATGACAATCACATATTAATTTGCATCTTATTTTTATTTTGAATTATTTTTAAAACTATTATTGTTTTTGTTTTAATAAAAATTTATAAAACTTATAAATACCAATAAACACTTGTTTACCAACAAAAGTTCATGTTGCAAATTTTTAAATATACAAGTAGAGACATAATCTAAATATTATTATTTGATAAAGAAGGTAAAGTCACCAATACCATATTATGAATGATAATTTTAGTTTTTTTATTGTAATACATTATTCCAGTAATAAAGAGAGTATGCATAAATTATCAGTTATATATATTTTTTACTAATTTAACCCGTATAACATACGGGTTCTATCCTAGTACATTACTCAAGATCTTCCGTTCAATTCTTATATGAAACTGTTTTTGCTTCATATTTCGCTCCTTTTTTTTTATCAAAGTATTTCTAACTAATTTAATTATCAAAGCGTTTATTTCTAACCAATTTAATTGAAAGTCCCTTTAAAATTGTAATCTATTTTAGTTAATCAACTTTAGTTATGTTTATTTAATTTTATATTTATGATTTATAGATATTCAATATGATCTCTTAAGTTTTAAAAAAAAAAACTATTTTTTTTATTTTAACGGATCCCTTTGATTTTTATAAGTTATTTGGTTGGTCTTTTTTAACCGACTGGTTTTGATCCTTTTTTTTTAATGGCAATTTTATTAACCACACCCCTTAGCAAGGAACTAAAAAGGGCGAGACACATAACACCACCAGAAAATTACATAATACAAAAATTGCCCCACTTGATCAAAATCTTAGATCCATCACGATTTACAAAATTAGCGTTTGGAAAAGGGCCACGATCTTTTACTTTTGCCTTGGACCCCCAAAATGGTTGAGCCGTCTCTGAAAAAAGGCGAGGTGTCAGGATCTGAATTCACCTTCACGATTGATGTGATATCATTTTATGCCACAACTGCCATCATCCTCATGTAAAGGGGCCGACGTGGGTACACTACAAGAAAATGATGCTTTCTGTGGCAAAAATTTTATAGCCTTCGGTGGGGACATGTCGCCACCAGAACTTCGGTAGGGAAATGTCGCCACCGTAGCTCTTGCCACCTGAACACCGTCGCCGTAGGTCAAAAATGTCCCCACCAGAGCTTTTACAGGGTATATTACTAATTAACATTGGTGGCGAAAAGTCCCCACCGTAGGGTAACGTAATTTTTTTTATTTTCTTTATTAGGTGAAAGAGTAAAAGAAAATATAAATTAATTTAATTAAGTCTTCGGTGGCGAAAAGTTCCCACCGTATTTTTCGTTGCGCGGCAAATTTTCCGCTTAAATCTTCCTTGGCGACTTGTCCCCACTATAGCTGAAAACCTTTATTTTTTTTTACTTAAACCCTTTGGTGACGAAATGTCCCCCCACCTAAACCAAACCTTTGGTGGGACTCCAGTCCCCACCTTATCTTTCCCACTAAAAACTAATTTTCTTGTAGTGGTAACCTATTACATTTAGAGATATAAAAATGCTTGTACATATGTAACTTCATAAACTTGAAAACTCGTGAACTCTGAAACCTGTAAACATAATCCTGTGAACATCTAATTGAACTCATAAATATGTAAACTCGTAATATGATATTTCATACTTGTAAACTTTCATAAATCATTTCTTGATCGAATAAAATTTGAAGCATATCGTGAACTCAGAAACGTGTAAACATATATATAATCCCTTGAACATCTAAACTCATAAATATGTAAACTTGTAATATGATATTTCATGCTTGTAAACTTTCAAAAATCATTTCTTGATCGAACAAATTCAATGGATAAAAGAAAGTAAATTGAGAGAAAAGAAAATTTCTAATTTTATTTCCTTTCAGGAGTTCAAAGGAAGATAAAAACGAAAGTAATATCTTATGTGTTTTGACTCAAAAGGTTGAGAAAAATATTTAAAAAATTTATGATTATAATATATACCTTTATATTCAAAGACTAGGTTAGTAGCATGTGTACTACACGGGTTGAATTTAAGTTTATAATAAAATAATAGATGGTATTTTAATAAATTAAAAAGTTATTATAATTGAAAAGTTGTTGATTAATTTTAAAGAAAGACTCAAATTATTGAGTAAATTTATCAATCTATATTAATATTGTCATTTGTTTTGAAATAAAAATTTAATTTGGATAAAAAAAGGTAATTAGTTTTAATTGATGATTTACTAAATTTGTAATTGATTGTGAATCTGACATGTGACAGTGGTGATGTGGACCCTCTAAAATAAAGACACGTAAAACCATTTTAGTGTTTTATTAAAATTAAGATACGTAGATACAATTGTTCTAATGAAAATAGAAAGTGTATTTATAGTCGCTACTATTCCCATAGCCACTCCATCTATCATCACTTTTCTAATCTTATGCCGTTTTATCCAACCGTCTAAGATTCTATCAAAAACGCCCATGGAAAGGTCAAAGTACAAATTAAAAACAAAAAGAAAAAAAACTAGACGGACATCCAAGTCTAGTGTAAGATCAAAAAGGTATATCATCAAATCCCATACCCGTCCCATACCCATGAAAAAATTCAAAAGTAATCCCATACCCGATTACCCGACCCCATACCCGTCCCATTTGTGTCGGGTTTCGGGTTTTCCCGTCGGGTTCGGGTTTCATTGCCATCCCTACGGGTAACGGGTCTTGTAAACCATCATCATCATCTTCGTCCTCTTCATCTCCCACAATACTGTTGTGCTTGTTTTTGGCCATTGGAAACAAGAAAGTGGAATTGAGTGAGAACCCACGTGAATACATATGTGAAACTAAGGAAACTTGTGGGATAAGGAATGATGTAGGTGATATTTCTCATGGAACAAGTTACACAACTGTTTTGGTTTTATTTGTTTTGTTTTTTTCCCCAACTTGGCGCCAACTTGGTTGCTTCGTGGAGGGGTGATTCACCTCTTGAGTTTTTGCGCGGCTGCTATTTCTTGTACACGATATCATCGGATATCGGTCAACACGATCTCTTTTGTAGATCTCTTTTGTCATGTTTTAGAACATTTTTAAATTTTAAAGGTTTTAATGATTCAAATTATAAACCAACGGCGGATAATAATCCATAATAATAATTTGCTCGGTGACAAAGTAAGAAATAGAGGTAGACACGGACTTGGTTTGTTTATTATTAAGTTGTTTTATTTATACGAGTAAAAGACCCGCGCGTTGCGGCGGGTTGATTGTTATTGTCAACGCACATTACGTACATTAGAGTCGTTACATAAGACATGAAACATCGTCACGGACCTGATAAATAAAGTACATAAGCTAGTTCAATTCTTGAAACCACAACAATAGATTATATTCCAGTATATAACTAAATAAGAAATTTGAACATGACGAAACTCTAAATTTAAGGAAAAGATCATGTACCTGGATGCATGAATTAGAATAAGAGGAGAAAGCCTTGGTAGATGTTGCGAGAACGAATGTGATGATGAAGAAGAAACCTTCATGTTGACAGAGAATAATGAAGGTATAACGCGTGGGTTCTTATCATTGTTGCCTTCTTAAGTACCTAAATTGAGTTCTGCACTTGTTTAGATATCAAGATAAAACACTAATAAAATTTGGAGTATATTTTGAAAGTCATGTATTAACTCATATCAAGTGAAAATGACACATTGTGAAAATGCGAGTTGATTTCCAGTCAAATGTTTTTTGAATTAAACTCTAGTTGCAGCTAAATGCAGTGTTTCTTTGTTGTTAATTATTAGCATACTTTTCTTCTATTTAAAATTTAGTTTATACATTACAAAGATATAAAAAAATACAAATACAACCCTAGTGATATCTGTAATTTCTATTTCAATCTCCTAATAAAATATACTCTCAACTTATCCTGCACTGTTCATGTATTATGTATGTCTGATTTGTGTTGAACTTGAATATGGCCAGTTACAGCATCTTCCTGATTTAAAAAGGTGTCACTTTGACCCACTTAACTCATTAGGGAGACAGCATCTGAGGAAGTCATTCTCAAACATGTGTAATATATATATATATATATATATATATATATATATATATATATATATATATATATATATGCTTTACTGATCAAGTTAGGCTTTTGTCAAGCGATTGCATACTCGCTTGTGTATTTTTTTAAATGATAGATCACTAATTAAAAAATAGGTAAAAAAATAACTTCTTAAGGTTACCTCTTATGATGTTATTAACCCATATCGTATCTTCTTCATCATCATACTTAGCCATCCTTAGCTATTTTTATTTGTACACCTGTTCCAAAGTCTTCGATCATTATACATTATACATTTTGTACCTACAACCAAAGAAAGTAAACAAATGTTATTGCAAACGTAACGACAAAAGAAATACATCAGAAAAGCGTAAATGGAGTCTCATCAAGATCATCACAACCTGCCATTTAATTTGTGTGTTCAATATAATGAGGGTCACCTAGAAATTTTTTTTTTTCCTCATATGCAGATCAGAAACAATAGCATCCAAGTAAACTAAATTACATATTAATGGGTCGAATCTGATTATCTTAATTGCAACATAACTTTTTTTTGTGAACCTCATTATGACATGAATCAAAATGTACATTTTTGTAGTCTATGCAATTTGAAGAATAACCAAAATAGACAATATAGAAAGGGGGACATACCAGAATAGAGGAAAGTAATAAGACAGCCGAGTACAAAGTTAACAACCCTTGTACCTGCAACCAAAGAAAGTAGAGAAACACATAGAGCAAAAAATGGCAACAGAAATAATACATTAGGCTCAGATCATCATTGGGCCATATTAGAGGATTAATTTAGGCTTCTATGGCTGCAAAAGTAATTGCCCTGCCAAAGTAAAGCCAGATTATTTCCCTTACAACCCAATTCAGATTAATCATCATAGCCTCAAGTAAACTATGACAACACATTATCAGCTAAGTTCCAGCAAATAAGTGATCATCATAGCCTTAAATGGAGTAAAGAGAACTATCATAACAGCCTTAACTCCAAAAACACCATCGGCAACTCCTAAGGGAACAAATCAGAAGCAACACGAAAATGAGTAGTCATATAAGCCAAATAGAAGTGCCAGAATGGCTTCAACAGTGTCACAATCAGAGTAAAATTCTTGTCACGTTAGCAACCACCATTGAAGTTATGAAATAAAAAAGTTTGAAAACACAAAAATTCACCAGGCTCAGATCATCATTAGGCCATAATAGAGGATTAACTTAGGGTTCTATGGCTGCAAATTAATAGCATTGCCCCGCCAAAGTAAACCCATATTTATTCCTTTAAAACCCAATTCAGAATAATCATCATAGCCTAAAGCAACTATTACAAACCATTATGTAGCAATCTGTGACAATCCAGTGATAAGGCCAGCAACCATCATCAAAGCTATCAAATAACAAATTCTGTAAACAAAAACTTTCATTAGCTTTAGATCATGAATAACATAATAGAGGGGTAACAAAAAGAATTGTACCTTTGCTATTCTTGTGTATACATGTTCTGTCCAATGAGGAAAAATAGCCGCCCACATTAGCGAATAGCCGGACAGGAGAGAAAGAAACGATAAAAACACGGAAAGGTTAATATATAACTTGACTATACAATCGGAAATTAAAAAAAAATAAAAGAAATAATACATCCACGTGGCTCCACAGATTAATGCTACGTGGAGGGAATAGTGCTCTTGCAGTGTACACCTCAGCCTTTCAATTTGATATATAAGGTAATATCATGAACTCATAAGGCTCAGATCATAATTGGCCTTAATAAAGGACTAAGTTGTGGTTCTATGGCTGCAAAAGTTATTGCCCCGCCAAAATAAACCCAAATTTATTCCTTTAAAACCCAATTTAGAATAATCATCATAGGCTAAAGCAACTTTTACAAAACAGTAACTTTCAGTGTACACATAGGCTATCAAATTTGATATATAAGGTAATATCATAAACTCATAAGGCTCAGATCATCATTGGCCTTAATAAAGGACTAAGTTGTGGTTCTATGGCTGCAAAAGTTATTGCCCTGCCAAAATAAACCCATATTTATTCCTTTAAAACCCAATTCAGAATAATCATCATAGCCTAAAGCAACTATTACAAACCATCATGTAGCAATCTGTGGCAATCCAGTGATAAGGCCACCAACCATCATAAAAGCCATCAAATAACAAATTCTGTAAACAAAAACTTTCATTAGCTTTAGATCATCAATAACATAATAGAGGGGTAACTTAAGGCTGCAAGAGTTATTGTGACACCAAAGTAAACCCAAAATATTTGCCATAAAACCCAATTCAACCATCATGAAGCAAAGTTCTCGTACAAACCATACTCAACAGCCAACGGAACAAATTAGAAGCAACAACTCACAAAGACACAATAACAGATCAGTCAATCAACTGTTTTGCAGCTGGGTTTTAACAGTAGATTGGCAGTGTAACCCGATAATATAAACGCATTCATTCGAAAGTAAAAGTAATCCAAACGAATCATCAGTAGAAATCACCGTAATGGAAGCCAAACAAAAACCTATCCCAACAACTAAAACAGAAAACAAAAAATGACAACATATCCGGAATTATTAAGTAACCCAACCGAAACGTGAAATCGATTCGACAACAAAAAAAAACAAATTGGCCATTTTGTGAACTCAACCGTTTGAAAACCCATAAACAAACAGGGAATCGATCCCACAGAACCCAAAGAAAACAGAAAATTGATCCAACAACATATTCATAAAACAAAAAATGATGTCAGAAATCTGTTCGATTAGCAACAAACTTATTAGATCTTAAACCATCCATCAAAAGAACAAACTTTTCAGATCTTAAACCAACCAAGAAAATCGTACCTTTTAAATGATCAGATCTACAACATCGTAGCTTCAACATGAGCAGAGATTTTTCAGATCTACAAAAGAGATTTTTCAGAACATCGTACCTTCAACACAACCATAATGTTTCGCTTCAGATCTGGGTTTCATAAAACCCTAAACCCAAAATCGATCCAACACGAAATCGTCATTTCAACGTCATTGCGATAAGTAGATATCACGGGTAAGATCATCGCAAAACACAAACCACCAAACGGAGCAAGCCTTAACAGCTGCCGCTACAACGTGAACGGCGGCGCCAGGAACGACACCAAGATCAGAACAGAGGAAGGTGTACAGATCGTCATCCAGTAGCATCTACGATCGGCGGGTAAGCCGCCATCGGCGGCCTGCCGACGCCGGAACCGGAGCAACAACAAAGCACAAATTTCGTTGCAAAAACTCTAGATCATGTAGAAGTCGACGCCTCAACGAAAACGGAGCAACCAAGGGTCGCTTCGACGTTTGCGGAGCGTCAGACCACCAAGCCTCCAGATCGGAGAAAGATTTCAGAAGAGAGCTTCTCTCGCCGGCGGTTTCATGCAAGTTGCAGGTTTAAGAGAGAGAGAGAGTGTTATATGTTGAAGAAGCTTTAGAGAGAATATACAGCCCACAGTAAATGAAAACCACATAAGAGATCACCGACAACAAATAAGTAAAAAACTTGTGGTTTGAAGGCGTAAAACGGGGAAAAAAATGGGGGAGTCAAGGATTAGAATACAGCCCACAGTAAATGAAAACTACATAAGAGATCACCGACAACAAATAAGTAAAAAACTTGTGGTTTGAAGGCGTAAAACGGGAAAAAAAATGGGGGAGTCAAGGATTAGAACCCGCGACCTCCTGATTGAAACTATGCCTAAGTGCCACCAGAGCAAAGCTGAAGATCGATAAAAACACGGAAAGGTTAATATATAACTTGACTATACAATCGGAAATTAAAAAAAAAATAAAAGAAATAATACATCCACGTGGCTCCACAGATTAATGCCACGTGGAGGGAATAGTGCTCTTGCAGTGTACACCTCAGCCTTTCAATTTGATATATAAGGTAATATTTTTAAAATTAAATTTGTATATATTTATATTTATACCTTTTATATATGATATGATACATATTATTTAATCATTTTACTATATCTCACGCTCGAACTCGTTTAGGCTTAGATCATTTGAGTTTTTTTAGCAATATGATGTCAAATAGTTACGAGCCAACTTAACTTGTTTACATCCCTAAGAAAAAAATGAGTGGGTTGTGAGCTTATCCACCTCACTCTAATTTGTCTTATGCAAAAGGGTAAGATTGTATTTTACTCTTTCTCCCATAAATTATGAATTTTATGTTTTTCCAATGTCTCATCCCATCACCTTTTCCTCCTAGGTAACCCCCCCCCCCCTATCTTTTTCTTTTCTTCACTTTTCATTTACCCTTACACTTTAATTCTTCTTCTTCTTCTTCATATCAAGAACACCCATTATCTCCATTAATGTACCTCAAAAAATCTTAAAAAATCAAAAAATGCAACCTCCGAATTTAATGTCTTCTCCTCAACATCTGTTTCCTCACAACTTGGAAGACCGTTTGCATTGTACGGAATCATCCAACGATTTTAATATCAATAATGGACAATCTTCTAAAGGTATGTTACGAGTTTTTTCTTTTTAACCTTCCTTTTTCTGAATCCCCCCCCCCCCCCCCCCAAAACAGTTTTATATGTACTTACATATGTTTTGTTTAGAAGTTTCGGATGAAGATCCTAATATTCAAGACAATGTCAACATTGAGGGTGTAGGGCTATATTATGTAAGGCATGAACATTAGTTGGGCTTTTGTATTTGGGCTTAATCTAGCTTAGTTAATAGGCCATGTGGGCCATTTAAATGATTATGATTGGGCTAGGTTAGTGTTTATGATTGGCCCATGCTCATGTATGAGGTGGTATAAATACCACCTCATTGTAATCGATTAGGGCAAGCTTTTCAATACAACTTACACTGTTTACGATTTCTATCTTCTTGTGGGTTTACGATCAGCTTCTATTGGAGTAGTGTTCTTCATTCAAGACTTCATCTTTTCACTAGATCTAGTCTATTTCTTCTACTATTGTCTCTTGAATCGATCTTATACAAGGATTCCGCACTCGTATTTACGATTAGATATCGTGTAGTTTGGTGAGATTTCCGGACCTACAATTGGTATCAGAGCTAAGAATCTTAGATTCGAGGCTCTCACGATATTGATTCAAGAGTTTTCTGGGTTTTTGTTCAAGTTCGATTGAAGTTTTGAAGGTTTTTGGAGTTTACGACTGTTGCTGCTGCTGTGTTCTTCGTGTTTTGGCGTTTACGATTGAGTATTGCTGGGTTTTGGAGTGTTTACGATCGTTCCTGTTGAAGATCTTCATCTTTTGAGCGATTACGACTTCAAGACTGGTTTTTTAGGAGTTTACGATTCGTACTATTGGAGTTTACGACATTTCCTTGTCGTAATCGGTGTTTACGACTTTGCCAATCGGATTCGCGGAGTCGGAATCGGAGTTTACGATTAAATCTGATCGTAATTGGTGTTTACGATTGATTCAATCGGAATCGAAGGTTTACGATTATCGGAATCGTAATCGGGTATCGTAATCGGGTGTTTACGATCATTCTATCGGAATCGGTGTTTGCGAGTTGAGCGGATCGTAATCAGGTGTTTCCGATCGTAAACAAGGGTTTGCGATCGTAATCAAGGTTTTCAATCGTAATATCAGTGTTTTTTGGATGTTTGGACATTAGTTTTAAGTTTCCTAAGCTTTCAAAATGGATTTTGAACCAAGTATGTACCAGAAATTGGATTTCGAGATCGGATCTATAACTCGTCCGCCAAGACTAACTTCAGCGGATAATTTCTTAGAGTGGAAATACAGATTCGAAAATCATTTGAAGAGTGTGGATCTGAGGTTATGGAGGGCTGTTGTGAATGGACCGTTTACACCTACTCACGCAACAGGAACAAATGCAGGGAAAGAGAAGAAAGAAGACGAGTATGATGATGATGACTGGGAGAGGTGCAACAAGGCTGAGAGGGCATTTGCGATAATGACTATGGCCCTAACTCCAGATATTGCTCAAGGATTCAAACACTGCAAAACAGCAAAGCAACTGTGGAATGCTTTGATTGTTGCTTATGAAGGGAACCCTGATATTAAGGCTAGTCGGAAGCAGATGTTGAAGCAGAAGTTTAACTTGTTCAATCATATTCAGGGTGAATCGTTTGAAGCTCAAGTTCAGAGGTATGTGTCACTGATGGCAGAGATGTCAAGTTATGGAGTAGAGCCAGATACTGAAGACAAGAATTTGAAGTTGCTGAACAGTCTGCCTAAGTCTTGGAACACCAATATATCTATCATCAAAGACAACAATAGGCTGAGTGAAGTGACTTTGGATGAATTAATCAACAAGCTGAAATCCAAGATGATCGATGATAAGCAGAGAGAGCTGAACCACATAAGTTCTCTAAGTTTGGCTGGAAAGTTGAATCAGGCTTTGTTGTCAGAAGAAGTTGAGGGTAAGCATGAAGGAAAGTTTACGGGGAATGGATCAAGCTCAGCTCCTATGTCTAGTGCATTTGTTGCACAGCCTCAAGGTAGTTCAAGCGGAGGTGTCAACTCTGAAGATGTCAATGATCCTAACTTTGCCCTTGGTATGGGTTTCATGAACAGCTATCATGCCCTTGTAGCAGGGAATCTTGTGCCTTCTGATATGGTGGCTGGTGATCTTAATCAGATAAATCCTGAGGACGTGGAGATGCTGGATGTCTCTTGGCAAATGGCCATGGCTGTCTTCAGAGCCAAGAAATTTATGGCCAAAACGGGAAGGAACGTCTGGAAGGATCAGGATAAGATCAGAATGGGGTTTGACAAGTCGAAGCTAAGGTGCTATAATTGTGATGAGTATGGTCACTTTGCCAGGGAATGCACGAAGCCCAAGAAGGAAAGAGCTGAAGAAAAGAAGGTTGCTGAAGTGAAAGGAAAGGGTGATGCCAAGGCACTGGTGGTTCAGGAAGGTGGTGGTTATGACTGGAGTTCTCAGATGAAGGATCTTAGTTTGTCACATGCTTTGATTGCTACTGCAGAAAAGGACAATGAAGAAAATCATGCCTTTGTGGTCACTGATGAAGGAAAGCCTGAGGAGAGTCAGATAGAAGACAAGGAAGCGTTCGTTGCTGATGCTGAAAACCTAAAGGTATGTTCTGATCCCACTTGTGCTCGTATTATTCCTGGTCTTAGACAAATCTGTAAGAATTATCAAATAGAATTGTTTGAGGTCAAGTGTGAGAGGAGCTCATTTAAGGGTAGATGGGTAAAAAATGAGGAAAAGGTTAAGGCACAAAAGTTAGATATAGTGAAGTACCAACAGATAGCAACTGAGAAATCTATCCTGTATGATAATGCCAAGTTAGAAATAGCTGACCTTAGAAAACAGGTAGATGAATTGACTCATAAGACTAATGAGATGCAAGTTCAGTTAGATATGAATCAATTGAGAAACAAGAGAATGCTTCAGGCAGGTAAAGAACTATCTCAGGCAGTTGTTTGTGGACAAGTAGGAAAACACACACCAGGTTTTGGGTCAGAAAAGTCTGACAAGTCCGTGGCCGCAAATGTTATAATTCCCCCACCTATCCCTAGAGATATCATAGGAATGCTCTATGAGGAGGACCAAGTAGATAGAACTAGCTCAGGATATCATGAAGCTGGTCCTCCTATAGATAGCTTGATGGTTGGTGTGACCCCTATGACAGAAGTAGAGAAAGAACAGGAGAAACTTGGTTTATATAGGACAGGTAGTCAGAACAATGTAGTTGACCTCACAACTAAACCAGGTTCTTCCCAGGAATCTTTAAACAATAATGTTAGTTCTTCTAATGTTTTTGTTACATGTGCAGATGTTGTAGGCATTGAAGATGTATCTGGGGAGGATGCTGAATGCTTGAGGGTCAATGAGTGTCATGAGTCTAGTTGTTCTGTTTCTAGTTTACCTAAGGATGACGTTCTGGCATCTGTGTCAGAACTTGAAACATCCAAGTCCAATCAAATTGTCTTGTTAAAACATGTTTCTAATCCTAATGAAGTCGTTAGTTCCTTTAAAATGCGTGTTCCTAACACAAAGATTGGCCGTAAGTCTAAGCCCAATGATTTTGTTCCGTATCCCCAGGTTGTGTCAACTTATAATAGAACTGATAAATCAAAATCTGAACAATTTTGTTTAATAACACAACCTGAAAAACATTCAAAACGTGTGATACACAAATGGGATGATCAACCGGAATGGAAGTCGTCTTACCCAAGACGCTCATACTTGTGTAGCAACGTCAATGGGCCTAGACAAATGAATTGTTTTCAATGTGGTCAACCAGGTCATTTTGCTGCTAATTGTATGAACAGACCCTATGAGCCATATTATCCGCAGAACAAGCGGACAACTATGCTTGAGAAAATGATGAGGGGTGAGAACAGAACTCAAAAACAGCAAGCATCGTCACAGGGGAAGCAAAGTTCTGAACCAATGAAGACTCAACAGTCTAAGGTTCTAAACACAAAGGCCCCAGTGACGAAGCCTGTCAATGAAAGGAGAGATGTGGGCCAAACTTCCAAACCTGCTTATGCAGCTAAAGGAGTTTTCAACAAACCAAATAAAATGAAAACAAAACCTTTTGAGAAACAAGTACTTAAAGTCAATCAGGCTGCTAAACCTAAGGGGAAAGCAGTTATAGAACAACCAAAAGTTGTCACTCAATCAAAACAAATGGTTTATACCAAATTAAAACTTGAGTGGACACCGATCATCAAAACAAAAGGTAAAAAGGTCACATCTCCTCCAAGGAATGTTTCACCCACAAAGAACTCTGCTAGTAGCTCTAACTCCCAAAAACAACCAAATTGGAAACCAAAAGTTCATGCTAAAGTTATAAATGAATCCAAATCAAAAGCAGGAATGTCTTTCAAGATGGTTAATTACATTGACTCCAAGGGAGTGCCCAGATCTGTTATGACCTGGGTACCTGACTCTAACTGATTTATGGTTTGTGTAGGGACAGCCGAGAAGATCTGTCAACAATCTCTGGTATGTTGATAGTGGTTGTACCCGACATATGACCGGAGATCTGTCTTTGTTAGATGAGGTTGAAGATTTCAATGGAGGAAGTGTTTCTTTTGCTGGAGGTGTGGGAGGAAGAATTTCAAAGAAAGGAGTTGTGAAGAATGGAAGTCTGACTTTTTCAGATGTGCATTATGTAGAGGAGCTGTCCCACAGCTTGCTAAGTGTGTCACAGATATGTGATCGGGATTTCTCTGTGATGTTCAACAGAAAGGAATGCATCATTCTTAAGCCTGGTGTAAAAATTCCTGAAGAATGTATCTTAATGCGTACACCAAGGCACGGGAATTCTTATCAATTGAACATGGGAAAGCCTCCAACATCTGAAGCAGCTTGTCTAATTTCAAAACAGACTGAGAATCTTGCATTGTTGTGGCATCGTCGTCTGGGACATGCAAACATGAAGAATCTATCCAAGCTGGCTAAAGGAGAGCATGTCAGAAATCTTCCGATCAAAGACTTCTCTTCAGTGGAGAAGTGTGTGGCTTGTGCTAAGGGGAAGCAGCACAAACTGCCACATCGTCCAAAGGTTACAAATTCTGTCTCTTCTGTGCTTCAACTCTTACATATGGATTTGTTTGGTCCCATGCAGGTACAAAGTGTCAGCAAGTTTTCATACTGCCTCGTGATAGTGGACGACTACTCGCGATTTACTTGGGTCTTTTTCTTGTCAAACAAGTACGAAACTCCAGCCCTAGTAAAGCAGTTTGTGACGCTTATTGAAAACCAGCTGGATAAAAGAGTGAAGGCAATCAGATCTGACAATGGGACGGAATTCAAAAATGCTGAGCTAAATATGTTTTGTGGTGAAAAGGGGATTGAAAGGCAGTTCAGTGCTCCTTACACTCCTCAGCAGAATGGAGTTGCCGAAAGAAGAAATAGGACACTCATTGAAGCGGCTAGAACAATGATGTGTGAAGCAAAATTACCGATCTTCTTTTGGGCAGAAGCTGTGAATACTGCTTGTTATGTACAAAACAGAGTTCTTCTGAACAAGCGTCACGAGCAAACTCCATATCAGATCATTTATGGAGAGAAACCGAAGGTGGGTTATTTCAAGACGTTCGGGTGTCCGTGCACGGTGCTGATCCAGTCCGATGTAGGGAAATTCGAAGCGAAGGCCGATGAATGCTATTTTGTGGGTTATTCTGCAAATAGTGCTTATCGTGTCTATAACAAGACCACTGGGTTGATCATTGAGGCATTCAATGTAGATTGGATGGAGGACAATCCTACTGATGCGGGAACTGGACCTAATTGGATCTTCGACTATGGATCATTGTTTGAGGGATTTAATTTCTCGAATGTTTTCCACAATTTGGGCGAAGAAGAAGACATTGTAGCTCCTAGTGCAGATGTAAGACCTCATGTGGATAGAGCATCAGCTGAATCTTCTAGGAATGCAACTGCTGATATTCCAGAATGTTCAGGAACACGTGATGCTCCAGTGGATTCTCAAGGCTCAGGTATGTCTGAAAATGTTGTTAATACTAATCTGCCTGTTAATGTTTCAGTGCCTGATGTCCAAGAGAGCAGAATCAACAAGGATCATCCACTGAGTAATGTTGTTGGGCCAGTGACAGCGGGTGTCACCACAAGAAGCCGCACAGGACACATCAACTTTTGTATGTTTTCCTGCTTCATCTCCCAGATTGAACCTCCCAATGTGATGGTTGCTCTCAAAGATCCAAACTGGATGGAGGCCATGCACAATGAACTCAATCAGTTTTCAAAGCTGGGAGTGTGGCGTCTTGTGAAGCGGCCAGAGGACAAGAAGGTGATTCCCACGAGATGGTTGTACAAGAACAAAAAGGATGACTCGGGGATCATTGTAAGAAACAAAGCAAGGTTGATAGTACAAGGGCACAGGCAAGTCCACGGTATCGACTATGATGAGGTTTACGCTCCGGTGGCAAGATTGGAAGCAATTCGGATCTTTCTAGCTGTAGCTTCGTATCTCAATTTTACCGTACATCAGATGGATGTGAAGACTGCCTTCCTGTATGCAGAGATGAACGAGGAAGTCTATGTTGCTCAACCACCAGGGTTCATAGATGAAGAAAATCCAGATCATGTTTATCTGCTGGATAAGGCTTTGTACGGTTTGCATCAAGCTCCTAGAACCTGGTATGAAACGTTGTCCAATCACCTGGTGGAGAATGGATATACAAGAGGAGTCGTTGATCAAACATTGTTTAGAAAAAGGGTGGAAGAAGACATTATCATGGTGCAAGTGTATGTAGATGATATTATCTACGGATCGACAAACGAAGAATTGTGCACCGAGTTTGAGGAGATTATGAAGAAGAAGTTTGAGATGAGTGACCAAGGCGAGATGAGTTTCTTTCTTGCACTTCAAGTCAAGCAGAATGATTCTGGGATTCTTATTCATCAGGAGAAGTATGTGAATGAGATTCTGGAAAAGTTCAAGATGCAGGATTGCAAGCCCATCGCCACTCCCATGGCATCCAGACCACTCTTGTCAGCGGATCTTAACGGGGAGTCAGTGAGTGAATTCCATTATCGGTCGATGATTGGATCACTAATGTACTTGACAGCAAGCAGGCCAGACATCATGTATGCAGTTTGCGTGTGTGCTCGATATCAGGCTAACCCTAAACTCTCTCATTTAGCTGCTGTTAAACGTATCTTCAGGTATCTGAAGGGCAGGCCTAGGCTTGGTCTTTGGTACCCGAAGAACACTGATTTTCAATTATATGCTTTTACTGACAGTGATTATGGAGGTAGTGACCTTGACAGGAAATCTACTACTGGAGGATGTCAGTACCTGGGAGATAGGCTCATCTCTTGGCAGAGCAAGAAGCAGCATACCGTATCCAAATCAACTGCCGAAGCTGAGTACGTGGCCGCATCTGCCGGTACTTCACAGGTAGTGTGGATCCAAAACCAGCTCACGGATTACGGTATGGAATTCGTTAACACTCCCATATTTTGTGATAACGCTGCTGCTCTTGAGATTGTGAAAAACCCCGTCCAACATTCCAAAACCAAGCACATTGATATCAAGGTACATTTTATTCGTGATTGCTTTGATCGTGAGCTAATTCAGCTACAAAAGGTAAGCTCCGATCAGAATGTTTCGGACATCTTTACAAAACCCCTTCCTCGTCCTAATTTTGAATCTTGTGTTGAAGGCCTGAAGATGATTGCCTTCGAGGAATGATCTGATCATCTATGTTTTTGTACAAAGTTTTTGGTTTTTAAATTTTACTTAAAAAAAAAAATATTAAAAAAAAAAAAATAGAAAATGACTGAAAAATTGAGTCTTGTTTCAAAAGCCTCACAAAAACAGGGGAAGAAATGGTGCTGGTTAAACTGAAAGGTTTTTATGATGTCTTTTGATAGGACTTAAAAAAAATTGCTTAATGACGGTTGGAGACTGACACGTGTAAGGCTGATGTGAAAGACTGCTCGAAGATGATATGTCGGTAAGCTCAACCAAAACAATGATCATCTATGTAAGTGCAGTAATCTTAAACTCTATACATGTTTAGTTTCCCATCCTAGTCTTCATGGTTTAAAAAACTGAGTCCCGACAAAAACGGGTTGAGAGTGGTATTTACCTAGTATTCACTCTCTCACACGCCATGCTTATACTGTATAAGACAACACCACAGGAAAGAAAAAGAAAAAGAATTCAAAAAATGAAAATTCTGAAAAAGAAAGAAAGAAAAAGAAAAGGAAAATAAAATTATTCAGTTGGTCTTCTCTGCGTGCTTATGCGGCCGACCTGATCATCAACTGATAATGTATGAAAAATAGAAATAAGTGGTAGTCAAAGCAGTGTTGCATGGTTCCTCAAGTTGGGGGTTTGTGAATCCTCAATAAACTCTGAGGTTGGGTAGGTTTTGCTATGGAAAATTGGGTGTGGGGACGGTTAAACATATCGGTAAATCTGTACTATATTTAAGCACTTTACTGGATGTGAGTTTATGTGTTCAAACCACCTGACAATTGTCTAGAGTGTCTAGTAACGGAAGCTGAAAAGGGTTCCTCAGTCAAAGACCTGTCTGATATTATCTGTGAAAAATACCAGCACCAGGTATGTAAATATTTGAAATTTCTGAGGTATGTTTGTAAATATTTAATTTTGGTTTTGATTTTATCTATTTTATTTTTTTAAAATTTTTCATGATCATGATCGGATACTCGGGTGTGATTCTGAGGGGAAGATTTGTAAAATTCTCAAAGTGTCTAAAATTTCAAATGTTTTTGAGAATTATCAAGTTTGGGGTAAACTTGAGAGAATTTACATTTTTATGAGGTTTGGGAGGTTTTTGAAACGTTTTTGAAGAATGAGGGGGCAAAGTTGAAAATTTTCAAAATGGGTATAAAAGCCCATTTCCGATTTCGATCCATCAATTTCTCCTTTCCTCTCGTTTACGATTTCGTCTCGGAAAACCCTAACCCTCCGCCACACCCTCACCGGAAAAGTCATCCAGTCCACCTCCGGCCGTCCATCGTTTAATCTGAACTCACCAACAGCCGTCGTAATTCGATTTCCGACCAAAAAACCCATCTCAATCGCCTGTTTTCACAAGGTCTTCTCGATCTATTCTCGTGTGTTGAGTTTTTGAGCCCTAACTCGAAGATTACTCTCGGATTTTTTCTGCATTCGAGTCATTTTAGCGAAATTTGAAGTCGGTTGTGTTCTTGAGATCTCTTTAAAAGGTAGTTATTGGTTGTCTACTTGTGCATTAATTGAGTTTTAATGTGTTTCCGAGTTCATTTGCAGGTTTGTTAATGGCGGAATCTGCGTGTTTACGACCGTCTCTGTGAGGAAGACGACGTTTCGGTGTTTACGACTCGGGTTTACGACCCGGGTATACGACTCGGGTTTACGACTCGGGTCAACGATTCGATGTTTACGATCCTCGTTTACGACAAGTCTCGTTTACGATCGGGCCTTGAATTTGTTTAGAGATTTCGATTGGGCCTGGATGAGTACGATTGGACTTAGACGATTACGATTGGGCTTAATTCAAACCAATCGTGAACCCATTTGGTTAATCGTAAACCCGCTTAATGGATCGTAAACCCAATTAAGAAGTCGTAAACTCTAATAAAATGAGAATTAAATTTTTGAACACTTAATAATTTTGAGAATCTCATTAAGTTGGTCGTTTTTGAGATAAAATTTGTCGGTGTTTGTCAGCATGTGCTTAATTCAATTATTTTCCCTAAAATGTTCAAATTGAAATTTTGTGAAGTTCAAAAGTAAAATGTGATCGTCAATTGAACAAGTAAAGGGTTAATAATCATATTTGCTTATTAAAAGATTGAATATGTCTGATGCATATGTCTTGTATTTCTCAGATGGCTGAAGAGATGCTAATTGGAGATATAAAATATGAACCAGATCACTGTATGCCGGCTTATCTAGAAGATCCGCCAGAAAAACACATGGAGTTATTTTACTCACTGGTGGCCGGAATGAACACGTGCAAGATTAACCATGCCTTGAGGACAAATGTACTCATCGACGAGATGCTGGTCAGAGAATTTTGGGGAACTGCCAGGGTAAATTCTGACAAGACTAGGATTACCGCAACGGTCAATAACAGACAAATTGTCATTGAAGAAGAAGACATAAGGCAGGGCCTGAACATTACAGATGAAGCTTCTGATCCAATCACATACACAAAGGAGGTAGTTCTTGCTGGTGCTCAATCTATGGGGTACGAGGGGAAGTTTCCGCCTATTTTCAAGAAGCTGCTGCCTCATTATTGGAGGTGCCTAGCACATTATATGCAGAAGTCTTTCCTAGGGAAGAGAACCAGTTTCGATCAATTGAATCAAATTCATGGAACTGCATTTGTAGCCCTGGCATTAGATTGGAAGTTTAACTTCTCAAAGATGATGTTGCTAGACTGGGCAGTCAATGCCATGCTGAGCGCCAGAGAGCAGTTTTTAATGACACCTAGATTTGTGCAAATGGTGATAATGAAGAAGTATCCGATGATAGAGGAAAGAATTGAGAAGTTAGATGTCAAGGTTATGGATATTGGAGTCTTTGGTCTGCAAACCCAAGACAGACCGGGTAAGCAGACATTTGAAGGAAGATTGGAATGGACAAAGAGAGGTGCGTTCCCTGAAGTTGCACGGGAACAAGTGTTGGATGACTCTGAGCCAGAGGCAGATGTGCCTAATGTTAATGCATCAATTGCCGAAGACCAAGACTGTGACAGTAACTCAAGCTGTTAATGTTCAAGATGAAGATGTCATTCCATCTGATGAAGAAAATATCATGGATGACATTCTGGCTGGGCAGGACATCTCTGAAGAGGATATTTATAGAGATTTGGAGCCTCTCACCCATAAACGGTCGAGGGATGACATGATTGGCTCATCTGGGAGTGACACGACGCCTCCAGAGCTGAATCTGACTGTAGATGATGTTCTTGAAGAAGAACCCGTCCCTGCTCGTGAACCATCTCCTCGAAAGAAATCAGATCCTAGGAGCATACGGTTCAAATTCACCAAGACTAGCTCGAGTCTTAATGATTGTACAACCATCTGGACCCAGTTCTGTGGGACCCAGTGGTCAAGTAGAAGCAACTGATGATGACATTCAAGAGCAACCTTCTGCTTCAACAGACAGAAGAGGTGCATGATCAACCTGCCCCTGTGCAGCAAGCTAGTCCGATTCTGAACGTGCAAAGCCCTGTACGTGAAGATAGGCAATTTCTGGAGGTTGAGAGCACCTTCGTTGTTCCAAGTCCGGTAAGAGTGAGCGTCTCTACCGCGACCAGCCAACCACTCGCGGCTCCAGGTTTCCGCCCATTGATGGCTGCTGAGCTTCCAATAGATTTGAGGATTAGTGCTGATCCTCAGATCAACTTCCTGATCTCTCAGAATAGGATCAGACAGAATGAGATCAAGGCTCTCATGGAAGAAAACCAACGTTTGAGAGAGAAGGAGGAGGCAAGCAACAAATATATGAGAGAGTATGAGGTGGCAGACAAGGAAAGAATGGAATATCTTTACAAGATGATAAAGGACCTGAGAAGGAAGGTTAATGAACTGACAGATGGTGCAGGGCCTAACAACACAGGTGCCCCTGGTCAGAGTTCATCTCAGGGAAATCAAGCTGCTGATGCAATGGAGACTGACGAAGGTGATGAGAATATAGTGATGCCGGATTACGCCCACTGTGGCAGGATCATCTCAAAGGCTCCAAGATTCCACGAAAACTGGTTCAAGGAGTTTTTCCAAGGACCAGCTCCCACACAGTACACCATTGATGTTGGTGAAAGCTCGATTGATAGACGTGGGAGTCGTGAGACTATCTTATGCTGGCATTACGATATGGAGAAGAAAATCTTTGCCGTGATCCGTGACGGTTATAGTCCAGTGGAGTACTACTCTTCACGTGCTCAATTCCACTCCTGGACTGAGCCTGAGATCAGGAGCCTTCTGAGAGCTCCATTTATTAACAGGTGGAATGGACCAGAAGGTAATCAGATCAGAGATAATCTGCTAGGCCACATGGAGAATGATTTCAGAGAGTTCGAGCTGAAGGAGGTCAGGTGGAGAGAGACCGGGACTGACCCTGTGACAGGGCAGTCTATTGGAGAAGCACGGAGGCCACCAACTAAGCGCACAAGGGTGATTAATATGTTGGACGAGATCGAGGATGAAACACTGGTAAGAAACTTTGATTGCTGGTATTACGATCCGACAACACATGAAGTGGTGGTTCTCTGCAAGCCGATGCGTCAATTCAGATTTTATGACCCGGTGGATTTGCTTAGATTTGGTGAGAGAGATATCAAGCTTCTGGCCACCCAACCCATACTTGGAGACGAGAATGATATGGCAAATGCTATAAGGGTTGGGATATTTGATGGAGCAGCGAAGAAGATTGTAGAGAACGGATGGTGGTCGAACAACGTTCAAACATCATTCAGGTTTGACTTGCTGCTGCCGTGAAGTGGTCTAATGGTTCATGCCTAGGGGAAGATTGTAGGGCTATATTATGTAAGGCATGAACATTAGTTGGGCTTTTGTTTTTGGGCTTAATCTAGCTTAGTTAATAGGCCATGTGGGCCATTTAAATGATTATGATTGGGCTAGGTTAGTGTTTATGATTGGCCCATGCTCATGTATGAGGTGGTATAAATACCACCTCATTGTAATCGATTAGGGCAAGCTTTTCAATACAACTTACACCGTTTACGATTTCTATCTTCTTGTGGGTTTACGATCAGCTTCATTGGAGTAGTGTTCTTCATTCAAGACTTGATCTTTTCGTTAGATCTTGTCTATTTCTTCTACTATTGTTCTTGAATCGATCTTATACAAGGATTCCGCACTTGTATTTGATTAGATATCGTGTGTTTGGGAGATTTCCGGACCTACAGAGGGTTCTTCATTTAGTAATGTTGTCCTGTTTGAACAAACTGAAACATTTTTTGTTTCATATCTCCCAACGGATCCAAGATTTATTATGTAACATTTGTGATGGTTACAAATCGACACTTGGAAGATCCTAAATGTCAACATTGAGGGTTCTTCATCTAGTATTGATGTCATGTTTGAACAAACTGAAGCATTTTCTTGTTTCATATCTCCCAACGGATCCAATATTTATTATGTAACATTTCTGATGTTTACAAATCGGCACTTGGATATTTAACATGTGTTACATATGTAACATTTGTGATGTTTACGTATATAAACTGATAAACTTTTTTCTTATATGTACATATGTAAATTACTTGAATTTACATTCTAGTTTACTTGAATCTACATATGTAAATTACTTGAATTTACATATGTAACATGATGTGATATTTTATGTATATGAAATGATGAACTTGTTTTCTTCCTAGGTGACGAGATTTTGTGTCAAAGATGAAGAAGCTTTTCAAGAAATCAAGAACAATTAGTTTTTATATATTCTTGTTAGCTTTGATATATTTTTGTTATTTTGTCATATATTTTTATTATTTTTTAAATGTTATTGTATATATGTCTAGATAATTTAATAAAATATATTTGTTATTTTTATAGTATATCTGTCTAGATAATTTACATATGTATAATGTTTTCGGCATAATGTTTAATAGCACTAATATTTTTTTTTACATATGTTAAATCTCCATATATTATTAAATTTACATATGTAAATTACTTGTGCTACATACGTAAATTAGACGAAAATCTACGTATGTAAATTACTTGGATGTACATATGTAAATTACTTGAATTTACATATGTTACATGTTTGTGATGTTTATGTATATTACTGATTAGCTTTTTTTTATTGAATTTACATATGTAAATTACTTAAATTTACATATGTAACATGTTGTGATGTTTACGTATATGAACTCGTGAACTTGTTTTCTTCGTAGGTTACGAGATATTTTGTCAAAGATGAAGATGATTATCAACAACTCAAGAACAGGTAGCTTTTACATATTTTGTTAGGTTGTTATTTTTTTTTTTTGTTATTTTTAAATGTTATTACAATGCTTACTTATAAGTTCATAAAATATATTTCTTATTTTTTCGTATATCTGTCTCCATTATATGTGTGCATCTTAACAGTTTTTTCTTTATTGATTAGTGTTAAGTCTAGTTTGTAACATGTTATATCTCATTATATATTTAAATTTACATATGTAAACTTGCATTACATATGTAAATTTACGTTTGTTTAATGTTACATCTCATTATATATTTAAATATAGACATGTAACTTGCTTTACATATGTAATTTACTTGGATTTACATATGTAAGTTACTTGAATTTGCATATGTAACATGTTGTGATGTTTACGTATATAAACTGATTAACTTTTTTCTTGAATGTACATATGTAAATTACTTGAATTTGCATATGTAAATTACTTGAATTCACATATGTAAATTACTTGAATTCACATATGTAAATTACTTGAATTTACATATGTAACATACTGTGATGTTTACGTATATGAACTGATAAACTTGTTTTTTTCGTAGATTACGAAATTTTGTGTCAAATATGAAGATGATTACTAAAAACTAAAGAAAAATTAGTTTTTATATATTTTTGTTAGTTTGTTATATATATTTGTTATGTTGTTATATTTTTATTATTTTTTAAATGTTGTTGTAATGGTTACTGTAGGTCCGAAATCTCCCAAACACACGATATAATGATCTAACACGAGTGCGGAATCCTCGTGAGAGATTGATTCAAGAAAATAGTAGATGAAGAGATTGGATCTTAGAGAAAGATCGAATCTTGAATGGAAATCCGTCTACTATGAAGCAACCACGGTTGATCGTAAACACTTGAGAGCAAGAAGAAATCGTAAATTGTAAATAGGAAGCTTAACATTGAAGAAAACTTGAGGTGGTATTTATACCACCTCATGTACATACAAGGCCAATCATAAACCTAATCTAGCCCAATCATAAACACTAGTAATCAGCCCACATGGCCTAAATATAATCTAACTAAGCCCAAAAGCCCATTAACTACTAAGCCCATAACTAATGTTCATGCCTCTAAAATATATAGCCCACCTTACAATGGTGAACCACATGGGGTTTATTTAGCCACCCCATTAGGTTTACTATTGGGCCCCTTGTGGATCATAAACCCAATAGTAAACCCAAGCCCAATCATAAACTAGCCTAAACAATAATCAAACTAGCCTATGATTCTAATCAAACCCTCTAAGCCCAGCCCAACATATTTAATATTACAAGCCTCATAATCTAGCCTCTACAATCTTCCCCTAGGCTTGTGATATTAAATGTCTTCGATCTTTGAAAAACTTCTTCTTGACTGGCTGGCATAGATGCTGATGAAGATTCTTTCCGCAGAAATCTTCAATGGGTTTCATGACGGGGACTTGGGACTTCCTCTTGATCAGCATCAGCTTGAACTTCTTGAAATGAACAAGCAATGAAATGGAGGACTCTCATTGACTTGCTTCTTGAAAGAACTGGTTCTTGCTGTATCTTCGGTAACTGTCTTGAATCTCCAAAACAATTAGAGGTTAAATTTTGAAAACCCCTAACTGTGAAGAACTTGATTGTTGAACTTGGATCTTCATGATCTCTGACTGCTCTCTGCATCACTTTCTTTTTCAAAGAATGACTTGAAATCTTCAGCTTCCCCTAAACTTGTGAGCATTTTCTTTGAAAAACTTTTGAAGCTTTTGGATACTTGTAAAGATACCAACAACTTCCCCTGAACAGTTGCTTTTCAGATGGAAGTCTTGTCCGGTTGGTTCTTTAACTTGAGCAGCAGCAACATCTTTCTATCAACCTGTCTGACACACATTTGAAAAAATATACACTACCAGACATGTGATGACTGGTCTTTGGGTTAGGAGGTAATTATCATCTGTTCAGTTGATTCAAATTAACATAATTTTAACCAAAAACCCTAATATAGATTACGGGTTTTCTATAAAACTTCCCCTGAACCCAAAGACCTCTAAAGACTTCCCCTTAGCTGATTACTTCCCCTCAGCTAAGAACTTCCCCTGAGATAATACATATTATCCTCGAGTTCCCTTCGGATACTATGTATTATGGAAGTCTTTTCGGATAATAAGTATCATCCTCGAGTTCCCTTCGGATATTACTTATTATCCCCTCTCCTTCCCCTAAAAATTTGTCAAGATCTGACGGAGGAAGTCTTTTCCATTAGATAATAAGTATTATCCTCGAGTTCCCTTCGGATAATACTTATTATCCCATACTCCTTCCCCTAAAAATTTGGCAAGATCTGTCGGGGGCAAATTGTCATGCATTAAAACCCTTGAAAAACATATTTTGACTTCTCAAATCAACCTGGCCAAGACAAAAACACACCAAAAAGAACTTAACGACTCACACACGAAAGATAAAAACAAACAAATACTTACCAATATCAGACATGAGAAAGTTTACAAGGGATCAAACCATATGAATCTGACTGAGGAACCCTTTTCAGCTTCAGTTACTTAACTAGTCCAGGTGATTGCCGGTATGTTTGTCCGCTTTAAACTCAAACCCGTTTAATCCCAACCGAATGCGTCATGCTTAATATAGTACATTATTACCGTCATGTTTAATTGTCCCCACACCCAAGCGTACACAGCAAAACCTACCCAACCTCAGAGTTTATTGAGGATTCACAAACCCCCAACTTGAGGAACCATGCAACACCGTTATGACTACCACTTATTTCATTAACCATCAGTTGGTGATCAGGTCGGCCGCTAAGCACGCAAAGAAGACCAACTGAGTGATTATTTATTCATTTTTTTCATTTTCTTTTTCTTTTCTTTTTCTTTTTCCTTTCTTTTTCATTTTCTTTTGCTCTGTGGTTTTGTCAAGATAGCATAAACATGGCGTGTGAGAGAGTGAATACTAGGTAATTACCACTCTCAACCCATTTTTGCCGGGACTCAGTCTTTTAAACCATGCAACCTGGGATGGGAAACTAAACATATATATCTTTTAAGTTCACTGCACTTTCATTGGGGGTCATAAGTTTAGGTCGAGCCTACCGAGCATATCACCGTGGAGCTTGCCTTTCACTTTCGCATTACGCGTGTCTGCCATCTCCAATCCGTGCATTCAATTTACTTCCCCTAAACTTCTCAGAAACAAGGCACAAACAATTAAAAATTGAAAAGCACACTATTTTTGAGAAAAAGCACAATATTTTTGAGGGGTCAACATTTTCTTCATCTTTACATTTCTTCCCCTTGCTTTTTGATTTTTAATGTCACAATCTTGTGAACATCATTTTTCAGATTTTTTTTTTTAATAAAAAATAAAACACACAAACACACTTAAAAGAACAAAACACAAAATTTTGAAGATATCTGGCCAAGCTAACTTTCAAAGTATTAATTTGAAAAATTTAGTAAATTGGGTTTCATGACATGCACACTTCATTGCATTTGAAGTCAAACACATAATCAATCACCAAGTGAAAATTTTAGGAAATTTGGTTTGACTCAAAACACCCTTTGCCGATTCATTCACACAACCAAGTTAAGAACAGTACCTTTCGTGATGAATTTTACCTTTTACCTCTTAATGAGACATACCTTCCATTTATAGATCACTTGACATGACATGAAGATACGTCTCCTAAACTGTGCCTGGAACAATCACTTATCAACAAACAAATTAGTAATAAAAAAGTTAGTGATAATCCTCCATGATCGTTCCTGTACAGAGTGAGAGATTAGTTAGCCATTGGTACCCAGGCCATTGTTTTTCTGGGTACACCTGAGGAATCAATGAAAGATACCTCTTGTAAGAACATCCCCTTTGAAAAATCAGGAAGTTGGGATGGAAATGCCTTGATTTTTGGTTTCCAAGTTCCAGGTGATTTAACATTTGTTTTAGTCACCTTTGGAGTTGTGACCTTAGGTATTTCAACCTTCTTCGTTTTAGATTCACTTTTCAAAACAATTTTTGTTTTAGTCACCTTTTGAGTTGTGACTTTAGGTATTTCAACCTTCTGCATTTTAGAATCATTTTTGAAAACAGTTTTTGTTTTAGTCACCTTTTGAGTTGTGACTTTAGGTATTTCAACCTTCTGCATTTTAGAATCATTTATCAAAACATTTTTAGTTACCTTGGGAGGGGTAACCTTGGGTTTTTCAGACTTTGGTTGTTTTGAAAACTGTTTCTTCACCTGTTTTTGGAAATTTTGGTAACTTGGAAAGCTGTTCTTTTGATTTAAAGATTTTCTTTCAGCTTTGGCAGCGCCCCAATGTTGATCAGAGGGTTTAACCTTAGGAGTAACAGTCTTCATTGCCTTAGGTTTCTGCACCATCATCGGCTTAGACTTCACAAGCTCCTGAGATGAAACCCTTTGACTTTTCGGAAAATAGGGTTCATTGGGGCGATAAAGACAGTTTCTAGCAATATGACCAGCGAAGCCACAATTAAAGCAAGTCTGCTTCTTTAGATAGAAGTCAGACGTGTACCCATTCGTCTTTGGTGGCTGATACGGAGCTGGTTTGCCTTGTGTCTGCTTCGTTGCCTTGTCTGCAGCTCCAGATTTGACTTTCTGCTGGTTCCTGGAAGCCTGAGTAGAACCTGTCCTCATCGTCTTTGTGCTCTCTGGATTTTCTGATGTTGATGCATCATTCTTGCAATTACAGCGGCAATTGCATGATCCAACTGAAGAGATGGGAGACACAGCTACTCCCTTGAGCTTTTCATTCTTCACTCCAGCTGTTGGTTTCATACTTGGATGCTTGATGGTGATCTTTGGCCTCTCAACTTTAGGTTCACTTATCATGCCATCAGTTATTCCCTTGAACTTGGAGAAGAAGGATGGTAGTTCATATCCTACATCTGGTTCTTGGTCAAACATTGATCCAGATGTCATAAAGATCTTCCCCTCAGGCCGTGTCGTCAATATCACCTTTTCCCTTTTGACTTCGTCAATTACTTTGAAGCATGGGGTTTCAATTTTAGGGTATGGTTTCAACTCTATCCCAGCTTCATCAGACTTAGAGTTGTGACACCTGTCATATTTCTGGCACTCAGCATCATTGTCTGATATATCCTTTACTCTCCCTTCACCATAAGTCATGTTTGCTTCATTATCAATTTCTTGTTGAGTCAATGGTGTGGTTCCAACCAAGACACTATCAATAGGAGGAGCAGCTTCTTTATAATCAGACTCGGTTCGTTCAACTTGATCCTCACTAAGAAGTATTCCTATAATGTCTCTGGGAACTGGTGGAGGAATAATGCTGTTTGCAGACAGAGATTTATCAGACTTTTCTGACCCACACCCAATTTTATCTTTCCCAACTTGGCCGGTCACAACGGCATGTGACAATTCCTTTCCAGCATCGAGCATTCTTTTGCTTCTCATTTGATTCATATCAAGCTTCACTTGCAACTCATTGTTTTTATGCTTAAGGTCATCTATCTGCTTACTAAGCTCAGCTATTTCTAACTTAGCGTTGTCATACAGATAAGCGTTCTCAGTTGCTAGTTTCCGATATTTCACTATGTCTAATTTCTGAGCTTTTACCTTCTCTTCATTCTTTTTCCATCTACCCTTGAATGAACTCCTTTCGCATTTTACCTCAAACAGTTCTGACTGAAAATTTTTACAGATTTGCCTAAGTTCAGGAATTAATCGAGCACAATTAGGATTCGGGCATATCTTAGTTTCGTCAACTTCATCTAAGAAAGCATCCTTGTCCTCAACCATATTCTTTTCTTCAACCACTGAACTCATTTTCTTTCTTTAGGTATACAACTTCTGAAAATCTTGAAAATCTACAAAAACGGCAAAAACGGCGAAAGTACTATTCAAAGAATAGTGTCAAAAACTTAAAACTGAAAAACGGAGGCCTTCGGAGTGGAATTTGGGGGTCCAAACGAGCTCCCTTGGACTTAAATCTGGGGCTCGGTGTCACGAACGTCGTGTTAAAATTTGAGCTTCTAACTCCAAACGAGTCAAAAGTTACGTTCGTTTCCGTGAAAGTGTGAAATAGTGACTTTTTGCCGTAAACCAACCTTGTTTACGATCGTAATCCCTGTTTACGATCGTAATCATTGTTTACGATTGTAGTCACCTGTTTATGATCGTAATCACCTGTTTACGATCGTAATCACCTTCAGTCATAAACACCAGTCATAAACTCAGAATCAGAATCTCAATCATAAACTCCGATAGTAAACTCCGATAGTAAACTCAGTTTATGATTGTGTTGGATCTTAAACCTTCAAATCTTGATCATAAACATTCATATCTTCAAGCCTTGATCATAAACCTTCAAATCTTCAAGCCTTGATCATAAACCTTCAAACCTTCAAGCCTTGATCATAAACCTTCAAATCTTCAAATCTTCAAATCTTCAAATCTTCAAATCTTCAAATCTTCAAATCTTCAAATCTTCAAATCTTCAAATCTTCAAATCTTCAAATCTTCAAATCTTCAAATCTTCAAATCTTCAAATCTTCAAATCTTCAAATCTTTAAATCTTCAAATCTTCAAATCTTCAAATCTTCAAATCTTCAAATCTTCAAATCTTCAAATCTTCAAATCTTCAAATCTTCAAATCTTCAAATCTTCAAATCTTCAAATCTTCAAATCTTCAAATCTTCAATCTTCAAATCTTTTTTTTTTGGAAAAAGCTTGAATCCAATATCGTGAGAACCTCGAATCTGTGATTCTTGGCTCTGATACCAATTGTAGGTCCGAAATCTCCCAAACACACGATATAATGATCTAACACGAGTGCGGAATCCTCGTGAGAGATTGATTCAAGAAAATAGTAGATGAAGAGATTGGATCTTAGAGAAAGATCGAATCTTGAATGGAAATCCGTCTACTATGAAGCAACCACGGCTGATCGTAAACACTTGAGAGCAAGAAGAAATCGTAAATTGTAAATAGGAAGCTTAACATTGAAGAAAACTTGAGGTGGTATTTATACCACCTCATGTATATACAAGGCCAATCATAAACCTAATCTAGCCCAATCATAAACACTAGTAATCAGCCCACATGGCCTAAATATAATCTAACTAAGCCCAAAAGCCCATTAACTACTAAGCCCATAACTAATGTTCATGCCTCTAAAATATATAGCCCAACAGTTACTTATATGTTAATAAAATATATTTATTATTTTTTTTTTGTATACCTGTCTAGATAAATTACATATGTATAATGTTGTGAGCATAAATTTTAATTACTAATACTTTTTTACACATGTTAAATCTCCATTTATTATTAAATTAACATATGTAAATGACATGTGCTACATACGTAAATTTAGATGAAAATCTACCTATGTAAATTACTTGGATTTACATAAGTAAATTACTTGAATTTACATATGTAACATGTTGTGATGTTTACTTATATGAACTAATTATTTTTTTCAGTTTATATATGTAAATTACTTGAATTTACATATGTAACATGCTGTGATGTTTACGTATATGAACTGATGAACTTGTTTTCTTCGTATGTTACGAGATTTTATGTCAAAGATGAAAATGATTATCAAGAACTCAAAAACAATTAGTTTTTATATACTTTTGTTAGCTTTTATATATTTTTGTTAGGCTGTTAAATTTTCTTTGATTATTTTTTTATTGTTGTTGTAATTGTGTATACACGATAATAAAATATATTTGTTAATTTTTTTGTATATACGACTAGATAATTTATATATGTATAATGTTGTGAGCATTGTGTTTAATAGCACTAATACTTTGTTTTACATATGTACAATTTGTATTTTGGGAAACTAAAACGTTTGAATTTAAAAAAGTTAGAAATATAGTAATAATTAGTGTCTTGCAAGTTGAAAAATATTGAGACGAAAAGAGATTTGTGTCATGTTTGATATCTTGAGAGTTGAAAAAGTTGGAGATAGAAGGACAATATTTATATTGGAAGTTGAAAAAGGTGGAGAGAAATGGTATGTAAGATTACTATATTGCTCTTTTATACTTTTATTCAATTTAAATAAATCAAAAGCAAAAAGAAAAAAGTCAAGTTTGAATCCCAACCATTGATGTTCAAGATCTAAGGCTATAATAGAGTTTACAAAGTTTGCACAACTCAAGTGGTTTTCATTATATCCATTCCCTATATATATATATATATATATATATATATATATATATATATATATATATATAGGAAGAATAAAATGAAAATCTCTCCGAGTTTGGAAAACCGTGAAAACCAAGCTAAAAAATCCGTTTTTTGTTCCGAATTTTTTATGGGGTCTTTGTAACTTAGAGAGTCACCATAAAAAAATTCGGAACAAAAAACGAATTTTTTAGCTTGGTTTTCACGGTTTTCCAAACTCGGAGAGGTTTTCATTATATCCATCCCCTATATATATATATATATATATATATATATATATATATATAGGGGAAGGATCGGGCGTAAACACTCATATTTTGTAAAAACCTAAGAACATTAGTTAATGAAGGGTATTTTTGGCATCACATAAAGTTTATATTGACTGATCCAATTATAATCTTAGGTTAAATCACACCCGACTCCCAAATCACGTCCCTCATTCATTAACACCTGAGTCGTAATCCCTCGTTCATTAACCTCTGAATCGTAATCCGTAAACTTTAGCTCCTAAAATCTCGATTTTCTGTTGAATCTCACTGAATCATCATCATAATTCAATACGATTCCAGGTATTACAACAAATTTTCCAGCCGCACGTATACAATTTATTACCGCAAATTCAAATTCGCTGGTTTACTTCGATTCTGACATTGCTTCTGTGTTTTTCAGATCTTCGTAATTGCATATGGACTTGTCTATTGATAATCATACCTTAATTGAAGATTCCGCGCCTGTTGATGATGTATCTGTCGATGCCAGTTGTGATTTTGGTATTGAACACATCGACAGCAATAATATGCTTGTTGGAATTACCGGATCAAGCACATCATCCAATGTTGCATCATCTTCCTCATCATCTACATCAGAATCTCAATCTGCTCCTCCTATGGTGTTCATAGGTGTTGAAGAACATGGTAACAGATACTTCAACTTAGAACTTCAAAAGTACACATGTGCAGTTTTTAATTTATGTTTTATTTTTGTTATGTATTCTTTTAAAATCATGTTTTTATACTCTGATTTTGTTATGTGATGCTTTCTATTGCTGTTATGTGTTTAATCATGTTATTGATATAATGTTATTATTTGTACTTCCTTATGATTGCACATGTGCACCAAATCTGTATTTTGGACCAAACTGTATTGTTCATCCAATTTTCTCATCATAATGCTTTTATATTTTATTTTTTATTACTAAGTGGCATTTGGACAATATATTTTAGATATTATGTGTAGTCAAATGACTTAAATCATTTATACGTTTGTCCCGTTTTAATAAACAATTAGTTTGTTGATATTGTTTACTTTCATTTAACTTTAGTGTGTTTTGTGTGCATTCAGATGGTGCACGTAGCAGTGTTTTTGCTACCTCTGATGGAACCAAATATTGGAAGCCTGATGTTGACCCTTCCTACATTCCTATTTTGGGATCGGTTTATGACAGTTGGGAGCACGTCACTAATATGTATGATGCTTATGCTGCTAAGGTTGGTTTCTCCACCCGGTTAGGCACCCACCGAAAGATCAATGATGTTACTAGACATAGATACATTCTATGTAACCGGGCTGGAAAACCAAAACTGCAAAATTTCAATTCTATGAACCCTGACCCAGTTTCTGCTTCGAAGACTAGCCGCTCATCTTTGACCGACTGTGGTGCATGTATACGTTCTAAGTTCGACCCGGAGACACAAAAGTACACTCTTTATACGTTTGTTGAAGCACACAACCACGAACTCATTGGCCCTGAATTTATGGATTTCAGTTCCAAGCGTCGTATGCTTGATTTTTCGACCCAGCAATTCATCCACCAACTTAGCCTGAACAAAATTGGCGCTTCTGTTGCGCATAACGTTCAGTGCTCTTTGAAGGGTGGTCATCACAACGTTCGTGGTACAAAAACTGAATTCAAAAACTTTGCTCGAGCTATTCGTATCTTCATTGGCGATAGGGATGCCAAACTTGTGTTGGATACACTAGAAGAACGTACTAAAAATCTACATAATTTTTTCTATGAGTCTTTAATTGTTGGTAATGAGCTCAAATCACTTTTCTGGGCTGATGATGTTTCACGCTACAACTATGAAGTGTTTGGCGAAGTTCTTGCATTTGATGCAACTTACAAGACTAACCAGTAAGTACTCTTAAACTAAAACTATTACTATTTTAAATTGTGTAACTCTATTATCTTTATACGATGCTGATGTTTTCAATTTTAAGATAAATACTGCCCATGTGGCCATGTGCGTCAAAGTTACAGTTTCTTAAAGATAGCTCATAACTTGTATTGCTTATATTTTGTGTTACAGGTACTGTATGATCTTTGTGTCGTTTACTGGTGTTGACCACCACAAAAAGTGTGTAACTTTCGGTGCCGGGTTGATATCGTACGAGACGATCGAGTCTTATACATGGTTGCTTCAATGCTTTCTGAAAGCACATGTTACTCAGCCTAGGTTGGTGCTTACCGACCAAGATGGTTCAATGAAATCTGCTATTGAGGCTGTTTTTTTATCAGTCTGCCCATAGATTGTGCATGTGGCACATCATGAGGAAGTTGCCTTCCAAAGTACGTTCAATTTATATATATATTTGATTTATTTTCATTAATAAGTGATAATTAGTACTGTCATTTGAATTTTTATATATTATTCATACATCTGCCATATTACTTATCGTCGTTATATAATTTAGATTGAAGATGATGCAGTCGACAATGCAGCCCTCCGTAAATCCATCCACAAACTTGTATGGAATCTGATAATCAAACCATGCGATTTTGAAGAAAAATGGCAGTTGCTTATGGCAGAATATGGATTGGCTGATCACGATTGGCTTACCACTATGTACAACATGCGAGGAGACTGGATCCCTGCGTACTTTAGAGACCTTCCTATGTGTTGTCTAATGAAGACAACATCTATATGCGAGAGCTCTAATGCGTTTTTCAAGGTCAACTCTAGCGGCGGCAACACCTTGTTGCAGTTTCTTATGTGTTTTGACACCGCCATTGACGCGCAACGTAATAACCAACGCAAGCTTGAGTTTGATACGAACACAACAGTACCTGAGATCCACACACGACTTCCAATCGAAAGACATGCGGCCAGTTTGTACACGATCACGATCTTTAAGGAAGTTCAGAAAGAAATCAAGCGAAGTCTCTATCAGTGTTCTGGTGGCTTGACGCGCACTGTTGGTACTACCAAAATATATACCATTGCTCATGCAAACAGGAAATTTGTTACTGTCAATGAATTTGAGGTAATTTATATGCACTTTTCCTTTGAATGCACATGTGCACTTTTTCAAACTATACTATTATTGGATTGTTTTAAATTGTTTGATTATTAGTTGACGCTTTCTGAAACACATGTGTGCATTTCTTGTTGTTACTAATTTAATTTTCAGACTGTGTTACATCTTTATATTAAATTTCATAATCTATAAATATGATGCACATGTGCACTGTTTTTTATTCTGACCATTATGTTTATATTTAACAGATTTCCATTGATCTTGCTGCTAAGACTGTCTCTTGCTCGTGTTTATGCTTTACACGCATTGGCTTTTTATGCCGCCATATCTTCTACGTCTTCAGATGCAACCAAGTAAACAAGATTCCCCAAAAATACATGTCTGCGCGTTGGGCGCGTAATGCACTTCCATCAAGAGTTTATGATATTGCAAATCGGTATTCAGTTGATACCAGTGAATCAGGCGTTCTCAGAAACGAAATTATGGGTATCGTTTCCCAATGTACCGACCGTCTAAGGCGCCAACCAGATCAGCTTGCGGAATTTTTGAGTAAGCTCAAAGAGTTGAAGAAACACATATTTTCTGAAGTGGCCTATGATCCTTCCCAAGAGCGGACAAGTGCGGTAATAAGTGACATTCTTCGTCAGCCTGAGTTTGGTACTTCTTCTTTCGTGCCAACGCAAGGAATTAGGAACAAGGGGTGTGGAACTGACAAGCGTTTGATTGGTCCGGGTGAGAAGGCTATTGAAGCGTTCAAGAAGGGTCCGAGACTGTGTAAGAAGTGTAACAAATATGTTTATGACCATGATTCCTGTAACTGTGATAAAGTTCGGCGTGCTACCGAGATTGCTGCTGCTGCTGCGAGTGCTGTCGCGTCTGCTGATCCTTTCGATACACACGTGTATCAAGCCGTCGATTCTGCTAACCAGCCTTGTGTCAACGACAGTGCGCCTGTTGTCCCCCCAAATGCTCCACCAGTCCGTCGACAACCTACACGTGCTGCTAAACGCTCGTCTGGTAGAGCTGCTGGGTCGCCCGCTACGTGATTTGTTTTTTTTTTCGTTCATGCCTTCATAAAGATTTATATAGATTCATAATAAACATCTTGTTTAGATGCATGATCTGACTTTGTATTTGCTTATGATACCTCTTGACTTTGTTTCATTCGTATTGGTTGTTAAGGATTCTGTTGACTTTTATGGTTGATAAGTGTTTTGCAGTTGGTTTTTTTTATAATTTCACTATGATATATTGTTGTGTAACCATACAATTGTGCACATGCGGGTCATACATTATTTAGTTAATAAACATTCGTTTTATCCATTAGTTATTAACTTATATTACAAACTAAGTGTTTTTTTTCTTCTAAATTGTTTAGTATTTTTATGTGTTTTTTATAATGCGACACAGCATTCTGGTTGTGTTTGATACACTTTACCAGCTAATGATGTACGTGTGCATCATTGGTTATTGTGTTATAATATCAACGATTTTTTTTCTTATTTACCATCCATAAACATCACATTGTATACCTTCCATTTGTATAAGTGTCTTGTTGGGTTTCATTTTAACATTTCTACTTTTTAATTCACATGTGTACCAATAATTCATACATGTTATATCTATCTGCAATTACATAGTACCATTTTAAAATGTCAAAACCAACAGTCCTGCCACACAGTTCAGATTACTAGTGTATTGTTTTATGCTAACTTTCAAATTAACCCTGCATTGGTCCTTTTTAATTCACATGTGCACCAAGCATTCATACGCGTTATAACTAACTGCCATATCATAATACCATTTATAAAAAAAAATCAAAACACATAATCCTGCCACAAAGTTCGGGTTACTAGTGTATTTTTTTTATGCTAGCTTCCAATTAACTACATACCATACCATGTTAATATCTAATAACAAAACGGGTCAGCCTTATTTACTTCCTTCCAAAACGCTCTCGTTCCCACCTTTTCCTTCATGCAAACCTCACTCTCTTTCCCTTTGTGTCTTTCTTCAACTCTAACAGCTTCTTCTCTTCTGCTGCAGCCTTTTTCTTCGGTTCTTCGGCTTTTATCTCTTCGATCCCTTTCACGATATTTTCATAATCGTCATCCAACTTTCTCAAAAAATTCTCTAGTTTCATTGCTGCACCCTTCTTCTTTTCATCGCTTGCTGCTTTGTGTAGCTTCATGTTTGTCGTTTCTGAAGCCTTCCTCGTTTTTTCCTCGAGCAGATTTGCTGCTGATGTCATTATTTTGCAAGCATACCTCATCCTTATGTTCCGAACCTGCACCTCATGTTGTTTGTCATCGGCCCTGAACCCGTTATTGAACCCGCTTGTTCTTCCATTATATGCTTCCATGTTTCTCATTGCATACACAGCAGATCTGTGTATTCTGTATTTTTTGTCCACGTCGCCTTCATCAGCCTCGGTTTTGTTGCCGATAATGACATGGCTTTTGGGTGGCTGACTTTTTGTAGATAGCTCCACATGACATGTTTCTGCAAATTGTTACAAAACAAAAAAATAAAATAAATTGAGTTTTATCAATTACAGTTTTTTTACTACGTTCATTTTGTTAATATAACTTACCACTTTGTGTGGAGTGCCCTTTGATGCATAAGTTTTGCCATCTGCCATGTCCTCTATGGCAATTCCCTCGTGCACGCTCTCGATCACCGTTATAGCTGGTACATCTAAGTCAAAACATATGATGTATATATGATCATCGTCTTTTATCGGCACCACGGTCGTCTTGAACGATTTCATCTCCATCAGTGATTTGTCCCCTTCAACAACGCTTAACAGCTTGTTCTCAAACTTTTCCAGCCTTTTTGGGTTTGCATTCTTCGCAGTTATTACAGATTCATTCTGTAAATCATAAATATTTGAAATTTCATTCTTTGGTTCACATGTGCATCAATGTTCATTTACAAGTATACAAGTTTATTTATTGTGATATTACCATTGTGTCCGTGTATAGAAACAGTCGCTTCTGCCATGTTTCTACTGTCGCCTCCTCGAAATTTAGGATCGCTGCCCAACAATTCACTACATTCGGATCGACCTTCTTTCCTGGCACGAGGCTCCCTATCACGTACGCCTTTGCCACCATTCCATATAATGTTGTGAACACGTCTTTCCTGTTCAACATAAATTTGTTGTAATCACCGGGTTAACTGAAATTTTAATTGTTTATGCACGTGTGTGTCGTTTCACTACTTTAAGTTTTATGTGTTCATTATGCAGATTTTTTTTTTGTTTTTTTAAGTAATATCATGATTACTTACATGAATCCTCGCTTGGCATTTTCACCAGCAACTTCTTTTGGATCCTCCAATTCATCCCCTTCACCTCCGTCCTTGTTTTTATCGCCCTTTGGTTTCTTTTGTGATTCTAAGCACGCCAGCAAGTATTGCCATAGCAGCCTATCTCGCTTGTTTGCTGCCCTGTTTATATCAATTAACCCTTCTTCGTGCGTTACTTCTTCAGTGTATTTTTCTGTTTCATATTTTTCAACCTGCTTCCCTTCTTTCTTGTCTCCATCTTCTTTCTTCTCCTCATGACTGATTTCCTTACTTTCCTCCTTTGGTTGACTGTCATCCTCAGTTTTACTCGTGCGTTCATCTTGATCAGACTTGCCTTCTTTCTCTTTGTTGTTTTCATCACTTTCTTTATCATCAACCTTATAATCGTTCATGACTTCGTCTTGAACATATTTGCCATCTTTATCCGTGTTCGTTTCATCACCTGCTTGATCATCAACCTTAGCATCCTTCTTGTGTTCATCTTGAACCGATTTTCCCACCGTCTCCTTATATGATTCGAACACCTTTTCTATCATTGTGGTATCTGCTTCTTGCGTATCCTGCACAGAATCCAGTGAACTTTGTGAGCTTGGTATCCCAAGGTCGAATGACGGTATTGTGTTGTCTACTACCTTCTTTGCCATTTTCTTTTTTACTTTCTTGGCTTTTGGTACCTCGTCAACTGCTTGATCATCAACCATAGCATCCTTCTTGTGTTCATCTTGAACCGATATTCCCACCGTCTCCTTATATGATTCGAACACCTTCTCTATCATTGCGGTTTCTGCTTCTTGCGTATCCTGCACAGAATCCAGTGAACTTTGTGAGCTTGGTATCCCAAGGTCGAATGACGGTATTGTGTTGTCTACTACCTTCTTTGCCATTTTCTTTTTTACTTTCTTGGCTTTTGGTACCTCATCAACTGTTTTTACCATTTCACTGCTTTCTCCACCACCCTTCCCTTTATTTTCATCTTCTTTCTTTAGCTCCACCACATTCTTGAACGTTGCATTGTACGTATCTACATATGCCTTCACTTCTGTTATATTTGGAAACTTTGTGTACGTTTCTCCTAATGCCGTCTCAAGTTCCCTCTTTGCTTCTTCAACTGTTATAAACACTCCCTTCAACCTGTCCAAGTGTTCCTGAAACATACACTTAAAATTTAGAATTTATATAGATTTATTTTTTATTTTTTTTATGATGCACATGTGCACTTACCTCCAAAGTGCTATTATCTGATAATTTTTTTCCCTTCATTGTGGTTTTTGCTACTCCACTGCACCCTTCATGATCCATGTCATCACCTTCTCTATCGATGTACGTTCCTCTCTGTTTTCCTTTCCCGAATCCCCCATTTTTAAATTTCGTATTCTTCCCTTTGTTTCAACACCTCTTGATTCCAAAAAGTTATCGGGCTTATTGTCCGATCATTCTTTACCCCCGAGCAACTTATGCTATCCACATATATTACCTGCATTTTTTTGTTTTAGTAAATCGTGTTCCTTTTGTATATTTTATATTTTAAAAAAATCCATAATATAATTCAAAAATTTTAGTGTCTTACCATCAGTACAACCATTGGTCCTGTGAACCTGGATTCTGGGTCGTTCCTATCCCATCCTTTTTTGCACCTCTTGAGTGCGTCTATCACAAACTTGTTCCAGTTGATTTGGTCCAGATCCATGTCATCTCTTATGTATGACATCAGTTCGAGCTTGATCTTCTCGTTGTTTCCATACTCCACCATCACACTTCCAAATATCGCTATGAAATCCATCTTGAACATTGTTCCAGACTCGTTTCTGTCTTCAGCCATCTTCTTTGCGACTTGAACCCGTGACACGTTTGCTCCTCCGTACCGCGCCCTCCAAGTCTTAGCTGTCTCAACTGGACTGTCTGAGTCACCATCAAGTATATGTCCTTCATTTTTTAGCCCGAGCAACTTTCTTATTTTCTCCTCGTCTACCTTCACCTTTTCAGTCCCGAGGTCAATCTCCATTTTTTTCGGGTCGAACTTGTCAACTACGAAGTGCCCAATCCTTGCGGGTATCCCGTCCATGCGGAACTTCAGAATCCGTCCCATACCCATCTCCCTCACAGCTTTTTTTTTACTTTCTGAAAGCTTCTCTATTGCTTTGCATAATTGTTTTGGTGCTGTCCTTATCCTTATCGACGGCCATTTTGTAGGATTAATTGTTTCTATTGTACCCACATCGTCTTTTTCTGATTTTCCCTTTTTTCTTTTTGGTTTTCTGCGGGTTTCCTCCATGAAATCTGTTTATCAAGCATAATATTGTATTAATACACATGTGTATCAAATTATATTAACTTGGTACACATGTGTATCAAGTTATATTAACTTGGTGCACATGTGTTTTTTTTAAAATAATGGTAATGCTTATGTTTGTTTTCCAATTATAAATCATTCATACGGTTAACTAAATATATAATCAAGTGTAATATACTATTTTATACCTTCCTGTACGCTTTCAATTTGATCGTTGTTTTCAACATTACACGCGATCTCTTTCCCTCCTGACCTCAACTGTCTTCTGGGTGTTCCTTCACCTATACAGTTACACACATTAAAATAAATGACCAGATGTTAATAAAATAAAATAAACATGCATTATTTTTAAGCAATTGCACTGTATAACGTTCACGTTTACCTTTCTCTTCATGCTTTTTTGACTTTTTATCATTCACTGCCAATGCTAGCTCCTTTTTTTGTCACCTTGTTTCCTTTTTACTATTTGGTATCCTGTATCAATATAAGAATGAATGGTTCGTTTTTTCCCATGTCATAATTTGTTTTTGCTCTTATTATTTAGTCAACGTTTCAAATAAATAAATTAATTATTCTGACAATTAATTCACCTTCAGCATCATCTCCTGTCTCTTCGCTATCGCTGCTTGTTTTTGTGTTAACAGGCATTTGGCTTGAGTTCTTATCTCCCTCATCATCCTCCTCACTTCCATCTGAGTTGCTTTTGTTGCTTGCGTCTTCCATATCTTCCGATTCATTATCGTTTGATTCGTTTTCTTCTGATCCATCATCAAAAACTGTTTCTTCAATTGGTTCTTTGTTTTCTGCCTCTGATTCTTTCTTCTTACTCTTATCTTCATTTGTACATTTTTTTTTTCAGATTTATTCAAGGTTAAGTGTTGGTGCACATGTGTAATCTAGTTTTGTTACAAAATTTTTGTTCTTTATCATGTTTTAATTACTGATTGTTTTACAATGCAAGTGTGTTTTGTAATTTTTATTTTCTTTTAAATATCATATGACAATTTATTTGAGTGTGTGTGTTTTGATGCACATGTGTGTTAAAACATGTTTGTGCTACTATCTCTATAAAATACCAAAACATTATATCATGTGTACCCTTTTTTTTTATCTTTGTCCATTTCTGGTTCATCCTCCTTCGAATTTTTTGATTTTATCTTTACATCATGTTCTTTGTTGTATACAACCTTCAGCTTCTTTCCTGCCACTGTTTTTTTATATGTTAGTAATTTTACACTTATATATATATTTTTTAGTGTGTGAGCTTGAACTTAACACGTGTGTTTTAACTTACAACTCTTTATTGGCTGATCATCACCACTGTCATTCAAAATGTCTGGTGTTTCTGGCGTGTTTGTATATTTCGATTTAAAATTTCCTGCTACCCTTGTGCTTTTCCTCCCTGTTTTGACAATACAACACACATCATTAATATTTGCTAAATAACAAATCAACATAAATTATCAGTTTATGAGTGGAGAGTAGTTATAGTATGTTCAAGGGAATATATAAGTGTACGCTTCACGCCTGCCATCTTCCTCATTTGAATCTGAAATAAACAAAATAAAAAAGAAATAATTAACAAAAACAGTGTGCTTTTACAATGCGGTACACGTGTGCATTGTCAACATAATTTGTTTGATTCTTGTCTGTAAAGTTGCACATTTTTTATCACGTAATGCATTTATCTGTCAATACTGGTTTTAATGATTCACATGCGTACATAGTGTAAGTATTATTTAACTTCATCGTTTATAATTTTGGTACACATGTGTATCCTTGTATGTTTTTTCTAAAAAACTTTAATTTCATTTTATTATCATACATTTCCTTTTCATTTCCTACTGTTTAATGTGTTTTCTTATTTTTTCCTAGTCGTAATTTTTCCTGAAATTTTATACACAGATATCACTCGTGTTATTTTACACATGTGCACCATTCATGAATGGTGCCCATGTGCACCACAAATTCATTTTAGATACTATCAGATTTATTCTATCATTCTTTATTACATTAATGGTTCCCATGTGCACCACAAATTCATCTTAGGTACTAACAGTTATATAATAACATACTTCATTACACAGTTCTCACTCATGTTCTTTTACACATGTGCACCGTTCATGTAATCAATATCAATGTGCTAATTAGCATAAACTCTATTTGCAACCGCATGTCTCGATTCCTAGATAGATTCTCAGATCTAGGGTTTAAATCGAATATAGCGCCTTAAACTACTGATAATAACTAGATTTTCAAATCGACATTTGCTATTTACATTCCTATACAGTTATTGACTAATTTTGACTGAATGTAGTTGTTTACCTCTAAATCGTCGCTTCTATGCTTGAAATTTAGTCTCTGGTGATGAAATTTTGGGTGTTTCGTCGTTTTTACTTCTAATCGTCGTTGGATCTGTGTTTTTTCCGGCGATATTTGGTGCGTTTTCCGGTGATTTACTAGAGGCGGTTAACGGATTCGGAGGTTTCTCTTTGGATGTGAAGAATCTGAGATTTCCCGTATTAGGCGAATTGAATTAGGTCTTTCCGAGTTTTATTTTCCTATTTTGCCCCTCCGTGTGTTTTTTAGCGTGGTTTTTAATTAAGTTATAGTTTTGGCCAATTTCTTATAATTTTGTCTTGTTTTCGGGTTTTCACAAAAACTTGTGTTTTCATAGGATCTCAACCCTATATATATATATATATATATATAGGGAATGGAATGATTATTAACCACACCTTAGAGAATTAACTAAATAACCATCATCCAATGGTTGATAAAAACAAAAAGCCACCAGATTTTGCTATGTGTCCCCCCCCCCCCCCCCCTATTTTTTTTAATTCAAAAGGGCAAATCTGTCAATATACATAATCATATAAAACCCCCCCTCTCATTTTAAAAAGCCCATAACTTTTCTATACATTGTCGGATTTTTATAAAAATTGCACCATTAAACTCATCGCATTTTTATCTTTAATTCAAGTATAGTCTCGACGTTTTTTATTATCGTTTTCTCAGACGTGCGATGTAACACTAGTGTTACAACTACTAACATCGTTGTCATAACTATTAACAATAACAAAATTACATCCCATACAATCATAACCAATAACATTGATGTTTCTACTAAAGTATAACTATATATGCTTATATTACAACCTACAAATGCATCAATATGCATATTAACACTGATGCTATAACCATTAACAGTGGTGTGATGATCAATAACAACATTGTCATAAATATTAACAATGAATAAAATTTCATCCATACACTCATAACTAGTAGCATCGATGTTTCTACTTAGGTACAACTGAATATGCATATATTACAACCTACAAATGCATCAATATGCATATAAACACAGATGTTATAATCATTAACAGTGGTGTGATGATCAGTTTACGTCGGTACTATCAACATCAACAAAAAAAACTAACCAAATGTACAACTAAATATACACAGATTACAACCTGCAAAAGCATCAAAGTTCAAGAAAACATCAATGCTATCAAGATTCAAAAAAAAAGAAACTAACCAAATATACAACTAAATATACACAGATCATTAATCAACTTTCAAGATCAAAAAGAACCCACAACCACAAGCCTAATTCAAGATTACTTAAAGATGAAATCTTTAATAAAAAAAGTAATATATCACATTAACCATATCAGTAATCAGTGATCAACCTAGTCACAGACAAAGAAACAAACAAAATATGACTAGAAAAGGTACCAAATGTTGATATTAAAGGGAGAGAAAGTTGAGGATCTCGGCAGACGCACAACCCATATCCGACCCAAAAATTCTCTTTTGTACAAACATACCTCCATGACTAGAAATTACTCCCTTTTAAAATTGTTGTTGACCTTTTCTTCATGGTTGGTTAATTTTAGCTTACTTCTTTTCTTCATCGACCAAGAACCTATAATCATCATCCAATCTATTGAACTACTCAGATCTGTACATCGATGATGAAAATCAGAGGTTTAAAAGGAGGATAAGAGCTGAAAAATTAAATAAGAACACAAGATAATCTCGTAACCTACTGATTTGGGACTGGTGCCAGAATCGTCGGAACGGAAGAGGCGACTTGTTCGCCAGCTTCACGATTGAGGTCGGCATGCCACTACAAATCGTTACCGATCTACGGCGGTGTGCGATGGCTGTTGACGGCGGGGACAAGTGATGATGATGATGGGTTGAATCGGAGACACCGGCGGCGCCGGAGGTAATCGGAAACAGTGGCGACGCCGCTTCTTGCTGGGTCGTCGAGAATCAGAAAGAAAAGGAGGAGATCACCAGAGGTAGAATGGCCGCAGAGGTCATCGCTGCTCGGACGAAGATAGGTCGCAAACAAAACTTCGATCTTCGGTGTTCATCTCTTTTGGAGAAATAGAAAAAAACTAGAGACAAAAAAATGAAGATATCTTGAATGAAGAAAAATTACAGATAGTTTTTTTTAATTTTATAGAGTGATTTGATTGTGGTTCAGAGGTGAAGTTTACCTTAATACCCTTGAGGGTCAGATTTCGTTGAAAAAAATAAAGATAATAAATCTTTTAATCCCATCCATTGGATCATGTTTGCTTTATGCTTCAAACCCTTAAGATCAAGTTATTTAGTTAATGCTCTAAGAAAAGGTTATCAATTGTTCCCATCCCTATATATATATATATATATATATATATATATATATATATATATATATATATATATATACACATGAAATGTTTTAGTTGTATGAAATGCATTATTTTGCTATATGTGTATTTTATTTTGTATTATGAGTTTAATTGTCATCTAACGTGAAAATTAGTAATTTAAAAAAAAATTAAGAAGTTTAAAACCATGACACGCAAAAATGCGTGTCGTAAGCAAATGACACGCGAAAACATGTCATCTCTTTATGACTAGGGCTTTCTTGACGCGCTAAGCACAAGCAAAATGCGCACCATCTATCTTTATGATGGGGGCTTCCTACCGCATTTGCACGTCATTTGACCTCTTTATGACGCGCATTGCTCGTCATAAAAGCAGCTTTTTCTAGTAGATTGAGTTTATATTATAAAGGCCTATTTTTATACTATTCTACGGCCCAATAATTTGTACGGATTTTAAAATTGTAAAAAAAAAGTTATCTAAGTTTTAAAATTGTACAAGATAGATTGAACGATTTAGCTATTTTATTAATCGAAAGAGATTGTTAGTTAAATTGAACTTCGAATTTTTATTAAATAATTTGGGTCGAATGAGGCTTGAAAAATAAACTTATTCTAGTTATATTTGTCCACATTGACGTGTCTGAGGTGAGTAATGATAAGATGTTCCGTTATTTGTGACACCTTTTTAGTAGTTAAGCTTTTAAATTTATAAACTCAATTTACTTAAACTATTACTATTTCACCACATTCACGGGCAAGTGCACCCATCGTCGGCAGTATAGTAGTGGTAAGTTGAATCGGGGTCGTTGAAAGACACAAAGGAAAAGGAGGGCTCTTGATACTTCACCGTTGCTGACGTCTAACCTAGTCAATATTCAAGTGAAGATGTTAGTAAAAATAATTTAACTAAAATTAAACTAAACTAAAAAGTCGTGTCTTGGTCAACTCGGTCGCAGATAATATCATTTGGGAGACTTATCAGTGGTGATGTTGATAACTCGTAAATTATACCCTTCCCGTAAGATTATTCACCAACAGGCAGTAAGACCGTCTCTCAGCCTCAAATCAAGCATCACTACTCTCTTGGGTGATCGACTACGAGGAGTGTTGTTGGCAAACAAATATAGTGAAGCTAATGCCACTTAGTTATGGGGTCCCTCATATCGGCCAACTTACCGTACTCGACACGCCGTCATGAACCAGTAGGGAAACAACCCTGCGTGCCAGATTATTTTATTATAAAAATTATCTTTTTAAGGGACTAAGGTCCGTTTCTTCCATGCATCGCTCTCGTGCATGCACATCCGGCGTAACCAGAGTCAAGTTCACAAACACGTACCATCTCGGCTTCCGTGAAGTGACAAAATATTACCAACCCCCATTCCCAACCAAATACTTTCAGTCCGCACTTGCGTGGTCAGCCGAGTTTGCTTACATAGACATAAGGACCTCGAACATATCATGTAGCATGGGACGCGAATCACTTTTTGGATCATGCATCATCCCCCGATCGGGTGTCACAAACACGTACCATCTCGGCTTCCGTGAAGTGACAAAATATTACCAACCCCCATTCCCAACCAAATACTTTCAGCCCCCACTTGCGTGGTCAACCGAGTTTGCTTACATAGACATAAGGACCTCGAACGTATCATGTAGTATGGGACGTGAGTCACCTTTCGGATCACGCATCGTCCCCCAACCGGGTGTCACAGGTCCGGCCTTTGGGATTTCGACTCACAAATGGTTTATGATACATAAAGCACGCTTGGTTCAGAAAATCAATAATAAACTTTCAATAAAAAGAGTTTATATAAAGTCATTAGTTCACCTTAAAATAAATTTAAACAAAACAGTTTATCAACTCACCAAAGATTCGTTTATTCCTAAATGAGTGTAAGAATTTGACTAACACTTGTAAGATTGAGGCTAACAAGTGTTAGTCTTAAGATTTGCTTACTAGATAATCAAAGATTCATAGACAACTAACAGTTCATTATCACCATAAGTTGAAGTTCTTACAATATTTGACGAGTAGACTCAAGAACACTAAAACAAATGGCTCAAAACCGAAAAGATGGTATAACTAATAGAAGAGAGGGAGAAGAATTGAGCAGTTTGAAAGTGAAGCCGGTTGTCCCTTTTAAAGGCAAATCTTAAACGGCACGGCCTGTGCTAAGCTAGACACGGGTCGTGTGAAACAGTGGGCACGGGGCATGCTGAGTCAGGCCGGTGATCTTCAAATCTTCGAGCATCAGGAGCACGGGCCATGTCTCTGTCGGCACGGGTCGTGCTTAGTTTAGCACGGGTCGTGTGGTACAAGCTTGATTCAGAGGCACGGGGCGTGTCTTCCATGGTGCTGTCGGGGCTCGGCTGGCATCGGGCACGGGGCGTGCTGAAGTGGGCACAGGCCGTGCTAAACTCAAAAACACTAGCTTTCTGTTGCTTGATCAGTTGTTCTTGCATTCTTCGTTCTTTTTGTGATTTTGGCTTAGTAAAACTTGTTTCTTTGCAATAGTTAGTCATATTTTTCCCAATACGCGAGGGATTATTGTTTAGAAAATATGTATAATCTAAGGTACATCACACATGCATTAAAAATAAAAAAGATTACCTCTACTAAATATGAACAATATAATTTATTATTGCTGGTTCCAAGTCCGATAAAAGAGGAGGATTTGAAACGTAACTTTTAAAATTTACGAAAGACCCCCAAAACTTAGGGCCCCTAAATTGTTTGAGCCGCCCATGTATGCATTTCTTGCTACAATTCTATGTTGATTTTTTTCTTTCCTCTGTCGGCCATGATATCACCACCGCTCCTAATACCACTAATGTGGCTTAACAGATTCATAGGTGGTAGCAAGTAGGAAAAAACCAGATAGAAATTAGAGGGAGAGCTTGAGACAGTTTTCTACATATCTTCCATTGATGAATAACCACCTTTTTAAAAAGGATTACATTAAACATATAAACTACTACTAGAACATGGAGAAGATGGCATCCCACCAACCCCTTTATTAGCAACTGCCTACTAAGAAGTAAATCACACGTGCTTAATTATTTAGAATAAAGCTTTGTTGTTGACCCATTCCTCACGTGAACACATGCATGCAACAAGTATTCAAATGACTTGGTACAAACAAAACCTTAGTAAACAAAAACCAGAAACAGAATTCAAATGACTGGAAGATAGGGACCGGTTCCACCTTTGGTATGAGCATCAGGAACACTAGAGTAACAATATAGGTGGTTCGACATTTCCCAGCCCCAATCATGTCGTCTAGATACGTGCATTTGTGGCCAACGGTTAATTCTTACATAATGCTCTCTCATATTTCCATTAGCCATGAAACTTGTAACAACCGAGTAGCACGATTCATGGCCACCCCAAGCCTGGTTGCCAGAATCTGTCGTCTGGGTCCCATCTCGAAGAAAGTAGCGGCGCATTGGCGGATCCCCGGTCCAATACGGGTCCAAGTTACGCCAGTATTCCGGGGCCTCCTGTAATGAAGAATACAACTTATCAGATGTTTTGATATGATCATGCCAAACTAGTTCGGGTTGGGTTAACAAAAAGTCAAAACCGATTTTTTTTAAAAGGGTTTGGGTTTGGAGTCGTTTTTAGGGGGGGCAGGGTGATATTGGTTCGGTTTTGAATTCGGGTCAGGTTATACCAGTTTGGGAGCGGTTTAGGGGTATAGGGTTTAATTAGAAAGCGGGTTAAAGTGAAACGTGTTTTAAAACCCGGGTTGGATCGGGTCGTTAAAATTGCATACCTCTTTAAAGTGAAACTCCCAAGCATGATCCCAAAGATCTTCCTTCATGATCCGGCTCTGAATAAGAAAATTCAGTTCAAAATAACAAATTAATTATGTTATTATGTTTAAGGAAAAAGTTAAAGAATTACCCTTTTGCCATCTTGAATGGATAGTGAGTACGTAGACAACTTTGACAATCCCTGAGTTTGGAGAAAACGAGGTAGATGAGCTTTTCCCGCCCAAAGTTCTTCACACTATTAGCAAGAAATATACGTATTAGCAAGAAATATACGCGTATAAAGATAGGTGATCATCTGGTTATACTTTTTTGTAATCATTTCTAAATATAAGATTGTTATATTGTAAAATCATTTCTAAATATATGATTGTTATATTGTAAAATCTAAATTTATAAAAGTTATTCACAAACATAAAAAAATTTGATATGAAGTGAAATAGGCGAGGTGTCGGGATCTGAATTCACCTTCACGGTTGATGCGATATCATTTTATGCCACAACTGCCATCATCCTCTTGTAAAGGGGCCGACGTGGGTAACGTATTACATATAGAGATATAAACATGCTTCTAAAAATGTAACTCCATATACTTGGAAACTTGAAACTCATGAACTCTGAAACCTGTAAACATACAATCCTGTGAACATCAAATTAAACTCATAAATATCTAAACTCGTAATATGATATTTCATCCTTATAAACTTCAAAAATCATTTCTTGATCGAACAAATTTGATGCGTATCGTGAACTCAGAGAAACCTGTAAACATATATATAATCCATTAAACATCTAAACTCATATATATGTAAACTTGTAATATGATATTTCATACTTGTAAACTTTCGAAAATCATTGCTTGATCGACCAAATTTGATGGATAAAGGAAAGTAAATTGAGAGAGAAAAAACTAAGGGGGAAGAAAATATCTAATTTTTATTTCATGAGTTCAAAGGAAGATAAAAAGGAAAATAATATTTTATGTATTATTTAATCAAAAAGTTGAGAAAAAACATTAAAAAAAATTATGATTATACCTTTATATTCAGAGATATTAATGAAAACAAAAAGTGTATTTATAGTCGTTACTATTCTCATAGTCCCTCCACATATCACTTTTCTAATCTTATGCCGTTTTCGTCTAAGATTATATCAAACAGCGCCCTTAAAAAGGTTAAAGTTCAAATTAGAAAAAAATAGAACGCCCTTCGAGTCCGGTGTAAGATCAACAAAGTGATGACATGGTCTATATATATATATTTACAACAAAATAACTACTACTAGGACGTACCTTTTTAGACCAAATGATATCACTCGAAGCGATTGCATACCATGGACGAGAAACAAGAAGCATGGAGGCCAAGCTACATGGGTCAAGACGGTTCAAAGTCATCAACATAATATCAGAACCACATACGGGTAACGGGTCTTGCAAACCATCATCGTACTCTTCGTCTTCATCTTCCACAATACTTTTGTGCTTGTTTTTGGCCATTGGAAACAAGAAAGTGGAGTTGAGTGAGAACCCACGTGAATACTTATGTGAAACTAAGGAATGATGTGGGTGATGATACGTATTTCTCATGAAACAAGGTAATCCAACTGTTTTCATTCTATTTGTTTTGTTTTGTTTCATTTTTTGTTGTTTTGTGGAGGGGTGATTTAGCTGCTTGGGTTTTTACGCGGCTGATATTTCTTGTACACGGTATCATCGGATATTGGTCAACACGATCCGTTTGTAGATCTTTTGTGTCATGTTTTATAAGCATTTTAAATTTTTAAGGTTTTAATAATTTAAATTATATATCAAAAGCGTATAATAATCCATAATAATAATTTGACTTGTGACTAAGAAATAGAGGTGGGCTCGAGTTCGGCTTGTTTATTATTAAGTTATTTTATTTATATATTTTTTAAATTAATTTTGTATATATTTATATAAAAACCGCCTTTTGATGTACAAACTTAAAATTCAAAAGACAACTATATTACACGTAGGCTATTTGGTAATTTGACATTTTTAAATTTAATTTCATGTATATCCACATTTATCAATCTGTTGACTTATTGTGTCCGTTCGACTATGTTACATATATGCAACATTGTATGTTGCGGTATATTGCATATATGCAACATGGTATATTGTAGTATATTGCATATATAAAACATGGTATGTTACAGTATATTATATATATGCAACATCGTATGTTGTGTATATGCAACATGGTATATTTCATATGTTGCATATATGCAACATGGTATGTTGTATATGTTGCATATACGCAATATACCATGTTACATATATGCAACATTGTCGGATGAAAAAAAAAACGTTTTTTTTAGTTTTTTTTAGATCATTAGGCGACCATGTGAATAAAAACAAAAATTATTTTAAACAAAAAATAAAATTACCTAAATAGCCTTCATTTAATTAAAATTTAATGGTTTTTAAATTAGTTTATAAGTTTATATATTAAGAATGGTTTTTATTTAAACCTTACCCTAATTTATATTTATACATTTTATATATGATATGATACATATTATTTAATCATTTACTATATTCTCAGATAGCCTCGAACTCGTTTAGGCTTCATAGATTCATTTCAAGCTTTTTGGCAATATGATGTCGATTAGTTCATGCGCCAACTTAACTTGTTTACACCCCTAACAAAAAAAATGACCCAATATAACACTGGCTCATTTAGTAGAGGCTTTTAACTCTTAGTTGAAGGTTCAAAGATTCAAATCTTAACATAAAGAGTTCTAATATTAGCTATAGATTAAATTCACTACACTTACCATTAAAAAAACAGAAAAGTAAGTGGGCCTCTCCACATATCATCAAAAGACACTAGCAGCCGAAAACACTTCAAAGCGAGATAACTCGAACTCTATCTAGTATATATATTATATAATATGTTTGTGGATAACTGAGAGTTTGAGACCGAGTAATTTATGATACAAATTGTTAATTATTTTGTATTTTGTCCTTCAAATGAGTTTTGTTTTAGCTTTCTGTCTGTCCTTTATCCTTGTTTGTTGGTCCAATAGCCATGTCTTCTTTATGGTTTTCAAGTATTATCCTCTAACCTATTTTATTCCTTTTTGACCATTTGATTACAGATTACAGATTACCAACAGACCCACACTAAAATTTAAATTCTTTTAATGTTACATTTGTATTAACAAATAACAAAAAGATTTTCAGAATATACCTCTTAAAAGAAAATTATAATATTTACACCCTCTGCTGCCTGCTGTGCTGTTCATGAGAAGGTATTTAAAGCATAAGAGCAACAGCAACTTCTTCTACCAATGGCACCTGCTGCTGCTCCCAAAATCTATCTACATCTTTCCCTTCCTTCATCTTCTTCACAAACGCCACAAATTTCCTCCAGTTTTCAACCTCAAACAGCTCTCCACTCAGTCTCAGATACGTAAACGCACACATCTCTTCCTTCTCGGCCGCCCGCACTATCTGCTCGTGCGCATAATCGTCATGTCTCGCCAAAGCATTCTCTCCGGCAAACAACACACGCGCTTCCCGCGCGGCCAACGCCACTTGCTGCACCAGATTCTCCGGCGAGCATTGAGCCTCCCGAGGCTGTTCGTGGTTACGCATCTCAATGCACGTGAAGTTAAGAACGGCGCCGTGGCGGCTTAGCGTTTTGGCGATCGGGAGGTACCCGTCTCGGAAACGAGTGTTGTAGTAGCCGGCGGTGAGTTCCGGAGCGTGGGAACGTGTGCCGTAGTGCCAGTGGATTCCCGCGACTTTGACGGAGATCTTGACACCTCGGTTGTTGAAAATGGAGGTGGCGGATGTTAAAATTCTATCGCCGTGATCCAGTAGCATCTGAGAGTACCATGAGAGGAAGAACTTGCCGTATTCTCCGTTCCATCCGCCGCATTCTTTTTTGAAGAAGTTGGTTTCTTCGGGCGAATTGTTGTATTCACCGGCATCAGTAGGGCCTGTGGTTCCCCAATCTGGCTTGCCGTAACTCTCAGCTGCGGCTTTCAAGCTGCAAAGCATGTACTGCAACAGAGACCGAGGGTCGGGTTAGAATCATTGATACGAAAGTACAAAATGCGAGTTTTGTGCAAGTTTTAGAGGAAAGCAAGCAACCTGGTCGTAACACTGGAAGGCTCCGATTCCGGGGAATTTCCATATTCCATCTTTCTCCGGGTAAGATGGATATCTAAGCTCTCCGGCAGGACCCATTCCAACTTGAATTTCCTGCATGCTTTGACAATTCAATACCCAAAAACAATCATGAATCGTGTTCAGTGATTTCTATTGCTTGAAAACAAGATGGGATTTTAGATAGGGATGTAAACAACTACGGGTTCTTGGTGGTTCATAAATACTTATTAACAGAAAAAACACAAACACATAAATTAACAGATTTTTAGTCCTTGTTTGTTCGTTTCACTCTAACAGAAGAAACAAACCAACTGTGTAATTGAATGTATATGTGAATTACATTCTTGCATTCATATCACGAATAAAGGTTACAGCTTAGTCCGACATACGTGGCAAGCGGGCAACAAGCTGCGCCGCAAGCCCTTTTTGAATAGCAAAACCTAAGCGGATAAAAACAAGTTTCTTAGCTCTAGGAGTCACTATATGCCCATGCATAACCTTCTGGATCCGCCCGAGCGTGTCTGCAGCCTCAGACGCGAGGTGCCCGAACGTGTCAAAAGCAAAGGGGACAAACACATGCTGATTCTCGAGACATGCCTTCTCGTGCTTGTCCACCTTACCTGCAGCTGCCTTAGCAGCAGCCTGCCCCGCCGTGAAAACTCCAGAGCCGAAGCCCACAAGGGGAGAGACCCCAGTCAGATCGATGCAAGCGTGCTTCCCCCTTGACCACCCAAACACCAGGATGTTCGCCGGTCTAAGGGTCGATCGCCCCTCTTTTGGGTCAGTTAAGAAGTTGACGGGGGCTTCCTTCTTGGCTGAAATCCCAGCTTTCCTGAAAATGTCAAAAAGCACATCTCGGACCCAGTCATGACGGTACTTGAAACCCGGGAGATCTTTACAGTGTACCGCGCGCTCCCCAAACGAGTCCAAACACGCCTTGCGGCAAACAGGGCACCTCTCGTCCACGGGAAAGAGGGGTATCATAAGCCGGTACTTGAGGATAGAGCGGTATTCGACCGACGACATGCGCTGCCCGAGCCCGTCAATGGGGAGAGCATGGAGGAAATCTTGGGCATGCGGTTGACGAAGACAGTTCCATACCGCTTTTTGTCTGGCGTTCATATTAAACCGGGTTTCCATATCCACCACGATTTTGCTGGAAAGGGCATTCGCCAAAACATGTTGAGGTTTTGGGGGGGCGGTGTCCTTGTCAGAGAAACCGCGAAGATCAAAACCCGGTATGATGTCACGCAGGGCCGCTAGAGCGAAAGTGTAATCTGAGTCCATGCTACAAACCCCGCTCCCCCGCAAGATGTGGTCCTGCAGCCCCCAGGATTGTGCCCTGGACGCTACAAACGCATAAGACGAGGCCTCCATAGCCAAAGACACCCCGAGCCCACCGTGCCGGATAGGCAGGGAGGCGAGCCGCCACTGAAGGTCCCCAAAATAAGCCCCTCCACAGACCACAATGTTTTCAACGGTCTCGCGCAGGGTCTGATCGAAGCAGGAGGCCGCCTTTAGCATGTGGGCGGGGGGACAGGTCCGCAGGCCGAAAAGGAGCTTGGCAACTCCCATGCAAGAGCGAAGCAGGAGGAGTTCGCATTGCGGGTCCCGAATCTTGGGAAGGAGGTGCATAAGAGCGGCAGCGTTAGAAGCCCTCTTGGACGCCAACCCCTCAATGAACCCACCATCCCTACTGACAGCCCCTCCAAGGAGCTTAACCCCTAGGGCCGGCCTACTGATGCCCGAGGGAAAGAGGCCCGACCGATTCTTCCTCCCATCGCAAGACGGCCAGAACAGCTCCGTCTTCTTGATGTTGAGTTGCAAACCCAGGGAGGGGCCGGTCTCCGAAATAATCTGCAAAGCATTGGCCACTTCCTCGGAATCCCCGATGAGGGTGCCATCGTCAAGGTACCACGCGTGAAGGAGGAGGCGGCATTTTTCGCGAATCTGGTGCGCAAGGGGGTGAAGAACAAGGGCAAACAGGAGAGGCCCCAAAGGATCTCCCTGTTGCACCCCAGTAGTGGCCCAGATGTGATCCTCCCCTAAGTATAGCCGCGCAAACTGACCGTAGAGGAAGTCGACCCATGGAGAAATAGACGGGCACCTTAAACGCACTTCCCGGAGTAAGGCCGATCTGTCCACCACGTTGAACGCGTTGGAGAAATCGACCGTAAGCATAGCCAGCGAGCTGTCACCATGTTTCTCCGCAACCAACCGGTTAACCGCATGCAAGATGGCCTCAGCTCCCCCAGGCACCCCAACCCCAAACTGAAAGTCCCCGAGATATTTAGTCATTTCCTTCCCGACTCCCTTCATAGCAATTTTAGAGACCAGCCGCCGCCAGATGGTGCCGACAGCGATGGGCCTGATCCCGTTATCAGGTTTTAGCAGAGGGGTGAGAGGGGCGGACGCCACAAACTCGGCCAGACCGATGGGGCACCTCCCCCCCAACCACAAATTGACTACTAAGGTAATAGCCCCGAGGAGGTCGTTAGCAACGGCAGACCCTTCCCCGCAGAGGCTGTCCAGAAGGTGCTGGGCCCGCAGCCCGTCCCTCCCACACGAAGTCCCCTTGGGAAACGATTTAATGCAGGCCAAAACAACTTCCGCGGTAGCCACAAGCGGGGGCTCGGTATGGGGCACAGACGGCAAGGAGGGGGGTGGACAAACAGGATGCTTATCCTCCAAAACCCGAGTGGTGGCAGGTCCAAAAGGCGCAACCCCAGATGAAGAGAGAACTTTAACAGCGGCAGTAAAGTGACCATCTGCAATTTTCCGGATACAGCGGTAAATGTTGGGCCCCTCCGCAGCCGACTTGCCAGGAGCAGTATCAGGAGACCCCCCTAGCCCACAAACGGGGGTTTCAAGGATGTTATCAAGTTTCAAGGATGTTATCAATCAGTTGGTCAATGCCCTCCTCTCCCCCCCAAGCGGATATGGAAGACATGATGGACCGACATTGCAGGGCTTTGCGGTTCCCAGAGCGAGCCTCTTGGCGCGTTTTAGGGTTAAAAACCCTCAACGTGCACCTAGGGAGAATAAGCAACCGAACCCAGGCGTCAATAGAATCGGGGTGAGCGGCCACCTGAAGCAGAGCAGCTTTAAGGGCCTGGGAGAAGGCCATGCGACAACTGAGAGGTAAACTCTTAACAGTGGTGACACGGGCTTTGAAGATCTTATCCAGGAGCTCCCTATCCAAATGCCTCCCACCCCCAACATTGACGGGGCCAAGCCCGGGCGGGTCAACGAGGCTAAGGGGGATGGGGATCTCGGTAATATGCCCAGCCCCGCCATCAGAAGGATTGATAAAACGAGAAACCCCGTCCTCGTGGTGGCACAAGCGGCCGACATGGTGAATTTTCATGCACCGACCACACAACCAAGAATCAAGGGCCTTTAAGACATCCCCCAAGGCTAGAAACACTCCGCGGTCCACCGAGAGGGTGTCCCGCAAGGCGTCACAGCGCTCATCACTGTTAAGGTGCGATGTTTTAAGGTGGGCGACGAGGCGCGAGAAACCTTTGGCCCCGAACTCTCTATCACAATGCTGGAGGGATCGGAGGGGGCACCTCACCAAACGACTAGGCAACACCGAGGGGGTGGCCATACAAGCAGACACGGAACGAGGAGGACCGCGAGGATAAAAGAAAACAAAAACCACGAGGGGGTGCTAAGCAAGCACCCTAGCGGTTACACCGGGGGTAAACCAACGGAGGGTTGGCAACCCCGGACCACAACGAGAGGGTATTACATAACCGACACCACGAAGGAGTAGGTACGGTGGGGGATCGGTTGATCGGTGGAGGTTCGACCGGCGGAACGAAGGAGGTACGGTGGGGGCACGGGCGAGGTCGGAGATGGATCGGAGGAGGTTACGGAAGGGGTTCGGCCGGCGGGTCGGCGAAGGCACGAACGGGTTCGGCGGGGTAGTACGGCAGGGGCCGGCGGACCAGGGAGCCGGCGCACCAGCGGCCGGCGGACCAGAGGACCCGGCAGACCAGAGGGGCTGGCGGACCAGAGAAAGTCAGCGGAGGCGGACCAGAGGAGGACCGGCGGACCAGGGAGGTGGCCGGACCAAGGAGGCAGGGGCAGCCACGGACCAGTTCAAAAACTGGTCCGGCGACCCGTTAGCGGTGGTGGTAAGGGGAAGGGGAGAGGAGGGAGGCGGCGCTGGCAGTGGAGGGCGGAGAGGAGGGAGGCGGCGGTGGCAGGGGGGAGCGGGGAAGGGGGAGGCGGAGGCGGCAGGGTAGGGCGGAGAGGAGGGAGGCGGCGGTAGCAGGGGAGTGCGGAGAAGGGGGAGGCGGAGGTGGCAGGGCAGGGCGGAGAGGAGGGAGGCGGCGGTGGCAGGGGAGAACGGAGAAGGGGGAAGCGGCGGTGGCAGGGGAGGGCGGTGGCAGGGGAGATCGGAGAAGGGGGAGGCCGGAGACGATGTATCGGAGAAGGGGAGAGCGGTGGCAGGGGAGATCGGACAAGTATCGGACAAGAATCTCGGCACCCGTGAAAGGCGCAATGAGTGACAACCCTTGACAAACCAACATGAACACTTAAACGAACATATATTCTTGTTTATGCTCGTTTGTTAACAAAATGAATGTGTTTGTTTATGTTTGGAACATATTATAAACGAACATCAAAAAGAGCATAAATAAACACCAACATATATGGTGGACACTCACATGTGAAATGACTTTTTTTATATGTGTTCACATGTGAAATTTGTGAATAATGAGAAAAAAGAAAAAAAAAGAAAAAAAAAGAAAAAATAAATTAATCACACCCATTAGATCAAGAGATCTAATGGTGAAAAAATGTGTCTACATGTCTATACTTATTGGAGTGTCTACAATGAACCTTTCACCCAACATATAAATGAATATTTGCCATTATCATCACATTTAACAAAAAAATAAAAAGTTCTTCAAAGCCGAGGGTCGCTTTTAGAGGAGTCTTTATGAACCTTTGGGATATAGAGAGAATATATGCCATGTCTCATTCTCTCTAGATCCTAGTTTTGTATAAGATTTTATTGGTTATGTTTGTTCTATGTTTTCTTATCATCACATGCTGTTTGCACAACATTTTAAAAGAAAGCAATAATATCTAAATTAAAATCTAAATATCATTAGATGATTCAAAACTTAACTCAAATGCAAGCTTCAAAGGAAATAAACAAACAAATATGTAAAATGATAGGCCAATTAGCGTTACTAATAACTAATAAATAACTTCAAATCATTATGTAAACGAACATAAAGGAACAGGCTTATATAATTGAACATAAAGACATGTAAACAATGACCACAAACGAGCATTCAAGGATGTAAATTTATGAACAAGATATGTCTTCATGTTCGTTTGATCAAATAAATAAAAGCTTTCAACGAACTTTCTACCTAATGCTTCATCATAAAGTTGTGTTCGTTTCATTTACGGGCCTACTTTTTAGTCTCAATCAAGCCAACAAAATCAAACAAGAAAGTACAATCTGCAAGATAATAAGGGTTCATAGTGCTTACAACAATGGTGTCCCCAAGAAGATGTGCGAATTCGTGTCTGAAAGCACGCATGTAGTCCGAGTAGCACTGGATCGGAGTCCTGCCTTTGAGGCAGGGGATAGTATCACAACCCAAAGAAAGGTATTCATAATTCCTTCTTCCCCATTGATCTGTATATGCCAAATCTGGATCTTTATTGATCTCCTCCACCACCCATTTCGGAAGAGGAATCCTGCAAATTCAAAAATTCAAAGTCAAAATTGGTCAACTGGTCAAACTTTACACAAATGTCAAAATTAGTCAACTATTTGCACCAAAAAAGAAGTGAAACTGAAAACTAACGTGCAAGAGTCACCCACGTTTCCTCCGCATTGATGGAACGACATCACCGCCTGTACCTTTAGCCCATACCTCTTCGCCATCTCCAACAGCTCGGAATAACCGCCCCAATTATACTCTCCGGCGGTTTCCCTCTCCACCAACCCCCACCACACATCCATCATCACTCCTTCCACTCCGGCGCTCTTCAACGCCTGAAAACACGCCGTCATCGCCTTCCTCCGATTCACGCCGTTAGCCACCGTTACACTATCTAACGGCAGCATCACGTACACCGGAACGCCGCTCCCTACCTTCCCCCCGCCACTTCCGCCTCGATACTTTCGCTCCGCCACCGCCGGAGCTTCCGTTTGACAAGCCGTTGACAGATCTGATCTAATTCCGCATCTCATCGACGGTAGGTTTATTTCTAGCCCTAACTTTTGTGCCGGAACACGAGGATTCCGTAACGATGTGTTTACGTTTACGGTTACCTTCGCCTCCGGATTGACGGAATCGGATGTGATTGACGAAACGGATAACGCTCCGATCTGGTGTAATCTCATCACCATTGGCCCTAATTTGAAGTTTCTGAAACCAGAACGAAACAAAACCTAGAATCGGGAACGGAAACACGTATACGTGAAATCAATCCGTGTTGCTAATGAGGTGATATCGTTGGGGAGATTTTTGAATGAGATTCGTTGAGAAATGGAAGGCGTGGAGTGATTGGGGTATGTGTAGAGGATTTATGATCCATTGGCGATCGTGTTAATGAGAAGACGTTATTTAGTTGGAAATACCGAAATTGAAGGGTGGAGTGGTTTTGAACGTGGCGAGATATCGGCAGCGGCGGAGCGACGGCGGAGATGGAGGCGGCGGTGTTCTGAAGAGGAGAGCCTACTTTCACCGGAGACGTATTGGAGTTGGAGGCCCATGCATCCATAGGAGAGGGTCGTTGACACTTGTCAAGTTGAGAGTGATTCATATTTTTATGTCATCAAACAACCACTTTAGTTAATTATGATCTCAGATACAACTTAATTAAAATCTATACCCTGAACAAAAACTAAACCTAAAAAAATGTTTAAAAAAAACCCGAAAAAATCACACTTGCAAGAGTGAGTCAAAGGGAGATGACAGACATAATGGAAAGAGAAGCTAAACATAAGTACAATAAATAGTTGTATTGTTATAGGATTACATAAATTAAACGTGAATACAAAAAAAGTTGAGTAACTGTGTTAAAAAATGAAAGCTAAATGCTTAAAATATCGAGCATAGTATCTAAAAGTACCTATTACACTACTAACTCATGTGTTCAATTCTTTGCGCTACAAAAAGTACCTAAAAAAAAGTCACGGAAACAAAGCTGACACAAAAAAAAATGCATTGTTATAACGATACATAAAAACAGAAATATATACATAGCACGAAATTAGAAACCAAACACTAAAAGTATTCAGCCACGAACGTAAAAATTATGGTAAACGATAGTATCTGTTACACCACAAACATTTATGCTAAATTAAACTTGCTATGAAATGTGGCACCCACCATGGCCACCATATGGCCAATCAAATTCCGTCACTATTCAAATATGTGTCTTTTATCCAAGTGGTGGTGGAGGTTTAAATCAGAAAAGAACCGTTTATGACGCAAAGTGGTTATTTTTTCTCCATTGGAAATCAAGATCATGTAGTAGCATCTTTGTCTGTGCAAATGTTTTGGGAACGTGACAAATTCTATGTAAAGGCGTATCACGTATGAGTGCCCAGGGGATGCACTTCGACAAGTTAGTATAATGCAGTATCAACTTGAGTGTGAAGACGTTATTCTGGCTGGATTCGACAATTTGTGATCAACCCTTAAAGACAAGTTTCCTGCTTTGTTTGCTTTGAAGACGTTGAAGCGAAGTCCTGTTTGAGATAGGTTTGCTTTAATTGAAGTCGAGATGATGATCTCATGGTCTCGGGCTAGAGAACAGTTGAGTTCTGAAAAGGTAGATGAGCTGGATCGATGTTTAAATCTTATAGTTGGCGTTTCATTGGTTTATGAGAAAGATGTTTAGGTTTAAAAGGCAGAGTCTTCCAGGTCATTTAACACCAGATCAGTTCTTAAACTGCTATAATCATAGATCTTGGATGAGCACCATTTCTATGGAATAAGTGGCTACCATTAAAAGTCAACATATTCGGGTGGTGCGCTGGGAAAGACTTCCCACTAGACTCAACTTACAAAACGGAATATTGCAATTGGTTCTCTATTTTGTCCGCTATGCCATGAGGCCCAGGACTCAGTGGAGCATCTTATCACATCATTCTTCATTGAGTCGAGTATATGACAAATGGTTAGTGAGTGGTGTAAAATCCCTCTCATCTATGCATTCACAACCTGGAGTTATTATAGAAAACATGCCTTGAGAATAATCAACTCAAAAGATTAATAAATACCTTGATTGTACTCGTATTTGTTTTCATGTAATTGTTTCTTCGATGATAATAAAAAACGGCTTTTCTAAAAAGAAAATTAATTTAATTAAAAAAAGTTAATGCTTTAAAGATTAATTTAATTAGCTATGATCGTTCAAATTGTATCGCTTAGAAAATAACGTTTAAAATCAATTAATCATGCTTTTCGACCTAAGATGAGTTAGCTCACTCAATGACACGTATAATTTGTGTAACTTTCTCTTTTAAGAACAATAATTTTCAAAAATTCAAAAAGGTTTCAGGTTCTAAATTTGTTAATCACAATATTCTTATCTAGCACACATTGGACCAAAAGCAAGTAAGACATGAGGAATGATAACCACGCTGAAACTAGGTTAACTAAGCCACAACCAACTGATGTTTACACAAATGACCCAGACCCCAGTGCACATTCAGTTGACGCCAACATCATAACATTCGTCGGCATCAGTAACGCAGCTATGGAGAAGTGTCATGGACAATTTCACCCTCACACCCGAAGTACCTTTCTGTCGTTTCTTGTGTGAAAAGTAACATTTTTAAAAGAAAAGTAAGGGTGCGAGTAGAGTTCGCTTTTTTTTCCTTCCAAACATCCTTCAAGACTATACACATACTGATCATGGTCTTATGAACAAATAACCAACAGTCAAATGAACGGTAACTGCGTTTTTAAAAAAAGTTGTGCATCATCTTGAAAATAGCCCAACTCGGTTTAGAAAACAACCCGAAGCAGGGTCTCCAATGCAGCCACAAAAACTGTCATCATCCTTAGGAAATGATGCTGGCAAAGGATGATCAGGAATTATGCCAACCTGCATAAAGTGGTCATAGTTTAGAGGTATAATACTTTAATATTTTTTTACTTTTTAAATTAACACGATTTATAAGGTTGTATGCGTTGCATATAAACATTTGACTGGCATTTGACCCGTTTGACACATTTGATCGAGGGGGTAGAGGGGAACCTTGTTGATGTCGATGTGATCAGGGGTTTCATAACGAGCAACAGTAACAGCCAGGCCAGATCCATCAGACAGTTCAAAAACCGATTGAATTTTTCTGTGAATAAAGAGAGATTTGAGATGACGTATAATATATTTTATGAAAATAGATAAGCAGGAGATATTATATGACAATGATTACCCTTTCCCAAAAGTGGGTTCTCCGAGAAGCACTGCACGCTTGTTATCTTTCAACGCACCGGCTAAGATCTCACTTGCACTTGCAGTTCCTTTGTTCACCTACAAGAACCAAAAAGTTAACATTTCAGGGGTAGATTTGATCCATTCACTCATAAATTGGTTAATTCGGCATCTGTTCTATCTCTAACCGGTCAAACAAGTTAAATAAAAAAAAGGGTTAATGGGTCGTCTAAGAGGTCAAACATGTTGAGGTCGCCAAAATGATTATTATTATTTAATGCAAAAACTTATTTTATTCAAAAGTTTGTATTATAATAAAAATAATATACAGTTTTGTAATCATATTTGGCACACTAATAATTTATAGCAAAGAAAATAGAAATATTAGAGAAGTTTCTGGGGTCAACCCAACCCATCTCGACCCATACAAAACCATTATTCAACTTGACCGACCGGCCTATTTTGCCACCTCTAAATTAATTTATTCTGAAGTATGTATTACAATTAAAATAATATACACTTATGTAATCATATTTGGCACACTAATAACTTAAAGAACAGAAAACATCAATATTAGAAGTTTTTTGGGTCAAGACAACCCTTCTTAACCCGTACAAAACCATTATTCAACTTGACCGACCGGACTATTTTGCCACCTCTAGTAACCATGAAGGGCAATTTCCTCCATATTTTCAAGAAGACGCACAACAATAATCCAACCATGTTTATTAAATCAACTTAGAAGGTTTTATGCGTATGAATAGATTTCAAATGATTTTTAACTTGTATGACCCATTCAACCCATTCGACCCAATAAAAATAAAAGGTAATCCAAATCAACCTATTTATGTATACATCTCTACATGTGTACTTCAGTTTGAAGATATTGTGAAGCTGAAATAAAAGATGGTATTGTTGGTATTACCAGCACGGCTAGAGGTTCTGAAGTTGCTATCGCATTAGTTCCATCAGTGTCGTATATATCTCTAACTCCCCGACTATCACATATGTACACAATCACACCTTTGTCCAACCTGATTTGCATCAGCTTCATATGGTTAGAGTTTATAACAAAAACAAATTCCCATCCTTTAAAATCATGTCTCAAACTCTCAATATGTGGTAAATTAATATACAATCAAGCTCAATGTGAAGCTAGAGAAACATGAGATAATGATAAGTAGAAATATCTACTGTAGCCACTAGGGGTGGCAAGATAGGTGGGTTGGTAAACAGGATCAGGTTAAAAAGGGCGTTTTTGGTAGGGGTCAAAATAGTCACGCTCAGGTTGAATTTCTTTGTCCCCTTCTAAGAATGATAACAGTCATTGTGTTGATTGTCATTACAAAACAACATTACTACACTGATACTCTAAATCTTCAAATAAAACGATTCACGATGCTATATGCACTAAAAACACAATTCATGCGAATCTAACATGTTTGACCTACACAGCCCAAATCAACTCACTAGTAAGTAAATGGGCAGAAATTGCAACCCTATTCTACACGGTTAAGGATGGCATAAAACTTATTCACAAAGAGGGAGGGTTAAAATGTTTAAAATTAAAAAAAAAAACTACCACTCTGAAAGCCAAAAAAATTAAATAATTGATTGTAATTTTTGTAGAAATGCTAATGTAGACTTACCAGATCCTGGCAATCGCAATTCCTTCAGGAAAAAGACCACCACTGTATCAAAATTTATTCATCTTTTAGAAATCATTGGAAAAAAAAGCCCTAAAAGAAAGCCAAAAACAAGTCATTATAAATATAAACATATCACCTATTATTGCGAAGGTCCAAGACAAAGGCCTCAACATTGTCCCTCCTTAAAGTCTCAATTGCTTCTTTGACAGCAGCTGGAAAGTCTAATTTGTTAGAAGCACCCTAACTTTTCATGATGAAATAATATATCAAACATTTTTTATTTTGTAATGGTGCAAAAGGCCACCATATAATTAAACCAACCATAATCTGGAAATTGCAGTTTAAGTTTCTGTTTAAACATTGAACAATAAGAATCACACAGATGTCTGACAGATATCTTGTTATATGTTCAAAATCTTTCACACATATCATAATTTATACTACAGCTGGTAATTTTGGCCCATTTACTATGAACGGATCAATAAATGGTTCGCCACTAAAAGTAGCTAAAAGGGGAACAGGTGAAACAGGTTGAAAGTTGAGCAAAGTATATTTAATGCATACAATCTCCTACTTTGTGTTAGTAAAGAGTTAAGACTATTGTAGTAATTTTTTATTTGTAATCATAAATTGATCTCATTATTTATAAACGTGGACAAAATTTGTTAGTAAATCCAACCTAACTCGTTTCGATTGTACTAAGATAACTTGTTTTAATCTGAACACGTTTTGACTTGTTACCCAACTTGTCTTACCCGCTCATGTTGCCACCTCTACTTGCGTTATTGGTTCAATCTAAACCGACCCATTTCAATCACATATGATGTGCAGACATAAGATTCTTCCTTTCATATCTGACTCAGATACAACTACGGGGTTATAGAATTGAGAAAGCATGCATCATTGTGTATTTCAAATACCATCTCCCCTTAAAAAGTTAGGGAATCTAAATAATATAGTAAAAAATAACCTAAAGCGGGTTAAGTAAGTGGTCACTATACCAGAAGCATTTTGGTTAAATGACGTTAACTTTATGTATCCGATCTTAGAGGCAACCTTCCCCGGACCAGGTGTCTCACACACCCTTGACGTTACCGGATTTATTGATATGTTCTCCCTCCTGCATAGCACATGATTTTCTCAATCTCCACATTAAAATTGGGAAACCTTGTTTTTATTAGTAAGACAAACTATACACACACATGAAGCTTAAGACAAATTTAAATGGAAGCAAACAATGAACCTACGTTAAAGATAGATGCTTGATCTCTGGGCCACTTTGTATTTTTAGCTGTACTTCACTTCCTTCAGGGCCCCTACAAGTAGGTTAAAAGTCTATAGTTAACTTCAAGATTCAAGAAAAATATCAGCTTACTAATAATTGGAAATATAGTCAATGACTCAATGACAACTTACTGCAAGCGCTCAGCTGCATCATAAATGTCCATTGTTTCTGTACTAGTATCATTAATGGCCAGAATAAGATCACCTGGAGAAATGGCAGCCCGGCTAGCAGGGCCCCCCGGAGAGGCTGAAATAACCATGAGTCCAGAAAGAGCTCCATCATTCCCAGTCGGGTAGCCAATTGATAACCCTACTCCAGTAAGAGCACCTTGTGTTCCCGACTGCCTTCAAATGAACATATTTGCATATTTAAAAATAAAAACAGACAAAACCCATTATACAAAGTAAATGCAGCATAGGTATAAAGTCAGTTTCAATCTTCTTACCCTCAAACTTTTGAACTTGTCAGGCTCCAAAAAGCGGGTGAAAGGGTCATCCAATGTGGCAAGCATCTTCTTTATTGCCGCATCTGGATGCAAAAAATGCACTGAATTTTAACCAATTGTACAGTTTCAGCAGTTTTGGGACAGTGTCTTACATTTATTAAGGTATATGCAGCTAGTACCACATTATTATGATTATTTTTCGCTACAAAACACCACCAAAAGTATTACAAATATACGAGATAAAACAAAAAATCATACATGTCTGTTCACGGTTGTTCATTGGTTCATTGCGCAGTGCATTTTCTCTGTACCTAAACCAACTTTGACCATTAAAGCTTTTGTCAACATATGCACGGTCAATTGTTCTCCATGCCTCAAGGAACAGAAGATTCTCCTCAGTGAGTGCCCCTGTATTATGTGTGAACATAAAACCAAATAACCAAATTATAACTGAAAAAATCATTCTGATTGAGAAACCAATGGTACATTGATTATTTATAACCGAATTATATGGTTGGTTATGGTTATATGTGTATAAATAACAAAATTAAGCAAACCGAACAGGCAGTAAAACCAACCTTTATTTTTTTACTTTTTATTAATAATATGTTATATGCCTAGAAAGTTTTGTTATAACTTTTTTGAATAACTATTAGTTTTCGCTAATTCCTATTTACAAACTCAAAGGATTGCTAATATTTTATTTAACCTAAGATATAATTGGATTTATTAACTGAAACTAGCTTGAATCCACTCATATCCTAAGCCCATTAATCGGTTAACTGGACCATAGTTTCCCACAACCAAATTAACAGAACCCTTTCTTTTATAACCAAAATCAATGGTTATAGATTTGATTTTAGCCCCTAACCATACAGACGCATGATCACCCCTTATTAAACCCAGGGTGTAACATCTCAGAATAAAGTACGAATTAACATGTCTTGAAACCTTATACAAACTGCAAACATACAAATAGAAACTTACAGGAAGGAGATTTGCTAACAGGAACAGCAATGGCCATAAACAGCATCATTCCCAGCGCAAATCGAACAAAGAAACCAGGAAACAAATCTTTGAACTTCTCCGAACTCTTGATTAGTTTTCTAATGCTGGCAGTATGTTTTCTTAACTTGGGTAATATTCGCCCGTTCCTCCTAAATAGCACAACATGGTGAAATGCAAATCTTTTGTTGAACGTTTTCACCAACCACAAAAAACTCCTGTCTTCATCATCCTTCCTAGGGTTAAAACCTGCTAATCTATCTCTACCATTTATGCTTACACATTTCAACGAACTGCACAACCTAGGTTTTACAGAGCTAACAAGTAAAGAGTTCCACCGCACAACCTGCACATCCAATTTCAATATAATTATATAAACCACTTATAATTCACCAGCAGTCCATGATCATTTTACATTTTACATTTTTACACATTTGCTTACTCGAATTACACGCTACTAATTTCGACTAAAATAAGGATTTATTGAAACGGTAGCAATACACAATGAACTCACACAAATGATCAATTGTTCGATACAAAAAGCAACAAATCATTTTACACCTTTGCTTACTCGATTTACACATGACAAATTCCTACTAATATGTAACGATTTATACAAAATGGTGAAGATACACACAGAAATCACACAAATGATTGATTGTTGGACACAAAAAGCAACAATGTAAGCCAATTTCAATATAAACCACTTATTATTCACCAGCAGTCCATGATCATTTTACATTTTTACACATTTGCTTACTCTAATTACACACAACTAATTTCGACTAATATTAAGGATTTATATGAACCGATAGCAATACACACAGAACTCACACAGACGATCGATTGTTCGATACAAAAAGCAACAAATCATTTTACACCTATGCTTAATCGAATTACACACGACTAATTTCGACTAATATGTAACGATTAATATGAAACGGTGAAGATACACACAGAAATCACACAAATGATCGATTGTTGGATGAAAAAAGCAACAATGTAAGCTAGGTCAAGTTCATATGTGAAATTTGGGAGAAAATTGAACCAAATTTTGAGATTTTTATACTTGATTGGAATCGAATATTCATAAATTGAGAGTTATGGAGTGAATTGAGCATGGGATATACCTTGGGGTGAGGAGCGAAGCCGAGATTGTTGCGGGGGGAGATGAAGACGGAGACGGAAGAGGAGGAGATACCAATCACTTCCATTTGATTCCCACCAAAGTGGATGGGGTTTCCTTCGAATTATTATACCACTTTCTTTTTAGAGTTAAATACGATTTGCATCCTGTGGTTTGGTGATTTTAACCCTTTGAGTCTATTTTTCAGATTATTAACAAACCCAGTCTCATGGTTGCTTTTTTTAACAAATCGAACCTGATGTTTTCATTTTGTTGCCTATTGAGTCCCTGGGCCTAACGGGGTTAGATTTTTTCTGTTAAATGGGAGGGGCATTTTAGTCATTTTACTTATGAGGGACTATTTATATAAATATTCAAAATCAGAGGACTACTTACGTAAAATAGAAAAACAAATATAAAAATAAATAAAAAACCATAAAACCCTTCATCACTGTCATTCTTCCACCCACCGCCATTCCTCCTCCCCCTATCCCTCCCCACCGTCGTCAACTCCGACCCAGGGCCACCCTCACCGGAAACCTCACCTGCGCTGGCGCCGGAGCCACAACCGTAACCTTCATCGCCACCAATTGCCTCGTCTCCTACGCCGTAAACCGCACCACCGTCCCTCGGCTGCCTCCCCCGCACCTCCGGCCAGATTTTCCTCGAAGTGACAACAATGCCTGAATTGAATACCAGCACCAACTGTATCTATTCTTCAAATCTTCAGTGCGTGGCGTTTACCAATCTAGATTACAAATCCAATCTCCCAGTTTAAAAAAAAAACCCACAAAAACTTTGTCAAGAAATCATCAAATATATACCCAGGAAAGGTTCATCATAAAAACTAAAACTATGAATCTTCTTCAAAAATATCACAATTAAATCACCATTTAAACCCAAATTGATAAACTACATTAAAATCCCGTTCCTTCAATCGTTGAAAACTCAATCTGATGAATGCCATTTCTATGAACTCCACTGAATCAATCACCATTTTGACCCCAATCTTCAATCTCTCACATTCCTCATTCCACCTCCCGAAGCGAGTTCTCAGGAACTATCGGATCGGATATCATTCATCATTCCACCTCCCGAAGCGAGTTCTCAGGTGACGGTGCTAGAGGATATTCGATGGCGGAGACTCTCCGGCTGAAATGTGGCCGTACCCACAGAAAACAAGCATCATCGACACTAATCACAACAATAACAATGGCGATTGTCTCATCTTCCCCCAAACACTCGACGAAAGCTAGCTACGATAACCGCTAGATAATCTGAAACCGATGTTGATTAAGCTTGGTGGTGGTGATGAATTAATGATGGTGGTGGAAATGAAACAGCGGCAGTGGTGATTTGAACTGGTGGTGGAAGCGATTGTCTCATCTTCATTCTCTGTAGGCAACTGCGCCGCCGCCGCCATCATCATCCTTCTTCCTTCTTCGAGCCGCCGGCCGCCGGAGTTATTATCCTCTCCAATGAAGGAAAACATTGCGGATGTTGATGAGTCGGAGCGGTAGCCGGAGATTGGTTGCTCGTGACGAATTTATAGATCGGAGAGCTAGCGATATTAATTTGTCGGAAAGTAGGAGAACGGCGGTGATGGTGCTTGACTCATCCTCACCGAACTTCTGTGACTCCTTCCTAGTGATTGCAAGATAGGTTTTTTATTTATTTATTTAGGTTGTTTAATAAATTACAAAATAGTCCACTAACTTTGTTAAATTCTATAAATAGTCCTTAATTTATAAAATTACTTAAATACCCTTATGTTTAACAGAAATTTTTAACCCTGTTAGTCCTAGGGACTCAAATGGTAAATAAATGCAACCATGAGGCTGAGTTTGTTAATAATCTGGAAAATGGACTCAAAGGGTTAAAATCACCAAACCACAGGGACGCAAATCGTATTTAACTCATCTTTTTATTAGTCTTTTTAGTTTATTTTTTATAGATTTGAAAAGAAAAAAATAAATAAATGGTATAATTATTCTTTTTGTAAAGAGTATATATATATTTTGTTTTTCTTATAACTTTTTATATATAATATATTTTTTTAATTTTTTAATTTAATTTTAAATATACTGTTGAGGTGCTTATTTTGTTTGTTGTAGAATCGGATTATCTCGGGTAATAGGATAGGTTGGGCTCTAGGACGAACTACAAAGGCAGAACGACTACTAGGTAAGGTTAAGGTTAGATCGGGAATTCGACAAGATCGGTATGAAGAATACTCTTGGGTCTTGACTAGCGGACCTGCAAAATAGAAGTGCTATTAGACTTGGGAGTAGGACATGATGTCCTACGACCAAGCTCGGACGTGAGAATAAGCATGTGTTTCAAGAGATTAAGTGTAATCAGGTCTAGCTAAAGCTCATAGAGTGAGATTATACCAGGTGGTTGAGTAGCATTTATGATCCTCAATCTTTGTCTTGTAGTGTCATTAATGTGATTTCCTTATTGTAGGTCTGACTAAGTATTTGGACCAGAGTGCAATAGTATATATTTGGGGTAATTGCATTAATTGTTGTATCAGGACGTGAGATTGCTGACTTGGTATGTTCGAGACTTCGAGCGTTGGTCTGTAATGTCTGTTCCAGACAAAGCATGTTTAGTTCGGTTTGTCTTGAGCAAGTCAGTGGGCCTGGACTATTATGCTTGTTAGTGGGTCAGCCTAGAAGTGTAGACCAACCTATGTGTGTCGTGTCCGATCCAGACTAGTGCATCTGAACGATTCCGACCTAAGCTATTAGGTCGGTTTGGTCTTTTGATAGATGCTTCTTGGATTGTATGTAGTAATGCTTACATAACTTCCTTCGATCCGGACATACGTCGTCATTTGTAATTCGATGTAAACTTTTTTTCAAAATCAAATTGTGGATAATAATGTATAAGTCATAAAAAAATAAAGGTATAAATCATTAAATATGCTTGAAGTTTAGTTTTTATATAGAAGTGACATCGTTTTCTCTTTTAATATTCAATAATATAGTATAATGTTTTATAATTTTTTTATATACGTTCAGTGTAATTTTTAACCGACATGTGAATAGTATTTTACAACATATTGATAAACCCCTCTTTGACACACGCTAGAAGCGGGTTAAGAATTGTGACGTCCAGAATAGCACGGAGGTCTACATCACCTAGATTAACTTTCTTCTTCACTTAACTAAAACGCACCTCTTTATTTACCATAAATAACAAAAGCATAAGACTCTCGTCGACTTGTTGTTTCATAGTCCTTGGACTCTCTCTGAGATCTCGGGTCCCTAGACGAGCATAGAAAATGGGCCACTAAATATAAACTTAATAACTCATATACATATTAATGAAATTTGTCACATAGGAAAAACATGTTGAGTATAGGAAACGTAACCTGAACCTCTTTCTTACATGAGTCACATATAGGCAGCAACATGCATGGAAGGCACTTTTGAAGACATAAATAAGAAATGAAGACTGCTACAAAACCAATATGGCATGACTTTTGTAGGCATCAAGACAAAGTGCAGGAGAACAACACTTTTGTAGCTACAAATATGAAGTAATGAAGGTCACAGGAATCAAACAAAAGGTATATGCAAGATTGAAAACTGAAGAAATTATAACGTTTGCTACTATAAATGTATGTCAAGATGACAACAAAAAACTGCACTTTAGTATATGTGAGTAGAAGTTTATGCTCCATAATGCTCACAAGAAATAGCAACCTACGCTGCAATTATCGAATTTAATCAAACACAAGGTAGCGCATCCTCAAATCAATCGCATAATTGAAAATGACAACCTAGCACCTCAACACGCGCATCGCCATTGTATATATAAAAGTAGCTTCAAATGGAAAAAAAGTTATATCATAAAAAAACACACACACAACAATAAGGACTTGCGTAGTGAAGCGCGCATAAGTCTCCTTGTTATTTACAATTTACAATTTGAGTTAAATCATCAAATAAAAACTTATTAATGCACTATTTCTTACACCCTTCCTATTTCATATATATGATAATATAACAAATAAACGTATCCAGGAAAAACAAAGCTACTCTAGTAATGTAACAAACAAATGTATATGGTAAATTTTTTACTCAATAAACTAATTTTTATCACTATAGTAATGTAACAACCAAATGATGAAGTAAAAGCAGAGCTATCCGTAGGTTACAAAGAGGGTTAGATGAAAACAAACATTTCCTCAATCTCATTCGTAAGTCGTAATAGAGAATAGATGATACAACTATTACCAAGGATTATGGGTTCACATCCAAATAATAGTATCGTATATACTAAAAATAAATTAATAATGTGTCAAAATACTATACGGTTTGAATAAATAAAACGTATGTTGTGAGAAAATATACTTCACAAATATAATCCTCATGTTTCAAACTGATTGAGTGGTCTATAAAAAGTTTTACAAACTATATACCGTTGGCGGATGCTTATTGTTATTGCTCGCTGCTTCCCAGATATTTATATTAACTAAATTATGATGAAATAAAACATGAAGCACCAGTGGTCTAGTGGTAGAATAGTACCCTGCCACGGTACAGACCCGGGTTCGATTCCCGGCTGGTGCACTTGCTTGCTATGATGATACAGCCTTACTGTGGATGGGTCCATTGTTCTTCAACCCTACTGGGTGAAATAAGGGCTAATTCTGAGCAACTTTTTTTTTTCAGTTCTTTATGAAGAATATTTGCTGATTTTTTTAAAATTTTGTTAGTACTTACTAGTTACTACTAATCTGACTTCATATAATCACAATGAAGAAAATCAATCAGATGAAACTATAATCAAAATATATTTCTGGGTTCATAAAAAGAGTGCATGAGTAAGGTGGGGAGTCTCCATGATGTAGATGGCTCAAGTGCAGATCCAAATTTGATTTTACTCAAGTATGGCATCATATCTGGGAAAAGTGTCGGTAGATTGTATTGAAGCAATTTCTATCGTTTCGATTTAAGAAAAGTTAGCTTGGATTTATCATTGGCTTGGTTAGTTTATTTCTTATCCCTAAAATCCTATTTCTCAAGATGTTTACATAAGCAGTAGCTGGGAGAAAATTTTTAATGTCAAAACCCGTTTAGTATATGTAACTATAGATCTTGAATCCCATATCGAATATATTTTTCCACACAAGAGGTAATATCATTTGACGAAGCTTAGATGCTTTTAAACCCATCACGGCCAAGGTCCCAAAAATGCCGAAAAATATTCGCTTTATTTACTTTAGGTTTATACCCACAATAAATATTCGCTTTTGTTTATTTTGGGTTTATACTCACTACATCCGAAATTACCAGTTCTCCCTCTTTGACGCATGAAATAAATAATAGTCTAACTACATAATTATAATCATAAACCATGACAAATTAAAAAAACCCCTTATTTTTGTTTCCCTTCTCTTATTTTTGTTTCCCCTCTCTTGCTAATGTGCTTATGTGGTAACCAAAACCACGCGCAATTTAAGTTCATTTAGTGAATTACCCACAGTATTCAGTTATAATCATGTGAAGCCAATTCTTTTATGTTTTTTTTTTAACATCAATTTTATTAAGGGAAACCCACTAAGAAGCTAGAAAAGGCCCCGAAAAAGAAAACAAGATTACATCATATAAAATGGAGATGTTTACCATTCCGCGCGTTGTTGTGGGGTTGAATTTCTATACTGAACGAAAGTCAAAAAATTAAGTGGTCTAAAATGTAAAAGTTTAATAGTCTCGTGGTGAAAGTATAAAACTATAGAAGTATAATAAAAGCGAAAGTAGAAAACTTAAAAGTTTCGTGACAAAAGTAGAAGACAAAAAAACTTAAAACAAAAATAAAATTTTTAAAAGTTTGAGGGTTAAAAAGTTTAGGAGTATAAAACGTAAAAGTCTAAAAGTCTTGTGGTGAAAGTATAAAAATATACTTAGTTCATATCCAAATCTATATCTACACTATTTATTAAATATTAAATATGAGTTTTTAAAATCCATGTGACATGTTCTAAGTGTAGCCACACCAACAAAATTCCATGTTTCAATTTGTGGGAGTTTTGATTAAGGTTCTAATATCGATCGCTTCATCTTTGATTTTGGCAAAATCATACCTGAAATCTGAAACGAAGAATCACTTCATTTTCTACGATTGACAAAATCAAACCCAGAAATCGAAGAAATCCTCAATTTGACTCTCTCCCAATCATCCTTAGCAGTGATGACGAGACTGATGATGTAAGCCTGAAAATCATAGAAAAAGCAAAGCTAAGAGCCCCCGGCAATGAAACGAGCAGGTATCCTTCATCGTTGTTGATTTCTTCACCTGGTGAGTTTATTATCATTCGCTTTACCATCTGTTTGATCGCTTCTTGATTTGCTTTTGATGGTGTATGCAAAATTTTTAGGTTTGCTTATATTTCGGTTAATTGGTGTTTATTTGGCTTTAAAGAGTATGTTCGCTGCATACTTGCTCAATTTTTAATCTAATCAGTTTGATTACTTCTTGATTTGCTTTTGATGTTGTTGCATGTGTAGTTATCGAATTGGTGTCTATATATGGTGTCTTTGCATATTGATCAAACGGTTAGACAATTGGAATGTATTAGATTATGGTTAACTAGGGGTATACCCGCGCGTTGCGGCGGCGGCAGTACATAAGCATTATTCGTCATTTGTTCGCTCGTTATGGCCACACAACAGTTTGGGAATTCATTTGGGAAACAACGAACGCATGCAGTACTTGATTTTTGTTCGTTTATCCATACCCTCGTGATATATCTTCGAATGTACGTATATTGGTTTTCTCATTTGTAGTACAAACATGTTGTCTACCAGTTCTAGGTTTTTGTAAAGTTTATTAATGGTTCCGGACGACAGTTTATAGAGCGTTATATGTCTTATGTTCGCGCGTAATTTACAACGAGATATTCATTTTCGTTACCGCGATGTAGCATGACAGTTCAATCCTCATACCCAACGGTTTTTCGTCCATAGCCATTTAAACTAAAGGTCAACTCTTCGATCCTCGTACTTGACGGGTTTTTTTACCACATATATCTCATCTATTAATTAAAATAACATGAAGTAAAAGGATGAAGACACCCCTCGCGTGAGATGCACATGGGAGGAGTTAACGGGTTTTTTTAAAGCGCCGTTAGTTGAAAGGACAACCAACGTATAGTTTTTAAAAAATAAAGGACAAATTCAATAACTATTTATTAAATTTAAAGGATAAACCAGTAATTTCATATATTTATAAAGAACGAAATTAGTGATTTACTCTTATTATTATACATAAATAGAACTTGTAATCATCAAATTATGTTTAAAACATAATCACGTTTCTTTTGAGCTCCACTAATGTAATCATCAAACTTGTAACCACCAAGACACCTCTGACTTTTGAAACTTAGACCTGGCAAAATGGACGGGTCAGGCTGGACATGATACCGGGTCAGAATGGGTTTGAGTCGGAACGGGCTCGGGTCACAATGGGCCGATTTAAAAACGGGTCAGAATGGGTCGGGTCGTTTATTTAAAAAAAAAGAAAAAACTCATTTAACCAATAAAACAAGTGAATCCATATTTGAATTAGCAAAAATATAGTAAATAAGAAAACTAAAAGATCATGGATATTTCCCACTGTGAATTTCCAGATTATCAATTCATTGTTCTCGATTCGAAGCGAATTGAAATATTCGACGAAATCAATGCTCACAAAACATGAAATGCAGAATCAGCGACTAAAATTAACCTAAAAATATAAACAAATCTCCAATCCCCAGACAGGAAACCCCGTAAACGAGGCTTAAGCGTTCGAAAATCAAGTCAATATCCCAAAATAAAACCTATTTCATATTGTATAATAATCGCAAAACGGATCTCCATGAAACCAAAACAAAAACAACCCATTGAATTGAACCTCAATTAAAACCTCAATTTTCTAACCAGAGAGAAGAGATGAGCAAATTGAAGGGCTAGGAGAAAAGCAAACTGTGTTATGATTTTGGAACGGAGCACCAACTCCTCTGTTAGGCATAGTTTTGAGCTGATTTCATTTCTTGCATAATGATGAGTTGTATTCATTTTTTTCCTACAAAATTGTGATATCAAATCATTATACTATATGAATTCTCAGCAAAATAGATTCAAAATGACATTAGATCCATTGGACATATTCCCTTGAATTTATTTAGCAAATCAAAATCAAATATGAGCCTCCTAACTAATTAAAAGCCTTGAACTTCAAATAGAAACTCAATTTACATACTGATTCAAACTTCAAATCTTTGAAACGACTCATATCTTTAATTAAATAAATCAGTTGAATACTAATTTACCTACGCAGAACCCAACAATGAGATCAGCAGCAAGCCTACAAATCACAATCAATGAACTCTTTGTACCTACTCAAGACACTCTGAAGCTGCTATGTGAACCTGGTGTACATGTAACCAAATTTGAGACAAATTCTACAGCAGATCTAAAAGTTAATCACATGTATAGATCAATAGCATAAATAAGAAAGATAACTAAAGCTAATATATATACCTTTCTTTTCTGAGTTCTGAACTACCAGTTCATTTTGTAAGTCACTAAATCTAATATTCATACCTTTATTGGCGCATTTTTATGTTTAAAGCTACCAAAGTTGGATACCCGTAAATGCCAACACCAACATTCTTCTGTAGTTCTAGCAGTAGTGCATAACATCATTTTTAATTCTCATTAGAAGAGCATAACATCATTTTAATTCTCATATGTTTACATGATATGAAAATAATTCAGAGTTTATATCTTAAAAATGTCGTTTATTGATCTAGTAAAACCCATTTAGGTATCTTACCCTTTAGGTGTTTGAAGATCAAATAATCGGACAGAAGCATCCATAGGACCAACTTCATACTACCCCTATAAACTTGAGAAGTAGCCTAAAACCAGAAGAAAAAAAAGATGTACTTTTCGATGAATCGGGATAAAAAACATGTAGGTAATTATTAAGAAATTAAAAAATATTAGGGAATTGAACTAACCTTTAAGCAGTGCAGATCTATCAAACCATTAGATGGAAACCCATTTTTGGATATGCAATTCCCCGTTGTAGACATATTAGGAGCTTTCTCCCCAAGTTCAGGACGATATTCTCCATAGAGATTGTGTGCCAAAGTTTGTAATTGAACTTGAATCTTTGTCCAGTTGATTTATGGCTTTATCACCTATTTCTAACAAAACCTGCACAATAGATTCCAGAATGACTAAATATAGAACCCATATAATGAGTAAATATCCATTTTTTCATGATCAAAATGGCCTATATGTAAACGAACCTATAAACCTATATGAACAACCCAATGATGCTTGAAACGAAAAGCGATAACACTAAAAGAAAGTTGCATACAACTTCAACCATTGTATAACTATGTATCTATGTTTTAACCCCATGAATAACTCAAAAATCAATCAAATCTAAGGGGCCGAGTGGTCCTATTCGCTGCTGGAGTGAGGTTTAGGGTGTCATGGAAATCAGAGGAAGAAATAATAACGATATTAAATATGAGATATGAGATATAAGAACCCTAAAAATCGAATCTGAGACATAGCTGAATCGTACCTGAAATCATCGGATTGAAACTCTCGTACTTGAAATCGTCGTCCATGGAAAAGACTGAACTGCAACTGCGGATCAGTTCTTGAAGCAAAAAACGAAGAGAGTAAAAAATAAATCGAAAGAAAAAAAAATACCCGATGATTGCGGTGAGAATCAAGAGAATAGAAACGCAGGAGAAGAAATCGGACATGGAGACATACCCTAGATGCGATCTCCGCCTCTCTCTACCTTGAAGCGATCTTCTTCCACCGCTGATATGTATCTCTCTACCTGCGACAAAGGAAACATATGAAAAGAGGTGGGTTGCGATTTGAAGGTGAAGGAAAATACCCTATATAATCGAGAGGCATGGCGGCACTTGAGGAATCGAGAGAAGTCGTCTGCTCCCAATAAAACAAATTTTTATTTGAATTTTGAAATTCAAACAGATTTGAAATATCTAGTATGGCCGCCAAAACCCATATTTTTTAAATGGCTTGCTTGTATGACTTGTACATCGTGCTTAACCATTTGTACCTTTTACAACTTTCAACACTTTGCATTAAACCATTGTACATCATGCATAAAGCATTGTACCTCTTAAAACTTTGAGAGATTAAGAGATTAAGAAAAAGAGATGTATTATAATGTAGTAAAGATTAGTATGAGTTCACGGGTCCACTAGGTTTTTAAGGTTTATTCTATTCTTTATATAATGTAACCTTGATTATCAATAATATTGAACCAGTACGTTATTGATTGATAATCAAAACATTTAATCGGAACATTTATATTGGAATGGGTTAGGGTGGGAGGTATGCTTGCTTAAGGCATGAGTTAGACATCAAATTCGACCAATAGGATGATGCCAACAGGAGAGAGAAAATTGATGTAGAATTGATGTAGAATGATGATTTTGTAGGGGGTATGCTCATTTAGGCATGAATTAAATATTTTTTTTTTCATTTTCTTTTTAATCTAAAACAAATAAAATTAAACTAACACATTTTAAAAAAAATAAAAACATAAAACAATTCATTAGATTAAAAAAAAATTACAAAGTCCTAAAAATATTCATTAGAAGAAATCATAAGCTCGGGTGGGATTTATAGCGTGGGCGAGGGCGATTCATGTTTTTTGAGAAAGAAACTAAAGGTTTTTGTTTGTTTAGGAGAAATGGTGTATAAAATTTATTGGTTTTGAAGGGATTTATATAGTGGAGGAATTGATATAAAAAAAAAAAGTTCAAACGGTCCAAAAAATGACCGTTGAACGGTCTGATTTGGCTCGGCAATTCTCGGCGAAAACATGCCGCAAAACTTGAACTTGGATGCCGATGCCGATGGAAGGGGACCGACGGTATGCATGCCGAGCATCGGCATGCTCGATGCCGCTTCTATGCCGAGGGCGGCGGCATGCATACTGCCCACCCTTAGAAATTATTTTAAGCCTAACTTTTGCTCCATTGGTACTGTTCTTACAACCCTAGACTTAGGCTTGGGTTTGATTGGGGTTGCGTACTTGCATGCTATTTTGTACGGAGAAATTGTCTTCCTATTCATGAGCCAATCTTTTATTTTTTGTTGGGTTAACATTTTTTTCATTTTAGACCCAATAAGTCTAGGCCAACTCTACAAATTTGTTTTTGTTTTTTTTTTTTTTAAACAGCCAATATATTAATGAGATCAAGCGGCAAAAAAACCAACTTAGCAAGGAGCTAAGAAGACGCCCAAAAGTACAATACATAAATAAAGATAAACCCAGGAAATCACCCATACATGCTACATTGGTATAATCCCAAAGAACTAGATATAAGGAAATAAATAAAACGTAACGCCAAGATGTCTAGTGCGCGTTTAGTTGTGGAAAACAGGGGGTGTTTTCCATTTCTGTTTTCCAAGAAAACAAGGAAAACAGAAAACGCGTTCAAATTGTATTTTTTAGAAAACGTTTTCCAGGAAAACAGAAAACAACGTTTTCTAAATTTTAACTAAAAATGGAAAACACCTTTTTTACTGTTTTCTGATTTCTATTTTCGTTTTCCAGGAAAACAGAAAACGTTTTTGAACGCGTTTTCAAAAAATTTCATGTGTTTTCTAGAGATGGAAAACTCATTTCAATTTCTAGAAAACTGAAAATGGAAAACTGGAAAACGTTTTTCACAACCAAACGCACCCCTAACTTCTTTTAAAATAAGTTTACTTTGGTACTACGCTGTATTTTTGTTGGTGCTTTTTATCTGTATTGATGTTAATGAATTTATATTTATGATGTTAATAGTGTATATGTTTGTGTTTCTTGTTTTTTCTCATTTTTAAGCTCATTTGAAATTATTGTTGCACATTCGAAATTACGGTTGGTCAATATTTGTTTCAACTCATAGGTATGCTTTCGCACCCATTAGAAATCCATATAACAATGTGCAATTGTTAATGTGGTTTAAGCTATGTTTGTTAATTTAGCTGTATTTAAATTTACCGTTCTTTTTATCCTATTAAACACATTTATTTTTTTCTTTCTAAAATGATTAATATTTTATAAACACAAAAACAACGTACAAGACTCAAGTATCCACGTAAGGAATACGAGCAACAAGCTGCACCGCCAACCCTTTTTAAATGGCAAACCCTAGAGGTATGAACACACTTATTGAGCATGTCATTTGGAAATGACTTCTTTATTTAGATACAAATCAATTTGATAGTTACAAAATACATTAACATTTGACTTTTAAATTTAATCCACCCTTATCAAATGTCACTTGCAAAATACTAAATCACATCTAGATCATTATCATCAAGAGCATCAAGTGACATGTGATTTATTAGACTATAGTTGATGCGTTGATGGCTAATAAGTTTATGCATCTTATACAAGCTATATTGTTTCATCCTATACATGTTTTGTTAATTTATGTGTTTTGTACATTTGTAGATGGGTCAAATGTCTTGCTGCAGTCTTTAGTGACTCAATAAAAAGATGTAGAGCTGTTTTGAGCTTATTTTGACTATAAAAAACGAGTTTTGAGGAGTAGCATTATGAAGTTCAAGAATGAAGAGTGTTCATGGTCAGTGTGTTTGTGTTCTTAGGAGGGGCCTATTGAGGTAAAGAAAGGGATCATTTCGACACTTGTTGCATTACAAGAGAGTTCCCTGACACAACGCGCCGAGGGTTATATACATCATAACGCTCTGTTGCATCTATAGCTCATTACCTATATAGATCTTCACTGATCAACATAATCTGAACTGATGCCAACAAAAAAAAATGTGATATATGTATACGTATTTGGTTTATCATGCAGATATGAGCTTCCCTAAGGGGTATAAGTCTTTTATGGAGATTGGCCTAGAGCTTTGAAATTCTGATAGTTTTATTAACAGTTCGTGAATGACAAGTGGTTTTGTTAACATTTCGTGAAGTTTTTTTATCTATTACCTCTTTTACATACATGATTCTTTATTACATTTATCTATATTAAAACTTTTGGGTATCTACCCGCGGTAATTGGCTAAAATGTTTTTTTTATGTATTATTTTTTTCAGTTTTTATTTCGAATTTAGTTTTTATAATATATTTCATTTTATATTTATTATATTACAACCTCTCGAGTATTTATCCGGGTCATTACTAATACTGTTATCATACATAATGAAAATAATGTGACAAAATACTATACGATTTGAATAAATTAAACGTATGTTGTGAGACAATATACTTCACAAATATAATTCTCATGTTTCAAACTGTTTGAGTCGGTCTATATAAAAAGTTTACAAACGTATGTACTGATGCTTAAAGCTCAATTGCACATTGCTTGCTCGCGTAAATAATAAATTAATTATGATGCTGTTAAACATGAAGCACCAGTGGTCTAGTGGTAGAAAAGTACCCTGCCACGGTATAGACCCGGGTTCGATTCTCGGCTGGTGCAAATCCTTGCTATGATGATACAGCCTTACAATGGATGGGTTCATTGTTCTTCAACTGTTCTGGCTGAAATTAAAGGCTAAATCTGAGCAAGAACTTTTTTTTTTCATTTTCTTTTTTAATATGCTGATTACTTTACTGATCTGACTTCATATATTTTTCTGGGTTCATAAAAGGAAGGGACATTATTGCTTGCATACTTGGGTTCATCAGTGGGGTTAGATCAAAAGTGTTGGTGGATTGCATTGAATCCCATATCGAACCCATTTTTCCACACAGATGGGCTACGAACCGGAGGTAATATCATTTGACAAAGTTGAGATGCTCTTAAAGATTAATTCAATAGACGTCCAGAAGTCGCAAATTGCCCTGTATCATTTGACAAAGGTGGGCTACAAACTGTAGTTTTATCATTTTAGGATTCGTTTAGTTTTAGCATTTTTCATTTACCGAATAAGCTAGCTCACTAAAAATCCTGGCAACCACTGTTTTAAACCCATCACGCCCAAGGTCCCAAGTTGCCCCTCAAGTGAAAAACAGTGAACAATAAATTTTCAAAAAAAGAAGTCGTTGCTCAGAAATAGCCTTTAATATCATCCGAGAAGCGGTTGATGAACAATGGACCCATCCACTGTAGAGGCTGTGTCATCATAGCAGGCAAGTTGCACCAGCCGGGAATCGAACCCGGGTCTGTACCGTGGCAGGGTACTATTCTACCACTAGACCACTGGTGCTTTGGTTTTTATATTGGTAATTTATCTATATTTAATAGCACAGTACAAATAGAATACAATGATACATCAATACAGAAATAGAATACACCGCAAGTCTGCAGTTCTAACACTTCAACCTTCCAGAAATCAAAATATTATCTAACTAAAATATAACACCTTTTCATGTCCGTTGGGTAAGTAGGATGGTAAATAAATCTAACCTAATTGTAAAACTCAAAATTCAATTATTCAAAAGTAGTTCGGAATGCATATTATGTGATACATGTATGATTACAAAGAACTTTTATACCCTTATTTATTATCATACGTTAATACCCCTAAATTTTAGGACGCTTTTAGATGTGGAAAATGTTTTTTTATTATCATACGACTTGAACTCTTGATCCATTACGGAGGAAGATTTTCTTTTACATATAATGTTTCTATGTATGTATGTACTACGTGGATACATTGTTGTGTTACTACATGCTTTAAGTTTATTTGAACATGTTAAGTGCTAGTATATTAATTCTTATAAATAAGAGGACATATTTTTATAACTATTTAGGGTTGAACGAGTTAGTTCTAATGCCACTAAAACGAACTCAATTCGAGTTCGTTTGTTTTCGGGTTTCATCGTTTTCACATAACAAGATAGTTTCAAATAGTAAAAAAAAATAAATTTATTCAAATAGTAAAGTACCCAGTTTAACATGTTAAAGGTGTAAATAAAGATTAACCATTAAACGAGCAAAATCTTAATTTATAGAAGTGGACTGCCATGGGTAGACAACACAGACCATCCAAGCGGGCCTGAACGTGTGGTGGGTGGAGATTTATTACCCAACCCCACGAAGCCACTTCACCACACTCCGCGTGGTTGCGTGACTTATTAGGCAGTGACGAATCCAGAAACTTTTTGTTTGAAAATTTGAGTGTTGGTTATATATTATTAAAATTTTATTTTTTTCTCAGTATGATTCGGCTTAGGTCGAGTGACATTAATAAATTCAAACCCAAATCAAGTAATTAACCGGCAAGCTAATTTAAAATTAATAAAATACTCAACCAACAATCTAGTGTTTTAGAAAATAATCAACAATCTAACATTCATAAAATTTAACAATTAATCAAGTTATCTAAAATAATAAAGTAAAGTTTAAAAAGAGATATAAAAACAAAAGACTTAGCACTTCAAAATTTAATTTGTGAGAGGGTGTCACCAATATCAACAAGAATTTTGTTTAGTGGTATGTTCAATTTGCTCCGATAGCAACAATGATCTTGATGGTAAGAGCGAAGTGGGATAGAGGAGATGAACGCGTGTTTGATCTTAAAGGTGAGACAAAACATGAACAGTGAAATTTGATATATTTTTTTTTAATTTGAGCGTGTCATTTTTTGAATTGCCGCTTATATAACTATATGGAATATGAAATTATTAAATAAGCTAATGATTAAGCTAAAATCTAAATATGAGCTTAAAATATTAAATAATTATTGGATATTTGAGTAGGTGAATTTTGTTTAATAAATTTAATAACTGGGCTAAAATATAAAACTGGACATAAAAGATTATCATAGGTATTGATTATTGGTGGCGGTGCAATTGAGTTTGGTTTATAACATTTAAGATTTAATAAATAGCTGACTTAATAATTTGAACACTTATTCGATTTATCTGTGTAAAACTTCTAAACTTTATATTAATTTTACTTTGTATCGATTTAGATCAAAATTTCATAAGATCGAAAGTGATTGATGAAGAGTATATAATTTCTCTCTCCTTTAAAGTCTGGAACTCGCATATTACGGAGACTCTATTCTGGACTCGTATATTACGGAGACTCTATTGTAAATACTCGTATAATATTGATTATTGGTGCAATTGAGTCGATGTAGTTTAGTAGTTTACGAGCCGTTAAAAACAATAAAAACAAACAAAGAGATATTATTATAAACAACTTTGTGTAGGTGATCTATTGGCCTCCAAACCTCCAACACTTCACTAGCCATGATTCACCCATAATCCTCCCAATCCAATATTCCATGCTACATTCATACCTACCGCCGCTCTTCTCCAGAGCTTCATCATCTACCGCCATGTCTCTCCAATCCGCCATCAAATCTCGCATCAGAGGCGTCGTATTTGACATGGACGGAACCCTAACCGTCCCCGTCATTGATTTTCCCGCCATGTATAAAGCCATACTCGGTAAGGATCGATACTTCTCCGTCATCGCATCTTCCCCTTCCGGTATCGACATTTTGCAGCATATTGAACAATGGAGTCCGGATAAGCAGCAGAAAGCGTACGAAATTATTGCGGATTTTTGAGCGAGTAGGGATGGATCGGCTCCAGATTATGCCCGGTAAGATCGAATGGTTTTGAATTTTGGTTGAATCTGTTGATTAATTTCAGTAGTTAGAGTGGCAAACTTGGGCAAAATTATGCAGTAGAGTTGACTATATTTGAAGTTCTAAGAGTCTGCAGAAAAGTCGAAAACCGAAAAAATCCGAAGTCGTATAAGATATATATATATATATTTTATATATTATGTAATATTTGTTAGTTTATTCGGTTATCTGATTAAAACTTATAAGATATATACCTTATAAGATATATACGTATTGTGGGTCTAAGCTCTTGGTTTTAGGATACGTAAAAATATGTGTTTTTTTTAATCCGGAAAAGTAGACAAAATATGTTATTTAGTTGAATACCGTTGAATTTGGTTTTCATCCGAGACCAATCCGAATTGAATTTGGTTTGGTTAGGAACTTCCCGAATTCGAAGTGGTTTCGGATTACGGATAGGTCACAATTTTTTTATTTTTTTTAATAAATCGTTATTCGAACCAATAAGATCCCTAATTTGAAATCGATTGAATTATATTTTTAATGTTTAAAAGTTAATAGTTTAAAAATTATCTATAAATAGTTTTTTAATATTATTTTAATAATGAACGCCTTAGATACATGATGAGCGAACCAAGTTCTCCAGTTGCTAGTTGCTTCAAGTATGAATATGAGATGCTATATAGTGACATTGAATTTTTTTTAACATTTGACCCAGCCAACTAAGTGAGTGAATATTTGACTTTTATTCAATGTCTTGGGTGCTCCTTAAGATGACAAAACATGAGAATCTTGCAGACCTGAAAGTGAAATTGTTGTCACTGAGGTGTACTACTTGCTAAGAAACGATAGTGTTAGATTAGTATTAGAATCATGAATCTGGTATTTGAAAATTACTAGATTTATGTATAAAGTCAAAGTATAGCTGCTTCTTTCAAATAGATGGACCTTTATGTTTCTTGTTGATTATGAGTTTGTTGATATTTTTGTATTCTCCCCAAAAAATGAGGTTTTTCTGAGCCGAGGGTCTCTGGGAGCAACCTATTTATCTCATTGGATAGAGGTAAGGTTTTGTCCTCATCTCACTCTCCCTCGACCCTACTGTTTGAGTATGATTTTTGCTAGGTATGTTTGTTTGATATATTTCGAATCAAAGTTGTTGATTTGAGCTCCAAATATACTGTGTTCCCTGGACTTTCTATATAATGAAAATCATGCAATGAATTAGCTACAAATTTATCATCTAATTTTGTAGTTTCCACTAGTTTTCTGCTTTTAACTTTTTACCCCCCTTGAAGGCGAGCTGACTAATATAAACTACATTTTATCTGACCCTATTGGTTAGTACAGTATTGATGGGCTCCTATGAGCTTTCCAGTAATCATGGGTACCAAAAAAAAGAACCTGTTTAAAACAACTTGATTTGGTAGTAAATACTTATCTTGTAACACTTGAACCATAATGCAGGTGCTGGAGACCTGTATGGTTTTCTTAACTCTAGGAATATCAGGTTAGATTTCCTTTTATTAATCGTTACAAAATAATAAAACCGACATGAGTTTGGGCCTGCTCAGTTAACAATGATGTGATTCTTGTAATGTTCAACCTCTAGTTGGTCAAATGGGTAAAACAGAAGAGTATTTTCAAAGGAATGGGTCGGGTCGAACATGTCAAATGGGTTGAAAGTCTTACATTCTTACCCAAAGTGTAATTTTTTATGCATAAAACTTTCGTAAACCACTCTATAAGAAAAACAGACTGCTGTTGAAATAGTATTGATTTTGTAATCACATAGTGTCCGGGCCAACAGAACCCAACCATTACAAAATTTTACCATCTCTCCTTTTTTACATATGTATGCAAGCAGAGTAGAGTTTTTGATCTGATAACATTTACAGTACATTTCTTCTTGCAGAAGGGGGATAATAACTCGTAATGTCAAATCAGCTGTTGATTTGTTTCATCAACGATTTGGGGTATATTTATCTTTTCTTCTTTTATGTCTACCAGTATAATTTTACCATCTCTCCTTTTTACATTACTCTGTCCTCAATTCATAAATAGTGAGGAGATTATCTACTAAAATGTTCTTTAAGTTAAAATAAAATAAAAAAGAGTTATAAATATGAACTATCTCATCGATTGAGGGAAGTTTTCTTGGTTTCTTATAACTTTAGAGTTTTCTTATGATCCTCGCTCTATATATATATGTGTATAATATATATTTATGTATGTATTGTTGTAGATGTCATTTTCTCCGGCATTGAGCAGAGAGTTTCGTCCTTATAAACCCGACCCTGCTCCCTTGCTTCATATATGTTCGACTTGGGGAGTTGAGCCTAATGAAGTGATGATGATTGGGGATAGCCTGCTGGATGATGTGAGTAATGTCATACATGCCAAATACTTTTTTCTTCATTTGAAGAATTATTGATTTTTAAGTCTTGTGGGGGCACTCTTTTTAGAACCAATAATATGTTGAGAACCACAAAAACCGCATTAAACGTGTACATATTTCTTCAATAAAAGAGAGAAAATTGAAAAACAATGGTTCATTTATCTTTTTTAACTTTTTATTTTATTTTATCTCATCTCTCAAATTTTTTTAAAAACAATTAGCTTAAAACGATCATATACAGATGCATCTAACATATGTGCAGATATGCATTTAGTCAAATAAACATAAAAATCATACCTTTTGAAAATAGATCTTAAATATGTTGAAATCCAGATGCATTCTAGTCAAACTATATACTAACAAGTCATGAAATTATGCTATTCTCGTATATACATTCATGATAAAAATGCTGATATGAAAAACTACTCTAGGATTTCATATTTCTATCTTTAAAATAAAATGTGTTGTTTTGACTTCGGTTATGTTTTACCTTTGATGAATAAAAACAGTTAAGCTACATAGGATTTCACTAAAAAAGGAAAGGGTCAAATGGGTCAAACGGGTTGAGACTCATCCAAACTGTACTAAAATTTCAAACCCATAACAAGTTCCTAATCGATTTAGTTGGTTGTTAACATATTATGAACAGTTGAACACCTCTGCTTTTATTTTCACCAAAAAACCAAACATGATTATCATGTAGTCAATCACCAAACTTGGAACAGCTTTTGAATCCGGTGCAACAATATGAAAATGACCATGAAACAGTAAAAAGAGAAAGAAAAAAAACTAATGGTATGATTCGAAACTTATGATCTCAGGTGGCTTGTGGGAAAAGGGCAGGAGCAGTTACATGTTTGCTTGATGAAACAGGGAGGTATGATTCCCCTAAATATGCCAATGTTGAACATAAACCAGATTACAAGGTATCCTCCCTTGCTCAATTCCATTCACTGCTGGAGTCAAATTTTGACTTAACACCTTGACTTTATGGAGATCAAGAGTTTTAAAGTTTTTTTGGTGGATTAAACCAATTGGTCAAAATTGGTCAAAGTATTGGTGAAAGAACTATACCAGCATTGTACAGATTTTGGGATTTTGGTGATGTTTCATGCCATGTCAATTGAAGCATTGTAGATATTGTAAAATGATCTCTCTGTTGAACAAAGTCAACATAAACTTTGACCCGTTTTTCTTTTTTCTTTTTATTGTTATTGTATTTTTGTAAGTACTGTTTTGATGTAAGATGGGATAGATGAAGTTAACCGGTATGTAAGGACCATCTACTGGACAAATGTTCTAGTTTCAGTATCAATCGACCCGATATATGGTCTAGTTTCGGTTACAGTTGACTCGACAAATAGTAGAGTTTCGGTTACAATCAGGTTTTAAGTCCATTTTTGTTCAGTTATATTTGACACTAGGTTAGAAACCCGTGTATTACACGGGGTGAATAATAAAATTAATATAATTTATACTCTAACTACTGATTGTGATTGGCGTTACATATTATGTATAATAATGAAAAATAAAAAGTTACAATTTAAAGTCATAGATCTTCAAATATTTCTTTGCATACAATATTATATGTTCCATTCGTAAGTTTACCATCTTTATGCAAGATTAATAGTGTGACACTCGTGTCAGGGAAATATAAACAAATGATAAAAATATGCAAGAAAACAAAAATAGGAAAATCTACCTTGTCACCATTGTAACACCCACACCAACAAAACCCTATATTATATTCTAAACCCTTAACATTTTACAACTGAATATTCCAATAGAAGTGAATATTATACTCAATAAGCTTTGTTTACAACCATTTAATGCATTACTTTTTTTATTCATCAATAAAGCTTAGTGTACAAGTGACCATTGCTAAGAACTCGAATCGCGAGGCTTCCTCCTCCGCCGCACAATCGAACAACTAAACCTCAACCACTTGAACTCCATCTCCGTCGCCGTAGAGCACAGGGATTCGTTGCCGTGGGTGGAATCGCAAGCCATACGCTTCTCCTCAACGCCTTCTCTGCATCGTGTTTCATCTTTGAAGCTCAGAGGGGTCTGCGAGAAGAATGGCAAAGGTACGTGTTTGCTTCAATTTCTCCAAACTCTTTGATCACGTTTGCCGCCTCTCACCATTTAATTTTTACAGTTAGAATTGCTCACCTGGATTTACGTGAAGCAGAAGAGCTCAAGGTTAGTATCTGGTAATTATTTTGGTATCGTTGTTCTTTCCTGATCAGGTATATTCATGGTTTTATGTGGGTTTACTCACACTAACAATGTGACAATGTATCAATATGTTATAATCAAAATGCTATTGATGAAAACTAAGTTTCTGTTTGATGGGGGTGTGGTGTGGGTTTTAAGAAAACCAAAGAAATAGATTAAAGATTGTTTGACTTCCTTTATACCTTGGTTACCTAAACCTCTAGAGTTTGAAATGTATAGGTTTTTTGTTGTTAATCTAGAGGTGCTTGCAATTTAAATTTGTTGGCTATGTTAATAATTTGAATTCTGACCTCAAATGTGTTTAACAAATTGGTTTATTAATGGATCATTTTCTTTTTATTACAGTTTTTAACTCTGTATGCAACATTAATAAATTTCATGTTAGAGGTGGCAAAAGGTTGTATGGATTTAAGAAAACCAAAGAAATATATTACAGATTGTTTGATTTCTGTCACCTTCATTTTGACATTTATGAGAAGGAACATGTAAAACAAATCTCATTTTAGAGGTGGCAAGAGACTGTATGGATAGGTTGGGAAATTGCCAATCTTGAGTATCATCATCTTCATATGTGGGTAAGAATCTTCTTAAAAGATAAATGTGTTATGTTTGAAGTAAAGAATGACTTTTAAGAACTTAAATGGAGAATGTTAGTTGATATTTTAGGTTCGAAACAGAAAGAGAAGAGTTAGTTCGATGCTACTCCTCCATATTGTGTATATCAGGTACTATATATTGGGTTATTGGCTTTAAATAATCTTAACTATCACTTTTTGGCCAATAAACTCCCAACTAACGTATTTCCCACTGGCACTCTCAAATATCAACATATTTTTCCACCACTCCCTCCGTTAATTTTCTTTAACCCCGTTAGTCATCTGCATACGTGGCCATAGGCCACGTAGGCAGATGACTAACAGAGTTAGAGAAAATTAACGGAGGGAGTGGTAGAGGAAAATATGTTGATAGCTGGGGGTTCCAGAGGGAAATACGTTAGTTGGAAATGTTATTGGCCAAAAAGTGATAGTTAAGATTATTTGAAGCCAATAACCCTTATAAATTTGATTTTTTTTGTTTTACCTATTTCTATGTAATTAGTTTTTAAACTTTACTACAAAATGTATTGTACATAGTAGCCTCTGTTACTTTTTATATAAAATTGATTATTGTGTTTTCTGTATTTCTATTAGATTAGTTTTTGAACTTTACTGCAAAATATTTCTTTATACATTTGGTTAGTGGATACTTTTAGTGTAGGTTATTATGTTGTATTTGTTGAAGGAAAAACTAAAGGTGAGTGCAAGGGATTTGTCAAGGGATTTGGAGGTGAGCATGTTTATTTTTGTCAATGTGTTTTGCAGCTTTTTAGTTATAGTATCATGGTTAATAAGTTCTATTTTGCTGTTTTGCAACTATAAACCTCCAAGATAATTGTTTTGCTTTCTAACCAGATTTTATTACCGTAGGTGCATTATTTAGTTTGTAAGCTTTTGTTTTGGTATTCCTTTTTTTAAAGTTTATTTTAGCTTGCTTGCTGTAAATGTCTTTTCATAAAGGATAGCGTCATAACAACAACTTCTATAAAATAACGTCAAAAAAGCCTGCCGCGAAGGGCGGCAAACCGCAACATCTTGTTATATAACATTTCACGATAAATTTTTCGCGCCATTTTTATAAACAAATATAAAATGTATGAACACAATACTTGACGTATCTATGAATTCACACATGTTTGCATACATGTAAATTGCTACATTGGTTAAAGTTTATGGACAAGTAATGATCATAAGGATTGATCACAAACGACATATTCGATCATAATAATAATTCGTCAATACACTTAATATACAAATGTGCCAATCAATATAATCAACGATATAACGTAACATATTCTTCATATCAACTTCATAAATTTTATATAAACGGAATAACCATAATTTTGATGATGATAAACAACACACACACATATATATATACACACATATATATAGGGTAAGGATCTTGCGAAAACAACTTTTATTATGAAAACACGAAAACAAATATTAAAACCTTTATAACTTTTTCACACGTTAATATATTTTATAAAAAATTTACGCCAAAATCCTTAGAATTGTGTTATCTTTAATTCTAAAAAAATTAAAAAAAAATCAAGTTTTTTTATTTTTTTATTATTGCACATGTGCAGTAATAAATTTTATTTTATTTTATTATTGCACATGTGCAATAATATTAAAACCTATATAACTTTTTCATACGTTAATTTTTTTTAGAAAACATTGCACCATAAATCTTATAATTCTGTTATCTTTAATTCTGGAGAAAATTTAAAAAAAATTCAACGTTGTTTTTATTTTTTTATTATTGCATATGTGCAATAATATTTTTTTATTGCACATGTGCAATAATATTTTTTTATTGCACATGTGCAATAATATTAAAAGTTCTATAACTTTTTTATACGTTAAAACTGCACCATAAATCTTATAATTATGTTGTATTTAATTCTGAAAAAAATAAAAAAAATTAACGTTTTTTTTTATAAATATTTCACATGTGTAATATAATTAATGCTTATTATTGCACATGTGCTATAATAAAAAAAATCACGAAATGTTAATGTTCAACTTTTTCCCCAGAATTAAAGGTGACATAATTTTAAGATTTTTTGTGCAAAATTTTAAATAAAATATTAACGTTTGAAGAAGTTATAGAGGTTTTAATATTTGTTTTCGCAATAACATCTTGTTTTTATTTGATCTTTCCCCTATATATATATATATATATATATATATATATATTTATATATTTATATTTGTACAACACATTGTGTATGATCGATCACCTTTCCAATAATGGTAATCACTAAGTACACACACACACACACACACACACATATATATATATATATATATATATATATATATACACATAACTATATCAATCACATGTCTAGTATCTCAACCAAGTCAACCAACTATCGTAATCGAGTCAATCCTCAAAGCCCTATCCTCACTTAGGAACATGTTGACTGTTATCCAAACCCACAACAATTCGGCCCAAATTGTCTAGCAAGCCCTTATGCCCAAGCCGAATGCACTGGGTAGTGGGACAAGCCCACTATCAAGGCCCAAACAGGCGGCCAATTGGGAGCGCACTAAGAGATCCTCTAGCCCAAATTCTTTTGTCTTATTCACTTTGATCCAATTGTCCATATTCAATCTTCCAAACTAATTATTAAGATCTAAAGGTCCACAATCACATGCAAGATCAAATGGTTTAAATCAACTCATTCTCTCTCTTGATCCAATAGTCTACAATCAAATGCAAGATCGATGGCCTATATCAATCTTTCTCTCTCTTGATCCAATGGTCCACATCACTCACCCAATCAAAACTCATGCACCCTTCCACCATCCCATTGGTCAACCAATCACCACCCATGCATACTTCCACACTCTCATTTGTCAACCATCACCTCCTTCACCCATTGGCCACAAGTCCCCATCACTCTCCTCTCATTCGACCACTGATGTGTTGCAAACACATCTAATTTTCCCGGGTCTTTTGTACATTATTTGAGTCGATTTTAAGTCCATTTTGAGTCATTTGTTATGTTTTAGTTAAGTTTGGCATTTTGTGTCTTTTAAGTTATGTTTTACACGTTTTGTAGGTTTCTAATAAAATCCCGAGGCCATGAGAGGAAGTTGGATAGAGTAGAAGAAAAGACGAGAGAAGTGCTGAACAAAGAATCCTAGGCGTATCGCCTAGGAAAGACAGGTTCCCAAGCGATACGCTTGGGGCAGAGAGGTCAACAAAGTCAAAGTCGGCTAAAACCCGACTATTTTGTCGTATGCATGGTCCGGGCGTATCGCCTACAGATTATGACCCTCCAAGCGATACGCTTGGAGGGTGTTCGGCCGAGAAAACCCTAATTTTTCTTATAAATTCGTATTCGAGGGTTTCATTCGGGACTTTTCGACTGGTTGCCGTCCAGAGAGGTTCTTAGAGGCGATTTTGAGGACGAGGAACAGTAAGGAGATTGATTTGAAGGCTAGAGATCAAGCATTCGGTTTCTCATCACGTGTTCGGTTTCTACCTTCTCTTTGATTTCTTTTGTACTTGACTTTAGACCATGTTTTCCTTTCAATTGTCTGTATGTGTTGCTGATCTTGACTGGATTATGGTCCTAGGCTAAGCACTTAGTGCCGCCTAGGCCGATTGATGACTATTTTGTGTTTTTGACTATTTTCGGTTTATGACAATCATATGTGTGGGTTGTGACTCTCTTTAAATCCCATTGGTTTTCTGTAATTGATGCATAAGTGTACTTAGTCTAGGGTTTCGATTGATAGTCAATACTTGCGTGATCTGCGGATGTCTTCCGGTTTGGGTTGGGTAATTGGTTTGTGTGACTTTGTGTTTGCAAATTGATATGGTTAGTTGATTTTGATTAGCCATAGGATTGATTATTAATTGTTTCCTTGGATTGTGTGTTCTGCTCTCTGAATAAGCTCAAAAGGATGACAGTTGTCGGGTAGTCGGGTTGGTTAATCACTTAGGATAACATTGTCTTAAAAGGAAATGCCCTAGGTTATTAGTTAATCTGCTATTTCGTGTTGGTTATAGAAAATCAGTGGTAGCTCCGGTTAGTCTAGGTGTGCCTTAGGTATATCCGAGGGTGGCTAGGGTAATTGAAGTGGGAAGGACTTAAAAGGTGAACCCTTGTTCGAGCGTTAGAGTAGTCAAAGTTAGGAAGGACTTAAAAGGTGAACTAACTAATCAGTGTGGTTATTCCAACCAAATAGGTATCTTATCAGTAACATCCGGTAAGTGGTCTGGGGGCTCGTAAGGTTTCTAGAGGTTGTATCAGAAGATCCTGGTTCCATCATTAGTTGCCATATCCGAGAGTAGTCATTAGCATGAAATAGGAGTCTAGGTCTAGGTGGTACTGTTTCTCTAATCTAGTTTCCTCCTAGGTTTCTTTGTTTTCGGTTGTTGGTTGATTAGTCACTTAGTTAGTTAATTTACTTTAATTAATTTATTTTAAAAACCCAAATTCTCAAAATTCCTATTTTTCAGTCCTAGTTGAGTCTTGTCTATAGAGTGTCTCTAGGGTTCGATATTCCCGGTCTTGCCTTAGCTATTCTACTATCCGATAGGTACACTTGCCTTAGGGTTCGGTTTAGTTTAGGTATTTTCGGTAAAATTAGGTGTGTCTAGGTCTAGTTTAGGTCTAGGTTTTTATAGTAGTTTTTAGAGTCGTTCCGAACACATCAACCACCATCCTCTCTCTCATTCTCCTATTGGACAAACACTCACTCTTCTCTCACTATAAATAGTGGCCATCCTCCACATTCCCACACTTTCATCTATCCACACCCAAAACACTTTCCTCTCCAACGAGCATCCACCCTCTCAGCTCACCAATCACTACCACAAGCCACTATGTACACCATGACCCACCACATCCTCTATCTACACCACCACCGCAAACCACCACTCTTCACATCGCTCTCGCCTCAACATGCGACCACCGTCCATAAAGAACCATACATGCGACAAGATCGGATCATCCCCATCCACACATGCACACTTATCATCTCTAGTATCCATTTCCGTTTCAGTAAGAACCCTCACTCGATGTTTGCATGTATTCACCATCTTTAGAAACCCTTGCTAACACACTTGTTTCTTACCTTGTAAAATCCTCAAGAAATCCGTCCAAGCAATCGGTCATTCTCTCGCCATCCTTCAACTTGTATCCGTAGTCTTCAAAGGTATACATCTCGAGTCTAGTACAATCCTTCATTTAATCACTAATTGCAAAACCCATCACATTGCGTTTCCTTCCGTTGAGATTATAGATTAAACTGTGGTTAACATACAAAATCATAACTAATGAAACCCTTAACAAAATCGAGCTACTAGCTCAATGGTAACACCACTGTCGTACATCCTTGAGGTCACGGGTTCAACCCCAATGACCTCCAAACTGCCTTTTTTCCTATTTATTTTGGTACTTTATCACACACACACACACACACACACACACACACACACACACACACATGAGGTCACGGTTCGACCCCAGTGACCTCTGAGTTTTCTGGTTTGTTCTAATTTCAATATACATCAACTTCCATGAACTGAGTTAGCTATAAGATATATTATTTCGAAACATAAACCGCATTAGGGCTACGACCCGATGGTAGGAGCGCTGCCGAGTAAGCCAGAGGGCGCGGGTTCGATTCCAGCGGTTTCCATGATTCTGTTGTATTTTTGTTTTGTTCATTTTAACTTTCACGTGACCCAAAACTTACTCAGTATACGCTCAAACCAATCCCCCATTCAAACTGGTTATACATAAACCTTGTAACCCAACAACTCTTCAGAAAAACATACTGAAAATACCATATTTAACAAGTGTTTACTAAAGGATGTTTCACAAACTCTTTCGATAAATTATCACACCTTATAAAAAACCATTTTCATGATAACCGAGTTAAACAAGGCCCAAGTTAGTGAACCATGTTCACTAACCAAACCCGACACCACCTTTTGGGCTCACGAACCCACTGTTTTCAATAAGTAAAATGAAGGCGACCCAACTTATTGGGCCTCAAGCCCACTATTGCAGTTAAGGGAGTGGACCAACCCAACTTAATGGGCCACAAGCCACTGTCTTCATCTAAATCAAAGGGGACCACCGTTTTCACATTGCAAACCAGCCAACATGTTTTCACATTGCAAACCAGCCAACATGTTCTTTTTCTTCTTCTGCGCACGCTAAATTCAACCTTCACCTACCTTTTGCTTTTCTGATCAAGAATTACAGGAACCAACTACTTCTTCTTTCTTCGTTTTCACACGAGGATCAAACCGAAAATTTCAATCTTTTCTGACATGCGACTCTAACCTTTTCTTTCCTATGTGAACCAGACTGAGACATAACAAAAAAGAAACTTGGTGCTTCCCGAGTCCTCAATTGTGGACCTTTGCTGTCCGGCGACTAGCCAGATAGCGAGCACGACAGGTAACGAAACCTACCGAAACACTAGTGCGAAACGAGAACGGGTACAAGGAAGAACTGACCTATAGTTGATGACGGCTGTGACTACGCTACTGGGTGACAGCTCACTCTAGTGATTGCTTGGAATACTTCTCGATATGCTCATAGTACAGACCCTTTGTCTTCTTCTCTTCTGATGTTCTACTTTCTTCTGCAACAGTGTTGACGAACACACGGAGAGGAAACCGGTGACTCGGTCTGATCTTATGCAACCCACGAGCCTAAAGCTCTGATACCAGTTGTTAGGGTATAAATGGGAATCAGGTTGCATACATTGATCACGAGACACACTTTGAAAGAAGAAAAGTAAGACCACGAGATTTACATGGTTCGGTCTAAACTGACTTATGTCCACGGGCTAGCTAGGAGATATATATTTCTTGTGCTCACAGCCTTACAATGAAATGATACATATTATATCGGTATATAGAGAGAAACTTAGGTCATCCCATAATGGACCGGGTCCAACACTGTAGATTTGAACATTAACTGGTCATTACGCTTGGATATTCAGACAAAATGGTGATCTATTTGCCAGATCCGAATGTCTGGATTTTTATGAACTTTTTTTCATGGAGAGCATTCATAGTAGGTTCTTCATCCCCATCCCTATAATTTATACTTTTATTATTAATTTTTCTTTCTCTTTCACTTATAACCATAATTAAATTATATTTTTATACCTTTATCTATGGGTGTGCAAAAAACCAAAAAAACCGAACCAGAACCAAAAAAATCGCAAAAACTGAACCGTAAAAACCGAACCGAAAATAACCAAACCGAAAATAACCAAACCGAAACTTATGGTTTGGTTTCGGTTCTGGATTAAGAAAAAACCGAAAAAAAACCGAATGAAAATTTATATAATTTTTACGTTTATATAGATATGTAACCGTGTTTTAATTAACTTAACTGTAGTTATTTACAATTCTTGTATAACTCAGTTGATACTTATGTTTGCAAACCACCAAGAAGATGTCTCAAGTTCGAGCGCCCTCTCAATTTGTTATTTCATTTTTAAGCATCGACTCCTCTTCTTCTCTCACCATCGAAGATGATGAAGATGGGGTCAAGATCTTTAGTGTTAAAAACTTTTGAAATTAAAAACCAAATTTTATTTTGTATGTTACACGTGTTTTTGTTTTTTTAGTTTGATGGTTATTATCATACTTGTTTAAGACTATTAATAATTTATCTTCTAAGACTAGACATTTAAAGTTTAACACTATTTTAACCACATCTTAAAAAAAAAACCCGAATCTGAACCGAAACCGAAAAAAACCCCGAAAAAACCGAACCGAAAAAAACCGAAATCGAATGATTTTTTTTCTAGGAACCGAACCATTCGGTTTTCGGTTCGGTTTGAGCCAAAAACCGAACCGAACCGAACCATGTTCACCCCTACCTGTATCATTACCTTTCTCTTTCTTTCAATCCCGAAATTTTAGTAAATTATCAGTTTTTTTTTGTTAAATATACAAATTTGCTAAAAAAAATTTCTCTAATCTACACACAACCACTCACAACCGAATCTCAAATTTTATAGTATTACTTTTTCTAGTGAAGAATATCCTCTAAAAAGAAAACACATGCATTTAGCTTACATCAAGTCGACATTTTTTAACGGTGGACGTGGTCTAAATCCCTACTTTTGAAATACACGTCAAGTCGACATGAAGAGAGAGCAAGGGCTACCTGTCCCCGTTTCAGGAAGGCCCCATTTAGATCCCCCAGAACAATTCCAAAACCAAACTTCTAAATCAAATAAAAAGAAAACGAAAACGAAAACAAAATTGCATACAGGTGGTGAGTTATCTTTCTTCCTCTCGAGGGTTCTCTTTCTTGGAGCCTCTGTATATTTTTCTCCACCCTCACCTTCACTCCATATTATTCTAGATCCATCTACTTTTCTTGTTTTTCTTCTTCTTTCTCAAACATTTATTTCATAATCTTTCACCTTGTTTAAGAACACCAAACTGGGTGTTCCTCAAAGATTCAAGAAAAGTTAGAAAACCCATGGCTTCATCATCAGTCTGCAATGGAAACCCATCATTTACATCCACTCCATTATTCAGAAATCCTGCAAAAATTCAAACTTTCTTCAAATCCAATCCACCCCTTTACTTTACTTCCGTCCAGCTGAGAAAACCCATGAAAATCTTGAAATCTTTAAATTGCAGGAACCCTAGAACCGATATGGTTGACCCTATTGTTTTCTATCTCAATGAGGTCAAGAAAAAAGATGGTGAAAGAAAAGATGGAAGCTTTAGTGGGATTCAAGATTTGTTAACTCTTTGTGGGTTTGGGTATTGGGTTCAAGGGTTTAGATGTTTTCCATGGTTAGCCCTAAATTTCCATATGGCTAATAATATGAATTTGAATCCTTCAACATTACAGTTGGTGCAGAATTCTGCTAATCTTCCAATGGTGGCAAAACCCCTTTATGGCATCTTGTCAGATGTTCTGTTCATTGGTGGCTCACATAGGCTGCCTTACATCTCCATTGGAGGTTAGTTGTTCTTGTTCATCACATTGATGCTAGTGTGTGTTTGTGTGTGTGATTGTGAGTCATTTGGTAGCTAACATTGCTAACTTTCACCTAATTCTATTTGGGTAGGTTAATGATATTCTTAGGTTCATTCTTCAAATGATGGATAAAACTTTATTAAGTTATTGGGTAACAATTGTAGTTTCTTTGAATAGTCTTGATAAAAAAGTTATTCCAACTTACAATATAGACAAGAGGTGTCTTTATCCTCTTGGCTTAGTGATTTCTGGAGTTCATCTCCGCCAATTTGACGTGGGTTCGAGTCCTGCTAAATGGATATTATGTGGATTTTAGGAGTAAATTTAGGGGTGTGTGGGCGTCGTTAGAGAATAGTACGAAAAAGAGTGGAATTAAATCTTGTTTAAATTGAGCAAATGACTACCAAGTGATGTAGGCTTGTTAGGTTTAGCATATTTTACAGCCCAAGAAGTGAAATTCTTGGGCTTCTGCCAAATTTATTTATGCCTCAGGACCTTGAGGTGACGCTTCGTATCCGGGTCAAAATTGGTTAAAGTTATATGTGAA